>CM077192.1:19639626-20839626 GCA_039654105.1 Coreius guichenoti
ACAATTTCATTGGGTTGTTCCGGTACAGCATAGGAAAATGGCGTCCCAATTCCATTCTCGGCAGGCTTGAGCCACAGACATGCCGTGAAGGCGTACATCTCTGGAATATTCCGCCTGACAAGCCCATACATGTAGTTAGTCCGCACAGGGAAGGAAAGTTTATACCCTTGTGGGTAACTGTAATCTGTAAGACCTGAGAGGAAAAGATTAAGAGAATGAGTTGAAAATGGAGAGACAATTCCATTCCCTTTCCCCTGAGTTTGACCCAGCCCTCCTTCTTACTCTGTTCCAGCTCTGCAATACGCTCCTGCAGGGTGTTGAGTCCCTGGTCGATGTGCTGGTGATGGCTCTGGGTCTCTTTGCGGAGGTTCTTCCTCTCCTTCTCCAGCAGTCGAATCTTCTTTTCCAGCTCTCCCTCCAGATCCTCCACAGGCCTGCCAGGCTCGCCCACCACTACGCTCCCCAATGTGCTCACAGTATGCTCAGTGTGGTTCATTGCTGCAGGGCCTATTTCCAACTGAGAGAATTATGCAAGAAGTCATTATTGCAAAACCTAATTTATCCTGTTCAGTATCCTTTTTGAAGCTTGAACGCTCCCTCTAATTGCATAGAAAAGAGCGACCACTACATTCTTCAAAACTTTCCCTTTATTGTTTCTCAGAAAAAAGAAAGTCATATGGCTTTGGAACGACATGAAGGTGAGTTTAATTCACATTTATTTGTATAGCAATTTTCACAATACATGTAGTTTCAAAGCAGAAACTACTTGACAATGATAATAAAATTTTGCCCTAATGAACATGAAATCTAGCATTAAATCAATATATTTTCTTTAATCTCTTTAAACGATGACAGAATTTTCATTATTGACTACTAATCTGTAACAGTGTTATTTTAGTTGTATTTATAAACTATTGCAGTATTTATTAATATTCTGAAATAGCTTATTTTAAGTTCTCATTTGTTGTATGATTTTGTCATTTTTATAGTTTTTGTTTTTTTAATATTTCTATTTAGCTTTATTTTCTATTTCAGTTTTAATTTTAAACAAAAAAATTGAAAGCCTTTTTTTTAAGATTTACATAATTTAATTAATAGTAAAATTACACCTAATTAAACTGATTAATCCTTACCTAATTTAATTGAATAAATTGAACAATCCTTGATCAATTATTCAATTAAATAAGGATTATTCAATTCAATTTGATGGAGTTGTACTATTAATTAAATTGTGTAAATCTTAAAAAAAAAGGCTTAAATTTTTTTGGAGTGTAGTAACTTTAGTACTTACTGGTAGTCATTTAGTCATTTAGAACTTATTTTATATCAGTTATCTGCCAAGTTTTTCCACATAATAGCCTATTTATATTTTATTTTATTCCAGCTTTATTTCAGTTAACAAAAACTATTTTAATAGTTTTAGTTTTAGTTAATAACAACTCTGATCTGTAAGTCTATATCACAACATCTACAATTCAGGTGTGACTGGGGACAATGTCAGCTAGCTGAGAACCTGGACTATTCTCTCCTCCCTCATAATTGATGTATATGCTTATATGTATATGTATATAATTTATAGTTCTCCCCCAAATCCATCTTTCTCTTGAACATTTTTATCTTTGCTAGTTCAACACTGTTTCAACACAATTCATTTTTAGACTAATAATTGTACTGTCAAGTCTTAAAGTGTTTAGTATTACCAACCTCTAACTTCTCTATGCGATCTTTGAGTTGAAGAATCGCTCTCTCCAGTTCCTCCACAGCCCGCGCCGTCTGCAGCTGTACTGCAACCGAGCTGCTCACATCATCCCCGGCCATGTGGCGCCGGTTGCTCGCCCATACTCCCATACTCCGTTCGTGCAGACTCCTTTCCTCCAGTCCGCTCTCACACTCCGAGAGCTTCCCGGTGAGCTCCGTGATGGTCCTCTGGTCCATGAGGATCTGGTCGTTTTGTTGCATGACGATCTGTCGGAGCTCCTCAGCAGTGGTGCGGAGGCTCCAGTCCTCCTCGTCGGCAAACGGGTCATCTGCTTGTTGTCTCAAATCCCTTGATTTACAGTCACTGATGGGAACAGGGGTACAAATGAGTCGATTGAGGGAGAACTGTTTAGGACTTGGGCCAGTCAAGTCCCCAGTACTCAATTCATTGAGCGACGGCATCTCCAGGCCGATGTCCAACCCGCCGCCTTCATAGGATTCAGCACCATGGAGAGCTCCGAGCGGGCCGGGGTGCGCTACGGATCCAGGCAGCGGCTCCATGAGCGAGAGCGAGCGGTTGTCGGAAAGCGCCTGGGGCGCGGCGGCCGATGATCGCGAATACACGCTGGCGATGATGCAGATGACCGCGCCAAGAAAAGCCAGCAGGCCGGCGGAGACCAAAACCAAGACGAACTTCATCGCGCCAATTGAGATTTACAATAAACGCGCTGAATGTAGCTTTAAGGGTGTTTAATAAGTACTAAACTAAATTTAAACGACATAACATACAGTTTTCTCCATCAGAAGCAGGTCTGGATGAAATGAAGGTCGATCGCATCGGTTGTTTTTCCTCCGCTCTCAGAAGATGATGCTGTGCCTCCTCCTCTTGTGTTGCTAAGCGCCCCTCTGGCTGGTTACTATGGCTACTGCGCGTGAGAGAGGGCGGTGAGAGACTGTGATAAAAATGCGTGATGTGTCACATTGATGTAATAAAACATCTTTTGGTATTTTCATCATCTATGAATGCTCTGGCAGAACATGCGAACAGACTGAGACACTGAAAAGAAAATGCATAGCCTATTAGAATATAATGAGTGCATAAAATTGTTACCACGTTTTAATGATTCCCTTTTGACAAGCAGGATCATAGGATACAATTTATTTATACCTTTTAAGTTCACCCAAAGGTTTGGGGTTGGTAAGATCTTTAAATGTTTTTGAAAGAAGTCTCATGCTCACGAAGGCTGCATTTATTTTGTAAAAAAAAATACAGTAAAAATAGTAATATTGTGAAATATTATTACTATTTAAAATGCTTTCTATGCATCATTACTCTGTCTTCAGTGTCACATGATCTTTCAGAAGTCATTCTAACTGATTTGGTGCTCAAGAAACATTTCTGATTATTATCAATGATGAAAGCAGTTGTGATGCTTCGTTTTTGTGGAAACCGACAACTTTTTTAGCGTTCTTTGAATAATAAAACGTTCAAAAGAACAGCATATATTTGAAAAAGTCATTTCTTTGTAACAACGTAAATTACTTTACTGCCACTTTTGATCAGTTTAATGCATCCTTGCTGAATAAATGTAGCAATTTCTTTTTCGAAAAAAAAAAAACGTAGTGTGTCTCTATTTATATATAATATACATACTAGATATTGACTAATATTTTAAAGACACAACATTGCCAATTATTGTCTATTTTCGGTCCATCCACAACAACAGTACCAAACAAAGCCAAAGAATATCTCTGAGACATTCAGTGATTGAATAGTTGATTCAGTAATTCACAGCCACTTGTTTCATTCATGAATCAGTTATATTGATCGAATCTGATAGATAAATGATGACTCTCTCATAAAGACCAGTAAGTTGTCGCCACCTACTGGCGAATCGACGTAAACTGCAGATAACTGTGGAAAGTGGAAGTGAGACATATAGTAGACATGTAGGTGCAACGTTATTTATAATCAACAGAATGTGAAAATATAGACTATACAACCAAACGCGTCTTGGTCTTGAAGTCATGCCTACTTTTTTATACACTAAATACAACTTAATCATAGCACAAAGTACTCTCTCGAAATAATGTGGGGGAAGGGTAGCATTTAGGACAAAGGGCCGTATAATACACCCGGCGCAATGCAACGCCAGGCTCGCCGCAAGTGTTTTTTGCTAGTTTCAGCCTGACGCAGTCATTTTCATGTCCAGCGCCACGTTGTTTAAATAGCAAATGCACTCGCGCGCATCTGTTCACCCATGGGCGTGCTGGTCTGAAAACGAGGTGTGTTCAGGCACATTGTTGGTGCGTTGCTATTTTGAGGAAACTGAAAACGACTGCGCCATTGACCAATAAAAACCTGGTCTAAAGTCAATAGCGCAGTATTTTTTGTGTTATTTAAAGGGCGCGTTAGTAATATGTGCCTATAGGCGGGTGCACAACGCGCGTACACTCATTACACACACAGGGACGCGCAGCAGCACACAAACATTTTTAAATATTAAAAATGAAAGGATTCCTTCTCTGGAGAAGCGTTCAGTCTTTCCTCTCGCAAATTCCGCCATGTAAATAGCAAATCTGCCATGGTGCAAGCGCAACTGGCCTTTAAAGGGAATGGGAGATGAGATTCTGATTGGTCTATTGCACATTATGCCCAAAACACACCCATGACTCATTAAGAGACTAGGTACAACCCTTTTGGACCATGCGCCTGGTGCGCCGACCGTTTTTCCGTCAAGCAAAAGTGGATTCAGACACGCCCTAAGTGCACCTGCGCCATGTGCTCAGATTGTTAAAACAGGGCCCAAAAACATAAAAAACTCAAAATCCTTCATATGCAAATATGCCAATAAAGAATAATTACTTGTCCTAATATGTATATAAATGTATATAAAATGCTAAATTATAAATTAAATCATTTTTAATATAAAATATGCCCCATCATGACAACATTTAAGTCTACACTGTTGCTTTTTTGTGCAATTTTTTAAAACCACAAATTAATTTTTTTTATACGTAAAAGTCAGTGCTGATTTATCAAATTTGTGTTATACATAAGTGTCATTAATCTGCTAAAGTATGGAAATGATAGAGGTGCACAAACACACAGTCCAACATATACACTACCTATAAACAAAAATGAAAACTTTATTTATTGATATGGTTGAGGTATATCTTTAAAGACATATCTATGGGTGAAAAAAAGAATAATCAAATACCAAAAGAGTCTTTTTATGACTTTAAATGTAAGCTGATGTAAGCTGCTTATTCACTCAGTGTAGTTCTGCTTGTGCCATTAAAGCCATCAATGTTCAATATAAATAAAAGAAATCTTCAGCTGCATCGAATCGCTGCATGAAAAATACTTTCTCCACAGAGAAAAACAAAGACATCCGCTTGGGTTGTCAGAAGTCCAGCCACTCAACCATGTAAACACAGTTAGATGGAGAGATTTCGCCCCCTTCATGACAGTCATCAAACACCTAGAAGACAAAGAGTTAACTTAGCACAGTAAACCATATGATGTAATCAACTATTTTTCAAACTAATCAAACTATTTTTATGCTGTAGAATTATTATTAGGGCTGTCCACCAATTAAAATTTTTGATCTAAATAATTACATGATGTGCCATTTAATTAATCGCACATCAAATTTGACTGAGAAATTGCCCCCAAAGGACAATTTAAAGTCATTATTGTGTTAAATGAGAAAAGCATCAAAAAGATTGAATTATTTGATTCAAAAAAAAAAAATTAAAAAAGTTCACAAACTTTTAGGCAACAACGACCATTTTTTTTTAGAAGCTGCATCAAAATTTGTATTTAGATATATTAATCCATTTAATATATATAATATACACCGATCAGGCATAACATTATGACCTAATATTGTGTTGGTCCCCCTTTTGCTGCCAAAACAGCCCTGACCCGTCGAGGCATGGACTCCACTAGACCCCTGAAGGTGTGCTGTGGTATCTGGCATGAAGATGTTAGCAGCAGATCCTTTAAGTCCTGCAAGTTGCGAGGTGGGGCCTCCATGGATCGGACTGTTTGTTCAGCACATCCCACAAATGCTCGATTGGATTGAGATCTGGGGAATTTGGAGACCAAGTCAACACCTCAAACTCATTGTTGTGCTCTTCAAACTATTCCTGAACCATTTTTGCTTTGTGGCAGGGCGCATTATCCTGCTGAAAGAGGACACACACAGGCACCAGGGAATACCGTATGAAAGGGTGTACATGGTCTGCAACAATGCTTAGGTAGGTGGTACGTGTCAACGTAACATCCACATGGATGGCAGGACCCAAGGTTTCCCAGCAGAATATTGCCCAAAGCATCACACTCTCTCCGCCGGCTTGCCTTCTTCCCATAGTGCATCCTGGTGCCATGTGTTCCCCAGGTAAGCGACGCACACGCACCCGGCCATCCACGTGATGTATAAGAAAACGTGATTCATCGGACCAGGACACCTTCTTCCATTGCTCCATGCTCCAGTTCTGATGCTCACGTGCCCACTGGTGCTTTCGGCGGTGGACAGGGGTCAGCATGGGCACCCTGACTTCTCTGCGGCTTTGCAGCCCCATACGCAACAAACTGCGATGCACTGTGTATTCTGACACCTTTCTATCAGAACCAGCATTAACTTCTTGAGCAATCTGAGCTACTGTAGCTCATCTGTTTGATTGGACCACACAGGCGAGCCTTCACTCCCCACGTGCACCAATGACCCTGTCGCCAGTTTACCACTGTTCCTTCCTTGGACCACTTTTGATAGATACTGACCACTGCAGACCGGGAACACCCCACAAGAGCTGCAGTTTTGGAGATGCTCTGACCCAGTCGTCTAGCCATCACAATTTGGCCCTTGTCAAATTTGCTCAAATCCTTACACTTGCCCATTTTTCCTGCTTCTAACACATCAACTTTGAGGACAAAATGTTCACTTGCTGCCTAATATATCCCACCCACTAACAGGTGCCGTGATGAAGAGATAATCAGTGTTATTCACTTCACCTGTCAGTGGTAATAATGTTAGGCCTGATCGGTGTATATTAAATGGATGGGATTAAATGGATTTTAATGCATTATATTTTCCATAATTTATTAATTAAATTAACATGTTAAATTGACAGCCCTAGTTATTATTGAATTCTGACTTGTGATTATTCTAAATATACAAACATTACCGGACACAGTCCACATGGTGTTTTGACCAGGCCTGTGGGTTGAATTATGGGATTCACTCCCCTGTAGAGCTTCATCTGTCCATCGACACTCCCCACCGTCCCCTCTTTAGCAGCGATTATGGTCATCTCCACCTTGCCATCAAAGATCAGCGTGTTTAGAATGGTCTCGATGTCCTCCATGGACAGATCTACCTGCGCACAGGAACATCACAATATAACAAACCTATTCAGTTCACGTTTAATAACTCTGAAGAATTAAGATATTACTCCCACTCACTTTGCTGATGCCGAGCTCACAGATGTACTTCCACACTTCATGAGACGTGGCAAATGAGCTGTTTCTTTGCACCATGGGGCTCTGCTTACTGTCTCTCGCTGCTTCGGCCTAAAAACAAACACATTTCTATTAACTCCTTACCAGTCATTGATGGAATTCAGTAATTCACAGCACAACACTTCCCCCTCATTGATGGAATTTTCCGCCATTTTATGACACCACGCTTCGCCATTAACAGAATTTTCTGGCAATTCAGGTTTTCGCTGTTATACAGTAGGGGGGCGCTATTACGCACCTACTGAAATAGTACAGAACCCCAGATCCAAAAACATGTGAAGCAGCAGCAGAAACATGTGATAAAAGCATTGCTTACGCATAAGTAAGCCAATGCGATCATCAAACATTAAATCATCATATCAATCAAAACTGCCTACTGTTACCGAATGAAATGTCGACCCCAGGAAGAAGATAGGACTGTGAAGCTTTGGGGGGGTTGATGGACTCAATCTACCCAATATATGTTTTGATTATCATTCTCTTTTCTGTTTCAGTTTATTTTGTTTAAAATGTTGCTTTTTTAAATTAAACCCCCATTCAAGTGTTGATAAAAAAAAGAATGCATGAAGCTAGAATAAAATGTTTTTTTTTTTTTGTTTAAAGGGGTCATGAATTGAGAAATCAACTTTCCCTTGAGCTTTTGCTATATAAAAGGTCATCGTAATATAAGAATATCTTGTAAGTTTCAGAGCTGAAAACTTCCTTGTTAGTCAAAGAAAAGCTTTTATTGACAGCTGGCTCAGCAAACGAGAGATCTGCGAATGTTCTTACCTGTGACGTCAGAGTGCAGTGAAACGCCGCCTTAGCGAAGACGACGAACGCCTGATTCTGTAGCCCCGCCCACCGACTCGCGCCTGACATGTAATAGCTAAATAACATAGGCCTACGTGGAGCTAAACCTGATCGAACTTCCAAGCAATAAACATGTCGCATAAATTCATTTGGATTCCAATATTAGGAATGCATGGTTGAACTTTATTTTTAATGAAGTTCCAGCTCACGTGGGTAAAGACATTGCACGTTTGTTCCCTTCATTTCACTGTGGATTCGTTCGTAAACAAGAGACTGGATTTGCAGACAGAATGAGATTAAAAAACTATGCTGTGCCTTCTATATTGGATCCGACAGGAATGATGCAACATTTATGTGAGTAAAAAATGTTTTTTGTATGTGATAGTATTCATTGTTACGTTTGATATCTACTGATTATGTGTACGTGTCTAACTAAACATAACTTCCACGCTGTCACAGGCTGGAGTATCCTTTGTATTTGAGGTGTTGTTGGTTCATTGTCCTGCAATTCGTGATCAGACTCGGACATGTATGGGCCAGGACTCGCATTATCTTAAATAGTGAAATAACATTTCTTTCATGGTGTGCGTTGTTCACTCTCTTGACTGGTAATTTGAAGGAAAAATACAATCGCGGAAGTTTTGAACATGCTGATTTGTCTGCAGTGAAGTTTTGCTGGTGCACGTACTTGGCTTGTGGGTGGGTGCGCGCGCGCGTGTGTGTGAGTTATGCACGGTTCGTGGTTATATCCGCCGATCGGGCCAGCTAAGTAATAAAAAAATAACATTCCAATTAATTGTGGGTTTATGAGAGATAAATCATTGTGTGATAATGACATTTTGCATGCCCTGTGGGCGAATCATTCCGGTTGCCGTTTCTCCACATTGGAAGTTTTCAAAACAATTCCTCACGTGTACTGACAGGGGAGCCGAAGCTCATTATAATATGCAAAACTGGTATCCAATCATAGCAGTGGGCGTTTACTTCCAAGTCTTCAATGCGGCATGCCCATAAAAACAGAGCGTTTCAAGAGCTAGGCTCAAAACCAGGGTCGAAAATAGCCTATTACTTATTCATTATGATGTTTTTGAATGTAAAAACCACGCAAACGTCATAAGTTGACCTCAGACAACAGATAACAGACAACAGACAACAAAAAAAAAAGCCAGTTCATGACCCCTTTCAAAGCAGAGGCTCCATTATTCCTTGAAATGAAAGTTGAGAAAAAGGACCAAAAACGTTGACTGGCAACTTTTTTTTTTAAAAATGCTGACGAGGAAAGAGTTTAATTCAAAGTGTTAAACTTTTAAGATCACAAAGATTAAGAGAAATAAGAAATATTACAATCTAACCTTACTTTGCAGGAACTTAAAGCACTGTTGGTTGAGAACTTCAACAAACTCGGACTCAAAATCTTGATCGCTATACCAGGCGCCTCCTGTCACAGATCGGTCCGGCTGCAGGTTGTACAGCATGTAGACCTTCTTCTTAGAGGCCTGGATGGGAAAAATTCAAGACTTTTCAGTAGGTCTAAGGCAAATTAAACATTTAATTTGCCATTTAATAAGGTTTGGAGAATCAACTCACTGCAACAGACTTCACCGCTTTGATGAGTTTCTTACTCTCAAGATTCTTGAGGATTTTATTGATTTCTGTGAGTGGAAGGTTACTCTTATACCTGATGTCTCTGCTCCAAATTCCTTTAGAAAACAGAAAAAGCGGTTCAAAATAAGTTGTTTTCTTTATCAATATAGACCAAACTCTTAATAAAAAAATAATTTTACCTTTATTCCCAGCATCCTCTATGATTTGGTAAACTAGTTTTTCTTGGTTATCAGAGCCTTTTACTTTACTGTGAAAAAAGAAATACATAAATGATACACTAAAAAAAAATTTTATATATATATATATATATATTACATTACATTTAAATGTATGTGCACATATTTGCAAATATTTTCACTAAATTTGTGTGAGTATATAGTATATGCACACAAATTTAGCTAAATGAAGCTGAATTTTCAGCATATTTTCCTCACATGATCCTTCAGAAATCATTCTGATATGCTGATTTGCTGCTTAAGATACATTTATTATTATCAATGTTGACAACAGTTGTGTACAATTTTTTTCAGGATTCTTTGATGAATATAAAGTTCAAAAGACCAGCATTTATCTGAAATTGAAAGTAATAAATGTTTCTTGAGCAGCAAATCAGCATATTAGAATGATTTCTGAAGGATCATGTGACATTGATGACTAGAGCAATGATGCTGAAAATTCAGCTTCGCATCACATGAATAAATTATATTTTAAAATATATTCATATAGAGATACACACATACACACACAGAGCGATCAGGCATACCATTATGATCACTGACAGGTGAAGTGAATAACACTGATTATCTCTTCATCACGGCACCTGTTAGTGGGTGGGATATATTAGGCAGCAAGTGAACATTTTGCCCTCAAAATTGATGTGTTAGAAGCAGGACAAATTGGCAATCGTAAGGATTTGAGCAAGTTTGACAAGGGCCAAATTGTGATGGCTAGACGACTGGGTCAGAGCATCTCCAAAACTGCAGCTCTTGTGGGGTGTTCCCGGTCTGCAGTGGTCAGTATCTATCAAAAGTGGTCCAAGGAAGGAACAGTGGTGAACCGGCGACAGGGTCATGGGCGGCCAAGGCTCACTGATGCACGTGGGGAGCGAAGGCTGGCCTGTGTGGTCCGTTCAAACAGGGAAGCTACTGTAGCTCAAATTGCTCGAAATTAATGCTGGTTCTGATAGAAAGGTGTCAGAATACACAGTGCATCACAGTTTGTTGTGTATGGGGCTGCATAGCCGCAGACCAGTCAGGGTGCCCATGCTGACCCCTGTCCACCGCCGAAAGCGCCAACAGTGGGCACATGAGCATCAGAACTTGCCCACGGAGCAATGGAAGAAGGTGGCCTGGTCTGATGAATCACGTTTTCTTTAACATCATGTGGATGGCCGGGTGCGTGTGCGTCGCTTACCTGGGGAACACATGGCACCATGATGCACTATGGGAACAAGGCAAGCCGGTGGAGCCAGTGTGATGCTTTGGGCAATGTTCTGCTGGGAAACCTTGGGTCCTGCAATCCATGTGGATGTTACTTTGACACGTACCACCTACCTAAGCATTGTTGCAGACCATGTACACCCTTTCATGGAAACGGTATTCCCTGGTGGCTGTGGCCTCTTTCAGCAGGATAATGCGCCCTGCCACAAAGCAAAAATGGTTCAGGAATAGTTTGAAGAGCACAACAATGAGTTTGAGGTGTTGACTTGGCCTCAAAGTTCCCCAGATCTCAATCCAATCAAGCATCTGTGAGATGTGCTGAACAAACAAGTCCGATCCATGGAGGCCCCACCTCGCAACTTACAGGACTTAAAGGATCTGCTGCTAACATCTTGGTGCCAGATACCACAGCACACCTTCAGGGGGCTAGTGGAGTCCATGCCTCGATGGGTCAGGGCTGTTTTGGTAGTAAAAGGGGGTCAACACAATATTAGGAAGGTGGTCATTATGTTATGCCTGATCTGTGTGTATCTATAGAGCAAATTAAGATGATGTGCTTGCATTTAAAGAGACAAACCTTGCAGCCTGAACATCTTTAAGCCTGTATAAAAGGCCATTGCTGTTCCTGAGCAAGTCTAATTGACCCTGAGAACAAAAATGAAGAATCACACATAAGCATAAAGAGCAGGGACACATGTTTCATGCACTGTCATCTGGAGCTGAACATCTCACCACAGACAGCAGTCTGTTGATGGCCGTGGCCCGCTGCTGCGCCTCAACGTGCGGCATGTCATTCTGGATGACCTGGTCTGTGATGCCTTGTGGAAACTGCTGACACAGCTCTTTTATCCTTTAACAGAGAAAAAAAATATAAAAGTACTCAAGCAATATCAACTACATTTCCTGACATTCTCTGCGCAGCATAACAAAAATACATTCCTTTGCTCTTCATTATCTTAAACGGTCGATAAAATTCTTCCTGTCTCAGTACAAAAAGAAAGATCAAAATTGAACTTTTCATTCCGACCAAAATCACTTAAAGGGACAGTTCACACAAAAATACAAATTCTGTCATCATTTACTCACCCTCAAGTTGTTCCAAACCTGTATGAGTTTCTTTCTTCTGCTGAACACAAAAGATGGTATTAAGAATATGGGTAACCAAACAGTTGACGGACCCTATTGACATGGAAGTCAATGGATGCCGTCAACTGTTTGATTACAGACAATTCTTCAAAATATCTTCTTTTGTGTTCAGCAGAAAAAATAAACTCATACAGGTTTGGAACAACTTGAGGGTGAGTAAATGATGACAGAATTTGCATTTTTGTGTGAACTGTCCCTTTAAACGCACGCAATTGACGTAATTACGCTTTAGAACTCGTACGTGAAGTCTTAGCGCAGAAAAATATGCAATGGGAAGAGATATAGATGTATATCACGATGATTTTCATCAAAAAATAATAATAGCGTATTAAGAAAGCAAAATGTTCTCAATTTTAAAAAACATTCACATATTTCCACGACGCTCATCTTGTGGATCGAAGCTTGGTTTCTTTTTGCCATAAACTTAAGTACTTACAATCCACAAAGTCGACAAAATAGCATCGATATTAACTTTAATTGCTTATGAAATCCATCCACACGTTGTCATATGTTGTGTTAACAGGCCAAAACTCGCATGTTTAAACTCACCGATTCTCGATATCTACAGGGTCCGTTGACTCTTTTTTGACTTTAACTTCTGTCATTGTTCATAAGAAAGGAATTACTTGAGGAGAAAGTCAAATGTCAATAATAATAACCCATTCAAATGTCCATTAGAAGTTGAAGTGAAACGCTGTAGAATTTCAGTCTGCACTCATGTCTTGCGGTAGGCGGGGCGAGTTTACAAGGTTGCCAGATCGCACAAAATAAACGTGCATCCGGGTTATCAAACACTAGCACAAATTAGCGACTTCCTTCTTCTGAATGAGTGAAAATAAGCTCTTTTTATCTTAAACCCCGACTTTGTTCTGGAAATAAGCCGATAAATCCCACAAACGCGACTTGTAATATTATAACCAAAAACAAGCACAAGTCAAGAATAAAAGAAGACATGGCAACACAGGCTGGCAGAGTGAGAACCAACTAAAAGGTTCATAGCGCCACCTACTGTGCTGGAGTACGAGAAGACTTCATATAACATATCAGGTGCTGTTATTTATTCAGAAAGATTGTGTTGTTGTTTTATTTACATCCTGTTTGTTTGCTAATCCGTATTACTTCTCCTACTGATATGCATTTAAAAATGTACCTGAACCATATCAATAAATTCAGTTTTTCATATTAGTTGGAAGCTTGTCTGTATTGGCTTGTGTGATTGTGCATCTCTATAACCTCTTACGCACTGCGTTTATGTTTTAGCAGATTCCTAATGACACTTATCTTTTTTTAATAAGAATAATTCAATTAATTAACACTGACTTTTCAGTTAAAAAGGTTGAGTTTGTGGAGAAAAGAATGAAAATGAAGCATCGTGTGTTTACTGTGCCATTGTCATGACGTTCATATTTTATATGGGCCTATACAAAATATGTTCTGTGTCATAATTTATCGTTTAATATGCATTATTTAGATGAAAAGTACATATATTTGAAGCAAACTGAAATGGTAATGAAATAAAATAGTTAAATTGCTCCAATCAAAGGACAAGCAGTTTTCTGTTAGCATAACTGTCCTGTAGGGGGAAGCATTGGCTCACACAAAAGACAATAATTTAGACACTTTTATATGGTATATATATATATGTTATTTTTATTAAATAATAATTCATGTGTTCACTTTAGGTAAATACACTTTAGGTCTTGACGTCAATATTATTTTATGTATGCAATTGACTTTTTGCATGTGAAATATTCTAATAAAATGTTGGTCATTTTTGCATAGTTTTTGTTTAAATATTGTGTTTTTTCCACAAAAAACGAGTAAGTCGAGTAAGTAATTTGCGCTATATATCTATATTAGTGCTATACAGTCAAACCAAAAAATATTCAGACACCAGATATAATTTTTTACTAGCGGGTGCAGGACACTATAGTTCATTTATGTAAGTGAGGATAGCAAAACAAATTAAACTATGACATATTATACCCAAAAATTCTTCATACAGTGGACTACCAGTAAAATTGATAAAAATTTGGGACCAAAATTATTCAGACACTTTGACCTGACCATGTTTTGCTTAAGTGTTTTTTCTTTAATTGCTAATGCGAGCTTTTACACCACAGACCGAACAAAATGAAGCATTGCTTGGTAATTGGTTGACCTAAATTGGTATTATCTAATTGTGTACTTAAATTTAACAGCTGACAGCTGATTGGTTGATTGTAATCCATTACATACCTTTCTATCAAAGTTAGCTGACATTATCAAGATGAATTTGTTCCGGCAGTTTAACTCTTGTCAAGAGTTCTTGTCATATTTTATTACCATTTTCTAAACTATAGCAAATAAACTGTGATAATGTGAAAAAATGTTGAAGGTGTCTAAGTAAATTTTGGTTTGACTGTATATATATATATATATATATATATATATATATATGTAATATTCAGATCAAGATATTTTTTCTGCTCACCACAGTACTGTGTATTATTTATTTGTTCATTTTAATCTATTTTCTGTTATTTATTTTATTCATTTATTAATAGTACATTTTATTTTAATGTAATATTCAGCCTATTTATTTATATTTAACTGGTACTTTAATCATTTTGCATTTATTTTAATTTTGTTATATATTTATTTTACCTATTTATTTTAATCTTATTATCTATTTACACTGTTTTAGGGATTGGGGTACGCATGCGTACCAGGCTACTCAGTTGCTATGGGATACGTGACGACTCAACAACAGCGCGTCCTGCGTTGAATGTATCATTATAGCGTCGTTAGTTACAGCTTTGCGCTTCGAGTATTTTCGAAACGTTTATTTCGTTTATGGTTAATTTTTTTACAGGTCCGTTCTACTTTAAAATACACAAATAGTAAGGATAGTAGCTCATATTTTCTATAGCCTAATGTACTTCACTTTTTATGCGTGTGCTGAATTAAACACATCTCTATGTGATTTCTTTGTCCGATCCACATATGTATTTTCTCTCCTATATTGCAGGTTCAAGAGTGCAAACATGACAGCAGGTTCAGTGGCAGCACCTCAAATAATTCCTATTCGCATGCCTCCTCCAGGTAAAGCCAAGAATGAGATTGACTCCTGCACTCCCGTTGAGATCAAATCCGGTGAGTCAGTGCGGTTTTAACACAAGCTAGTTCCTTGCTTGTTGATCTTCATGTGATTCATATTGCATATATATTCCAGAATCCTCTGATGTTAGTGTGCTGTACACTCTGGACGGCAGTAAGCCGGAGGCGATGAAGAGGCTGGGCTCTGGTGGCAGCACTCTGAAGTTTACTGAACCTATTCACTTACCTGTGGGAAAAGTGTCTGTGAGAGCCATGGCTGTCACCACGTAGGTACATTTTATGGTATGTTGTTAATAACTTGGCTGGGTGTTTCCTCAACTAAGGGCACTATTATGTCCCAGGGCCAGGGATTGAGTTTTATAAAAACTAAGAGATTTTTTTTTGTTATATTATGTACGTTACATTAAAACGGTCTTGGAACGTCATCTTATTTTTTTTTTGTTACCATGCATTCATTATTTCTTTTTACTACTTTTCTAATGTTTTGAATGTCTTTATATATTGCCCAAAATCATACAGAGCAACTAAAAGGACATGGTGATAGAAAAGATGAGTTGGGAGGAAAAATTATATTTCAATGCTTTTGCATTGGCTTGCAGAACTTTTGCGCTCTCTCGCAAAAGTATTGCATTCCCCTTACAAACTTTGCATTTGCTCACAAAATATTTGAGCCCTCTTTCAAAATATTACATTACCCTGACAAACTTTGCTTGCAAAATATTTGTGTTACCTCAGAAAGAAATTGCATTCTCTAGCAAAAGTATTGCATTCTCCAGCAAAAGTATTGCGTTACCTCACAAAAGTATTGCGTTACGTCACAAAAGTAGTTACATGACAAAGTATTGCGTTACCTCACAAAAGTATTGCATACTCTAGCAAAAGTGTTGCGTTACCTCACAAAAGTATTGCATACTCTAGCAAAAGTATTGCATACTCTAGCAAAAGTATTGCATTACCTCACAAAAGTATTGCATTACCTCACAAAAGTATTGCGTTGCCTCACTAAAGTATTGCATACTCTAGCAAAAGTATTGCGTTACCTCACAAAAGTATTGCATACTCTAGCAAAAGTATTGCGTTACCTCACAAAAGTATTGCATACTCTAGCAAAAGTATTGCGTTACCTCACAAAAGTATTGCATACTCTAGTAAAAGTATTGCGTTATCTCACAAAAGTATTGCATTACCTCACAAAAGTATTGCGTTGCCTCACAAAAGTATTGCATACTCTAGTAAAAGTATTGCGTTATCTCACAAAAGTTTTGCATTACCTCACAAAAGTATTGCGTTACCTCACAAAAGTATTGCATACTCTAGCAAAAGTGTTGCGTTACCTCACAAAAGTATTGCATACTCTAGCAAAAGTATTGCATTACCTCACAAAAGTATTGCATTACCTCACAAAAGTATTGCGTTGCCTCACAAAAGTATTGCATACTCTAGTAAAAGTATTGCATGCTCTAGCAAAAGTATTGCATACTCTAGCAAAAGTATTGCGTTACCTCACAAAAGTATTGCATACTCTAGCAAAAGTATTGCATTACCTCACAAAAGTATTGCATTCTCCAGCAAAAGTATTGCGTTACCTCACAAAAGTATTGCATTCTCTAGCACAATTATTGTATACTCTAGCAAAAGTATTGCGTTACCTCACAGAAGTATTGCATACTCTAGCAAAAGTATTGCGTTACCTCACAAAAGTATTGCGTTACCTCACAAAAGTATTGTTACATGACAAAGTATTGTGTTACCTCACAAAAGTATTGCATACTCTAGCAAAAGTGTTGTGTTACCTTACAAAAGTATTGCATACTCTAGCAAAAGTATTGCATTACCTCAAAAAAGTATTGTTACATGACAAAGTATTGCGTTACCTCACAAAAGTATTGGATACTCTAGCAAAAGTATTGCGTTACCTCACAAAAGTATTGCATACTTTAGCAAAAGTATTGCGTTACCTCACAAAAGTATTGCATACTCTAGCAAAAGTATTGCGTTACCTCACAAAA
Organism: Coreius guichenoti; assembly: GCA_039654105.1. NCBI lineage: Eukaryota > Metazoa > Chordata > Actinopteri > Cypriniformes > Gobionidae > Coreius > Coreius guichenoti. Next base: position 19,656,942 of record CM077192.1, read on the forward strand.
GTATTGCATACTCTAGTAAAAGTATTGCATACTCTAGAAAAAGTATTGCGTTAACTCACAAAAGTATTGCATACTCTAGCAAAAGTATTGCATTCTCTAGCAAAAGTATTGCGTTACCTCACAAAAGTATTGCATACTCTAGCAAACGTATTGCATTACCTCACAAAAGTATTGCGTTACCTTACAAAAATATTGCATACTTTAGCAAAAGTATTGTGTTACCTCACAAAAGTATTGCGTTACCTTACAAAAGTATTGCATACTCTAGCAAAAGTATTGCGTTACCTCACAAAAGTATTGCATACTCTAGCAAAAGTATTGCATTACCTCAAAAACGTATTGCTGAGTGTTAAAAGAGAGTTTTTAAAAGAGTGTTTATTTTCTAAAAGTGATGCCCAGTTGGGGAAACACCCAGCAACAAATTGTACTTCAAATTGACCCAAATAAAACCATTTGTAATGTAATGCAGCGATGGCCGACAGAGTGCTGTCGTCACCAAGGTTTTCATAGTGGAGCCGCCTGCTTCAGATGAGGATCTGACTACGGACCATAAGGATGACTCTTTGAAGATCAATGGCAAGGATGTCAGTTTTGAAACCATTATGGATTTTTCCCCCGTAGTAAGAGTCCATGTATTTAAGAATATTTATTAAACATTACTTTATGTTGAACAGGATTCATTAAAGAATTTGAAGGGGAGCGAAAATGGAGCTGGCATTTCCTCTATTAAATATTTAGGTAAATCATTTGGTTCTTGTCAGCATGCATTTGTTACAAATACACACACACAAATTAGAAAAAATATTTTGCATAAACAAAATGTAGTCAAACAAGCCCTTACAATTTTTGAATTCTGACATTTCTGAAAAAAGAAAAGCTGAATCATGAAAAAATCTCACTGTAAAAATGTTTATTAATCAGGATAAAATAAGTTCAGTGCAACAAATATTACCATAATACCAAAAATATTACCATAATATTACCAAAATTGTTCTTACATTAATTTTAATTATATATATATATATATATATATTAATTTTTATTATTCATTATTATTTCAAAAATATTAATATTGTTTTTTCTGCATTACAGTAATGTGATGGTAATGTCTCATTACCATAATGATTAGTATTTTTAAAAAAATAATGAATAATACAAAACAATTCAGTAGGCTATTTGGTTTTAATTTATAGTTTTAATGCACCATGTCATGAATTGACATGAAAACGGTCACAATACAAAAAAAAAAAAAAATCTTAAATATAGGCTTCTTCTTTATATGAAATATAATTTAGACTTTTCTCTTGATTTTGGGGGGAAATAAGATCTGATTTAAAAAATAATCTTTGCTAATCTCAGAATTTGTACTCAATTACGTGTCCTTTGACTTTCTTGTGCTATTTTTGCATTCTTTTATGTCAGATATTCCCGGTAGTGAATCTCGCAGAGCTCTGAAAGGCCCTCGATTCCTCTCACAGCGTCTCGGCCCCGGTTCATCTGCACGGCTGACAGTTGAAAACACGCAAGTAAAGGTTTACAACATACACAAAACACTCTTCAACAACCCTCACTATGATGGTGATCACTGTCATCTCAAGCAGAAAACAGAAACAGAGCACATCTTGTTTAACATTAACATTCTCAATCCCACCAGAACCAGAGTGCAGATGTTGTGGAAAGTCCCTTAAGAAACTTGACAAGCACTCAGATATCGCGGATCCAGAGAGAGACAGATTTCCTTAGGTGAGTGAGAGGGAGAGATGTTATTTTGAGCATTAAATTATTTAATTGTTAATATATATGTAACCCCTCTGATTCTATTCGCACCGCTCTGAGTGGGATTCGAACTAGCGTTTCAGGCATGGGAGGCATGTGCGCTAACAAGGGCGCTAAAGACCGCAGCCTATAGTGCACCTCTTGAGGCCAGGGAAGTGAGGTTTACACACAGAGCTCTTACTAGCTGGCCTCTGTTACACTCACCCCCTAAACCTCACTCCCATCTGGATCACGGCATCAACGTAACTCCTCCGGTTCTACTTGTACCCATCCAAGCAGGATTGAAATTGGTGTTTCCGGCGTGGGAGTCAGGCACTCTAACAAGGATGCTGAAGACTGCAGCCTATAGTGCACCTCTTTAGGCCAGGGAAGTGAGTTTTACACGCACAGCTCTTACCAGCTGGCCTCCGTTACACTCACCCCCCTAAACCTCACTCCCATCTGGGTCACGGCACCAACGTACCCCTTTGGTTCTACTCACACCGCTCCAAGCGGGATTCGAACTGGTGTTTCCGGCATGGGAGGCAGGGGCACTGACAAGGATGCTAAAGACCTCAGCCTCTAGTGCGCCTTTTGAGGCCAGGGAAGTGAGGTTTACACACAGAGCTCTTACTAGCTGGCCTCCGTTACACTCACCCCCCAAACCTCACTTCCATCTGGGTCACGGCACCAACATAACTCCTCCGGTTTTACTTGCACCGCTCCAAGCAGGATTGAAATTGGTGTTTTCGGCATGGAAGGCAGGCGCAGTAACAAGGACACTGAAGACTGTAGCCTATAGTGCACCTCTTGAGGCCAGGGAAGTGAGGTTTACTTGTACAGCTCTTACTGGCTGACCTCCGTTACACTCACCCCCCTAAACCTCACTCCCGTCTGGGTCACGGCACAAATGTAACCCCTCTGGTTCTACTCGCACCGCTCCAAACGGGATTCGAAATAGTGTTTTCAGCATGGGAGGTGGGCACACTAACAACGATGCTAGAGGCCTCAGCATCTAACGCACCTCTTGAAGCCAGGGGAGTAAGGTTTACACACACAGCTCTTACTAGCTGGCCTCTGTTACACTCACCCCACTAAACTTCACTCCCATCTGGGTCACGGTACCAACATAACTCTTCCGGTTCTACTCGCACCACTCCAAGCGGGATTCGAATTGGTGTTTCCTGCATGGGAGGTGGGCACACTAACAAGGAGGCTAAAGATCTCAGCCTCTAGTGCATCCCTTGAGGCCAGGGGAGTGAGGTTTACACACAGCTATTACTAGCTGGCCTTGTTGCACTCACTCCCCTAAACCTCATTCCCATCTGGGTTACGGCACCAACGTAACCCCTCTGGTTGTACCCGCACCGCTCCAAGTGGGATTCAAACTGGTGTTTCTGGCATGGGTGTCGGGCACACTAACAAGGACGCTAAAGACTGCAGCCTGTAGCGTCAGTCGCTGGTGCACCTATTGAGGGGAGTGAGGTTTACTCACACAGCTCTTACTAGCTGGCCTCAGTTACATACATACATACATGTATTAATTATTAAATAATTTTACACTCAAAATAACATCTCTCGCTTAAGTTTTTTTTGTTTGTGAAGTGTCTTGTGCTTACCAAGGCTGTATTTATTTGATAAAAAATACAGTAAAAATTTATATTGTGAAATATTATTACAATTTATAATAACTATTCCTGTGATGCAAAGCTGAGTTTTCAGCATCCTTACTCCAGTCTTCAGTGTCACATGATCCTTCAGAAATCATTCTAATATGCTGATTTGCTGCTCAATTATTAGAAAATATTATTGGTGCTCAATTACTAATGTTTCATATTATTATCAATGTTGAAATCTGTTATACATTTTTTTTCAGGAATCTTTGATGAATAGAAAGTTTAAAAGAACAGCATTTATTTAAAATAGAAGACTTTTGTAACAATATAAATGCCATTAGTAAATAAATGTTTCTTTAGCAGAAAATCTGCATTTTAGAATGATTTCTGATGCATCGTGACTGAAGACTGGAGTAATGATTGCTGAAAATTGTGTGTGTGTGTGTGTGTATTATATATTATATCTTTCTGAAGATGTCCAAAGTGCCTGAATCATCGCCCTTCAGACCCTTTTGCCCGATTCTGTCTGCACTGTGGATCACCAGTACCCCCAATACCTGGTCAAAGACTCCCCCCTACTGAAGGAGGACAGGTAATACGTACTTTGTTACTACACAATACTGTGATATTCAGATCATCAGTAATCATTTACCAATAATATGAGCATCAGTTGTGCTTTTTCACAGATGGGTCTATGTGTGCATTGTAAAACCATGGTGCCTCTCAATACGGCCACATGTGTGGTGTGCGAGTCTCCATTGGCTCAACAACTGCAGCCGCAGGCTAGTCTGAGATTACAGGTAAATGTCTGTCTGTAGTGGATCACTCCTGAGTCAATTAAATGTATCAATTAAGTCGATTCAGTATATTATATCACTATTTTTCTAGGATAAGTTAATCTGTGGCTCGTGTGGGACAGGAAACCCCTCTCACATCACACATTGTGTCACTTGTGAATCCCAGCTGCTTCAGCAAACCACAGTAAGAGCCAGAAATCAGCATAATCTCCTTAGCCAATCAGAAGTCTGCTGAATCATTATTAGGATTGTGATAGGACACTACAGTGGTTATAATAGTGCTTTATCATTCCACAGCCCGTTTTAAGTGGACAGAGAGCTGCACCTGTACCCAGTTCACAGGGCAAAATGGTCTCCTGCTCCAAGTGCAATAGAGTCAACCACTCGGATGCTCGATTCTGCGACTGGTGTGGTGCAAAGGTGACAAACTTGAAGACCCATTTTTGAGGCCATTTGTAAATTCAATATGCAAGGTTTCCGGTGTCATCCGCTTCCAGTTATTTTTAGCTGTACAAAACAGCTCATAATGCTGCTTGATACTGCAGTCGTAATACTAAGCATACTGGTTTGACGCACAGTTTACTGCACTTTAAATTTTCTAGCTATGTACTATAGCGGCTAATGAATCGTAAGTCTCGCACATTCACAGTAAACAGCTTACCTCTGTGCTGCAAAATAAGGTGGATAGATGTAGGTGTAAATGTCATCTATATGCTAGTGTGTTCAACTAGTTGACAAAACAAACTTTTAGCACATTTAACGCATTTAAAAAGTACAGTTGTCCTCTTCCAGGAAAAAAAAATATTGATGTCTCATCTTGTTCCTAGAGGTGTGTGCAAAATTTTTGTCCAATCAAATACTCTCAAGAATGAGAATGCTCCCCCCTCACCTTTATCTGAGTAGCAATAGCAATTAGTTAGCATATCGCATGTTATCGTATATCATATCTCATAGAATATCTGTGGCAGAAGTAGTAAGAGGAGTAATGGTACATTCAAGTCATGTCGGAAAGATCGTATTTATGATTTGAATGCACGTGAACGCCACCACAAAGTCGTAATTATGAGTGAATACTCTGGATTTTCTTGACCCCTGAGTTTCCGAATCATAGCGAGTCAATGAGAAAACATGGTGGACGCAATGGATGTAGCATCTGTAATTATTATTATTTCTAATTTACAATAAAACTGCTGTAGCTAAGTTGCATGTACAATTACGATAATATATGTATAACGATTCAGTTTACAGCACCTTCATAAATTGAATAAAATAAAAAATCAAAAACACACTTGATGCTAATTCTTTATTCATAATTTTGTAGAAGTAGAGTAAAAAAATATAACTTTTGTAGAAAAGGTACATCGCAATCTTGCTTTGACGAAAGTGGCTTCATGACTGACGTCATAATTTTACGGCTTTCCTACTTGTAAATACGAACTTCCCAGTTAAGGACTCGAACGCACCATAGACTGGTATGTTATACAGAATTTAGCCTACGATTTGATAATCGCTGTAAAGAACGTTGGCAAGTGAATGATCGGTCTGAAAAATCTTCATACTGAGCATTTGTCTTAGGGTGAACAGGCTTTAAAGGTGCGGTCACATTTACCATTGTTCTGTAAAAGTTGCTGATGAAATCCAGACATTTGAAGAAAGATTTCCCCATGCAGATTTTGCAACGGGTTCAAGTTGGTCACAAGGATTTGTTGTGTTGGCCAACAGAAAGCTGCTTGGTTTGAAAGTGTCTTCTGTCCCAGCTAACAATTTTTGGTTCCCAGAACGTTCTGGGAACGTTAGTTTCTGGTTCTCAGAACAGATATACTAACATTCTCTGTTGGTTAACCAGGAAAGTTTTCATTATGTAAATAGAACGTTCCCTGTTGGTTTGTAAAACGTTCCCCTAACCTTCCCAGTACATTCTCAGAACGTTCCCATTACGTTCTCTGAATGTTCCCCATACATTCTCAGAACGTTTCCAGTACGTTCCCGTAACCTCTTATTTATTCACAGATATTACAAATGAATAAACTGTTAATTGACTTTAACTAGGATAACATTAATTTCTTACCACTGAATTGAGCAGTTTGGCAGGACATACTACTTTCTTTTAGTCAGTAAACAAAAACTTGGTTAACATCATGGTCTCTTCAGTTAGACGTGTCAAATCTCTCTGAAATCACTATTTGTGAAGCACATGCAGAGGCACGCAGCCTTGGCTTAATATTTTTAGCTACAAAATTGGATTTATCCCCTTATTATAATGTGTTTTGATTGATCTAATTTCTACATTTTAATAAAAGCTGTATTAAACTAAGTAATTCTACAAAATATAGTTTACAGTTATGAAAAATGACACTTTTGCCTTTTGATATGTGCTGCCTCAACTTCCTGTTTCAATAGGAAATACATCAACTGCGTCATGAAGAGTTTCATGGGTTCTTTATGTCCTTTTCAAACTGTTTTCTCACAGAACGTTTTTTTTTTTCACCAGACTATTTAGTGTAAATTATAACATGGAGATTTTTTAATCAACATATCATTGTGTATATTTAACAAAGTTTGTACTATACAAACGAAATGCTGTGTGGTTTTGTGTTTATACATGCAGCCCGGCCACAAAGCCAGCACTGTGACGTGTTCTCAGTGTGGAGCTAGCAGCCACCCATATTCTAATTACTGTGGTAGCTGTGGTGTCTTCCTGGACGGCCCACCCAGGACGCCCTCACAAGTAAACCAAGTACAGGACACACAGGAAGCTGATCAGGTACAGTACACGTCCTGTTTGGTGCTCATAAAAAACTACAGTATTATATCATCCTCTCTCTCGTTTTTTCTCATATAGTCCTCAGCCACCTGGCAGGCAGTTCCTGTGCCTGAATCTACAACCGTGCCTCCAGCTGTGGGTTTGCGCATGTGTGCAGATGCACAGACGCAGACAGTGGGTCTGTTTTTCCCATCCAACACTGAGCTGAAAAAACGGAGCCAACAGAGGGAGGCGGAGCTTAGCAGACAGGAACAGATGAGTGACAGGAAGCCCCTCCTCACTGCCATTAGTCCAGGCCGAGGTAGGCTACTATACGATATGATTTTTTTTTTTTAAACCTTTAATGCATGAATGTTTCGCCAATCATTATTACATATTCGGGTCTTTAGCGACCCGGATCTATATCTAACACGTGTGTATCTCTACCTGTCGCGATAATATAAAACTCTCCTGATATTAGAGTAACAATTACAGAAGAATAATATAAAGCATATTTTGTTACCTTTTGGAGTTTGGAAGGGTTCAGTTTGAGCAGATATTTTATCCCATCATCACTGTCCTCGTCAGAGCTCATTTACCAGTACATTCAGCATCTGGCTCATATTCGCCATCTCAAACATATTCTCAAAACTATCATTTTCAACATCTTCAAAATCAATATTTTGATCGCTGACAGCTTCTTCATTCTTCATTTCATTTTGCTGATGATACTTCCTATTCTTTTGTTTTCTGCCTGCGGTAACTATGAGTGAAACGTATGAAGGTAAAATGATGCCATCAAGAATCACATGCACATTGCACAGGGTAAGAGTTGTGAAAGTATACATAAGATTGAATTAAATTTGAATTAAATTAAATTTGCATGTGCAAGAGAAGCTTTATAAAGGTGTAAATCGCCTTTCAAGTGTAAGAAAAAAATATGTGCAGCATTTTACTGTTATTCGTAGGTGTAATTCATGTATTGTGAAACTGCAGCTTCATGCGAACTCAAAATAAATATGATCTGTATTCTTCTGACTGCCATTTTTCCACGCTTACACTTTTGGCACGTTTATTTAGCCAAAAAACTACCACAAGCAGTAAGGAACTGCAAAACAGATTGACTGTGTAAAACCAACCTTTGTGTAAAAAAATAAACTGTTACAAATGTCTAATGGCTCGTTTTCACTGAACGGTACGGTTCGGTACGGTACGCAATTGTTGTGAATGGTACCCTAATTACGAACCGTACCTCTTTTTTGGCACCCTTCCGTTGGGGTACCAAGCACAGTAGTCCGGTACTAAAGGGTGGAGCTAGACTCACTGCAGAACGTTGATTGGTTGACAGAGAATCATCACTTGTGCATGCTTTTTTCGGCTGTGTTTTTCTTTGCAGCCTGCAGCCTTGGCTCAAACAAAGTGTGTCTTCTTCTTGTGACAAACAGCCACATGCTGAGAAGCAAGAACAAGATCTGCTGTATGTCGTCCACTGTTGTTTACTTTGTCACTTTTTTCTTTGCACGAGAATGACGTCAATCGCTATACCACGCCTATCAAGTAAGGGTGCTGTTGGCGATGGAAGCCGGATTAGGGTTTAGCGTCCCGAATCGTACTGAACTGTACTGTACTGAACTGCTTGGTAGAAATGAGCCATAAATGACTTGTTGTTTATGTAAGGCAAAACAGTTCCTGAAATAAACCGTTTGTACCATTCCGTCTTTCTTTTAGCTGCGCTTAGAGTTTTGGCATGATTCTTTGCAAGCACGAGGAGGAAGGCGGGTCCACCTTCTTCTTGTAGCCAATCAAATGAAAAGTTCCATTTTGGCAACGAAAACGATGCTGAGCCAAATTAATAAAGATGTTCTGGCGTCTGGCGTGTTTGTTGAACCAATCAGATAAGAGTAAATCGAGAGTCAGCGAGAAGCTCATTTGATTGGCTACAAGAAGAAGGTGGACCCGCCTTCCTGCTCGTGCTTGCAAAGAATCATGCCAAAACTGTAAGCGCAGCTAAAAGAAAGACAAAACTGTACAAATCGGTTTATTTCGGGAACTTTTTTGCCTTACATACACAACAAGTCATTTAGACATTTGCAACAGTTGATTTTTTTACACAAAGGTTGGTTTTACGCAGTCAATCTGTTTTGCAGTTCCTTACTGCTTGTGGTAGTTTTTTGGCTAAATAAACGTGCCAAAAGTGTAAGCGTGGAAAAATGGCAGTCAGAAGAATACAGATCATATTTATTTTGAGTTCGCATGAAGCTGCAGTTTCACAATACATGAATTACACTTACGAATAACAGTAAAATGCAAATATTTTTTTCTTACACTTGAAAGGCGATTTACACCTTTACAAAGCTTCTCTTGCGCATGCAAATTTAATTTACGCTTGCAATCTTATGTATACTTTCACAAATCTTACCCTGCGCATCCGATTCTTTATGGCATCATTTTTACCTTCATAGAAACATCACTTCATCATTGTGTCAGACATTGCCACTTTGTGGAATAAAGCTGAATTGCACTTATTTAGTCATCAAAGATTCAATTATTGTTGTGCAGAAAAAAATATACTTACACTGTTACACACCCCGGGTCGTTAACGACCCTATACAATTTTTACAAAAAATGAATGGGAAAACAGGCATTCTTTTATAATTGTATTATTGTTTTCTTGTTATATTGTTAAAAAAATGAATGAGGAAGGAGGGTAGTGAATGACGTCCCGGGTCACTAAAGAAAAATATGCATGACTAAATACACATGACTTTTGTATTTATTTTTATTGTATGAATAATTCAGGGTTCTGGAGGAAGCAGCTGGATCACATCTGCGCTCATCTGCGCAGTTACACTCAGAATAATAATGAGTTCAGAGCTCTGATTGGAGAACCTCGGCTGGGCAGAGTAGGACCACTCAAATTTATACATTTAAAAAAAAATGTAATAAATTTTTTATTCCTGTAATTTATGTATTTACTTACAGTATATACTACCATTATTGTTATTAATGTTATATACTTTTTATTGTTTTTGTTTTATTTCTGTATTATTATTATTATTTAGTCGGTATTTGCAAATCCTGAACATGTGTTTTTGTCAATCTGCTCTCTAGATGATCTCTGCTGTTATTCAGGAGGACAGCTATGAAGTCAGTCTGCGCATTAATTTTATCTGTGCGTCACCGGAGGGATCCAGGGTAAGAAACACTCCTGAGAGCTTTTATATTGAGTCTGAAGAGTCTCTTGAGCATTGAATGTTTTTCAGCGTGTGTGTGTGATCATATATGTATTGTCTCCAGTCGTCTTCTGCAGGACAGCAGAGCCGATCTGTGGCATCAGAGAGTCAGAACCTCAGTGCTGTGACAGAAGGCAGGAATTCAGCCAGCCCGGGTACAAACACATGTTTGGTTTTTGTCATGATGGGGCCTTTACATTGACTTCTAATGCTGTTGTACTAAACTAGTGATATTTTCTATTGCCTACTAAGCTTCAATCAAATGTCATTTAAGGCACCGGTTTCAACTGAAACAGAAAACTAAAGCTGCATTTTTAGTTGTTTTCGAAGATCCGTGGGAACCTTTTTTTAACAATGTTGTCATCTGTACGCAAAAAAACCCCACAAAGGAACAACTTTTCCATTTTTAGTTCATTGTTGTCGTGTAAACGTACCCTAAGACATTGTATTATTTAGTTGTATTATTATTTATGTTTATTAAGCCATTTTCATGGTGAGGCCTTTGACTGGCCCCATTTATTTCACAACTTAATCATGCAAGAGAAATATTAAAAAAATATTATTATTGTTATTAAAATTTAACAATAGAATAATTTACATTAGTAATAATATATTAGCCCTTGTAATATTTAATAGTACTTTAATATGTTCATTAAACTATTTTCCTGGTGGGACAGATTGACCCCTATTACTTTAGAACTTAAATGTTTTTATTATTAATATTTTTAATTATTAATGCAATTTTAATTATTAAAACAATACATATATTTTTAAATGATATAAATGATTATTAATCATTTAGTGATCTTATTTATAATAACAATAAGATATTAATCATAATATTTATTAATAATTTAGTATGTTTATTTTTATTTATGTTTATTTAATTATTTAGTATATATTCCTTATGGAGACTGTTGACTGGTTATATTATTTTTAACTTGGTTATTAACACTTTTTATTAATATTAGTAATTAATTTAAATGAATAATACATGCAAATTATTTTAAACAAATAAATAACACTTAAATAAAAATAAACACTAAAGAACTTAATTGTTTTCACTATTAATAGTTTTAATTATTAATACCATTTTAATTATAATACACATGCTTTTAAATAATAGTGATTTTTTTATTATTAATCATCATTTGATTATATAAACAGTAGTAATAAAATAATACATGTCAAAATATTTATTAATAATGAATAATAATTACCATGCAATTGTTTCTCTTACTACTTCTTGATACGTGATTTATTATTTATTAATAGAAAATTATCAAAGTGATGATTATGACTATTTTCATGTGTCATATTTTGTTTGTACAGAGAGTAACATTAATACAGCAGGATCCTCAGCCAACAAAAAGAAGCAGAAAAAGATCTGGACCTCAGACGCTACAGAAAAGCAGTCAGTCAGTATCACACACACACACACACATACACTGTCTTAAAAATAAATAGAGTTATTATGTCAAAGAAAGATTTAATCAGGATGGTTAATGTCTTTCTCAGGAGTCTAAAGACAGTGTTCTCCTTAAGGAGGTAGGACCTGAGGGGCGGGGCCGGATCTCAATGGTGCAGCAGCTATTGGATGAGGTGAGGCTAAAGAACCAATTACAGCACTCCAAACAACAGCAAAGTTCATAGCTTCAGATGACTTAGGGCCAGATTTACTAACAGCTTGCGCCAGCGCAAACCCTCTTTTAGCGTTAAAAAACTACTGTCAGGATTTCCTAAAGGCACGCAGTGATAAATTAGCGGTGAAAAGGCGTGGACTAGAGTTATTTTTGCGGGTGAACTTATTGCATATGCATTTGTAGGAGTTTCCCTTTCAGACGCAAAATTTATGGGAGGAGAATATTAAAATGAATTACGCAAAGTGATTTACTAAGGTTTCCACTAGTCAATTTACTGGTGTTTGTGCCATTATTTACCACCCAAAAAAAGCACCAGATGCTAACTGTTTGATTGTGTTGGTCATTATGGAAATGATCCGGCTGCGTCTGTGTTCATTAATTTGCGCGTCGTCAGTAGATCACGTGCAGAAATTTCCACTCCCATCGGCGCTTTAATGGAATTGCGCTCTTACGCTAATTTGCCCTGTTTAGTAAATCTGGCCCTTAAGGTGCAATCACATTTACCGCTGTTTAGGCGAAATCCAGAAAAATCAGGAATTTTGAAATAAACTTGCAATTGCAAGAAATAAAGTCTGAATTACGAGATATAAATATGCAATTGCGTGTGAGTTATACAGTCAGAATTGTGAGATATAAACTTGGAATTGCGAGGGGATTTTTCTTGCATTTGTGAGTTTATATCTCACACTTCTAACTGTATAACTCATATAGACTATATCTACTGTAGCAATTCTAAGAAAAAAAGTTGCTGTTGTGTACCTGTTAAATTTGTAAAAGGAGTGCTTTCAATGACGTAGGCTGCGTCTGAAACCTAGGCAGCTGACTTGTTGCCTCGCTACCTTATCAGACAATAACTTGTAAGGCAGTGTTTGTGCATAAAGGCCACTCACGAAACTGATTTCGGACAGACTTCTAAGGCAGTGTAACAGTTTAATGATCTACAGCAAAATAGAGAGAGCTTTGGTGAGAACTAAACAAATATTTAATTACTACATTAGTAATTTCTCGCTAGAAATGACATCAGAAGTGGAAAATGTTGGTAAAAAACGTACATTTACACACAAACTGACCAGCAAACGCAACTTTCGGACGCCATCTTTTTTTTCCATCTCAACTGTCACAGAATGGAACGCACAGGATTGTGGGATATCAAAGGCAGCGGAGGATACATCTATGTTGCCTTCAAAAATCGATCAGATGAAGGTTAGATTCAGACGTGCCTTTATGCCTTCCTACCTTGAAATGTGTCCTCCGAAGGCAGCATTTTCCAGGTTTCGGATGCAGCCGTAGTGTCTATTTACACTCAGTGCAAATAGCCCGCCATGTTGGCAGAGGCTATTTACACTAACTCCGCCCACTGACGTCTGGTTGGGCCAGACAAAATGACGGAAGATGCTAGATTGTTGACAGCAGCAATAGTGTAGGGGTAAGGCATGTGGCAGAAAGTTTGGACGCAAATCGACCCGTGTTCGAATCCGCCTTTTGCCGAACTCGCTCTACTCCCTTTTCCATTTATTTTCAATAAAAAATGAAGAAAATATTTGAAAAGTGGAAATAAAATGTCTAACATGTTTAATAATAAAGTGTTTATCGGTTAGGGGAAGGTGTAGGGAGGGCTTGTTTGTTCCAATAAGGCGGCATCCATTTAATCATTTTAATAAATATAATCATTTACGTTCTATGTTATTATTGCATACCATTTAATGTGCTGCCACTATGTATAAGTATAAATAGCATCTAATTACTATTTACACTTATTGCTAAGAAAATACTGCTATTTTTACATAGTGTAAACAGAATCTATTGCTATTTAAACTTTGTGCAAATAGCGGCTGCCTTTAAATGAGAGTGCGTCTCTACAGGGTGCTGATCCAACATGTTTGGGAAGTGATGGGCGTCCTGCTCTGGTTGCTGCAGTGCTAAACGGGCATCATGATGTCATTCCTGTGCTGGTGCAGAGAGAAGCCGACGTTAACCAAGCATCTGGACCGTGAGTTTGAAAACAAGCTTCAAGCTCCTTTTGATATGTCCAGTAATAATCTATTTTTATCATCTGTGTGGGTCGCAGGTTGAATAACACGGCCCTGCATGAGGCTGCAGCTCTGGGAAATGAAGGTCTGAAGAGCGTTGAGATACTCCTGGGGTGAGATTCACAAACACAAATGGTCTTAAAGTTACAAAGGCTTGCTTTAAAAAATATCTTGCTCTTGTTTAGGTGTAACGCAAGTATCAGAAAGCAGAACGATCGGGGCCAGACGCCGTATGATATTGCCGTGGCCGCCGGAAGCAGCTCTGTGGTTTCTCTGATGGCCGCTCACATGGGACAGGGTCTGCTACAGCGCCACACCAAGGCCAGGAGCGTGTCTGGACTGGACACATTCTCATGAGACAATCCACATCTCACTCAAAACAAATCTCATCAGTACCATACAGTACATGGAGATTTGTTTAGGTTCAACATTTTCACCTGAACTAAAATAAGTCAAGATACACATCTCACCAGCAAAACTGACATGTTGAAACAAAATTATTGCTTATTACAGCCATATGGAACAATCATTTATCATAGACCATATAGATGCAAAATTCTTATTACTAATTATATTTGGTGTGATTTTATCATTTTGAGTCAACGTGTGATTTCCTGATTCCTGAGCAATATGGTGATTAAATAGATGCATTATTCAGTAGTTCTAGCAATAACATTTCTCTTCTTCAAGTACCGATACCACAACGGTGTTAATATTGGGTCACATTAGCTAAAATTTTTTGCGGACAAAAAAGGTCTATTGACATTAGTGTAGCGATATATGAAGCACATCTCACACACAGCTTTTTGTTGATTAAAGGGAGAGTTCACCCAAAAAATGAAAATTCTGTAATTAATTACTCACCCTCGTGTTGTTCCAAACCCATAAGACTTTCGTTCATCTTCAGAACACAAATTAAGATATTTTTGATGAAATTTGAGAGAATTCTGTCCCTCCATTGACAGCTATGCAACTACCACTTTGACGCTTCAAAAAGTTCATAAAGAGATCGTAAAACTAATCCATATGAATTAAGTGGTTTAGTCAAAATTTTCCGAAGATACACAATCATTTTATATGATGAACAGCTTTTATTCTCATATAAACATTGATAAGCAAACATAAACAAAGCTCAACTGTACTTGCTTGACACGCGAGAACAAACCTCATTGGTTCTTGAGGAAGCTTAGACGTGCTGCCTAACACACGAGAATGAACCTCATTGGTCCTTTCAGAAGCTCAAATGCAGTAATCGGGGAAAGTTACTTTGAAAAGTAATGCATTACAATATTGTGTTACTCCCTTGAAAAGTAACTAATTGAGTTACTTAGTTACTTTTTAAGAAAAGTAATGCGTTACATTACTTTTGCGTTACTTTTTCTCTCCTGGGCTGGGCTTGTTTGTTTTGTTTTTTATAACAAAAAAGTTCTATTTTTGTGCAAATGTAAAGACCTCTTCACACCAAAATTGAAATAATAAGCCTCAGGCTGAGGTAAAAATGCAAATTCACGCATGTACAGTAGAGGGTGCAGCTCAAACAAACCTTTCAGCTGTGCTGCAATTCTGGATAATGGAAGAATAGGATGCAGGAGAAAAAAGATTAACACTTACTTCACCAATAAAAACAAAAAAACTAAAGTCATTTTTGCTCATGGTTTAACTGAATCATCGAAGGTTAGCAGCAAGACATTGGTCAATAAAGTGAGATTAAATGCATAAAAATATTTTTTTAATAAATATTTATTTAACATTTAATTATTGGAGGTTTGCGTATTCTGATTTTGCATTTGACGGATTTTTTTCATTTTGAGGAGTACTGAATCTTTTTTGTGCAAGTGAGATGAATAAATGCTCACATTTAGTCTAGAACTACAATAACGTTTACACACGACGCCTCTGCACTTATCTCAACATGGGGACAGGAGAGCTAAATGTGAAAAAGTAACTAATTGTTTTGGTGTAAATTTAAAAAGTAATGTGTTACTTTACTAGTTACTTGAAAAAGTAATCTGATTACGTAACTCAAGTTACTTGTAATGCGTTACCCCCAACACTGCTCAAATGTGATGTGTAACACACAAGAATGAACCTCGTTGGTTGTCGCACATCAAGCGAACATACTTGAGCTTTTGTTTATTTTAACTGATGTGTGAGTTGATTAATGTTTATATGTGAATAAAAGCCTAAATTCAATCTGTTCATCATATAAAGGGATTGAGTCTCTTCAGAAAATTTTGACTAAATCGCTCGATTCATATGGATTAGTTTTAATCCACTTTAAAAGTCTTTATGAACTTTTTGAAGCGTCAAAGTGGTAGTTGCATAGCTGTCAATGGAGGGACAGAAAGCTCTTAAAAATATCTTCATTTGTGTTCCGAAGATGAATGAAAGTCTTACAGGTTTGGAACGACATGAGGGCGAGTAATTAATGACAGAATTATAATTTTTGGGTGAACTATCCCTTTAATGCAGCAAATTTGCGTAAACAACTTGAACACGTTTCATCTCTCCAAGATGTCCTCGCTATACAGTCTTCCCTACCGCATGGATTCCTTTTGAAAGTACTGGATTTCGCCCACGAAAGCTTGCAGAACAACACTTAATTAAAGTCTTAAATTAAGGTCTTATTAAATGCATTTAATGTAAATTACACTGATAACTAGTGAGCTTCATTTCCTTACCTGTTCAAGAAAAAGGGGCATCCCTACTCACCTTTATACGGTTTCTTGAGGCCGTACAGGAACTGATTCTCCCGTTGTCTCCTCTGATGAAGCAAGATGATAATTATGTTTTGTTGTCTAATTTTCGCTCTTCGCATCACCAAACTACACTATGCTATTAGCGTATATACAGAGGCGGCAGCCAATAAGCATGAGGATTTTCTCCAAACCACACCATATATTGTATAATTAAAACACTCTTGCTGTACTCATAGAAAAAACTCTTACTACATACTCAATAGAAAACTATTATGAGTAGTCTTCATCTCATGCGAGTGCACACCATTCATCTTTAACAAGAAAAATTAAAAACATGAGCATAAGAAACGAACATTGCAACATTTTTATAATTGTGTGTGCATACAAAAACATGAGTGTTAAAAATAAACATATAGGAACTCTTTTAAACTACGAAAAAGACATGTATGATGTAAAGGAGCAAGAGAGTTGTCACGATGTGTATACAGAGAAACAAAATATCCTTCGCTTTGGTTTAAACTTCGAACCAAATATAAAATGAAATAGCATGTCATACTAAGCCTCAAACGGAAAGTAACACAACAAATATGACTGAAAACACTAACAAACACTCCCTGACTGACATTTCAGGCTGTTTCCAGTTTGTGTTGTGCATCATGTGACATCCTCAGCGGCGTAAGCGCAGGAAGAATGCGTGTCTGCACTCTTTGCTGTCCACCGGGTAGTATTTATCATAAAAGTCCAGGATGTACTCCTCTGTCTTAAAGCCGAACTTCTGGTAGAGCAGCATGGCAGGGTTGCTCGCCGATACGTGTAGGGTCACATCCTTTCCCATACATGTCTACAGAAACGAGACAGGAAAGAGATTCCTGTATCAACTTTATCAAAAAAAATCTAAGTGCGATTCATCGCGTAACAATTTAAAATGCGCTAAAAATGAGCTGCTGCGTGTAAATGAACACATTGACGTGCTTCACACTGAAGCACGCAGCGCATATGTTTATTCGATTAAATGACAGCCTAAACCATATCACGATTTCAGTTTTATTTCGTGCTAGTAAACTCAATGTGGTTAATTGTGACTCACCTGAATGAGATGGTAAATCATGAACGTGGCGATACCAGCTCGCCTCCATTCCGGATGCACCAGCAGGAAGGAGATGTAGGCCTCGTTGTACTTCACATCTGGCACCATGAAGCCAAAACCAACCACAATTTTCTTGTACAGTACCACTACGCTGAAGTCTGGGTACTGGAGGCACTCTGATAGGTCGATACCTGATGGGCAAAAGACCCCATTTTTATTCCTTCAGGAGCTAGTTTTATCCAAAATCTGCATCTGACAGGATGAAATGATGATTACCAGGCCAGAAGATGTCTTGGCACATGGAGTTGACAGAAGGGATGTGATTGGGCCGTACGTAGCAGTAGTCTATAGGTGCGTCAGGTTCAGCTACCCAAGTCGGGTCCTTCCTGTGATGGTACGCACGGATCTCTGAGAGTAAACGCAGCTTCAGCGGTTGACTCTCGTAGTCTCTCCTACACACAATAATACACATTATTATAAACTGTGACGGTTCCGTGTGTTTATCCCTGATGATTGGCTGATGGAGGGAGTGGTTTTGCACCTGAACCTAACCAGGTCACTTTAAGAGGGACTGGATCAAACAGATGGGAGAGCGGGTGAGCGAAGAGCGAGTGGGGCCTGGCAGCGAGTGCGAGCTTGGAGAGAGAACTGTTGTTTGCTCTGGCGTGTGGGTTATTGTTTGCTGTTCGCTCATCATGAGAGTGCCTGAGATCTGACGTTATGTGGGAGTTGGAGGGAGACCACAGCCGCATCGGAGGTCACGTTGATTCATCTTCTCTGTGTTGATCCCGGACTTCCCGTTGGTTATGTTTGGTTGGACTGATTACATTTGCATTTCCCACTTACACATGCTGACTAACATGTACACTGAATACTTGACATTTCATGTTTTATTACCTTAGTTGAATAAATCGTATTATTTATGCAGCGGTTGTGTGGCGTCTCCCTTTGTTTGTTGCGATTTAAGAACATAGATCGTAACAAAACATACACAAAGCTACTAGGCAGGATTCTGTAAACATGGTCAGTCATATGTTAACGTCCTCAAGGATCATAACCGTCGAGTTGGTTTTGCAGCTTAGTTTTCATGAATTATTTGGGTGGACTGAACATCAACTAGGGGTGTATATGTAAAAACCTTGGTCATTAGGAATATACTAATTTTTCCGGAAAAGTTATTAAAAAAAAATACACTACCGTTCATAAGTTTGGGGTCAGTCAAATTTGTTTTTTGAAAGAAATTCTTTTTAAAAAGTTCTTTTAAATTGTAATAATATTTGTAATAATATTTTTTCTGTATTTTTGATCAAATAAGTGCAGCCTTGGTGAACATAAGAGACTTCTTTCAAAAACAAAACAAAAAAATCTTACTGACCCCAAACCTTTGAATGGTAGTGCACAGTATAAAAACAATAGTGTATACTTTAACATAATATTAAAAAAATATATATTTAAATGGTTATATCTCTAAGAAAATACTTTAAAAAATCTAAGGAAAAAATAAATAAATAGCCATTTCCAAAGTTTCATTTCTGTACTAAAAACTATTTATTTTTTTGAAGTTTTTATGTACTTCTTCTGGGTCAAAACTGACCTGAATGCAATAGGAAAAAAGGAAATAGGAAAAAAATAAATAAATGGTAGACCATTTCACAAACCTGAAGTATAACAAAAATAGCTTCATTTCAAGACAGACCACTTTTTTGATATACAGTCCTTTTATCTCATTCAAAAGAGCAAGAAAATCTGGTTTTCCATGATGCATAAAATTCAAACAGGTTTGAATAATAAGAAATGAACATTGAGTAAATGTGTCTATGTGTGTACCTGATGTACGGCTTGAGCACTCTGGATGTGTAGGGACTCTTGATGGTCTGATCCATGCAGGCATCAGAACCCATCAGCCTGTGCCAGAAGGACACTGTGGACTGATAGAACCCTTTCCTTATGGACACTGTTGACTGAGGAACAAAACACAAGACATTTTAACGAGATTCTCAGAATCAGTTATATTACGTACTATACACATTTTCTTATGGCTTACCTGAAAGCGATCGAGTATACGAAGGTCCTGGCTGGTGGTTCTGTATTTCTCCTCTCTGCTCGTCCTGTGGCTGGCCAAACCCCCTTGTGCCCCGTACACGCCCCCCACCAGGCTGAGTGTAGCGCTCACGGCCTGATCCACATCCAGCAGGGGAAGCCCTCGCTCTCGTTTTGCCTGCCGTACGAGTAGCTTGCGTTGCAGCCTTTTGGCCTGTGGCGTGACGGCCAGTGCTTGTGGACAGGCCTCCAGCTTGTGGAGCAGCATGCGCTCCTCGTAAAGGCTGATGAAAGTGTAACGAGGGGTGGGCAAAGACACGCAGCCCTCGCCCTTATCCTGGAGAACCTTCCTACGCTCTATACTGCACCCCCGTCCCGCCGGCAACAAGCCTTCATCCTGGCCCTCGTCTTCATCGCCATGTCTGCCCCTCTCCTCGTCTTCACTCTCCAGTTCTTGTTTGATCAGCTCGGCTGGACGTAGCTTTTTCCTGACCATGATGGTGCCAGTGGCCAAAGGCATGCTGGGAGGGGGAATATACTCCATCCCGGGATCGATAACACCCTCAGCATCCAATTCTTCATCATCTGATGGAAAGTAATACAATGATTAGAGATGAAGTAAATGAAGATGCTGCGACTAAGTCTGTTTTTTACCAAACATACACTATATTGCCAAAAGTATTGGGACACCCCTCCAAATCATTGAATTCAGGTGTTCCAATCACTTCCATGGCCACAGGTGTATATAATCAAGCACCTAGTCATGCAGACTGCTTCTACAAACATTTGTAAAAGAATGGGTCGCTCTCAGGAGCTCAGTGAATTCAAGTGTGGTACCGTGATAGGTTGCCGCCTGTGCAATAAGTCCATTCGTGAAATTTCCTCACTACTAAATATTCCACGGTCAACTGTTAGTGGTATTATAACAAAGTGGAAGCAATTGGGAACAACAGCAACTCAGCCACGAAGTGGTAGGCCACGTAAAATCACAGAGCGGGGTCAGCACATGCTGAGGTGCACAGTGCACAGAAGTCGCCAACTTTCTGCAGAGTCAATAGCTACAGAAATCCAAACTTTGTGTGGCCTTCAGATTAGCTCAAGAACAGTGTGTAGAGAGCTTCATGGAATGGGTTTCCATGGCCGAGCAGTTGCATCCAAGCCTTACATCACCAAGTGCAATGCAAAGCATCGGATGCAGTGGCGTAAAGCACGCCGCCACTGGACTCTAGAGCAGTGGAGACATGTTCTCTGGAGTGACCAATCACGCTTCTCTGTCTGGCAATCCGATGGACGAGTCTGGGTTTGGCGGTTGCCAGGAGAACGGTATTTGCCTGACTTCATTGTGCCAAGTGTAAAGTTTGGTGGAGGGTTGATTATGGTGTGGGGTTGTTTTTCAGGGGTTGGGCTTGGCCCCTTAGTTCCAGTGAAAGGAACTCTTAATGCTTCAGCATACCAAGACATTTTGGACAATTTCATGCTCCCAACTTTGTGGGAATAGTTTGGGGATGGCCTCTTCCTGTTCCAACATGACTGCGCACCGGTGCACAAAGCAAGGTCCATAAAGACATGGATGAGTGAGTTTGATGTGGAGGAACTTGACTGGCCTGCACAGAGTCCTGACCTCACAAATGCGCTTCTAGAAGAATGGTCAAAAATTCCCATAAACACACTCCTAAACCTTGTGGAAAGAAGAGTTAAAGCTGTTATAGCTGCAAAGGGAAACCCTACGGATTAAGAATGGTATATCATTAAAGTTCATGTGCATGTAAAGGCAGACGTCCCAAAACTTTTGGCAATATAGTGTATGTTTAAAATATTAATATATAAGCTATAAAACAAGGAGTGGTTGGTAGGACATTATTAGAGTGTTGCAAAGGTGTTCTGGTTGGGCACTAGGGCATTTCTAGGGTGCTCAGGGTGGTACTCTTGCCATGTGGTTGCAAGAGTGTAATGAGTGGTTCTTAGAATGTTACTATGTGAGTGCTACCTGGTCTCAAGATAAAGACCCCTCAAGGTAAGTCTATAGCATCTTTTCGCCCATCTTTGCATCTATCAGGTGGAAACTGTAAGTCTGATTGTTTAGAAAAGTAACTAGGTGTTTGGTCAGTAAGCAAGTGCGGCATCTCACCGTGGAACAGAGCTTGAGGAGGCATGACATCCGGGATGAGATCGGCCTCTGACAGCAGACTGGGCGTAGCAGAGTGTGAGGCCGGCGTTCCAGGGGCGGAGAAGTCGGGCGAGGGGGAGGGGGAGGGAGAGGTGAGCGGGGTTCTGTCTGATGAGCTGAGAGAGGAAAAATCAATGACTTCACCCTTCTCCAGATACGGCTCAGGCCGCCGCGCACGGTTGCCCAGTTTTACAGGTGTGGATGAGGCACTGCGGTCAAGAAACCCGGCCGCCTCCTTCTGTGCACGCCGGATCTCTTTTGCCTCCTGTGTTCGGGAACGCTTTTCTTTCAGTTGCATGGCGCTCTCCACTGGGTTCCGACTTCCACGCTTCCTCAAACCCTCCACAGTGATTATGGGGTCGAGGGACGGCTTCGACACAGCTGGAATAACAACATGCATACCCCAAAATATTACATTTACATTGAAAATGAAGGAAAAATACTGCATTACAAAATCATATTTAAAAAATCATATTTTATTACCGATATCAATATTTTCATCTTATCGCTGTTATACTACAATTCTATTTTATTTAAATCAATGAAAAATAAAACATGATTAAAAAAAAAAAAGCCGAGGCCCCATGTGAATCCAGCATAAGACTTTTGTTCATCTTCAGAACACAAATGAAGATATTTTTAATAAAATCTGAGAGATTTCTGTCCCTCCATTGACAGCTATGCAACTACCAATTTGACGCTTCAAAAAGTTCATAAAGAGAACTAATCCATATGAATTGAGCGGTTTAGTTCAGATTTTCTGAAAAAACACGATCGCTTTATATGATGAACAGATTGAATTTAGGCTTTTATTCACATATAAACATTCATGAACTCACACATCAGTTATGGTAAACGGAAGCTCAAGCATGTTCGCTTGATGTGCGACAACCAATGAGGTTCATTCTCGTGTTACGCAGCACGTTTGAGCTTCAGCAAGAACCAATGAGGTTCATTCTCGTGTTACGCAGCACGTTTGAGCTTCAGCAAGAACCAATGAGGTTCATTCTCGTGTTACGCAGCGCGTTTGAGCTTCCACAAGAACCAATGAGGTTTATGTTATGCAGCACGTTTGAACCAATGAGGTTCATTCTTGTGTTACGCAGCACGTTTGAGCTTCCGCAAGAACCAATGAGGTTTGTTCTTGCATGTCAAGCAGGTTAGATTGAGCTTCTGTTTATGTTCGCTGATCAATGTTTGAATAAAAATGTGAATAAAAGTCTAAATTTAATCTCTTCTTCATCATACAAAGTGATCATGTCTCTTCAGACAATTTGGACTAAACCACTCAGTTCATATGGATTAGTTTTACGATCTCTTTATAAACTTTTTGAAGCATCAAAGTGGTAGTTTCGTAGCTGTCAATGGAGAGTACAGAGATTTTATTAAAAATATCTTCATTTGTGTTCTGAAGATGAACAAAGTCTTACGGGTTTGATCTGTCATTCTCATGTAGGTCGCCGTGATTTTACCATGCAAGACATATTTTATTTTGTTGATCCTGGAACATTCTTGACTGAAAATTTTGTCTTATCCCTACCCATAACTTATTCCTAAAATCAGAGGGTAATGATAAGTGAATAACACTGATGTAGAAGCACCTAACCTTGGTTGTAAGCCAAAACTTGACATAAACTGTAAACTTGTTCCTCAAATCTGATTGGTTGATTGAAATGATGTTCCAGGATCAACAAACATGTTGATCCAATAACATGTTGTATTTGGTAAAATCGCATTCACCAAACTACTAGTACCTTTGGCCTTTATTGAGGCTGCCGAGCTTTTCTCCCCCTCAGGCCGTAGAGTAGGTGGGCGGTTCTGGACTAGCTTCCACCAGCCGGGTTCTCCGAATTCCTGTGCACCGGAGCGGAAAAACGTTGGGCTGCCGACAGACAGACACCCTGCCACGGTGCTCCACCACGTTGACGTCTTCTTTCTAGGCATGAATAAACATTAAATGTAAACTTACTCACCTTTAAAAAAAAATCAGGTGAGTATAATGTTTCTGATAAGAGTTTTGATACTCAGTCTCACCTGGAACCAAGTAGGAACGTCCAGTGCCGACTAATAAATGCACAAATATCTTCCTTCCATCTGAAGTAACCTTGTCGTCCAGTGCCCTCTAAAGACAGGTTATACATGGCCAACATAACCACCTATAAACATAAAACCAAACAATTCATTTATTTACCAGAATGCAGAATCAAATCACTTGATAAATCTCATCTCATAAGTCTTTATTTGAATATTATGAGATTTTTCATTTTTGTAATGCTATTTTGGGTATATACACAGATTTTTTTTGAGGACAGATCCTGAAATGTGATTTCTGGTACTTTTGTCTGGTTTTGTTTATTTCAATTGCTCCCGAGTGTGTACCTGCTGCCAGGTCAGCCTCATCCTCTCAAAACTCTCCTTCCCGTCTTCCGCACAGTCCGAGCAGGAGAACTTGAAGAAGTTGTCTCCTTTCAGGTAGCTGGGCTGCTCTCCATGTAGCTGGGCTGAACCATACAAGGAGAAAAATCAAGGAAAGACAGCTCTGAGACCAAGCACACTTTTTCAGATCAGTCTTTATTGAGAGAACAAATGCAGCACAAGTTGAACATCCCATCTTAAACTGGTCACATATGGGTGTATCAGATATATCGCCCCTTGTTAATGGTCTTCTCACCAGCCGGGATCCATTTGTGGCACTTGTCGCAGTAGAACGACATGTCCTCGTTCCAGCTTCCCTCTCCGTCCTCTCCGACATCGCTGTTCATAGAGTCTCCGCTCTGGTCATGAGACAGATCCACAGACGCCTGGTCCTCCGATTCCACAATGAGGAGAGTTTCTCCCTCCACCTCACCTTCCTCCAGACCCTCAGAGGCTGACGTGCACATGGTCTCCTCGTCCTGAGCCGTGAGACCCCTCTGGTCCCCACTGTCCATTTTTCCACCTAATAGATAAGAGGACGCGATTAGATACAGGGCTCGACAATAAGGACTGCCCGATGGACCGGAAAGCTCTGAATTTCCAATTTTTTAAGTCTTGCCAATTTAAACATTCAAAACGTGAAAGAGAACTCAATTCAGTACTCATGCACTGTCTGATAGACGGTGCAGAGAAAAAAAAAGAAAAAAGGCAAGAACCAAACGAGAAGAGTTCTCTTGGATCTTGTGCTTGGATGGATAAATACACAAAACATTATGTTAAAATGCATGTCTTGGCGAGTATCCTCGCAGTCGGTTATGTCTTTAGTGAATGCAAACAGTTAATATATCGGCTGCTGTCTCTGTCGTTAATTTTAATCAAAAGAAAATCACTCACTGCTCTTGACTGAATAGCTTTTGCAGCTTTAATAAGGATGAATCTGTATTTAATGTATACACTGAAAATAACTGTTATTTTACAACTGAGTACTTTTCATATTCTGTAGTATTTCTTACCTGAATACTACTTTATTAGACCTACTCAAAAACCTTAAAGCATTCATGTATTACTTGTTTCATTTGTATCTTTTTTCTATTGCATTATTTTGTTTATTTTTTCTTATTTTATTACTGTTTATTTGATAATTTTGATTATTTAATAATGTTTGAACTTCTTAGTTATGCTAGAGGTTTTTGCTGTGGTATTATTGATACCACTCATTACTTACTCAAATAAGTAATACTTAACAACATGTACTTACTAAGTTTAAGGTTAGTTGTAATCAGGGTTGGGGAGTAACGAAATAGATGTAACTTAGTTACGTATTTAAAATACAAAAATTGAGTAACTGTATTTCATTACAGTTTCATTTTAATCAAATGTAATCAAATTACAGTTACATCTGAAAAGTATTTTAGATTACCAAAGTGATTATTTTGAATTTTAATGTCATTTATTTCATTTAAACATTAGTGTAAACTGTTTATTTTGTACTGTCCTGAATAAGCTATTTCACATAATAGATGTTTACATATACTCCACAAGACAAAATGGCTGAATTTATACAAAATGCCATATTCAAAAATGCACATACCCTTCAATCTTAACTGTCTGTCTTTCATTACCTGAATGATCCACTACTGTTTTCATGTTAAGTAATTTGTTTAGGTAATTGTGACTTTTTATTTCACAATTCTGAATTTTTTTCTCGCAATTGCAAGATTATTATTATTAAAAAAATATTTTTTTTTTCCCTCATTATAATTCACAATCTCAATTTTATATCTCACAATTCTCAGAAAAGAAGTAAGAATTGTGAGATATAAAATTGAGATTGTGAATTATAATGAGGGAAAAAAAAAATATTTTTTTCTCAGAATTGTGACTTTAATAAAAAAAAAATGAAAAAGGTAATTGCGACTTTTTATCTCACAATTCTGACTTTATATCACGCAATTCTGACTTTATAACTCGCAATTATAATTGTAATTCTTAAAAAAAGTCCGAATTGTAAGATGCAAACTGACAATTGCAAGAAAAAAAATTAAGAACTGTGAGATTAAAAAGTCGCAATTACCTATTTTTAATGGTATATTTAGGGCGGAAACAAGCTTCCATGAAACGCAATGCATTGGGGGTGAAAACTTTTGAACAGGATGATGTGTACATTTTTCTTATTTTGTTTAAAGATCCTATTTTTTCATTTAGTGCTGCCCTTCAGAAGCTAATAACTACATGTTTCCCAGAAGAAAAATTAAGTACAATTTACCCTGTTCATCCAATTCAAAAAGTTTACACAAAGTTTTTGTTGCCTTCCTGAGCATCAATATATGTTTTCCTTTATTCTAAGATTGTCTGAATTTTTTTGCTTCAAGAAATATTGTGGAAAACTAATGTTGTTTAAAATAATATGCAGAGGAAAATCAAGTCTTATGTTTGGTGGCCCCTTTGTGTTACATGCCTTATTAGTATTCCAAAGTATTCTAAAGTATTTAGATTGTTACAAAACTTGTGTAATCCAACGAAATACATTACAAATTACTTTTTAAAGCATGTATTTTGTAACCTGTAATAATTTTTTTTTAACCTTGTTTAAAATACATTTTAAACGTAACCTTCCCAACCCTGGTTGTAATTATGCTTAATTTTCAGTTATTACTATAGTAAGTACATGTAGTGACGTGTAACTACGTCACCTGTGCTACCATTATTATTTATCAAAAGTATGTTTTGTATGTTTTTTTTTTTTTTTGCCGACAATGGCGATTAGTTACAATTAACTACTCTAGAAACCGAGGTATTTCGTGAGAGAAACACGAGTAATAGTTGCATAATAGTATGCATAATTTACAGTTATTACTATTGTAAGTACATGTAGTGACGTGTAACTACGTCACCTGTGCTACCATTATTATTTATCAAAAGTATGTTTTGTACGGGGTTTTTTTGCCGACAATGGCGATTAGTTACAATGAACTACTGTAGAAACCGAGGTATTTCGTGAGAGAAACACGAGTAATAGTTGCATAATATTATGCATAATTTACAGTTATTACTATAGTAAGTACATGTAGTGACGTGTAACTACGTCACCTGTGCTACCATTATTATTTATCAAAAGTATGTTTTGTACGGGTTTTTTTTGCCGACAATGGCGATTAGTTACAATGAACTACTGTAGAAACCGAGGTATTTCGTGAGAGAAACACGAGTAACAGTTGCATAATTTACAGTTATTACTATAGTAAGTACATGTAGTGACGTGTAGCTACGTCACCTGTGCTACCATTATTATTTATCAAAAGTATGTTTTGTACGGGTTTTTTTTGCCGACAATGGCGATTAGTTACAATGAACTACTGTAGAAACCGAGGTATTTCGTGAGAGAAACACGAGTAATAGTTGCATAATTTACAGTTATTACTATAGTAAGTACATGTAGTGACGTGTAGCTACGTCACCTGTGCTACCATTATTATTTATCAAAAGTATGTTTTGTACGGGTTTTTTTTGCCGACAATGGCGATTAGTTACAATGAACTACTGTAGAAACCGAGGTATTTCGTGAGAGAAACACGAGTAATAGTTGCATAATTTACAGTTATTACTATTGTAAGTACATGTAGTGACGTGTAGCTACGTCACCTGTGCTACCATTATTATTTATCAAAAGTATGTTTTGTACGGGTTTTTTTTGCCGACAATGGCGATTAGTTACAATGAACTGCTGTAGAAACCGAGGTATTTCGTGAGAGAAACACGAGTAATAGTTGTACAACTGTAAAAGAATTATATACAATAATAATCTGTTGTACTAGTATACCTAACTAGTCGCCTTATGAACTGTGTGTCCCCGCCGTGTCAGCCTCTTGTCGCTCTCGCGCGGCCACGAGCTCTCTTGTCAGTTGGATCTGTTCCTCGAGGACGCGCAGGTTCTCGCGCTTCCGCTCCACGCGCTCCAGGTCGCGCAGTACTCCCTCGCGCAGCCTCTGCGAACGTGACAGATGATTTAACATATAAATACTGCATATTTTATACTACTCAGATGTGGCATTTGAAGTAAACCCCTAATAATCACAGGTAAACTACAGATAGTTTGTGTATAACTGTGTTGAGTTTTTATAAATGTACCTTATTTGAAATGAAGCAGTAGCTTAAACACACTTATACATTGTAGCAACTGCTAGAGAATAAAACCATTCCCTCTGAACAGAACATTTCAGACAGAATACCTTAATAGTTACTGTTACTATAGTAAAATTGTATGTTTTGCATTAAGACAAAACAGTAAGAAAACGATTGTCTTGCACATCTGCACTTGTTTTGATTGTATGCATACTGTACACTAAAGGTAAACAAGAATTAATACTTCAATAACAGTGCCTCATAAAGGCATGGTGCTCATTTGGCTAGAAGGGCAAGAGTGATTTTACCTGTCTGTCCCAGTTCTGCTTGATATGAACGCCTGCAACGGTACTGATAGTGAGCACTACAGATAATCCCAAGACAACCTTAGAGGTCTTAGACATAGTTATGAAGCATTACTGTGAATAAAACTACAGTAGGATAATAGGTGGCTAGAGCCCTTTGATAACAGAATGGAGCTGATTCCTTTGTGGTGGTTTCAATAGGATGTCAGGCGATTTGCTGCCGTCTACCGGCCAGGAGTCGAAGGGCAATGTAGTCGAAGGTAGATACGCTCACTGCGCATGCGCAGTATGCTGCCTACTGTGCATAAATATGGTAAAATGGGATTCCAATCATAACTATTTATTCCAGTGATTGCATTAACTGTTTATCTTTAGTACTACTTGCAATGTATAATCCAACGTGTTTTTATCAACTCAAAAGTACAATAAAAGGGGGTTCAACTGAAGGTCTTCACTCATGTAGAAATACAAAAGGGTTGTTTTGTGAAATAACATCTTTGGTTCTTCACTCAGTTTTCCACTCATTTTTTCACTTCCTTTCCTTTTGTCTTGTCCCAAGTCTGAATCCACATGTCAAGAGTCATAATGTATTCTGCGCATCATCCCGTCCTTCCTCGTTTTCTGTCTTCTCCTCCCTCTCCTGTAGAAGTGTGTTGGACTCCTCAATAAATCACACAGAGCTCCAGTTTGTGTGTGTGGGGGTCCTGGTAAACCCTACATTATGGGGACAAAATGTCCCCACAAAGATGGAAATATCAGAAATCCTTGTCCTTGTGGGGACATTTTTTTTGGTCCCCATGAGGAAAACAGCTTATAAATCATACTAAATGATGTTTAGAGAAATATGTGTAATACTTTGAGAAAGCAATGTATTTTACAGGAAATAAATATGCATAATTAGTCAAAATTAGCTGTAATTATTTATGTTTTGTTTGCACAATAATTAAGTAAATTCCTCTTCATGTCATTAAGAGTTTGAATTTCAATTTAACATGCCCGACCCTGCATTACAGCACATGTTTCCATCCACATATTTTTATGTGCATTTTGGGATATAGCATAAAAAACACTGTATGGAAACGCAAAGTACTGAAACGGATACTGTTTTTATCCGATAAGACATGCACATAAACTACGATGAAAACACATTTACTGAATAAATCCCTCAATTCGCAAAAAACTCACGTGACTGAGGATGTGATTGGATAACTGGACCAATTTCAGGGCACAGCATTCTGAAAAGTCTGAGCCAAAGTCTGTCATCAAAATGATTTGGTATGACCTCCCAGAAGTGTCTCACATGATTGCGTTCACAAACACCAGGCATCCAAACAAAGATAACATGTTTTTTTGCATTTCATCTGCTCGCTCAGAGACGTAAGTCAGGAAAAAAGAGCCACACTGGCCTCCCCGATTGCAGCAACTTCCATTTTTATTTCCGAAATTTGGTGCCAATTTAGTGACGATTTTGTTCCCTTGAACACATGGGATGGAGACGCTGCTTTATTCACAATGTTTTATGTGATATTTAAGTTTTGCACATAAATTTGCAAAAAGTAGATAAATTCGCAACTTTGGATGGAAACATAGGTATCATAGTCATTCTACACTCTTAAAAATAAAGGTTCCAAAAAGGTTTTTTTCACAGCAATGCCATAAAAGAACCATATTTGGTTCCCCAAAGAATAATTTTCTTACTTTGAAGAACATTTTTAAAATCTTAAACTTTTTCCAATATAAAGAACCTTTTGTGCATTTGCAAGGTTCCATGGATGTCAAAGGTTCTTTGTAGAGATGCCATTAACCCTTAAAGGGTTAGTTCACCCAAAAATGAAAATTCTGTCATTAATTCCTCACCCTCATGTCGTTCCAAACCCGTAAGACCTTCGTTCATCTTCGGAACACAAATGAAGATATTTTTGATGAAATCTGAGAGCTCTCTGACCCCTCCATAGACAGCTATTTAATTAACACTTTTAAGGTCCAGAAAGGTAGTAAAAACATCATTAAAATAGTCCATGTGACTCCAGTGGTTCAACCTTAATTTTATGAAGCGTCGAGAATACTTTTTGTGCGCAAAAAACTTTCAACAATTTCTTCATGTCTGTGTCAGTCTCCTACGCTGTTGACGTAGTAAATATAGTCCAGTGCTTCCGAGTTACGTCAGAGCTACGCCAGAACGCCGGCTTACCATTGGCCGTATGCATGTGATGCTGATGCAGGAGCTGACCAACGTTAACTGCGTAGAAGACTGACACAGATGTGAAGAAATTGTTGAATAAAGTCGTTATTTTTGTTTGTTTTTTGCGCACAAAAAGTATTCTCAACACTTCATAAAATTAAGGTTGAACCACTGTAGTCACATGGACGATTTTACCTTTCTGGACCTTAAAAGTGTTAATTAAATTGCTGTCTATGGAGGGGTCAGAGAGCTCTTGGATTTCATCAAAAATATCTTCATTTGTGTTCCAAAGATGAACGAAGATCTTACGGGTCTGGAACGACATGAGGGTGAATAATTAATGACAGAAATTTCTGGAACATTTTTGGGTGAACTAACCCTTTAAATGCATGAATGTTTCGCCAATCATTATTACATATTCGGGTCTATATTTAACACGTGTGTATCTCTACCTGATAATATAGCGTGATAATATAAAACTCTCCTGATGTTAGAGTAACAATTACAGAAGAATAAAATAAAGCATATTTTGTTACCTTTTGGAGCTTGGAAGGGTTCAGTTTGAGCAGATGTTTTATACCATCATCACTGTCCTCGTCAGAGCTCATTTACCAGTACATTCAGCATCTGGCTCATATTCGCCATCTCAAAAATATTCTCAAAACTGTCATTTTCAACATCTTCAATCAATATTTTGATCGCTGACAGCTTCTTCACCAGATCCACCATCAGTGACAGTGACACTAATATTTGATTGCGTTCAGCTCTTGCTCTGAAGTAAATCACTGAGCCATTTCATGTTTTGCGGATGATACTTCCTATTCTTTTGTTTTCTGCCTGCGGTAACTATGAGTGAAACCTCACTTCATCATTGTGTATCAGACATTGCCACCTTGTGAAATAAAGGTGGACTGCACTTATTCCATCATCAAAGATTAAATTATTGTTGGGCAGAAAAAATATACACTGTTACACACCTCGGGTCGTTAGCGACCCTATACAATTTATACAAAAAATGAATGGGAAAACAGGCAATCTTTTATAATTTTAAATTGTTAATAATGAATTGATTGAGGAATACTAAGAAGGTTAAAGTCTAACTTTAAAGTGTAGTAGTGAATGACGTCCCGGGTCACTAAAGACCCAAGGTATGCGTTTAAGGGATAAAGAACCTTTATTGTTAAGAGCGTAATTGTTTTACTGCATGTGGAAAATACATGTGTCTGTGCGACAGTCAAAGCCTGAGTCAGAAGTATGAACATGCACATCTGGTGCTCAGAGTTCCTCAGCTGTGGTGCCTAAAGGTTTGTTTGATGGAACACCCCTAGTCATTGACAGCTAAAGCAAACATCCAACTTTCCCGACCCCGTATACTCCACCCCCTCACCTCCACGGCTCTGTAATTGTGCTTACCACTGCTGGCCCATGTGGTTGTTCCCAAAGGCCATAAACCGCTTGGGCTCAAACAGGAGTTCTGGAAGTGGGGAACCCTAAGCAAATATGTTGCCTCCCTCAACACTTTCAACTTTTAGATTTTTGGTGGGGAATTTTATCTCGCAAATGCTGTTGTTGTGTGTATTGGCACATTCAGAAACAGGTTTGTGAGTGGCTCCTGTCTCCATCTTTCATATTTTCGGTCCGTCTCATGCCGTTTCAATGTGCTGCCCCATCAACAACAACACCTTGAAAGTGAAGTAGACTTATCAGCAGGGTGCTAACAGCAGCATCCTGTAAGAAATCAGCATGGGAATGGATGCCTTGGTACTAAGCAAACAGATTCCCTGGCTGTTTGTTGATCTGTAGACTACTTTTTCTTTATCAAGTCTGGAAATGATGTGTGAACCGCCTCCCTCCAGATGAGCTACGATGTTTTACCTTGCCTCACATAAAACAGTTTCTGGGAAAAAGAAACATTCTGTGTTAGTGCGAGTGGGTGGATGTGTGCAATGTTAACAGTGTTTTAGATGTATCTTCAAACGTTCAATGAACTTTGGAGCAATGCTTTGAGTGAACATGAACTGATCCGAGGTTTAAATGGAAGTTGAGAGATTGCACATAATTTGGTGTAATAAATATAACTACATATTTATTCTAGAACACGCAGAGTAAAACAGAAGCCAGTTTCCGCCTAAGGTCAATTGCAATTTTATATCTCATTATTGTGTTTTTTTTTCTCTCTCAATGTGTCTTTATATTTCTCTGATTCAGAAATTTGACATTGTTTCTCACAATTGCGACTTTATATCGCACAATGAGACTATCTTGCAATTGATCTATCGGTAAGCCCCGCCCCCCTTAGTTACTGTTGCTAACTCGGACAAACAAACGGAGTTGCTAACTGTCTTACAATGACAGCTGTCAGTGTGAAAACCTTGTCTCAAGATGTTTTTGGACACAGAAGGACCACCTCTCATCGAGGAGCATTCAAGTGGGACTTAAATATGCCATGGAGGGATATATAAAAGATTTTTATAAATATGGTGGGTAACAAGATTAATTTGGAAGCGAGGGTTTACAGATCACAACGCAAGTGGGAGTAGCCTCATGTTACGGTCATCACGATCACAGATGATAACATCCAGGATCAACAGTGTTCATGTACAGCAGGGTAAGATTAAATAAATTTGCATTTAACCAGTTTAATATGGAGAGGCACTGAAATGTAGACCTTCGTTTATGTGTTTTTGACCTACACTGTTAACGTTACATGATGTGAGAACAGTTAGCTATTTAGGTTTGTACGTTAGCATGGACTCACTAACTTTAATCGCAACTTAATGAGAGTATGACAACCAGAAAATCCTCTCAGGATACCTGGAATCAGTGTTGCAAGTACCCCAGGCACATTGTTTACCCTTTTTGTAGCATACCGATGAGAGCTTCGGATCTTCTAATGTTTCTCTATGGCGCTGAAACCTAAAGATGTCCGAGTTCCGGTCCCTGTGCAACTGATACTCAACTGCCATTGGCTCATCTGCATTTGAGGGGAGGGGCTTACCGATAGGTCAATTGCATCTTTGTTTCTTGTAATTGTGACTTTAAATCTCAAAATGTGACAATATCTTGCAAATGTGACTATTTCTTGCAGTGTGACTATATTTTGTGATTGCAAATTTATCTCAAACAATTGCAGCTTTATTTCGCATACCTTTATTTCAATTGCAGTTTTATTTCCCAAAATGTTCCCAACTATTTTTTGGAAATTTTGCATTTGCACTTATATCTCACAGTATCACTTTATGTCTCAGTTTTTTTTACTTTACTCGAAAACGAGCTTCAGCAAACTAATAATACACAAGATTTCACATTTTCTGAAGAAACATTTCCTTTCTTTCCTGTGCCAAACTTGCCATGTCTGGTCACTTAAAAAGTAATTGCATGTCTCATCAACAAGCTACATGTTCTGAGGTGTCATTTACACCCATAGCACAAACAGTGTGGAAGAGCTGCGCACTGAAGTTTAAAACTGAATCTTACTGGTTTGTTCAGTTCTTTAACCTTAAGTATGTGGAATAATAGTTGCACTCTAGAAAGCACCACTTATAATAATCATACAAACATTACAAAATGCAGTAGAAGTTTGTTAGCAAAGACTTTAATCCTTAGCAAACAGAAGGCAGCCAAGGGCCCTGCTTGTTTACCCAATGAATAACTGGGGTAAAACATGCTTTTTGGGAAGAGTTTCAGTCAATTATTTCTCATCTTCATATCAAGGCCTTTCACAACCTACAACTCAGACTTGTGTACGAGTTCTATTGATTTTTCAAACAGTTACTCTGTGACATTTTGCACTCAGCGTAAACTTTAGTTATCTCAGATTACTGGAAGTCTTTCCAGAGCTAATAATTACATCACCTACACATGTTTGACATCTAATTTAAGCTTTATTCAAGTTGACAGAGAAAAGATCATGTGTTTTGCAGTTGGGCAATTCTCCCATTATTAGGGGGAGAACATTACCATCTTAGGGACGAATTATCAATAATAATGTTTGATTAATATACTAAAACTTCTGTTTTCCATTAACAAAAATAGACTTCTTGAGAAAAAAAATTCACTTGTGTGACAGCTAGGTCTAACTATCACACCAGTAACTGTACTATGATATCACTAAAGTACTTTTGTAAGGGTATTATTAGAAAATTGATTACTTTAATGCTTAAACAATGCTTTTAAAGTATTACATTCGCTGTGTTATATTTATATTTTAAATACTTTTATCATTCGACGTCCCACCAAATACTCACAGCACTCTGCGCTTCCCACCGGACGCTTTTGGATACTACGCGTGACGCGGTTGGTTTAAAGGGCAATGATTGACAAGCGTTTATCCAATCAGATGTCAGTATCAGGTCGAGTCTCCGCTTCAGGGGCGGGCACTGTGCCAACTCGCAAAAAGTGCCACGACTCCAAAAGTCAGCGGCGATTCTTTATTACTGTGAGTTTGAACGCAGGTAAGCGCACGCTTTTTATCACCCTTATGTGTTTTTTTTCTCTACCAATGCGTTTGCTCTGTTATTTTGCGAAAGTTTGCCAGTCTGACAAACTGTTTTGGTGAAATATTGATGTTTAGGTTGTATTTTGAAAATAATTTGTATTCTATAAGATGGTTTGAACTTGTGTATTGTACTCTAATTCATTTTTCCTCTGCTCGAGCGTACGTGTCCTTACTGATGCTTTCACTGACTTTGTCACTTTATAGTTTTAGACTTTATATAGCCTATGTCTTGCTGTGCTTGTACCGTTCTGAGTAGCTATTGTTTGTTTTGTATCTTTTACATTTGATTTAAAATGCTATTCGAGTTTGGAGTTTTCATCAACCATAAGAGCAAGTTCATTTTTAGGCTTTAACAACTGTAAAATTAGCCAAAGGTTAATTGTATCTTCCTAAAAAAATTAATGAATGAATCATGTTAATAATCCAAAATGTCTATTTACTTTCATTTTTGCCAACTTTACATTTGCCTTTTTTTTTGTAATTATCATGAAAATGTGTTTAATGTTCTACGATTTTTTTTCAAGAGGAGAAAAGGGGGAAAAAATTTAAACTTTTAGAATGTGTCAAAGCAAAGGAAGATCGTTAAGAGGATAAATGGGGGCAAATAATCATATGGCAAAGTTGCCAGAATACTTTTTAACGACAGAATTCTTTTAGCCATTATTATGTAACGTCAGCGATGTTGGTGAAAGGGTTAATGTCCAACATATGAAAGCAGCCCCCTTTCAGATTTGGAGTATGTGTCCTGCATTTAGGAACTCTGCATTTCCTGTATCTGCTGAGTCCTCTGTCTGCTGTCTCACATGGGTCCATATTAATTTAGGATAGCCACATTGATCAT
This sequence comes from Coreius guichenoti, assembly GCA_039654105.1. Classification (NCBI taxonomy): domain Eukaryota; kingdom Metazoa; phylum Chordata; class Actinopteri; order Cypriniformes; family Gobionidae; genus Coreius; species Coreius guichenoti. The sequence continues at coordinate 19,693,115 of CM077192.1, forward strand.
TTTAGGAAAATATTTGCAAGAAATAGGCTTTTTTGTGATTAAAGAAGACCTATGTGGTTTAATATGGTAAAAAAAAAAAAAAGATATCACTATAACATGCACCATGATGATACTACAGAGTTCTTTGAAGTACCTCATAAATACCATGGTAATTGTTCCTTACAAGTACTGTGGAATTACCATCTGATATCACCACTGTGCCATCACTACAGCCACATTGCTTTTTTTGTGATGGGTTGCTTTACGTCATTCAATAAAAACAAGGCAGTGTATAGATTAGAATGCATGTTATATGCTGTTAAGAGCATTTCATTCAAGCCCAATCAGTATTCTCCCCCTTACCTGAGTGTCTGCCTAAGTCAGATATTTAGAGACCCCCTTTCTAGAAATTCCAGGCAAGAGTTGCACTGGCGGCCTGCTAGTGCAAACGTGAGGTTGGGGGAAGGTTATTGTGGTCTGCTGCACACAGACCTGTCCCCTGGAAACTGTATGTATGCCCCTCTCTGTTTGTGTGAGGGAATGTTGAAGAGTGTGGTCTCGGCAGGGTGTTGCATAACATGAACTCTAGTAGGCAAAAGATATGGAGGTGCAGTTGTATTAGCCAATGAAACATTAACAAATCTTTAGTGTATTTAGTGTATTATTTAATGTGAAAACATTCTAAAAAAGAACATCTTCCAAAACATTGTGTATTTATTAAAGACATCTATGACTGGACAGGGGCATTTATCTGTGAGAAAATGTTCAAAAATAATACTTTGCAGGACACACTTTAGCAGTGGTTCTTTTGTCTGTCCTACAACTTATTGTGTGAAATGTTCAGAGGATGTTGTTGTCCATTAACATTGAATAGTCCTTGTTTGCATATTTGAGTGTGTTTTGTACTTTTGTAGGATCAGGATTAAGAGGGACAGGACTGAGCAAAGATGGATGTGTACGACCCTCAAACTCTGGGAATTGTGGTGTTTGGTGGCTTCATGGTGTTCTCCGCCATTGGCATTACGCTCGTTTCAACTTTTTCCATGAAGGAGACATCTTACGAAGAAGCCCTGGCCAAACAACGGCAAGACTCAGGCAAGATCCAACCCCAGCGCTCTGACAAGAAGAAAAAGACATCTGAAAAGAAAAACAAGGCCAAGAAGAAGGAGGAGAAGCCAAATGGGAACCTTCCAGAATCTGAGCCCGAGTCTATCCCTGAACCTGTGGTTGAGAACAGTGAGCCTAAAGCATTACCCCAAGTTGAACCAGAACCCCAACCTGAACCTGTGCCTGTTCCCGAGCCTGAACCTGAAGTTAAGCCCAAGCCAGTTGTACCTGAACCAGCTCCTAAGATTGTTGAGTGTGCTGCCCCTCCCACTGTAAGTGCTGTGGTGGCCCCACTTGCTCCTTCCCCAAAAGAGAAGAAAAAGAAAAAGGTGGCCAAGGTGGAACCGGCCCCCGTCAAGCCTGTGGAGGTCCCAGAAGTTGTAGTTAAGGTGGAACCAGTGGTTGCAGAGGTGGCGGTGAAAGCAGCAGTTGCTCCTGAGGTTGCTGCTCCCCCTAAAGTTGAAGAACCCAAAACTGAAGCTCCAACTAAGAAGAAGTCTAAGAAGAAGGCTGAGCCAGGTAAGTCTCCTTGGTCATATCCATCTAGGATGGTTGTAATAGTAGCGGTTCAAACTTGCACTGCTCTCAAAACCCTCATCAGTACATCCTAATTTTGAGTTTCTTTGAAGTGGCTTCTGTGGAAACGGTCAATGTCCCCCAGCCGTCACCATATAAAACTCTGGTCTCCAGTCTGAGTAGTGCATCGTTCAGTGAATCAGAGACCCAGAAACTCTATGAGATCATCAGCAAGAAGGCAGGAAAGGACTCCTGGCAACTGGTACAAAGTCCACCTTTCTTAAAACTGCTAATACTTGTCTCCTTCTATTAGCACTCATGTCTCTTTCCTTCTCTCATTGGCAGGCATCTCAGAAGGGTGACCCCTTGGCGGCCTTGAAGAAGCAGCTGGAGGAGAAGGAAAAGCAGTTGACCGCTGAACAGGGCAACGTAGCTGCAGCCAAAAACCGTGTCCGAGAGCTTACCAAGGTAATGCATGCCAACGGATACAAGTAAACCAATGAGGTTCAAACTAGTTTCTACTCATGATCAAGCTTCTTCAGTGCAAAGTCATGAGTGACTTTTGAAAATTTTTGTTGATCCTGGAGCAATGTTCAGTGATGGATTGGTCATCCATCCAGGGTGTTTCCCTGCCTACGCCTGAGTTGCTGGGATAGGCTCCAACATCAAAAAACAAGCAGTTTGGAGAATGGACGGAGCAATGTTAACGGAGCAATGTTAACCCTATCCCTACCTGTACCCCAACCATAACCATTAACTACCTTAAAATCAGAGATATGATTGGTTGAAAACACCCCACCCTAAGCACCTAATTCTAACCCTTTCCCGATCTCAAAAATTTGGTTGGTTGATGGATACGTTGATCAGGAACATGTTCTACTTGTCAAAATGACATTAACCCTGTGAGTTTGGATCGTGAACCGTATCTCTGACTCTCATTGTCCTGACCAACAGGAGATGAGTTCTGCAAAGAGCAAGATGACATCCGTAGAGACCCGTATGAGCTCTGAGCTGAGCGCCCGTGGCCAGGAGATCGCATCTCTACAGGCTCTCATGCAGACTTCTTACCAGGAGCACATCAACGAGACGCAACAGCTCAACGACAAGGTCACAAGTCACCAGCCTCTCACACTTTTCCCCTCTCGCTATGCTGTGTAGTGTGTTTTTAGGTAATTAAATGTGTTGTTTATGTGTGTTTCCACAGATCCAAAGCCTGCAAGAGCAGTTAGAGAATGGACCGAATGCTCAGCTGGCCCGTCTGCAGCAAGAGAACTCTATTCTCAGAGATGCCCTCAATCAAGCCACTAGCCAGGCTGAAAGCAGGTATTATGCACAGTCCCTTTATAAGCCTGGAAGGGACCTCACCCATATCTAGAGACCAGAGATTTGAGCATGGGTTCTTTTGTTTTGGGCCAGTAAACAATTGCCCAGATCACCCTAACAACCATATGGCAATGCACTAAAACGTATTCATTATCCTTAGTGCTCACATAACCTGTATCATGTACTGTTCCCATTCCCCCTCTTTCTCCCTTTGTAATTTCCTGTCTCTTCTCTGCTGAATATAAATGAAAGTGGCAAAAGCCCTAAAATAAAAGCTACACACTGCAAGCTAAGACTAAACCTGCCTCCAGGTATAAAATGTCTTATCTAACCATTTCCTTTATGTGAATCTGTGGCTTTTTCACATGCACAGGCAGAATGCAGAGTTGGCAAAGCTGCGTCAGGATTGTGTGCGGCTAAACCGAGAACTGAATGAGCGCACAGCTGCTCAGCATGCTGAAGAAGAGCGCAGGAAGACTCTTAAAACCAAGATGGTCACTGCTGAAGAACAGCTAGCGCAAACACAAGTAAGCCCTGACCCCTGACCTTTTATCTCATCTCTCTGAGGTGATTGTGGTCTTTGTACCATGACACTTCTGTTCCCCTAGGTCGGAATTTCACCATATACATAACCTTTAAAAGCAATGCCTATCTGTCTTTGTGATGACTCGTGTTTCTCTCAGGACATTTTGTCTGTTTGTGTGTGGGTGGGTATTTATTTTTGTTTTTTTTTTCTCCAGATTAGCTATGTAAGAAATGTAAACCCCTGTGGCTAAAACTCCCATGTTGGATGTTTAGCAATAATACATTCTTTGATATTAAAGGGACAGTTTGCCAAAAATTTAAATTCTGTCATCTACATTTAATTTCCAAACCTGCATGACTTGCATTATTGTATACAATGAAAGTAGATGGTGAACAGGGGCTATCAGGTTCCAAAAAGCGCTATGTTCCAAGGGAATCTGTACAATAGCTTTGCATTTGACTTCACAAAGTATTGTATAGGTGTATTGGGTGCTGTTTTGAGGTGAAATTATTCCTTTGACAATCCTCTGTGTCTGTGTTTAGGCGTCCCGTGTGGAGGCAGAGCAGGCTCTGCAGCAGAAGTTGGATCGAGTCTGTGAAGAACTTCGTGAGGCTCAGCACGGTAGCACCACCCTACAGGCTCAAGTAGATGCAGTAAAAGAGCAAACCAAGACCCTTACTGGTCAGTACACTCAAACAAACACATCTTATTTCACTTAATATGTATTCCCTTGGCTCAGTTTCCAAATGGAAACATTTAACCCTCTGGGCCTCTTCGGTCAAAAATGTTTTGAAATTTAAATTTTTTTTTTTTTGCTTCATCGGAATGGGATGACACTTGGTGACTTTAGTCACATTAACTATGTGAACACACAAAAAAATCATGGACATGATTCGGATATGTTAAAGGGTCGGGGAAAAAAAGTCACCTTGGCTCCTTTGCGGTCAAAAATGGCCGACATAGGAAATCAATGGAAAATACGAAAAAAAAACTCAGAGAATCTTTTGGTGGTACAAACTACAAATCAGCCACTGTGCAGGAAAGAAAGTGCACAGCAATGAAGGCCTGATACTGTAAAATATCAAGAGTGCAAAATGGACACATCCCCCCACCCCCTCCCCCCACATATATGAACTAGCGTGACTGTGACATGAAATCAATAATTCAGCCACAATGCAGTAAAAAAACAACAGCAAGGAAGAGGTTACAGAAGAGTACAAAACAGACACACACACAACACACTATTATACACGCACAAATGAACTGGTGTGGCTGTAACAATATGGTATAATTGAGCCAAAAGGCTCAAATAAGAGGTTGAAATCAGATCAGACCCAGATTGATTTAAGCTGTGATAAAGCACCTGTTCATTTTTGTTACTTTTTTTTTTTTTTTATTGAATTTTAATGTTATGTGTAACAAAATTTCCTCTGTGTTCAGGTTTGACTGTAGTAAAATTAATGCAAAAACCGACGCTTCAAATCAACATTTAAAAAAAAAAAACTAAACCTTGACAAAAAGTAGTCTTTGAGAATGTCTAAGTATAAATCCAAACCCACACCTAAATAAAAATAAGTATTTATGTCTAAAAACCACTAGAGAATTTATATGACACTTTATATAGAACTATACAGGCATCTAGTAGTGGTTACACCACGGCATTACATATGTTTTTCTTTTTTTACTCCCACCAGATGGCACTAATCTACCTTCAAAAATCGTTTTTTAAATGCCTTGTCTGTACTTTAACATGAAATACTGCTTTAATTGAAAAATAATTGTAAAATATATTAGAAAAAAAATAGTGTATTATTTTCAATGGGGAAAATGGCTAATACATTTTTTTGACATATTGCATAGTATCATAAAATCCCCTCAAAAATTCTAAATAATAATCAAAAAATATTATTGAACAAAAATATATTACATTGGTTTTCCTGGAAAAAAAAAAGTTACATTTCAAGGCTTCACGAAGGAGCCTTCGCGAAAGAGGACCAGAGGGTTAAAGGGGCCATATTCTGTTTGTAGCATTTTATGTTTTTATACCTTTAAAATGGAAATTACTTCTATTTACAGAACTTCAGGAGCGTATGCATGTTACAGAAAAAGAGCTGAAAGACCGATGTGAAGAGCTGGAGATATTGAGAGCACAGCTATCTCAGACACCACAGGTTACTGAGGAAAAGCCCTCTGTGGAAACAGAAGCAACAGTACAAGCTGAGATCCAGGTACAAATATTTGGCTTGTGATCTTGTTGCCAATGCAATGCACTAACTAACTTTTGGAATGACAAATAATACTATTCTCATCCGTATTTTGATTCCGTACAGAAGATCAACTGCGAAGAGGTGGAACAGTTGAGGAGCAGGTATTGTGAACTGTTTGGATTCATTTGAGTCACTACATTTAGTTTAATTTTGATATTCAAAGTTTAATGGTAATGTGAGTGTTTTGCCAAGCAAGTCTTGCCATATTTTGTTGATCCTGGAACAACATTCCTGCCTGAAAATTTAGCCCTATCCCTACCCCTAAACCTAACCCTACCCATAACTTATACCTAAAATCAGAAGGAAATGATGGGTGAACACTGATGTAGCACCTAACCCTGGTTGTAAGCCTAAACTTGACATAAACTGTAAACTTGTCCCTCGAATCTGATTGGTTGATTGGAATGTTGTTCCAGGATCAACAAAGATATTGATCCAGGAACTTACTGAACTTGGTGAAATCACATTCACCGTGTTTTGATATATTATGTGCAGTCTGAAAGAGAGGGAGGACCAGCTGACATCACTGGAGGCGGAGCTTAATCAGCTGAAGGAGGAGCTTGACACTGTAAAGAGAGCTCAGGCTGAGGAAAATCAGAATAGGTACTTGATGAATTTAATTTATCTTCAAACGTAAGATGGATTCAATCACACCCGCTGTTACTAGGGCTTCAGTTGTCTGTGAATGTGCCACTCTCTGGTTTAAACATGGACTTGTTTTTCAGGGTAAACGAGGCGGACACAGAACGAAGGGAATACACAGCTGAGATTGACCAACTTAAAGCTAGGTAAACAATACAGCTGATTCCTTCTTTAAGTATATTTTGTAGATAATTTGGATTAAATAAATTTCTTTCTCCCTATCTATCAGTCTGAAAGAAAAGGAAGATTTGGTGGCATCTCTACAGGCTCAGCTGGAGAAGATGGAAAGTGTGAGTGGAGCATATGATAATTTAATAAATATTTGCATGTGTGTAATACATGCGAATTGGTTTATAATTTTATATCCACAGGCTGATACTGTCGAAGCTGAGCCGCCGTTTGAGAAGTAAGATTTCTTTTGCCAATTCCTTCAGATATTTGTCGTCTTGTGGATGCTTCTGATAATGACTGACTTTTGTTTTTGTGTCTGTCAGTCTGGAGAAGGATGCACGTATGATCTCGCTGGAGGAAGAACTTCAACAGCTTAAAGAAGAGATGGAGCGAGTAAAGGCCAAGAGCAATGTGAGTTCATCTCTACCCTACACGTCCATCCATATGTATTTAACCTGTCCATACTGTATCTACCTACCTGTCTCTCTACATCTAACTACCTTTCTGTTCATATCTACCTAAGCTGTTGGTCCACGCTTAGCTATGTGTCCTTCCATATCTACCCAGCCTGTGTGTCCATATCTACCCAACCTGTTCATACCAACTCGTCCATCCATATCTTCCCAACTTGACGATATCTACCTACTCATGTCTATATCTACCGGTCCATCCATATTTAACTACCTTTCTTTTCATATCTACCTTACCCATTGTTCCATGTCTACCTATGTGTCCGTCAATATCTACCCAGCTTGTTTGACCATAACTACCCAAGCTGTATCCATATCTACCTACCTATGTGTCCATTCATATCTACCCAACTCGTCTATATCTACCTACTCGTCTGTTTACATCTAGCTGTCCATATATCTAACTACCTCAAATCTATCCAATTTGTCTGTCCATACCTACCTGAATATCCACCCATATCTACCCAGCCTGTCTGACCATATCTACCCTACCTGCGCATCCATATCGACCCAACCTGTTCATATATACCAAATCATCCATCCATATCTACCTACCTATCTGTCCGTCTTTATCTATCGTCAATCCATGTCAGCACAGCTTGTTGAGATCTACTCTCTATATCTACCTGCCCATCCATATTTAACTACCTTTCTTTTCATATCTACCTAACCCATTGGTCCATGCCTACCTATGTGTCCGTCTTTATCTACCGTCAATCCATATCAGCACAACTTGTCGATATCTACTCTGATCTGTCTATATCTACCTGCCCATCCATATTTAACTACCTTTCTTTTCATATCTACCTTACCCATTGGTCCATGTCTGCCTATGTGTCTGTAATCTACCCAGCCTTTCTGACCATACCTACCCAACCTGTTCCATATCTACCCAACCTGTTCATGTATGCTTACTCGTTCATCCATATCTACCTACCTATGTGTCCATTCATATCTACCCAACTCATCCATATATCTACCTACTCGTCTGTCTATATCTTCCTGTCCATATATCTAACTGCCTCAAATCTATCCAACCTGTCTGTCCATACCTGCCTAAATATCCGCCCGTATCTACCCAGCCTGTCTGACCATATCTAGCCTACCTTTATGTCCATCTACCCAACCTGTCCATATATACCTACTGGTACATCTGAATTTATCTGTCCATCCTTATCTAACACCATCTACTCAACCCGTCTGTCCATATATACCCACTTATTCATCCATACCTACTTGCCCATCCATGTTTATCTGCCCATATTGATTAGTGATTACCTGTCAGTTCATATTTAACTACCTGTCAATCCATCTATCCCTCACTCCATTCATCTCCAGCTCAGGGATGTAACCACCACAGGCGTTGAGGGGGAAAAGTTCTCCCCAATAATCAGAAATGGCCAAATTGTCCCCCCCCAATATTTGAAATATTTCACTGCTCTGCTGCACTCCATTACGCAGCTCTCTCCACCCAATGTTCAAGACATGGTTACGGCCTTGCTCTAACTAACTACCCATCCATCCACATCTAATTGTGGTGTGTGTTCAGGAACTGCGAGATAAAAACTATGCCGCAGTGGAAGCCCTAGCTGTTGCTGAGAGGCTGAGTGAAGAAAGACTGAGCCAAGCCAAGGCCGCACAGGTAACCCAGATAGAAACATGCACAGTATAAACATGCACTTACTTGTATATCTACACAATAATCACAAACCATGATGAATGAAGTGTTCATTATCATCAAAATGTTATAGTTGGCTACAACTATTAAACATTTTGTGTGGTATAATTTAATTTAGTGATCAAAGGCTTATGTGTGTGTAGAGTGAAGTTGAGCAGCAGCTGAGCTCTTTCCAGACAGACACAAGAAACGCTTTCCAGACGCTCTTCCCTCACATCAGCATAGAAATGCATCAGGTTAGAATTCCCTTTTTTTCTTTATGAAAAGTGAACCTGTGAATAAATTTAATAACGTGAATACTTGTAGAGCGCAGGTAATTTAATATTAAATTAAATAGCATTTTGTATATTCTTTTTTTTTTCCATTTGCAATGAACATATGCACGTTGTAGACAAACTGGCTGGAAGCATTGACACATCAAGCACAGACAAGTCCAGCAGAACAGCAGCACACAATGTCAAGCTCAGACGTGACGGTGAGAGATCATATCTATGGACGCACACCTGCAATGCACGGTTGTTCTCTTCTCATGTCTCATGTTCATCTGAATATGTGTCAGGATCTGCAGAAGAAACTCGCCCTATCAGAGGAGAGACAGATGTCACTTCAGGCTGAGTGTGAGCAGTACCGGTCAACTCTCAGTGAAACGGTACGGTGGCATGCAAACATATAGACCACATCTTATTCTTTAAAGCAGGTTTTTTTCTATCTAAGAAATTGGCAGATATGTTTGAACTGATTTATACTTGCATGAGATTTAGAAGTGGCCCCTCTCATGATAGAATCAAAAACAAAACCTTCATACATCCAAGCCAATAGGTGTCAGTATAAATCTGAAGAGAAAAAATATTTTGCCAAAGCACTTTACAAAAAGAAGTGATTATCATCTAGGCTGCGTTCCACTCCACTTTTAGACACACACTTGTGAACTTCCCTAAGCACTTCCCCTCGGGGGATTCCCTGCCACCATTTTGAAGTGTGTTCCACTTCGTGAAGTGGACGAGGGACGTTTATATGGACAGACCCTCACTCCCTCGATTTTGACCGAGGGAGCGAGTCTACTTCATATGTACACTTCAGGCAGCTCCATATACCACAATGCAACATGATTGTGATGTCACCGCATATCGTGTTTAATTTGCCCCACCACAAACAACTCTGATATATTCATTATTTTTTTAAATATTTAAAACAACCCAAACACACCTATATACATATATGCTGCATTAAACAATTTCTTAAGGGAAAAAAAATAAAAATAATAATAAATCAACTCCATAGTGGATTCCAAGTGATCAAGGGCTTAGGACGTTCCAATTCAGCCCATTGCAAAGGTTCCGCCAGTAGTAGTAGCCAGCAATGACGCACATCCGAGTGAACGAGACGGAGAAAAGAACTGGAACGCAGCCCAAGGCTGAATCCAAAATCGCCCCCTAAACCCTAATACATTATTCCCTACTTTAGTCCACTAATACAGTTCACTTGATGGAGTGAATGAAAACGAGTGAGTGAATCGGCTGTACACTCGTTATTGCGGTGCAATGTGGGATTGAATGAGTGCCCTCGATAACGTCCACTATGATTTCGGACACCACTACAAATGGCTGTCCCCTAAAATAATGCCCTATTTGAGGGTATAGGAAGTGATTTCGGATTCAGTCCTAGAAACAATAATTATTAATCAAATGTGAGATATACATATATATATATATATATATATATATATATATATATATATATATATATATATATATATATACATACATACATTTTTTTTTTTTAATTCTAATAATGGCTGTACAATAAAATATTCATTATTAATGTCATGATGTTTATTTTTAGGAAGTAGAATGAAACTAATGATATTAAAGTTTTTAAATGTTACATTTATTATTACTAAAAACTAGGGATGCACCGAAAATTCTGGAAGCTCTTGGACGAAAAACGAAACTGAAAATGCTTTAAAAAAAAATGATTTATTTCTTATTTTAAATTAGCTTATTTTTGTATAATTGTATTAATATTAAACTTTTTAATGAAATTCAATAATTTTAATGATACACTGATTACAAGCATAGATAAATACAGATAAATACAAAGTTACAAATAAAGTAAGGTCTAACTGTAGTGTATTCAGGTACAGGCATGTAATAATTAGGCCTAAATGTATAACTGTATAAATTAAATATAAATTAATCTTTGTTAAAGCTGTGTCTTGCTGTTTGATTAACATTTAATGACTTTGCAGCAGGTTTATTAGGCTGCTGTCACTTTAAGACCGAATGCACAGATCCAATATAGTGATACACATCTGATTTCTTTCTTAACTTTTTATGTTCACTTAAGACATAATCAACTGTGTTTACGAGAATACTTGCCAAGATGGGTATTTTGACATAAGTGTGTACGTGTCCGTTCAAGTGCACAGAGATGCAAAACAGGAATCAATTCGCTGTTCTGAAACGCACCTCTCTGTGTGCGCGGCCTTCACGAGTACCGAATTGATGGAAACTTTCAAAAATTGAATCTGCAAAACACACGGGTGCTGAACCGTGGGGCCTGGTCCGTACGGATCACGGATAAACTACGATCTGTTTAACCTCTAGCATAGCGAGAGTGAAACCTGAGTGCTGAACACTGAGGGCCGGGGCGGCATATATTTTCAGCCAATAGCCATTATCAGCCAATAATTTCCAGTGGCTGAAATTTCGGTACATCCCCACTAAAAACCCTCATTATGGCCACCTCAGGGTCTGCAGATTCCAGTCTGAAAATCCTTGACCTAAAAAGGTTTTTGGCTGAACGTGGTGTGTTTTGTACAGGAGAGCACGCTGAAAGTTCTGCAGAGGAGTGTGGAGGACGGCGAGCTCATGTGGAAGTCAAAGATTTCAGATGCTGAGCAGCAAAGACAGACGGTAAGAACATCCTTCACTGACGCTGGATTTGCGTGACTGTTTACTACGCTTCAGTTGTGCTGAAGTGTGGATCTCCCACAGGCTCTGGATCAGGTGAAGGTTCTGGAGGAGACGATAAACGCAGAAAGACAGGACACCAATCAGGTTCATGCTTATATTTGACATTGATCTTCGGTTTTGGCGACTTGTTATCGTGTTTCTGGCTCATGTTATTACAAAGAGTTTCTTTCTTTCTGTGCAATGCAAAATGAGAAGCTTTGATGAATGTTCACGCTGCTCTTGTATAAACTTACTGTTCCTCTGTTCTCTGTAGCTGAAGGGGCAGGTGATGCTTTTGGAAGCCCAGCTGGAGAAACAACTGGAATCCATAACTATCAGTCAGACGTACGCAGAAGAAATGTCTCAGGTGAAACGACTCGCTTTTGTATTTATTTTATTTGTTTATATTATATTAATGTTTATTTACATTTAAATTTGTTTTATCTAAAAAGAGAAGAGATGTCTAAGGGGTTTACATGACAACTAAAACCGCAAACGTTTTTATGGGGGCCTGAAAATGGGTTTCAAAGTGCAAGTTTTTTAAAAAACGAAACCGTTATCGTCTTTATGTAAACAACAAAAACATGAATTTGTGAAAGTGGTGACGTCATGCGTATTACGTGTTCAGTCTATAGGCGTGTAGTGTTTCATTATAAAGTGACATCGCCATCTACTGGCCTGGCATAAACAATACAACGTTTAGTCATTTTCGCGGATCCGATAACTTTGACAACCTTGTCGTCTGTATGCGAAAAATGCAAAGGAAAAACTTTTTTCCGTTTTTAGTATATCGTTGTCGTGTTTTAATATTTAATTTGTTATTTATATTTTTAATTTGACTTTAAAATACAATTATTGTAGTATTTTGACTTTTTATTTTTTATTTAATTCCATTTACATTTAATTCCATTTGGGTTTATCTTGATTCATTACGAAGTGATTTTATTTTAAATTAAATTTGTATTTGTATTTTTTTATTTTTTAAATTGGACTATTAATTAATAATTATATTAATTAAATTTCATAAATTATAGACTCTGATTTAGGCCCTTTTTGACTTTTTTTTTTTTTTTTTTTTTTTTTTTCTATTGATTTGGTTTTTATTTACATTTTATTAATTTCATTTTAAATTGATTATTAGATTATTAGTATATAAAATTTAATTAATTTTGTTTTAAATAAAATATTTTAATATTTGATTTATTTTATTCACTTTAACTTATATTTTTAATTTGTTTTTACATAAATTATTGTAGTATTTAGAGATTTTTAAATTTCATTTCCATTTACACTTACACTTTTTTTTATTTGAAATACATTTATTTTTTGTTTTTATCTTTATTGTTTAGTAATTTAATTAAATTTAATTTAGTACTGTGGCCTTAAGTTTTGTTCCTTTTGGCATTTTCTTTTAAATAAATTGCAAATCAATAAGAAACTAAATGTATTTAATTACTTTTAAATATAAATAATATTTTATTAATAATTTTTATTGATTTCTAATGTGATTTGAGTAATTGTTGTTTTTTTTGGGGGGGGGGGGGTATTTTTTATTTGGGTTTGTTTTTAACTTTTTACCTTTAATTTGGTTTGATTTGGTTTTTATTATATTAATGTTTGTTTACGTTTAAATTAGTTTTATTTAAAAAGAGAAGAGATGTCTAAGGGGCCATTTACATGACTAAAACTAAACTAAAAACAGAAACATTTTTATGGGGGCCTAAAGACTCAAACTACTGAAAACGGGTTTTAAAGTGCAAGTTTTTGAAAATGATACCGTTATCGTCTGTGTGTAAGCTACAAAAATGCGAATTTGTGAAAACGGGCATCATGCGCATGCGTATTTTACGTGTTCAGTCTATAGGCGCGTAGTGTTTCTTTACACAGTCACATCGCCATCTACTGGCCTGGCATGAATAATACAGCGTTTTTTTTGTTGTTTTCGCAGATCTGTGTAATCGCTTTGACAACCTTGCCGTCTGTATGCGAAAAATGCAAAGGAAAAACCTTTCTGTTTTTAGTACATCGTTGTCATGTAAACGTACCCTAAACAACTCACTGATGTTTACATTAACATGTTATGTTGTCATATCCTTCTTTATATTCTTCTCAGCTGAAGGCATTGTTATCAGAAACTCAGGTCCAGCTGGTATCAGCCAAAGCAGAGGCTCAGGAACAGAGAGCAGAACTTTCTTTGGTAAGATTAACATCGGTTTGTCTTATGTTGCACATGCGGCTTTCTACTTTGAGTGACAGCTGTGCTTTACAGGTCAAGCAGGAGCTACAGGAAGTGAGTCGGCAGGTAGAGAACGAGAAGAGCACACAGTCCACTCAGGTCAATACTGGTTGTGCGTGTATTCATGTGTATTATTAACTGTATCTGTTGCAGTGGCTTTCGTTTTTTTCATCTCCCATTGTGCGTTTTGTGCATCCTGTGTTCTTTGTCATTGATAAAAGGCTCTTGGTGAAGGATGGTGTAGCATGTCTGTTATGTATTATGTTCTGTCTGGCTTAAAGGCAGTTTTCTGGCATGCTTTTTTTGTCTTCAGGAGTTTAAGCACATGTGTACATGTACACTTTGCTGTGTGTGGGTATTGTAACTGTGACTAAACTCCTCAATGTCTAACGTTACAGGTGAAAACGCAGCTAGAGGAGGCAACAAATGAACTGCAGACAGAAGAGGACACTCGACAGCAGGTTGCAGACAACCATGAACAGGTGACAATTCAGAGAGCTGTTTAGATGTCTTAATGACAACACTGAAGCTACTCCAATTAGTATTATGGACTCTGATTTAGGTCATTTTGGCTTTTTTTTTCTTATTGATTTAGCATTTTATTTACATTTTAATAATTTCATTTAAAATTAAAATGTATTCATGTTATAGATGTTATTTAGAAATTTAAATTTAATTGATTTTGTTTTAAATAAAATGTTTTAATATTTAAAATGATTTTTTACATTTTAATTTATATTTTTAATTTGACTTTAAAATACAATTATTGTAGTATTTTGAGATTTGATTTTTTGGTTGACTTTTTTTGGTTTATCTCGATTTATTATGAAGTGATTTTATTTTAAATTTGTATGTTATTTAAAAAAATTTAAAACTTAAAATTTAAAAACTATTAATTAATTTCAATTAGCATTATGGACTCTGATTTAGGCCCCTTTCACTTTTTTTTTTTTCTTTTCTTATTGATTTGGTTTTTATTTACATTAATACATTTTTTTTAATTTATTTATAATTGTTAGACGGTATTTAGAGTATTAAATTGAATTAATTTTGTTTTAAATAAAATGTTTTAATATTTGATTTGATTTATTTTTATTATTTATAATTATTTTTTCATTTTAACTTATTTTAATTTGTTTTTACATGTAACATTTTTGTAGTATTTTGAGATTTTACACTAAATTACACTTATTTTTTTTTGTTGAAATTAATTTATTTTTTGTTTTTATTTTTATTGAATTAAATTTAATTTAGTATTGTGGCCTTAAATTGTTACATTTTGGCTTTTTTATTTTCTTATTGATTTGCATTTTATTTAAATGTATTTAATTACTTTTAATTATAATAATTCATTTTTACTTAATTTATGTTGATTTAATTTATTTTTTATTTAGTTTTAAATAAAATTTGTATTAATATTTAATTTGATTAATTTGATTAATTTCATTTTGGGTTTACTTTTTTATTTGGGTTTGTTTTTAATTGTAATTTGGTTTGATTTATTTTTATTTTAAATGAATTATTGTAATTTTATTTTGATATTTTTGAATTCCATTTTCACTTCATTCTATTTCAGTAGATTTCAATTTATTTTGGATTCATTTTATTTGAGTAAAGTTTTTTTTTTTATTAATTTGTTTATTTTTTATTAATTTAATATTATTATTTATTTAATATTAATTTAATTACATTTATTTTGAATAAGTTTTAATTAGAATATTATTTAAACTGTTATATAGCATTTGAAATTCTTGGTGTGTTCACACGTATTTTTCCACTCGAGGATCAGTTAGAAGAGCTGAAAGGTGCTGAAGAAGGACCAACTGAAGAGCTAAAGGTTCCTACAACACCTCTTCAAACTCTCAGGTACATCTCAGCATATAGAAGAACTCAGCTCTCTGATGGTGTGTGTGTCTATGTCAGGAGAGACTGGAGAAAGAGAAGAAGTTGACGCAAGACCTCGGCCAGGCAGCCTCTGAACTGCAGCAGGATGAAGAGCTGAAGAGCTCTCAGGACGACCTGGACAAAGAGAGAGAGAGCGTGAAGGACCTGCAGAAACGGGTACATTATAAACACGCTCCATGCAATCATATTGTATGTGATATATCAGTAACATTTAAAGTCGCATGAAACAAAAGTTGCTATTAGTCTTTTCTTCCCTATTGTGACGTGAAACCGCTTGTTGAACAAGAATAAATGTAGGGTTGGACTTCATTTTGTCCATTGGGGAATTGATTGGATGGTTGTGGTTTGCTATTGGTTGATCCCATGTGAGTGACAGGTTGTCCCGCCTTCACGCCAGTAAACGCATCATCAGAGAAGAGAAGAGGGCACGTGAATTTTAACGGATAAATCATTTATTATAAATAAATACTGCAATATTCTATAAAAAACAAGAATTGTCAACTTTGATCTCATGGTGACTTTAAATGGAGGTTGATTGTGTAATGTCTAATCCTTTTATTTTTTGTTCAACAGGAAACTGAAGAGTCAAAAGAAGGAACATCTGTTTGACAGAATAAATCCAACAACCTTGTGCCTTAAATATTCCTATGCATTATTTACTTTTGTATTCTCTTCTACTGTAGCAAATGTGCCGGCTGTTATTAGCCAGTGAGGATTGTTAAGGGAGGAAGCATAATATATTTTTTACATTTTGTTGGAGCCGTTATTAGGTGACTGAACACCTAAAGTTATTGCAAAACCGCTCAGTGTTGAAAGGGAGGAGCGCTTGAGTGAAAGATACAGTACATGATGATTTGTGCAATCGCTCTTTTTATCTTTTGTTTGCATGTTCTCAGAGTCAAAGGAAGGAACATTTCATGTTGCAGTAATGCAGCACAAGCTACTACACTTTTGTAGTTGGCTGTTAACAAATGTGACGATATAATAATAAAATATGTACTTTGACTTGTGGGTTGGTCTTCTTTGTTAAATAAATATATAATATTAGTATATAATTTATACTTAGACTACTGTTCAAAAGTAAAACAACTGTTTGGTTGTTGGTGTGGCTCATTACATTTGCTCATATTGAGGGCTACAGTAAATTTAATAATTTCAAAATTATATATTCATATAACACTTAGATGTTTAATAACGTAAGCGCTTAAACGCTTGGTAATAGGGATGCTCATATTGACCGTTTAACCGTTAACCGAAAGTAAGAATTTTTACCGATTAATACTATCAGTTAAACGGTTTAAAAGTGTTTTTTTGTTTGTTTTGTTTTTTTTAAGTTGTTTTTTTTTTGTTTGTTTGCTGCATGGTTAAAGAAAAATATGCTATATTTAACTCACGGGGCGCGTCGACACATGCTACCACACGTGCCTACACAGACATATTTCGCAAAATGAAGCAATGGAAAAGAAGTAGGCCTACTGTGTGGGATCATTTCGACAGAAATGGCGACGAAGTTACTTGCAAAATATGCTACGTGATATTAAAATACAGCAGTAGTGCAAGCTCTTGACTGGTGGAAAGCAAATGAAAGGCGCTTCCCGAGACTGGCCACTCTAGCGAGGCGTTATCTCTGTATTCCCGGGACATCAGTGCCATCTGAAGCCTTGTTTATACTCGCAGCGTCCGCACGAGCGCGAGGGTGCGCGCGGCAAAAATGAAATCTGTAGAGTTAAGTGGTTCTAACTTAAATAAGCACGGGGAGAGATTTCCAACGTGTGCTCTCAAAGCATGACTTTATTACCGTGCCTCGTTTACCACCTCCCCAGCCTAACCACAAGGGGGCAACGTCACATCATGTGTCCTATAAAATCCCTTAACACTACATCCCCCTTTCTAAGATCAGTTGTACTGATATATAACTCAAGATTAAACTAACACCTCTGTACTGTAACAGACTATATCAAAAGTTAACTGTTCCCAGTTCAAACTGTTGCACTATGCATAAGACAACATAACCCATTGTCTTTTTCCCCAATATTCCTGTAGAACTATAAATCAAACTATATCTTAAGAACAATAAGCATATGAACATTAACTGAAAGTCTGAACTAAGAAGGTGGGGTAGACTGCCCAGTCCTGCACCAAGAGTGTGGGGGTTTATTCTGCCCCGTAGAAATCACTCAGTCTCACCAGGGGTACCTGCTATTTAGCCACAAAGTCCTTCAGGTACCCTGGAGGTCGTCTCTCTCTTGCAGGGTAACGTGCCAGAGGCTCAGGACTGCATGGTTGAACTGGGCCCTGCTCTGCATGATCTGGCCTCACTGGCTGACCAGTAAGTTGCTCTGGCTCTGGTAGGATAGTCTGCGCTGCTGGTGCCACTGGCGTAGAGACGAGGTGGTTTCGGTTGCGGCGCAGGTTCCCTCTGGTAGTATCAATGATGTATGACCTTGGTGCTTCTGCCTGTCTTATCACTGTCCCCTTCTCCTTTGTGTCCTTTACCCAGACATGGTCGCCTGGTGTCAGTCTTGTGAGATGTTGAGCTCTGTGTCTTTTGTTGAAGTTCCAGCTCAATCTCTGTCTCTTCTTCTGTTCCTCCTCTTTGAGTTTGGTTATGTCAATCCAGCCTGGGTTGAGAGATGACACTGCCCCCACTGAAGCACGTTTTGCTTCTTTAACAGGTCCCGGAGTGGCTGTGTCTTTTCTGCCAGATGAGGTAAGTACTTTCCCAGGTGATTCACCATTCCGAGAAATCGTCTCACTCCGCTCGCGTCCTCAGGCTCCTCCATGTCTGTCACTGCCCCCACTTTGTTAGGATCTGCTCTCACACCGGCTGCATCTATGATCTGTCCGAGAAATTTGACATGGCCTTTTGAGAATTCACATTTCTCACCTCTCAGCGTGATGCCTGCCTCCTGCAGCCTCCCCAGCACCGTAAGCAGTCGTGTGTCGTGCTGGGCCTGTGTTTCCGTACACGAGCACGTCGTCCATTTGGCACAGGATGCCGTCGAGTCCATCCAGTATTTGAGACATTCTCTTCTGGTAGTGTTCAGGTGCCGAGGATATGCCGAAGCAGAAGCGGTTAAAGCAAAACCTCCCAAAGGGAGTGAGGAATGTTGTGAGGAGAGCGGACTCTTTGGCAAGGGGAATTTGCCAAAACCCTGAGTTTGCATCGATTTTTGAGAATACTTTGGCGCCTTCTAGCTGTCCAAGTGTGTGTTCAACTGACGGGAGCATGTGTCTCTCCCTCTTGACTGACTCGTTCAATTTGGTCAGATCCACGCAGATGTGCACCTCATCTTTGCCTGGCTTTGGTACAGTGACCATTCCGGCACACCAGTCTGTGGGTTGTTCAACCCTTGAAATCACCCCCATCTCTTCCATGCGCGTGAGTTCTTTTTTTACTTTAGATATGAGAGGCAGCGGGATTCGTCGTGGGGTTGATATGGAGAATGGTTTGGCGTCTGCTTTAAGCTCTATCTTGTATTCACCCTCCATCTTGCCTAGCCCTTTGAACAGTGTGGGGAACTGCTCCTTGACTCTCGACTGAATCCACTCTAGCCACTAGCCCTAATGCCTGGATAGCTGGACCTCCCAGTAGGCTAAACTTCAGACCCGGGACTACATACACTTCCTGTGTGGTGCTTTTACTGTCTGTTCCTATGGTAGCTGTGAACTTCCCCTTCACCGTGATGGGCGTCAGACCTGGACCCTGCAGCACTTTCTTTGCTCTCTCTAGCTCTGGAAACTGCCCTTTCTGAAATACATCTTCAGATAGCACTGTTACGTCTGCCACTGTATCTATTTTGAATACAGCTGTGTGCTCATTCACTTTAAGGTTGATTAGCCAGGGTTCACCATCTGAACTGACTGTGCCTAGGAAAGCTATTCCCTCCTCATCTGACTCTGCTGTGTTAACTTCGTTGAGAGCCCCTGACCTGCACACTTTTGCATAGTGACCCTTTCTCTGACACTGGTTACATGCTACTTCTCTAGCTGGGCACTGGTTTTTGCTGTGTGCTGGCGTTCTACCACACCACATGCATCGTGTCTGGTTACCTGGCTGTGTCTGATAACTGCTTTTATCATTTGTTCTAGCCTGCATTTTCTGCTGTCTTCCTTTGCCTTTGTCAAACTTGTGTTTTGTTTGAATGCTGTCCACGTCTGTGGCCTCTGCCTTAAAATTACTCTTCAACAGGTCCTGTTGTTTTTTCACTTTCGCTCTGACGCGCGCGCGTCACCGCTCTCTCCAGCGTTAGCTCTGAGTCCAGCTGCAGTTGCTCCGACAGCTTTTTATCGCGCAAGCCTACAACAAGTCTGTCACGGACCATTTCGTTGTGCAGCTGTCCATAGCCGCAGTGCTCTGACAAACTTGGGTGGTGGGGGAATCTGGAATTGCTCCATTTTCTTTCCTTCTCGTCTGCCGCGAACGTTAACTACGAGTCACGTTATCTTTGCAAGCTAGCTAAACTTCAGACTTACTGACTAAAATTTACGTGAGTTCTCTCCAGTTAAATCGGCAAAACCACATCTCATGTTTACCCGACTTGAGTAACTGAAGTCTTCTGACACCATGTAGAGTTAAGTGGTTCTAACTTAAGAAATAAGCACGGGGAGAGATTTCCAACGTGTGCTCTCAAAGCATGACTTCATTACCGTGCCTCGTTTACCACCTCCCCAGCCTAACCACAAGGGGGCAACGTCACATCATGTGTCCTATAAAATCCCTTAACACTACAACGTCAACGTGGAGTGGGCGGTCGTGCGCGTTGAGAGCGCGAGACCCCATTTTGCTTGGCCCCAGTCATCGGAGGCGCGCGCGCAGTCAGCGGAGGCTCGTGCTACGGAGCCAGACGAAAGTATAAACAAGGCTTGAGAGGGTGTTTTCTGTCAACAGGCTGCGTTCCAGACTAACCCCACATCACTTAGACATGTTACTTTATAAAAAAAAATAAAAAAAAACACATACAAGGTGTGGATTAAGGTAGGCCTGCTATTTTTATTTGACGAAAAAAACTTAGTCTGACGGAAAAAAACTATTCTGGTTCTTCAAGGCTTCAAATGGATTCAGTGTATTTTCGTTTTGTCATCTTAATTATTTAAGTGAAAAATATTTAGTGTAGGCCAATTTATTTTATGCTTTTTATTTATATTATTTTATTCTGTTTTTCTCTGTTATCAGAAACGCTGGAGGTGTGTGAAAATTTGATAATGTGAATCCAGGTTCTGTTGTTGTTGAGCTGTTCTGTATGCTGCTGTTTGCACGGTAAAATAAACACGTGAAAAAAAATTATTCAATATTATAATCTTATCAGTTAACGGTTAATATTCGGATAATGAGCGGCGGTTATCGGTCGGGAAAATTAACCGAAATGAGCATCCCTACTTGGTAATTTCAGTTTATTAACAAACATTATTTTTTAATATAACTCACTTTTTTTCTGTAATATATATATATATATATATATGTACTGAACATATAAAACACATCTAGCACACTAATATATATATATATAGACCCCTGGATGTTGTGCTGTGGTATCTGGCACCAAGCATCTGTTAGCAGCAGATCCTTTAAGTTCTGTAAGTTGTGAGGTGGGGCCTCCATGGATCGGACTTGTTTGTTCAGCACATCTCACAG
The DNA here is from genome assembly GCA_039654105.1 of Coreius guichenoti. NCBI lineage: Eukaryota > Metazoa > Chordata > Actinopteri > Cypriniformes > Gobionidae > Coreius > Coreius guichenoti. The sequence continues at coordinate 19,714,524 of CM077192.1, forward strand.
ATGCTCAATTGGATTGAGATCTGGGGAATTTGGAGGCCAAGTCAACACCTCAAACTCGTTGTTGTGCTCCTCAAACCATTTCTGAACCATTTTTGCTTTGTGGCAGGGCGCATTATCCTGCTGAAAGAGGAATACCGTTTCCATGAAAGGGTGTACATGGTCTGCAACAATGCTTACGTAGGTGTTTCGTGTCAGGGGTCAGCATGGGCACCCTGACTGGTCTGCGGCTATGCAGCCCCATGCGCAACAAACTGCGAAGCACTGTGTATTCTGACACCTTTCTATCATAACCAGCATTAACTTCTTGAGCAATTTGAGCTACAGTAGCTCATCTGTTTGATCGGACCACACGGGCCAGCCTACCTACGTGCATCAATGAGCCTTGGCCGCCCATGACCCTGTCGCCGGTTCACCACTGTTCCTTCCTTGGAACACTTTTGATAGATACTGACCACTGCAGACCGGGAACACCCCACAAGAGCTGCAGTTTTGGAGATGCTCTGACCCAGTCGTCTAGCCATCACAATTTGGCCCTTGTCAAACTCGCTCAAATCCTTACGCTTGCCCATTTTTCCTGCTTCTAACACATCAACTTTGAGGAAAAAATGTTCACTTGCTTCCTAATATATCCCACGCACTAACAGGTGCCGTGATGAAGAGATAATCAGTGTTATTCACTTCACCTCTCACCTGCCTGATCGGTATATATAAATAAAAATATTTAAATGTGTGTATAATATATAATACACATTATATAACAATATTTGTATTTATAGATCTACATAATATTTATATATAAATTAAATATATATTTTTTAATATATATCTTCATTGTCATGTTTAGCTTTAGTTTCACTTCATTCTCGTCGCTGATTGGACGCTGCTGTTTGACGCTGTGACTCGGCAAGATGGCTGCGCGCATAGTGCTGGTGAAACAGCTTCACTGTGCACTTTTAAATGCAAAATTAAGCACTTTATTGACTGGAATAAGAAGATGCTCGGCCCTGTCCTACTCCAGATCTCATGAAGAATTCACATCTAAAAGAGTACGGCGGAAGTTTATCGACTTTTTCAAGGAAGGTTATGAACACCGAGTGGTGCCGTCCTCCTCCGTGCGTCCGAGAGGAGACCCGAGTCTTCTGTTCGTCAATGCAGGAATGAATCAGGTAATAAAAAGTCAATAAGGATACATGCAAGATTTTAAAAATATATCAACGAACAGCCATTTCAAAGTGCATTGGTACTGCTATGTTTTTGGACACGTACCATGGTAAGGCTGTAAGGGAAACGCAGGGTTTACACTTAAAAAAAAAAAAAAAAAAAGAAAGAAAAGAAACTAGATAGTTAAAAGTTAATGTTATATATGCTTATTTATTTTTATTACATATTTATAATATTTATTTCTGTAGTTAATAAAATAGTAGGACATCGAATTCTTATTATGTATACATTTAAGAGACTCAATGAATAAAATAAATTTATTTGGTCGTTCTGTTATCCAGTAACATTTTGGCTTCATAATTTTTGAAGGGAAAAAAGGTACGTGTTTTTCATGTTTTTAGCATTCTAGCAAAATAGTGACATGTTTAACTTTTAGGAATACATATTGGTCAAGTTCAGGGACTCAAAAAATAATAATTATGGGTAGATTGTTCAGACACTGGCAGTGTAGGTATTCCACCCTGTTAGGGACATATACATAGTTATCACAAAATGTTAATAATGTAAATGTTAAACAATAACGAGCTTTTCTTGGATAGTATATGTCCCTTATGCCATAGTATTTTTTTTATTCTTGAAACAATAACAAAACAATTATTGATGAATAGAATGTTTTGATTATTAAGAACAGGTACTTTTTTGTACCCGTTTTTGCCAACAGGATGGTAAATAATAAAAATGTTTTGCTCAAAAACATATACTGTATATGCTGTTAATGCTCCTCACCTCCCAAAATAAGACATAAGTATGCAACACATTTAATGTTGCTGTCAAATTATTTAAAAATGACTTGTCTAACAGGGTGGAACGGAGTATAACAGGGTGGAACACCAGTGTTAACAGGTTCTAACAGTGGATGAGCTTTCCGTCATTGTCCTGCATGGTTTGCCATTGGTAATGGGTGGAACTGCACCTATATAATATTGTTTTATATATATATATATACACTCACCTAAAGGATTATTAGGAACACCTGTTCAATTTCTCATTAATGCAATTATCTAATCAACCAATCACATGGCAGTTGCTTCAATGCATTTAGGGGTGTGGTCCTGGTCAAGACAATCTCCTGAACTCCAAACTGAATGTCAGAATGGGAAAGAAAGGTGATTTAAGCAATTTTGAGCGTGGCATGGTTGTTGGTGCCAGACGGTCCGGTCTGAGTATTTCACAATCTGCTCAGTTACTGGGATTTTCACGCACAACCATTTCTAGAGTTTACAAAGAATGGTGTGAAAAGGGAAAAACATCCAGTATGCGGCAGTCCTGTGGGCGAAAATGCCTTGTTGATGCTAGAGGTCAGAGGAGAATGGGCCGACTGATTCAAGCTGATAGAAGAGCAACTTTGACTGAAATAACCACTCGTTACAACCGAGGTATGCAGCAAAGCATTTGTAAAGCCACAACACGCACAACCTTGAGGCGGATGGGCTACAACAGCAGAAGACCCCACCGGGTACCACTCATCTCCACTACAAATAGGAAAAAGAGGCTACAATTTGCACGAGCTCACCAAATTTGGACAGTTGAAGACTGGAAAAATGTTGCCTGGTCTGATGAGTCTCGATTTCTGTTGAGACATTCAGATGGTAGAGTCAGAATTTGGCGTAAACAGAATGAGAACATGGATCCATCATGCCTTGTTACCACTGTGCAGGCTGGTGGTGGTGGTGTAATGGTGTGGGGGATGTTTTCTTGGCACACTTTAGGCCCCTTAGTGCCAATTGGGCATCGTTTAAATGCCACGGCCTACCTGAGCATTGTTTCTGACCATGTCCATCCCTTTATGACCACCATGTACCCATCCTCTGATGGCTACTTCCAGCAGGATAATGCACCATGTCACAAAGCTCGAATCATTTCAAATTGGTTTCTTGAACATGACAATGAGTTCACTGTACTAAAATGGCCCCCACAGTCACCAGATCTCAACCCAATAGAGCATCTTTGGGATGTGGTGGAATGGGAGCTTCGTGCCCTGGATGTGCATCCCACAAATCTCCATCAACTGCAAGATGCTATCCTATCAATATGGGCCAACATTTCTAAAGAATGCTTTCAGCACCTTGTTGAATCAATGCCACGTAGAATTAAGGCAGTTCTGAAGGCGAAAGGGGGTCAAACACAGTATTAGTATGGTGTTCCTAATAATCCTTTAGGTGAGTGTATATGTATATAGAATTTGCAATATACACTAAATTTATTCTATTAGAATTTCTATAAACCTAACAGGGTGGAAAACTTTGAGCTAAGTTAGCCGTAGCTCTTTGAGTGATCAACATTTAGCTAGCTAACCTTCTACAGATAAACAGAACTTTTATAACTATGTCAGATATGTTTTTTACATTTTTTTTTTTTGACCGTACAAACATTCTCCATAACATAGCCTAACAGGGTGGAACTTTAAAGTGCCCCTATTATGCTATTTTAAAGTTTCCTAATTTTGTTTTGGCGGTCTCCAACAACAGGTTTACATGCATCAAAGGTCAAAAAAACAGTTTAATTTTCTCATAATATACATTGCACATCACCACAATGTTCAATGACTCTCAAACGACTCGATGGATGAATCAGTCTTTCTAAATTCCTCCTTTCCACGAGCCTACTCTGCTCTGATTGGTCAGATGGCCCAGTCTGTATTTCGGAAACAAACGCCCATTACCATAACTGAACTTCAGCTCCACCAGGAGGCTTCCTAAAGCTCAGTGATTGTACACACTGTGAAGACAGTAATGATGACGTTGATTTTACATCAATCCCAGCGCGAGTCCGAATCAATGACGAAACAATGGAAGAACTAGTTATTCAACCCGAACCTTGAGCAGGATGTTTCTCAGTGATCCTACTCAGTTTGAGGTACATTATGAGATGTTTCAACTGTAATTCCTCACCATCAGCATTAACAAGTGTATGTCCATCAACAAACCTGTGTGTGTGTGTGTGTGTGTGTGTCTAATGTATAGCGGTGCACATGTGGGAACTGTATCAATAACAGTGCATACGTTAACCCAGCTGATGTAAACATTAACGTTTGCAAAACAAATCTTGCTCCATCCTTTATCTTTACTCAAAGTAGTAAGAACGAATCTGTATTAATAGACACAGTTTTTGGTAATACTGCAGCCCACAGCTGATTTACAGTGGTATTTCAGTGAGACAGTAATAACGTGAGTTAGCCGGTTAGCCAGATACTTACACAATATCAAACACAATAAACACATTGTAGAGCACAGTGTCTTCTCGACATGATGCTATCCAGTATCCGCTGCAGTGTTTGAGGGGGTTCAAGTTTTCCCTGGTGTCTGCGAGCGCAATAAGTGGATGGGCAATATGCTAATGTCTCATCTTGACGTCACAACGAAACGGCTTGTGACTCGTTGATGATTCGTTTAATTGGCTCAGAGTTGACTCTTACTTTTGAGAGACAATCATTTTATATACGCTGCACTTTCAGATTTAAAACTTTGCAGGATGTTTTCATTCACTTAGAGCTATGTTACACACTACATGAAAGGTAATTTTCAAAAATCCATAATAGGGGCACTTTAAGAGTGTGACAAGCAGGATAATTTCAGAAACTAAATAAAAAAGGGTAGGAGTGAGAGTTGAAGCTTACTTCAGTTTGTACAATTGAATACCAGCGGGAAAAATAAATGATGTCATTTCCTGAAAATGGTCTCTTTTCTGGAAGTTGAGAAAGTACATACTAACATGGTGGAAGATGACGTCAGAGACACGGTAAATTAAGAAAATTGTAATAATAATAATAATAATAATAATAAAATAACTGTAGTTTCACATGATTTATATGTATGATTAGAGGTAGTTTAGCCTAGTCTATAACATAATTTTAAAATATTTTGAAGTTTTTATCATTTCATGGTTTATAGTTCTTGTGGAAGTTGATTACTTTGCATGAGGGCATGATAAAATTTAATGCATATATCAATAAAAAGGTGTGTAAAATACAAAATAGTATTTCTAATGTATATTATATCTGTTTAAGTGATAAAGAAGACCTAAATGTATCATTTATATTTTATATAATTTAATATTTATATTTTGTATAGTTTATATAATTTAAGACCTAAATGTATAATTTCTTATAAATATGTGACTCATTTTATAGAAAATATGAGTAAGTAAATCATATAGACATAAAACATAAAAGTCACTGTATCACAGAAACAACTCTAATAGTAAAACATTTAAATTTAGATGTGCCAAATAAAAAAGTGCTTTTATTTACAGTAACCCCCAAAAAGAATTAAACACATTTTTTTTTTAAGTGTGGTTTAAGTGTTTTTTGGGGCCACTGTCTTCTGTAATGATAATTTTGATGTTAGGTTATCATGGTCTGTGTTGTGCCATAGTTTAAGCCAATTCTCCTGGGCTGTGCGGACCCCCGCAGTGAGATGGCATCATACAGGCGGGTGGTGAACAGTCAGAAGTGTGTCCGCGCCGGAGGCAAACACAATGACCTGGAGGATGTGGGGAAGGACATGTATCATCACACCTTCTTCGAGATGCTGGGGAACTGGTCGTTTGGTGATTACTTCAAGGTTTGGTCAATAATTTCATTCTTTTATGGCTTTTTTTTTTTTTTCTTCAATGTGACATCAGGGCACTGCACGACGCCCCTAAAAATAGATCAAAATAAATTTAAATTCAAGAATTCATAATATGTTCATTATGCAAGAGTTTTATTCAAGTTGTTAATAGTGATGGGGAAAAAAATATATGAGAAAACTTAGTGTTCTCTAGCAAAAGTATTGAGTTCCCCAGAGAATATTTGCATTCTCTAGCAAAAGTATTGAGTTCCCCAGAGAAACTTAGCGTTCTCTAGCAAAGTTGAGTTCCCCAGAGAAACCTAGCGTTCTCTAGCAAAAGTATTGAGTTCCCCAGAGAAACTTAGCGTTCTCTAGCAAAAGTATTGAGTTCCCCAGAGAAACTTAGCGTTCTCTAGCAAAAGTATTGAGTTCCTCAAAGAAGCTTAGCGTTCTCTAGCAAAAGTATTGAGTTCCCCAGAGAAACTTAGCGTTCTCTAGCAAAAGTATTGAGTTCCCCAGAGAAACTTAGCGTTCTCTAGCAAAAGTATTGAGTTCCTCAGAGAAACTTAGCGTTCTCTAGCAAAAGTATTGAGTTCCCCAGAGAAGCTTAGCGTTCTCTAGCAAAAGTATTGAGTTCCTCAAAGAAGCTTAGCGTTCTCTAGCAAAAGTATTGAGTTCCCCAGAGAAACTTAGCGTTCTCTAGCAAAAGTATTGAGTTCCCCAGAGAAACTTAGCGTTCTCTAGCAAAAGTATTGAGTTCCTCAAAGAAGCTTAGCGTTCTCTAGCAAAAGTATTGAGTTCCCCAGAGAAACTTAGCGTTCTCTAGCAAAAGTATTGAGTTCCTCAGAGAAACTTAGCGTTCTCTAGCAAAAGTATTGAATTCCCCAGAGAAGCTTAGCGTTCTCTAGCAAAAGTATTGAGTTCCCCAGAGAAGCTTAGCGTTCTCTAGCAAAAGTATTGAGTTCCCCAGAGAAGCTTAGCGTTCTCTAGCAAAAGTATTGAGTTCCCCAGAGAAGCTTAGCGTTCTCTAGCAAAGGTATTGAGTTCCCCAGAGAAGCTTAGCATTCTCTAGCAAAAGTATTGAGTTCCCCAGAGAAGCTTAGTGTTCTCTAGCAAAAGTATTGAGTTCCCCAGAGAAGCTTAGCGTTCTCTAGCAAAAGTATTGAGTTCCCCAGAGAAGCTTAGCGTTCTCTAGCAAAAGTATTGAGTTCCCCAGAGAAGCTTAGCGTTCTCTAGCAAAGGTATTGAGTTCCCCAGAGAAGCTTAGCATTCTCTAGCAAAAGTATTGAGTTCCCCAGAGAAGCTTAGCGTTCTCTAGCAAAAGTATTGAGTTCCCCAGAGAAGCTTAGTGTTCTCTAGCAAAAGTATTGAGTTCCCCAGAGAAGCTTAGTGTTCTCTAGCAAAGGTATTGAGTTCCCCAGAGAAGCTTAGTGTTCTCTAGCAAAGGTATTGAGTTCCCCAGAGAAGCTTAGCATTCTCTAGCAAAAGTATTGAGTTCCTCAGGAAAACTTAGCGTTATCACAAAAGTTTTGCTATCAAATGCAAAGTTTCTAGGAGAACGCAAACGTTCTTTGAGTGAATGCAAAAGCAAAAAAATATAATTTTTCCTCCCATCTCATTTGTCATTTTTTCCCATCACTACGCCCATTTAGGGGCTCTGTATCATTTTAATGTATTTTTGAATAAATTAATAATTCACAATCCAGGTGGAAGCCTGTGCAATGGCCTGGCGTCTTTTAACGGAAGAGTACGGCATTCCTGCGGAGCGCTTGTACGTCTCGTACTTCTCTGGGGACGCGGCGAATGGACTCCCTGCTGATGAGGAAACGCGGCAAATCTGGCTCAGCATAGGGTACGTTCAAAGCAGTGCAAAGCAAAATTGACTAGTTTTCTGTTGGAGATTCACTGGATTGTTGTGACATTCCTGTGCAGAGTGCAGCCGGATCACATGTTGCCGTTTGGAATGAAGGATAATTTCTGGGAAATGGGCGAGACGGGTCCGTGTGGCCCCTGCACGGAGATTCACTACGATCATGTTGGGAATCGGAATGCCACCTCGCTGGTCAATGCAGACAGTCCGGATGTGGTGGAAATCTGGAATCTAGTTTTTATGCAGTATAACAGGTTAGAAAAGTTACTTCCAGTGTTATTTTACTTTTTTTAATATATATATATAAGAATTAGCTTTTACTTTTATATTTTCAGTTTTCTTTTTAATTTAATGAAATATTATGTTCAGATGTTTTTTTTTAAATAAATATTCTTATTAGTAGTATTATTAATATTATTCTTTTTTTTTATGTGCAGTAGAAGCTTGTTCTGTGGGGGTGGAATTGTTCGCTCTGTCGGTATTACCAAAATTATAATAAAAAGACTTTAAAAATATACTATTTAGGTTTAATTTATTTTTATTTACTTTTGCCAAGGCAACATTTCCAAATGGATTTTTTTAAATCTAATATTTATAATTTATTTCAGCTTTATTTCAATTAAAGGCACAATATGTAAGATTTTTTTTATTAAAATATCCAAAAAACACTAGAACAATGTTATATATTTTGTTGACTTGTGTACTTACATTATCCCAAATGTTTCCAAGAATCTTTAAATTCAGAGAAATAAGCAATTTTAACCAGGACACGGACCATGTCCGTGCTTCGTCTATCAATGACATCATACCCGCGTTACCCTTGATTTCTGGTTTTATTTTGTAGAAACCATGGAAACACCAAGACGCTTTAATATATAATGTGTTTTATTAGTCAGGTGAGCAACTGTTTGGACATTCATCGATAAAAAAAAACGAATGATTATTATATAGCTCAATACATATCTTATTGTTTAAATCTAGTTTTCTTGATTTACCGCGAGTACCATGTTTTACCATGCCTAATATCGATCTAGCTTACTGCAGTGCAACAAGTGTCTCATAGCATCCATCGAGCGAACGTAGCATTATAACATAAGTTTCAACACACTCAAATGTATCTAATATGATAAAACAGCGTTACGTTACCCCACATACACATGAGCGGAAGAAGCGTAAACAGTCGTCTGCAGCATAATAAAAGCTCTGCGAAATCAAGGCGTCATCAAGCTATGCCTTTGTTTTGAATAAGCGACCTCTAGTGGCGAAAAATGTATTGTGGCTTTAACATGTTGTGGCCTTTTGTCTGTGGAATAATGTGTTACTAACACACATTTTGAGGATTTGAATATGCCCGTGGACTCTCTTTATTTTACAGGGAGGGCAATGGTAGCCTGCGAGCTCTGCCCCAGTGCAGCGTGGATACTGGGATGGGTTTAGAGCGACTGGTGACCGTACTGCAGGGAAAACGCTCCAACTATGACACAGATCTATTCACACCTCTATTGTCCGCAATCCACCAGGTCTCTAACCTTCATTTAACCTTTTAAAAGAAAAATATTCCAGGTTCCATACAAATTAAGCCCCATTATATCTATTGTTTGTGTATGTAGAGCTCTAAGGCTCCTGCATATCAGGGCAGGGCTGGAGAGGCCGATGTGGGTCAGGTGGACATGGCCTATCGGGTCGTAGCGGACCACATCCGAACAATCTGTGTGTGTATCGCTGACGGCGTTTATCCAGGCATGACAGGCGCTGAGTGAGTTTGACTTCATCAAAGTATGCAGAGTCATTTAAAACATAACATTTCTGAAATATGCCCTCTTTGTGATAGGCTGGTGTTAAGACGTATCTTGAGACGTGCTGTAAGGTTTTCTACAGAAGTGCTGCAGGCCCCCGAGGGTGCGCTGGCAAGCCTGGTTCCTACTGTAGCTCATATACTGGTGAGATGTCCATCAGTTTATTACTGCCATCACTGCATTGTCTTAAGTTTCATGTTCCCTCTCTCTTCTCTTTTCTCAGGGTGATGCCTATCCTGAGCTGAACACTGAGTCTGAGAGGGTAAGCATGTTACAAAACACCTTAGTATTACATTTATTACTGACAGATACACTACTGTGATACTTTTTTGACAGTAAAGACTTTTTACATTGTTACAAAAGATTTTTTTTTTAATAAATGCTGATCTTTTGAACTTTCTATCTATCAAAATTCTTGAAAAATATATCAGTGTTGACAAATATTAAGCAGCACAAAACTGATTTCAACATTAATATAAATAAGAAATGTTTCCAAATCAGCATATTAGAATGATTTCTGAAGGATCGTGTGACACTGAAGACTGGAATAATGATGCTGAAAATTCAGCTTTACCATCACAAAAATAAATTACATTTTAAAATATATTAAAATAGAAAACAGTTCTTTGAAATTGCAATAATATTTCACAATATTACTGTTTTTACTGTATTTTTGATCAAATAAATGTAGCCTTGGTGAGCATCTTTCAAACACATTAAAAATCTTAATGACCCCAAACTTTTGAACAGTAGTGTATTACCAAGTGAATCTTTAAAAACACTAATCATTTAATAGTTTAAATGTAATATTTAGCAAAACTCTAAATGAAGCTTAAAATTATGCTTAAATTCACTTGTAGCATTTAAAACAATATATTTAATGTTTTATTTTCATAATTTTAATATCAGCCATTATCAGTTATAGGCCATAATATAAAAATAGTTAATGGTTTATCTGCATTAGCCTACATTTTAATATTAGTGAAACCATAATTTTGGGTTTATGGTATGTTTCAGTGTACCGTGGTATTTTTTCAGCTTGCAGTGAACAAAGTGCTGGAACTAAATTTTGCTTTCTACACATAATAAATTTGTAAAACATTTGCGTTCTTCCTCTGTAGATCATGGATCTTATTAATCAAAATGAAGCCCAGTTCCTGTCCTCACTGAAGCAGGGCAGAAGGGTGATTGACAGGACTCTCAGCAATATGGACAAAGACTTGGCTGTTTTCCCAGGTAAAACCCACAAAGCGGTGTAATTCGCTTTTCTTTATTCCCTTTATTATCTGTGCAGGCTCAGTAATGTTAAATGCATTTCATTGACACTTTTATCCCAAGCAACTTGTTCAAGGGCATAATGATAATTTGACTGTCTACTACCCCAGTTCAGTGAATAGCACCTGCATGAATATTTCTTTCTGTGTGTTTGATTTGTTCTACCCTCTTATGTCCATTGTGTTGTATCTATCAATCAGCCTCGGTTGCCTGGTCACTACATCGTAACCTAGGCTTCCCTCTCGATCTCATTGACCTGATGCTGGAGGAGAGGGGCAAGATGATTGATAAAAAAGAAATGGAGGTGCTTGAAGATGAATATGAGAAGGTACTGATATTAGCATGTGGCTTTCCTTAATCCAGCATCTGATTTGCTCATTTATCTATAAGCCCTCTGTTATTGTGGGTATATGGACTAACTTGGGTTTTTTTTTCTCAGTTGAGGTTTCAGTCGGAGGAGGATGATGGAGATAGGGCGGACCAACTGGATCTTCATAGCCTGGCGGAGCTACAAAGCCGAGGAGTTCCTCACACGGATGACTCGCTGAAATACTGTTATAGTCTGGGGTCGGCTGGACATTATGGTACTGGAGAGTGAAAAGATAATTTGTGCAGGAGTTTGTGAAGCAGTTAAATCATTAAAACTGTGTCCTGACCAGATGTGACACTACAAGCTTATATAATGACGCAAGCAACACACTAAAGAACACCAAAATTACTCAGAATACCTTAGCAACAACATAGCAACATGCTAAAAACACTCAGAATACCTTGGCAACCGCATAGCAACACGCTAAACAACATTCAGAACACTTTAACCACATAGCAACATTCTAAAGGACACTCCGAACAGCAAAAACACTCAAAACACCTTAGCAACTGCATAGTAACAACACTCAGAACACATCAATAACCACACAGCAACACACTAAAACAACAGTAAAAAAAAAAGACCTTAGTAGCTGCATAGTAACATTCTAAAAACACTCCGAACACCTTAGTAACTGCATAGCAACAAAATGAACAACACTCAGAACACCTTAGTAACTGCACAACAACACACTAAAAAACTCACATTCTAGAACACTCTGAACTCTTTAACAACCGAATATCAACATTCTAAACAACACTCCGAACACCTCAGTAACTGCATAGCAACATGTTAAACAACACTTAGAACACTTTCCACGTGTCTACACCAGACACGACCGTTGTCGCTTGCTTTGCGCCGCAACAGCTAAAGGCTGTCTACACTGGAAGCGCCCGTTGCAAAGCATTTGTCATTTGTGTCAGTACGTCATAAACAGAATGGCATCAGAAAGGCATCAGTTTACTGTTGGAGATTTGTCTTTTCGTGTTGTGTCGTGTGTAGACAACATCACTGATTATAATGGGATCACACAGCAACACACTAAAACTGTTAAAAGACCTTAGCAACTGCATAGCAACATGTTAAACAACACTCAGAACACATCAATAACCACACAGCAACACACTAAAACAACAGTAAAAAAAAAGACCTTAGTAGCTGCATAGTAACGTTCTAAAAACACTCCGAACACCTTAGTAACTGCATAGCAACAAAATGAACAACACTCAGAACACCTTAGTAACTGCACAACAACACACTAAAAAACTCACATTCTAGAACACTCTGAACTCTTTAACAACCGAATATCAACATTCTAAACAACACTCAGAACACCTCAGTGACCACACAGCAACACACTAAAACAACAGTTAAAAGGCCGTAGCAACCTCATAGTAACATTCTAAACAACACTCAGAACACCTCAGTAACTGCATGGCAACATGATGAAGAACACTCAGAACACCTCAGTAACCACACAGCAACACACTAAAAACCTCACATTCTAAAGAACACTCATTACACCTCAGTAACTGCATAGCAACATGATGAAGAACACCCAGAACACCTCAGTAACTGCACAGTAGCACACTAAAAAAATTCTAAAGAACACTCAGAACACCAAAAACACTCTGAACACTTTAGCAACCGAATATCAACATTTTAAAAACACTCAGAACACCTCAGCAACTGCATAGGAACATGTTAAACAACACTCAGAGCACCTTAGTATCTGCACCGCAACACAATAAAAAAAGTCATATGCTAACGAACATTCAGAACACCAAAAACTCTCAGAACACATTATCAACCACATAGCAGCATGCTAAAAACACTTTGTAAAACACCCTAGCAACCACTATGCAGTTATATGTGGAGCAGAGTTTGGACCAGTGAGATTTCAGTGTTGGCTGAGCTAACATTTCAATGCATTTCAATTGATTAGGACAAAAACTTTAGTTAATATGGAAGTATTAGGATTAGGATTTATGTATGTTGCTTTATTACATCACGCCAGGTTGGGACACGATATAAGACTGAACAAGGATCCTGACTCTTTTCCTCTCTCAGTGTTTGAGCCTTGCAGAGCGTCAGTCCTGGCACTCTACTGTGAGGGGTCTTTGGTTTCAGAGGTGCATGAGGGTCAGTGCTGTGGTGTAATTCTGGACCGGACCAGCTTTTATGCAGAGCAGGGTGGACAGGCGCACGACCAGGGTTACTTCACCAAGGATGGATTACAGGTTATTGATCACATCCCATTACTTCTTATTTTTATGTATTTGATAAGCAGACAAGATTAAGTTACCATTTGCGGTTATGCTTTTCAGGATGTGTTGTTCCCTGTGAATTGTGTTCGTCTGGCTGGGGGTTACGTCATACATCAAGTCACGGCAGCAGAGACTTTGAGAACTGGAGACCAAGTGCATCTTCATGTGGATGAGGTAGGAGTACTAGGAGTACAAGTGCTGTCATACATGGAACTACGGTAACACATCATGCAGATACCTTTTGGTAAGTGTTGCATTTCCAACTGTAGGCTCGGCGTCTGGGCTGCATGGTCAATCACACTGCTACACACGTGCTAAACTTCGCCCTGCGAGAGCTGCTAGGTCCCTCTGTTAGCCAGCGAGGGTCTCACTGCACTGCCAGCCGCCTCCGCTTCGACTTCAGTGTGAAGGTACAATGGCTGTGTGGCTGCTTCAGTGATTAAATGATTTCCAAAATGGCTAATATGTGTATGTGCTTGTATAAAGGGTTCCCTGAGTGTATCTGAGCTACAGCAAGTTGAGGAGTTGGTCCAGAACATCATCCGTCAAAATGCAGAGGTGCACATAGAGGAGGTCCCTCTGTCCAGAGCTAAACAGATTCCGGGTCTGAGAACTATAGATGAGGTAAATAAGGATGGCTTGATCCCACTTCTTTATTTCCGATACTGGAACCTTGAGTCAATACCGATGTCAGTCCAATACCAATATAAAATTATCTTTTATTGCGTACAACTATTGTTGCTCAAATGCAGAGCAGTGCAAAAGTGCTTATGTGCTTCCCTGAATGGAGAATGTCATTTGACCGCTGCAGTGGAGAAAAGAGTTTCTGTGGACTGAAGACCTTAGGGGCTTTCGCACCAGGTAGTTCTAGGAACTTAGTTCTAGGAACTAACCACCAGGGTGGTTCCCAGAAAACTAAAGGTTCCCCTGGAAACATTTTCCTTTTTGCATTCGCACCGCCAGTAAGAACTCTGAAGTAATGTAAGCCACGCTTGTTGTTGTGACTTTTATTTTGATGGCGCGGCAGACCTTTATTTTGACGGCGCTGAGAACGGCACAGCTCTCACATTCTCCGTCTTCATTACTCTACGATCTGTTTAACAGTCCTGTCTAATACGTTTTTAGATAGAACTGTTATACAAAGAAAGTAGACAGTATAAGAAAAAGTATTAGTGTTTGCCGTGTGATTGATGTCCAATGTTGCTAGCTGAGCAGAAATACATAAACATGTTTCGCTTGGTCCCCTCAAAGTTGCGTTGGATTTTCTCCTTAGCGTAAAGGTTGAGAGGTCCATCTATCACTGTTTTCCGTGTTCGTAGAGTTAGTTTGTGGAGTAAATATATAGGCTATAATCTGTGTGTGTACACAGCTTTTTAAAAAATGGCGGGTGCTGGTGTTTTGCGTGCACTTGGCCAATCACCGTTCACTTACATCACTGGAAGTTCCTATTGTGCTGGGTTAGACTCTACTCTGAAGTAGTAGCTAAGTTAGTTCCCCCAAAAGGAGTTCCTAGAACTAAAATTGTTCCTAGTTCCTGAGGTGCGAACACGCCAAAGTTCGGGTACTTCCGCCAATAGTTCTAGGAACTATGAAAAGGTTCCTCCGGTGCGAAAGCCCCTCTTGATTAGCTAGTACAGGTGTGTTTAAGTAGGAGATTGGAGATAAACGCCGCAGCATATTGGCCCTCTAGGAGCAGGATTGGACAGCCCAGATGTAAGTTGAAAGGACTATGACTTTCCACCCCATTTTGGCCCCACACCTTGTTGATGGAAACGGGGGAATATGTAAGGTGTTGACCGGACCGTGTTGTTTGTTTCAGGTGTATCCAGATCCAGTGCGAGTGGTGTCCGTGGCTATGCCTATTTCGGATCTGCTTACATCAAACACAGCAGGACAATCTTCAGTGGAGCTTTGCTGTGGCACGTAAGGTTCTTCTGAAACAGCTGGAACTCTTTGGACCAGGGGTAGGCAACCCTGCTCCTGGAGGGCTGCAACTTCCTGCAGACTTCAATTCCAGCTTTGCACCTGCATGTAATTTTCATATAATCCCAAACACCTTGATTGGCTGGTTCAGTTGGCTTGCCTAGTGTTGGCACTAAACTATGCAGGATAGCCCTCCAGGATCAGGGTTGGTTATCCCTGCTTTGGGCAAACCACTAATACATCTGACTACTTCCAAGCTGCAGCCAAGGTAGGGCTGTGCAATATGACAATATTAGATTGTGAATGATCAAAATGTCTCCACGATCTGCCTGTACAGAGAGACTGTTAGTATCTTGCTACAGTGCACATTCTATCAGTTGGCGTTGCAGTTTTTTTATTATCGCCTCTATCACAATTACTCTAATTGTGACTTTGCCGTTCTTCGTCATCACAAAAGTTTATTATTTGCATGCGCTTTAAAGCCTTGCCAGTTTGAACTTCTGATATACTGTACATTTTTCTGAGTGCACAGAAAGCTACCGGTCACACAGCGCATACTTTTGCATCTTACTGCGTTTAAACTGTTACAAACACAAGGTTCACATAAACACGATCAGTTATGTCTCAAGCGAATGTAAACAGCTGGAAAAGAAATCGCATGCAGATGAGTATATTGAATCTGTGCATTAGGTCTTAAAGTGACAGCAGCCTAATAAACCTTATACTTTGTAATATATCTTATTCTTTCATGTTTTGTTACCTTGTCGGGCTAAATGTTTTTAATTTGGGAAATTACTTTGACTGTATTGCTAAGTAACTTGCAAAATAATCCAACAAAATTGTGTCTGAAAAAAATTGTGATATGATCATTTTGCCATATCGCCCACCCCTAAGCCAAGCTCACCAATATGTTATTGCTTTTGTCAGGCATTTATTGAGGACGGGAGCAATTGGAGACTTCGTCATTGTGTCTGAGCGACAGATGGTAAAAGGCATTAGCCGTATCATTGCTGTTACTGAAGATGAAGCCAAAAAGGTTCGAAAATCGAAATCTCCCATTGAGTAGGAATTCAGTTTCTGTAATGCTAACTGTTCCTGTGACTCAGGCTCGTGAGGCGGGCCAAGCCATGCAGGAGGAGTTCGAGTCTTTGGTGGCACGGGTAGGAGTTGCAAGCGTCCCGTCTATACCAGCAGCTCAGAGGCTCTCCAAAGAGATCGGCCTCCTAATGAATGTACGTAACTCTCCAATAACCTCTCGTCTTCATTGACAAGTCAGTTCATGATGTATGAATTTCACTTGTCTATATTATTCATGTGCGATGTGTTTTAGGTGGTTGATAACACACCTATCCCACAATGGCAGAGACGAGAGTTGCAGACTCGCCTGAAAGCGATGCAGAAGAGCAGCAACACCGCCATTAGAAAACTGGAGATCAAAGAGGTAGACACATCTATAGGTTGTCTTGCTAAGTTGATATTATTTGTTGTTTGGGCGTATGGTTTATTGTTTCTTCTGCTTTAGGCTGCCTTGAAAGCCAAAGAGCTGCTGGACAAACACTCTAATAAAACTGTGCTGGTGGACTTGATCCAGACAGACTCGATATCGGTAATTAGTATGTTTTGTGATTGATCTTTGACTATTATATTTGTATCAAATGTATACAATTGGTATACATGTGATTGTGTTTAGGTGCTGATGAAGACTGTGCTCCAGCTGAGCAAGAGCACTCCAGATTCCCTGGTCATGTTGTTTTCTCACCTGCAGCTGTCAGGGAAGGTGCTTTTTGCCTGCCAAATACCCAAGGTACAGTACACGCAAAATCACACAACTACAAAATGACCGCACATGTATGAGATTGCTTTCATACTCTCTTCTTAGGGCTCTACTGGTGGTTCAGCGATCGAATGGGCTCTTCATGTGTGTGCGCGCTTGGGAGGAAATGCAGATGGCTCAAACGAGGTTGCTAAAGGTGTGGGAAATGCAGTCAAAGTCAAAGATGTTACAGAGATCCTGCATTGGGCTGAAGAATTTGCTCACAACAAAATCAGAAATCCATCCTGATAATCAATGGAACAGCGTACCACAAGGGATATGCTTTATCAATGAGTACATTTCATGTTCCTTTGTTTTAAAAGGTTATACTATATATAGTCGACTTTGATATTAAATATTGTTAAGTTATTCCTCTGTTTTGGGTACACTTTGTATAGTAGGTTTGGTTCAAGAAAATGTTTTTGAATGCAAGAAATGGTATTGCTCTGTAAAAGGTTTTAATTGTAAATACAAAAAAATGAACACATGATTCAGAATATCTAATGTGTGATTGTGTCAGACAGTTAAATGCAATAATAATGTATGAAATATTGTCCAGTGTGTAAGAGCGCCGCCCTGCTGGCTACAATCTTCTATTATCCTTCATTGGACAATCACAGTATTCAGTCACCAGAGGTCAGTCACCAGAGGGAGACAAAAAATGCTTTAAAGACTCACACCCACAACATGATGCTGAAATAAACTAAAATTCCTAATTGTAATAACCGTCTCCTTACACTGAGTCTACTCTCAGTGTTTTCCCGCCTACTACGCTGGTGCTTTCATTGACTCGTGTGTAATGTGTGATATTTCCATTGAGTTTAGATCATGTGAATTCTGTGTATGACATTTCATCATATGCAAAATGCTAATTAATTTTCTTAAACATACCATTTAGGTTTGATTTAGAATGAATTAAATAATGGCTTATTCCATTTACTGAGAACATATGCGTGCACGTGAACACGAAGACGGCTCTGATTGGTTCCCAAGAAATGTTTATCAAACAACAGCACTACAACACGAGAGACTACGGGTGCATCTCAATCAGCTCCCTAGTTCAGTAGTCAGGGCACTGATCAGGGAGTCGGCCGTTTTAAGGGCTGTCTCAATCGCAGAATCCTTGAGTGCACTGAAACGTTCACTCCCTAAAAAGTCCCACAATGCACCGCAAAACCCAGGGTGCATCCATTCTCACTATGGCTGCATCCTAAAACCTATGCAGCTGACTTGTTGCCTCGCTGCCTTATCGGGCATTGACTTGTAAGGCAACATTTGCGCACGAAGGTTCCTCACGAAACTGATTTCAGAAAGACTTCTGAGGCAGCGTAACAGTTTAATGATCTACAGCAAAATAGAGAGAGCTTTGGTGAAAATTAAACAAATATTTAATTACTACAGTAGTAATTTCTCGCTAGAAATGACATCAGAAGTGGAAAACGTTGGCCAAAACATTGCACACACACTGACCAGCAACTCAAAAGTTCAGACGCCATCTTTCTTTTTCCAGCTCAACTGTCACAGAATGGAACGCATAGGATTGTGGGATATCAAAGGCAGCGCAGGATGCATCTATGCTGCCTTCAAAAATCGATCAGATGAAGGTCTCTCAGGAGGCAGGAAGTGAAGCTAACATTGGATTCGGACGTGTCTTGATGCCTTCCTATCTTGAAATGTGTCCTCCAAAGGCAGCATTTTGCAGTTTTCGGACGCAGCTTCTGTTCCCTTAATGGAAGTTCTGAAGCGCGAAACTTAGATCATGTGAGCCAACTCACTTCACATAACGACTGATAACTACACATAACGACACGCGATATATGTTTTTGAACCATTAATTTTTTATATTTCAGCATAAACATATTTATTTACGGCTGAAATGTTAAACGTATATGTAACAAGCTTAAGTATTTATCATAATGTACTTTAAATAACATTACAAGCAGGCTAATGTCAGAAATAGATCAGCTTGATGAACACGATATACTGGATTCACGAGCTTGATCGGGAGCTATAGGGAATTGATTGAGACGCACCCTACATTTACATACTAAAGTACATCATTAAGGCAACCAATAAAATGTAGGCTACCTACTGGTGGTTTAATTACGGACATTAACACATTCTAACATTTTAATGTCTTATTTTAGTTTCTGTACTACCAATTGGAAAAGCATCATGACATATTTGAGTATGTGTATACGTTTGTGTAGTTTTATATAACCTATAGACACAAATAACCTGTTGTAAACTACTCGAAACCATTTTTTGAAGGTCTTGACTCCTTAGTTGCCAAGTCCGCTTATAATACGCGACTTTGGGCTTTTTTTGGCTTTTTTTTGGCTTTTTTTTTTTGCGGTTTTTTGGGCTTATTTTAAAAAATGTGGTTGCTTGCTAGGAAAATATGACAAGCAGCATTGTTTCTTTACATTTATGGTCGCCGTTTTCTCCAATACATTGATGCATCTTCTCACAGCTAAAAGCCAATCAGTGCAATAATACAAGTGCTGTGGCGTAATTCGTCCTCCTTCTTCCCCTCATTGAAGAACAATCCTCAACGTGCAGGCATGTGACGTTGTAAATGCAAGTGCAAGTAAAGTTAGTAGACGTAAATAGAGGTATGTATGGTATGTTGCCTACATTTTCACAAACAATGCCACCAACAGAGATGCACAGAGATAGAAAGGAAACATGGGAGATGATGGAAGGTGCAGGGAAGAGATCTATGGAAAATATGTAGGCTACTGTTAAATGCCAAAGATAATACTCAATTTACAATTAAAACTCACCTCAGAGTCAGTGAGAATTCCAGTAGATTGAAGGCAGACGCTACCGACCGTTGGTGGCAAGCGACTCTCAAGTGCAGTGATATATTGTATTCTTCAGCAAAAAAAAAAAAAGTTCCAAGCAAAGTATGACGCAGAGCTCTGTACCGTCAATAACATTTTACATTTTGAGCTTCACAAATAAATTAAAAGCCTATGATTTCATTCCTGATATGCAGGATTCAAAATGAACTAGGTTGGTAGATTTTTTTTAAAATTACGAGCCAGCCAGATTTTTACCACCAATTGGCATGGTACACTTAATTTTGGACCCTATTACAAACATCATATCCAGTAAAAATAATAGGCTTTTTAAAATAAGATTTGTTCATGAGTTTTTAAGGGATCATGCGTTGTCTTGTAGAAACAATGCAAATAATTGATTTTTTCTTTGTATTCCTTCTGTGCAGTTATAAATGGAAGGTCTTATTGAACTTCACATTAAATAAAAAAAAAAAAAAAAAAAAAAACCATGCAGAGCGTACATGGGAAACGAAAGTGGGCTGCCTACACAAAACCTGCATGGGACCAAAGATACAAAAGTCCACACTGGGCCATCATGGGCTTAATGTGGGCAGTCCGCTAGAGTCGGCTGCTCACAGAGAGCCCACAGTGAGCCCAAAGCTGTGCCTCACCTGGGCAAGCCCGCACTGGGCCTGTTCAGAGGACAAATTCCGACTATGGGTTACCATAATCAGCCTTCATGTCACTTTTCAGAGAGGGTGATGAATGGAAGACAGCTTTTATCACCACCAGGGGGCACTATGAATATTCTGTTATGCCTTATGGCCTGGCTAATGCTCCTTCCGTGTTCCAATCCTTTATAAATGAGATTTTCCGTGACGTCCTGAACCACTTCGTCATTGCTTACATTGATGACATTTTGATCTATTCTAAGACGTGAGCAACATATCTATCATGTAAGAAATGTCCTGTCTCGATTGCTGGCTAACCATCTAGATGTCAAAGCAGAGTAATGTGAATTTCACGTCTCAAACACCACCTTCCTCGGCTACAAGATCAGTCATAAAGGAGTGGAGATGGACACAGGAAAGGTCAAGGCTGTTACCGAGTGGCCACGTCCTACCACAGTAAAGGAATTGCAGAGGTTTTTGGGATTTTCTCATTTTTATAGGAGGTTTATCCGCAATTACAGTACCATCGCAAGCCCCCTTACATCACTGTTTAAGGGAAAACCAAAGGAATTGTTATGGACTCAGCATGCTCAGTCGGACTTTGAAGCCCTAAAGACCAGCTACAGCCCCAATCCTGAAACATCCAGATTCTGACTTACCGTTCATTGTGGAAGTAGATGCTTCCGACTTCGGCATTGGAGCAGTATTATCTCAGAGACATGGCAACCCAGGTAAAATGTTTCCCTGTGCCTTTTTTTCCAGAAAGCTAACCACTGCAGAGAGGAACTATGATGTTGGTAATAAGGTAATAAGTTGCTAATGGAACTGTTGTCCATAAAAGCAGCACTTGCGAAATGGAGATACTGGTTGGAGGGAGCTCGCCATCCGTTTCAAGTCATTACCGACCACAAGAATCTGGAATATATCAGGTGTGCAAAGCATCTCAACCCAAGGCAGGCCCGGTGGTCATTGTTTTTCACAAGATTTCAGTTCACAGTCACTTATCGCCCGGGAAGCAAGAGCAGTAAAGCTGATGCCCTTTCGCGAAGGTACGACTCAAATTAAACTTCCTGCTGCCAATTCTACCTCCTTCAGTCATTGTGGCACCTATTCGTTGGGATATAATGGAGGAACTACAACGAGAACAACAGACAGAGCCATCTCCTCCAGAATGTCCTCCTGGCCGGCATTATGTCCCAAGGTCTCTTCGCCAACGAATCACGCAATGGGTGCACACATTTCTGAGCTCCGGGCATCCTGGCATTCAACGGACAATTGAACTGGTGCATAACTCTTTCTGGTGGCCTAATTTAATTAATGATGTCTCTGTGTATGTCAAGTCTTGCAGTGTGTGTGCTCAGTCCAAGACACCCCGGGAACTCCCAGCTGGTCTCCTAGAACCCCTGCCAATTCCGCAGCGCCCCTGGTCTCATCTGGCTGTGGACTTTGTTACAGATCTGCCCAGTTCCAATGGTTACACCACAATTCTGGTAATTATAGATCGTTTCTCTAAGGCATGTCGGCTAATCCCACTAAAAGGCTTACCCACAGCAATGGAAACCGCACAAGCATTATTTCACCATGTTTTTTGTGTCTATGGAATACCGGAGTACATAGTTTCTGACGGGTTCACAGTTCACATCCCGTGTATGGCAAGCTTTTTGTAAACAATTGGACATAAATGTAAGCTTAACTTCTGGCTATCATCCCCAGGCTAATGGACAGGTTGAGAGATTGAATCAAGAATTGGGGCGGTATCTCAGATCTTACTGTAGTCGAGAGCAGCAACGTTGAAGTTGACTTTTTACCTTGGGCGGAATATGCACAGAATTCACTCACCCATTCATCTACAGGACTCAACCCCTTCAAGTGTGTTCTAGGGTATCAGCCTCCCATGTTCCCTTGGTCTGGAGAATCTTCGGAGGTGCCTGCGGTGGACGACTGGGTCAGAAGAAGTGAACGGGTGTGGGACAGTGCCCATGTGAGGCTGCAGAGGGCAATCAGAGCCCAGAGAATTAAAGCAGACCGCAGGAGGCGTCCCCATCCGAACTACCAGCCGGGTCAGAAGGTCTATTTGTCTACCCGAGATCTGCGGTTGTGGCTGCCCAGCAGGAAGCTCAGCCCACGGTATGTAGGCCCGTTTCGTATTTTACGACAGATTAATCCAGTAACATACAGGCTAGAGCTTCCTGCTCATTATCGTATCTCTCCTCTCCTCTCCTTTTTATGCGTCTCTGTTGAATCCGGTCCACTCTGCCTCCGGCCCCACTATGGAGGAGAGAGAACCTCCTCCATCACTTGAGATTGATGGAGCTCCGGCTTACCTGGTAAAGGAGATCCTAGATTCCAGGCGTCATGGGGGTCGGTTGCAATACCTGGTGGACTGGGAGGGCTATGGCCCAGAGGAGAGATCATGGCTGGCTGCCAAGGACATCTTAGACTCATCCTTGATCCAGCATTTCCACCGGGCACACCCCGATAGACCTGCAGCCAGACCAAGGAGACGGCCACGAAGAACACCTGGAGGTGTTCATAGGGGGGGATTCTGTAACAGCTGCATCTGCCATCCATTCCTCCGATGGGCCAGAGGGAGCCATCTCCTGAATACTGAGTACTGCCGTTTCCTCTCGCATCACTTCCTGTTCCTACATGTTATAAGCCATGTTGTTTGTACATCATGTTGCAAAGTATTGCCAGCTTACCCTGTCTCTACCGAGCGTTCACTACCCTGTTTGGTTATTCACGTGTATATTTCTCTGCCTGTTTTTGACCATGACTTTTGGATTACGGATTTGGACTTGTTTGCTATCAGGACTGCCACTACTGTTATTGACCCTGTGTCTGTTTGTTGACCATGCTACTTGGTCTGAACAACACTTTGTTTGTACTGCTGTGTTTAATAAAGCACCGCACATGGATTCGAACAACCAACCGAGTCAGTCATCGTTACATCTACTCTGCTAACAGCTGATCGGAGGATATAGCCCTCCCGCTGTTGCAATTTGATGATTTTTGTAAAATAACGTTTTTGCTTTTCAAACTCCAAGTGGTTTCAGTTTAATATGTCACAGGATCATTTATTGATAATAAATAATTGATAATAAATAATATTGATGATAATAAATAATGTAATAATATTGGGCTTGTTTTGGAAGCGAGACAAACGTTGCTTATTTGTCTCGCGAGAGTTGGCAACACTGGTCTTGTCTCGGTCTATGACTCAGGCTTTTATTTCAAGACCGGGAAAGACCACAACTGCGGGGATATCACTGAATTGTCGTGCATTGTCTGAGAAATGTCTGCAAAATTAATAAAAATGCCGACAAAATTCAAGATATGATTGCAAAATATGCCTAGTACTTGTATGAAATCTCGTTTTTTTTAATTAATATCACAAGAGCAAGAGAGCTGTTTTCACAAATATGAGCACGCTTGCAAACATATAGGCCTACTGGTTTTATAGAAACGTTCAGTAATTTCATTTTTAAAAAATTTATCTGCTCAACATTATTTATTTAGTTGTAATTGTACCAATTCAGATGTAACTTCTGCAGCACTTCCGCAATGCAAAAATTAATTTTGTTAGTGATTTCATTTGATTGGTACATTTATATACACTCACCTAAAGGATTATTAGGAACACCATACTAATACTGTGTTTGGCCCCCTTTCGCCTTCAGAACTGCCTTAATTCTACGTGGCATTGATTCAACAAGGTGCTGAAAGCATTCTTTAGAAATGTTGGCCCATATTGATAGGATAGCATCTTGCAGTTGATGGAGATTTGTGGGATGCACATCCAGGGCACGAAGCTCCTGTTCCACCACATCCCAAAGATGCTCTATTGGGTTGAGATCTGGTGACTGTGGGGGCCATTTTAGTACAGTGAACTCATTGTCATGTTCAAGAAACCAATTTGAAATGATTCGAGCTTTGTGACATGGTGCATTATCCTGCTGGAAGTAGCCATCAGAGGATGGGTACATGGTGGTCATAAAGGGATGGACATGGTCAGAAACAATGCTCAGGTAGGCCGTGGCATTTAAACGATGCCCAATTGGCACTAAGGGGCCTAAAGTGTGCCAAGAAAACATCCCCCACACCATTACACCACCACCACCAGCCTGCACAGTGGTAACAAGGCATGATGGATCCATGTTCTCATTCTGTTTACGCCAAATTCTGACTCTACCATCTGAATGTCTCAACAGAAATCGAGACTCATCAGACCAGGCAACATTTTTCCAGTCTTCAACTGTCCAATTTTGGTGAGCTCGTGCAAATTGTAGCCTCTTTTTCCTATTTGTAGTGGAGATGAGTGGTACCCGGTGGGGTCTTCTGCTGTTGTAGCTGTCTGCTGTTTTTGTATTATTTATATACTATTATAGTATTCATTAATAATTTAAATGGGATTTAAATTTTAGTATTTAAGTTAATTTTGTTATGTGCTTTTGTTATTTTTATTAGTTTCAGTTTTTTTTAATACTTCTATTTAGCTTTATTTTTAGTTCAGTTTTAGGTGTGGTAATATTTTATATTTTAACTTTATTTCAAATATGTGACCCTGGACCACAAAACCAGTCATAAGTCTCACGGGTATATTTGTGGCAATAGCCAACAATACATTGTATTGGTCAAAATTATCGATTTTTCTTTTATGCCAAAAATCATTAGGATATTAAGTAAAGATCATGTTCCATGAAGATATTTTGTAAATTTCCTACTGTGAATATATCACAAATGTATTATTAGTAGTAATATGCATTACTAAGGACTTCATTTGGTCAACTTTAAAGGCAATTTTCTCAATATTTAGACCCTCAGATTCCAGATTTTTAAATAGTTGTATCTCGGCCAAATATTGTCCTATTCTAACAAACTATACATCAATGGAAAGCTTATTCAGCTTTTCATGATGTATAAATCTCAGTTTTAAAAAATTGACCCTTATGACTGGTTTTGTGGTCCAGGGTCACATATTTCAATCACAAAAATGATTTTTAATATTTGAGTTATAGTTAACAATAACAACAGTGGAAACAATGTCTGAGCCTACCAACTGTACACTACTGGCCAAAGTGCATAAAATATGGTAAAGATTAACTATGTTTCTTTGTTTTAAAAATGAATGTTGTTCTGTAGAATACTGCGATTAAATATTTAAGCACACATTGTGAAAGAGGTTTTAGTGGAAGTCAGACAGGGAAAACCAGCACGGTCACTTTTGGCAGTGAACGTACAGCTTATCAGGAGATGGATCAGCTTCATAACATATTTGAATGTCAAATACATACAAAAACTGCACACACAAATGGTCATTGGTGTGTTTTGAAATTCTTTTAATGCTAATAGCAAACAATTTGATCCTTTATGAGAATGATGGTGTTATTAGGGGCTTTCGCACCGGAGGAACCTTTTCATAGTTCCTAGAACTATTGCCAGAAGTACCCGGATTTTGCCGTGTTTGCACCGCAGGAACTACAAAGATTTTAGTTCTAGGAACTCCTTTTGGGGGAACTAACTTATCTCCTACTTCAGAGTAGGGTCTAACCCAGCACAATAGAAACTACCAGTGACGCAAGTGTATGCTGATTGGCCGAACGTACCCGCCATTTTTTTTAAAACCCGTGTACGCACACAGATTATAGCCTATATATTTACTCCACAAACTAACTCTACGAACATGGAAAACAGTGATAGATGGACTTCTCAACCTTTACGCTAAAAGGAAAATCCAACGCAACTTTACCAAGATGAATACATGATTATGTGTTTCTGCTCAGCTAGTGACATTGGGCATCAACCACACGGCAAACGCAAATACTTTTTCATATACTGTCAACTTTCTTTGTATAACAGTTCTATCTAATGACGTATTAGACAGGACTGTTAAACAGATCGTAGAGTAATGAAGACGGAGAATGTGAGCTGTGTGCTCAGGCTCTGGCATTCTCAGCGCTGTCAAAATAAAGGTCCACAGGCAGTGCGAATGCACCAGGAAAATGGCCCTAGGGGAACTTTTAGTTCTTGGGGAACCACCCTGATGGTTATTTCCTATAACTAATGGCGCTTTTCCACTGCATGGTACGGCTCGCTTTGGCGCTTTTCCACTGTATGGTACGGCCAGTGTTGGTCATCTTACTTTAAAAAAAGTAATTAGTTACAGTTACAAATTACTTCTTCCAAAAAGTAATTGAGTTAGTAACTCAGTTACCACATTGTAAAAGTAATTAGTTGCTCAGCAAAGTAACTGTGACGTCATTTTTTTATGTTCTATAACGCTATTACGTTCTATAACATCTTTAACGTCAAAGATGTTTATATTAACTGATTGAAGAATAAAAACACTATATACAGTATTTTAGAACATATGGTATTTATTTGAACTCAATAGATTGCAGCCTGCCATATGATATGCACAGAAATAAAAACATATAAAAATAAATATTGAAAATAAAATTCAAGTGCAAAATTAAGACACACAACTGTAAACTTGGGTAATAAGAAACAAAGGAAAATCTGGCCTTTAATTAGTGCAATTATCTGTATCTGTATAATACTGCACAATAAACAGAGCACTATCCAACTCTTAAATATTCAGTAAAGTAATAAAAATTAAATATTGAAAATAAATAATATTCAGTTATTCACACACTTTGCAATCAAGTGCAAAACTAAGACACACAAATGTAAACTTGGGTAAAAAGAAACAAAGGAAGATCTGGCCATTAAGTAGTGCAAATCTCTGTACCTGTATATTATTGCACAATAAACAGAGCACTATCCAACTCTGTATGTAGATTAACATGTTGTTCGTTCTCAGTTAAAATGAACAATACATTAATCTATACTAAAATACTCCTCTCATCTAACGACTAAACCAGTGGTTGTAACGTAGGAGGAGAAGCTTTTCAAATCTTTTGTCTGACAGTCCGTTCCTCTTCGGAGAGAAGACAAGCTTGCCCAGGCTGAACAGTCTCTCAACAGGTGCACTAGATGGAGTAGCAGCATTGTAACGTAGTGAAATTTTCTTGATGAGAGAAAATCCACACAGAGAGTTGAAGTTTTGTGCTGAAGATCTAATATAGTCTGCCACCTGGTTTTCTGCTGAAGAGGAGGTGTCCTCCTCATCCTCCTCAAAGGAAAAGAAATCGTTCTCTTTGGCTGAATCTGTGTGATGTGAAGATGTGCTGGTACCTGTCTGTGGTTCTTTGAGGACAATTTTCCGGCACTCTGCCAGCAAACTTGCCTTAGCCTTATCCTTTAACTCCTGTGACCGCAGCCAGCAAAGTTTGAATTTTGGAAGCATTACGGCAGCAAGTATAGCCTCTTCATTTCCCAGGACATCAGCAAATCTGGTTTTGATAGCCTGAAATGATAAGAATAATCACATTAAATGTATGTATCCACACAAATCAGTGTTATTATTATTATAATTATTATAATTAGTCGTACTAGTATTAATAAATAATAAAATATTCAATTCAAGTTCTTACTGTGACTATGGCATCAGGAAGCTCCCTCAGTATTTGCAGGCCAGTTTTAAGGGCTTCTGTCTTCAGCATTAATGTCTCCATCGTTGGTAGGAGTGTACCATGAAAACAGTTGTCTTCTCCCTGAAGTATATCTAAGGCAACTGTAAGGGGCTTCATCACAGTACAGTACTCCTTTAAAAACTGGTGTTCCCTTTCTGTTATCGCTGTCAGTCCTAATTTGGAGGAGATGGTGTTAAGGTCTACCATGGATATTTCACAGATTCGAGCCAGGGCATTATAGAAGGAATTCCATCGTGTTGTACAAGGTACAAGTAGCTTTTTTGACACCAACTCATCAACTGTTTCAGTAGCCAAAGTTGATCGACTAGCCTTGTTCCATAGGGCAGTACATTTGGCAGTAGCACTTCTGTAAACAGCCTTTGTTGCAGGTTTTGACAGCAGCCACTTGTCAACATCTGTGCATGAAATCAGGTTTAGTGTGTGTGATGCACATCTCTTGTGGGGGGGCAAAGTGATCACAGCATCACCATCATTATCATCAGTTGCATGTAGAGCATCATTAATGTCTGTAAATGTCACCTCATCTTCATCGTCTTCAGAATCACTCTCCTCAAGTGGCTGGTACCTCTTAAATGCTTTAACAAAATTAGAGCCATTATCAGTCACTGTTGCTGTGATTTTGTGTGTTATCCCATATGTTGAGTGTATATTGTCAATCTCAACTGCAATGGCGTCATGAGTATGATGCCCCTTAAACCGTCTGCAGGCAAGAGCTGCTTTCTCTCTTTCCATGTTATTTGGATTGATCCAATGTGCTGTCACACCCATGTAACTTTTATTGTGGGCAGTCCAGATGTCTGCTGTAGTTGAAATGTACTCTAATTCCTCAAATGACTTTTTGAGCTCAATATTCATTTTTTCGTATTCACTGTCCATGAATTTAGCAAAAGTGTTTCGGCATGGGGCAACCCCCCTTCCTCCTCCTCGTATTGGTATTTTAGCAAGGATAGCTCTGAATGACTCAGACTCCACAGTGGACAGGGGTAGCATGTTTTCAACAACATACCTTGCAATCAATGTGTTCAGCTCGGCCTTGGTCACCTGTTGCTGACCCGAAAAATCGAGCGTTGCTTGTTTTAACAGAGTGGCTCCGTCTCCTTCGCTGGATCTCACGCTAGCTGCATTTGGGCTTGGGGTTGGGTTAGCAGCAGCAACAAGTGTCGTGTTAGCATGTGTTGATGTCAGGTGCTTCATAAGATTCGAGTTGCTTGAGGCAGACGTGGATAAAGTCTTTTTTCCTGGGCATAGCGTGCATGTTACATAAACATTCTTGCCTTTAATTTCAATGAGTGAGAAGTAGTGCCGGTACTTCCAGTTCGAGAACGCTACCTTTGAATTTCCCTGGCTTGTCGCCATTGTCGCTGTCTTGTGCTTAGTTGTAGTCAGAGCGTGCAGTGAGTGAGACAGCGTGAGCAGGGCATCCGCCCACCCAGCCAATCATCATCGCATTTGCAACGGTGTCATCATCCCCACCCCTGCTCTCTCCAGGCAGCTGGTGTGTAGCCATACTAGCCAATGCCTGACACCTCGCGCTTCATTCAACCAAATTGTAGTAACGCGCCACTTTACATTCTCAGTAACGATAACGGCGTTGCAACGATGGGAAAAGTAATTAATTAGATTACTCCGTTACTGAAAAAATAACGGCGTTAGTAACGCCGTTATACTTAAGCGGCGTTACTCCCAACACTGGGTACGGCTCAGTACGGCTCACTTTTTGGCGCTTTTCCACTGTATGGTACGGCTCGGTACGGCTCGCTAAAATATTACC
Organism: Coreius guichenoti; assembly: GCA_039654105.1. Taxonomy (NCBI): domain Eukaryota; kingdom Metazoa; phylum Chordata; class Actinopteri; order Cypriniformes; family Gobionidae; genus Coreius; species Coreius guichenoti. Next base: position 19,744,393 of record CM077192.1, read on the forward strand.
ACCTTGGTTGAGGTTCCAAGTGTGGTGTACCGATACTGACGTGTAAACACTGCAGATCACTGATTGGTTAGAGAGAATCATCATACCAACGTCATTGGATTTGTGTCACGAGACACCAAACCCACTAGCAGCAACAGCCACAGCAGTATCATCTGTCGCACTTTTTTTTTTAAGCGACTTAAGCAAAAAAAATGGCTGAATCGTGGTCAGTAGATGAGGTGCAGACGTTCCTCTTGTTGGTAGCCAAGGAGCGGATCTAGCGAGAGCTGGATGGGGCGACCCAGAATGAATTGATAGGCTCCATTGCTCCCGTGTTTGCGTTTATTTGTGTCGGGTTTACGAAGATGTCAGAGCAGTAGAGGCGGCGCAACTATAACGATCAAATACAATCCCACCCACTTTGAAGCGGTACTAACTGCAGTGGAAAAGCAAACCGAGCCAAAGTGAGCCGAGCCGTGCCGAGCTGAGTCGTAGCACGCAGTGGAAAAGCAAGCCGAGCCATACCATGCAGTGGAAAAGCGCCATAAGTTCTTAAGAACTACCCGGTGTGAAAGCCCCTATAGTCTCTGGTTGTGTGTTTCTGGCGCTAAAACATACTCAGTGAAAACAATGCATGGAAAAACAAGTGTAGTGCTACTCAAAGATTAAAGTGCCCCTATTATGGATTTTTGAAAATTACCTTTCATGTAGTGTGTAACATAGCTCTAAGTGAATGAAAACATCCTGCAAAGTTTTAAATCTGAAAGTGCACCGTATATAAAGTTATTGTCTCTCAAAAGTAAGAATCGACTCTGAGTCAATTAAACGAAACGTTTTTAAAAACAAGCCCAAGCCGTTTCGGTGTGACGTCAAGACGAAACATTAGCATATTGCCCGCATTTTCAGCCTCGCTTGTAATTTTAATACAGTTCCCACACGTGCACCTAAATAAATTCAGCAATTAATTCATCTGTGACGCGTTACACTGAACTAACAAATGGCGACAGACAGCAAGATTAATCCGATTACAGCATGTCACTTCTCAGACATCCTTACTCCGATTCTGCATGTTCAATCAGCCTGAAGTGCCATAAACTACATTGACACTTTGAGAACCATTGAGAAAGGTCCTGCTTGCGACTGACTTTCTGGTTCATCAGCAAGTCTGGACGTTTCTTCGTCGGACTCTGGCTCGAATTGGTAAGGCAAAATTGATGCCATGTCTGTTCATACACTGTATAAAATTTTCAACACTTGACAAGCCGTAATCCAGTAATGGTGATAGGCGTTGCACTGCACGCAGTAAACCAATCACAACTGACTGGGTCATCTGACCAATCACCGCAGATTAGCATCACGCAAAGGAGGGATTTGGAAAAATTAATCGTTGAGCGAATCCTTTGGGAGTCGTTGAGCAAATAAGGTAAAAATAAATGCATATTATAAGACAATGAAAGTGTTTTTTGACCTTGCATGCATGTAAACCTGCTGTTAGGGACTCCCAAAACAAAAATAGGAACCTTTCAAATGCCATAATACTGTAGGGGCACTTTAATATGATCAGAAATAATTAGGACTGATTGAAAAACACATCCAAGGGAGATTATTTAATCTTTTAACATTTCTCTTTCTTCTTCAGATGCGGGTTGACTCTGGATAGAGCTTTAATGTGTCACATTAAAACAAGACTCATTCTGATGCTCACATTGACCTTATTGTCTACCATTGCTTATGTCTATTTCTCTCTCAAACCAGTTATGCACCATCACGTCAGGTTTAATGTTGTAAATCAGACTCAGTCCTATACTGAGGGCTTGTCTGGCAAACATTTTGTCTGGGAAATCATGCAAACACCCACCATACTGAAAAAAAACACTGCATCCATTAGCAAACCCATTTCAGTGCATCATCATGTAGCTCATCCAAGCAACTATCATTTCATTTTGGATGAACCTGATAAATGTAAGCAGAATCAGTTCCTGGTCTTGATGGTCCCTGTGGCGCCCAATCAGGTAGAAGCTCGTAACGCCATCCGGAGCACATGGGGGAATGAGAGCACAGTCCAGGGACAAGCAGTGATGACTCTGTTCTTGGTGGGTTTGACTGGAGGATCCGACTCTGAAAAAGTTCAACAGCAGCTGGAGGAAGAGAGCCGACAACACAGAGACTTACTGCAGAGCAACTTTGTGGACTCGTACTTCAACCTGACCATAAAGACGATGGTGATCATGGACTGGTTGGCCACTCGTTGCCCTCAAGCGAATTTCAGTATGAAGGTCGATTCTGACATGTACATAAACCTAGAGAACCTGATGACCCTTCTATTGGCACCCAACACACCCAGACAGAACTACATCACTGGTTTTTTGATGTGGAACCAGCTTGTCATCAGAAACAAAAAATCGAAATATTACGTCTCAGAGGAGCTGTACCCCAAAACGAAATACCCCACGTATGTGCTGGGAGTAGGATATGTTTTTTCCAATGATCTTCCCAAAAAAATAGTTGAGGTTTCCAAGGATGTGAAGCCCTTCAACATGGAGGATGCATATGTGGGCGTTTGTCTGAAACAGTTGGGCATTAAACCCTCACGTGCACCAGATCCTTCTCAGTTTCGGCTCTTTATGAAGGATTCTAAAAGTCACGACCTTTCCAAGGTCATTACAACAATTGCGAGGTCACCAAAGCAGATAATAGAGTTCTGGAGAAATGTGACAGAAATATCACCCTGACATTTTTGTCCTGATACCCCCTGAAAAAATGTAATTTAGAAATTAAAAACACACTCAAATTTAAAGTGGTGTATCTGGACTATATATATATATATATATATATATATGACCCAACCAAGTGTGCTGCACAAGTCCTGGAAAGTGAAACCAAAGCATTTCGATCGCCCCCTGGTGGCTGGATCCAGTACAGGATATAAACCCGCCCTCTCCATGTAATCTAATGGGACCTGAGACAAACTAAACAATCAAATTACACTTCAAAAAATTTTTTTCCAAAGATGATTTCTGTAATTTTTGGTAGTTTTTATCTTGCTGATGTAAGTTCAAGTTTAGTTTTAGTTAGTTATTTGATGCTATAAAAACGGGGTGTGATGTCATGATTGACAGTAGTCACTGAGGCACCAGACTTTTCTCAGGATTTTCAGAGAAGATTGGAGCTTTAACTTTAATTTCTACATTTCCGTTAGGGATGCAACGATTATAGATTTTGTTGGTACGATTATAGTCTGAGAAAGAATCACGGTTTCACGATTATTATGCATTCATTAATTTCACAACAATGTATAAAATCACATGAACACTCTTTAGATTTTAAAGTGTTCTTTTTTGCTACCTTTTGAACCACAAATAACACAGTAACTAAATAATACAGCACAAAATAATAATGTGAGACAAAAGTCCATCTCTGCCTTTGGAATTGAAGAAAGGAATTAAAGAAAGGTGACCTCTGCTCTGTACACATCCATGTCAGTGTGAGGGGAATAAACTGAACTGTTACTGTCACCAACTGTCATCTATACGTATTCATTTTAATAATATTTTTAATAATTTATCTAATTTTACATGTGGCCTGAGAAAGTCATATCTATTATTTTGGTTTGTCTGTTTGTCACTGATAAATTCAAACGTGCTTCCGCGCTTTGGCTGGCGCTGAGCCAGAGACGACGCGCTCAGTGCTTTTCATATATCACTATTCAACCACATAATTTCAGGTTTCAGAGATTTAAATACACATTTAAATGAATTACTAGCCTATATAAAAAAGACATGTATAGTTTGTTAAATTTAAATTCTATACACTGATATCTATGGAAGCTGCAATAATAATGCTTTCAATTATAATTTGAATTAATGTTTCATTCATATCAGATACACACTGTGCATGAAACAAAGTTTGTTCTTCTCCTATGTTCACTGGCCACTTTTATGTATTTCAGGAAATACTGATGAATTTACGTGATGTAAACAGATCCTCTGGACTGCAAACTCAACGCGCGTTATATCAACTAACGGGTTTAAATGACAAAACACATTCACTTCCACATATTTGACAACTGGAATATATCAGAATTCATGATATAGTTAACAAGTTTGTAAATATTTTGAATAAAAAAGGAAAACCGAAATAAACGCAATACTTATCTGTATTGTGACTGAATGACGCGTCGGCATGGAAATAATACGTTCTAAAATAACGGTCGCTTCAAAACAAAACCTCACGCTGAGGGCTCAGCTATAGACTGCCGACTTCAGGCGTTTCTTTGGTGGAAATAAAGCGTTGCTGTTTGGTCACTCTGCCATAGTTAATCCAGTGTGTACAGTAGTAGCCTCCGTGACTCTGATAAGCACGGCACTTTAAGCTGGTGCACCACTGGTGTAACACTCGGTGTAGCAGAGCTTTTACGGTTAATTAACCGTGATGTTTTTAAGCGTGGTTAATCGAGAAATCGGTTAATCGCTGCATCCCTAATTTCCGTAACGGGTTATTTCACACCAACATTCATCCCTAATTTCCGTAACGGGTTATTTCACACCAACATGCATCCCTAATTTCCGTAACGGGCTATTTCACACCAACATAATGAGTTGTTCTGCAGTAAACTGCAGGGATTCTGCAGGAGTGTGGGCAGACCCTTGATACCGCGGCTCCAGAGATTAGGCTTGTTCGACTTCATGCGGAGCTGCGCAGACCGATCGGCGGTTGACGTCACTGTGACGTATGGCATCAAAGCGCCGCGAGAGCGATTTGAGAGCAGACGGCTGACTCAGCAGACGCAGCTTCTCCAGAGCGACTGCACAAGCTCTGATGACGACACAACTGTTCCAGGATTGGCCGGATTCACCGCATGACAGCTTCGTGTTTCGTGTTTATTCTAAAACCTTCAGTTCCACTAATGCTCACAAATCTGTATTTTTATAACAGTAAAAGCTCTTTTCATGTAGTCGCGGTGTTATATTGTGTTATGCACAGTAGGACTGCAATTTTTGTGGAATGTGCTTTAATGAGCGGTAAAAAGAGCGAATTGCTCTTAGCTGCAGATACTGATCACTACAGTGCGTATAAAACCACATTTAAGATTAGATTTGAATCTGTATATTCTGCAGCTTTATTGTACAGCAGTGATACTAGTCACTAAAAATGTATTTGTAATTTAATTGTTGAAATCTGGAAGCCATAGAAAGACATTTTTTTTTCTTTAAATCTTTATATTTTGTTTACCTTCATTCATGAAAAAGTGTTTTCATTATGGCATACAGCAGTCATAAATCATCACAATTCAAGTTTAATTCATTTGTTGCAACCTGGTAGCCATGGAGAGAACACATCGTTATTTTATTTATTTTTTTATTAAACAACAATATAATACAATATTTAGAATTCAATTATCAATTTTCTCTTTATTCATTAAAATGCATTGTATCAGCATCATAGTGCATGGCACTCATAGTCATTCAAGTAAAACCTGAAAGGGAAAGAAAGAAAACATCAATATTGTTTATTTTCTTTAGACAATATCACTCAATATTACACAACGCCTATTAAATACTACTAAACATCTGCTGGCCTGGTGGTAATGCCATAAATGAGTCCTACCTGTCTCGACATTCCCTATACTCTCTGCCTGCCTTCTCTTAAAAATAACATTTTTATCAAGGTAAAATAGTTCCCAACAAAAGTAGTGTAAAAAGTAGTGTTTAGTGTAAAACATGTTGATGTCACGTGGTAACAAAGCTCACGGAGACGAGGAATACGTAGAATTACTTTTAATCAACAAAGAACAAACTCACAGGAGATTCTCAGGAGAAGACACCAAACACTGACGCTTACTGACTACAAAGGACGAAGACTGACGGAGCTTTCACGTGCTATCGGAATCATCGTAAATATGAGTTTCCTAGGTAAAAATTGCACATGAACGCGCTCTGATGTCGTGTTTACCACTGGGAAGTTCAGAAATAATTTTGATACCCAAATTCCCGAGATGGGCGTGCCATAAACTTTAAACATGGTGGCGGAGAGAAATGTGACAGGTATGATTTATTCATTTTCCCCCCCAAAACAGCTAGATCGTCTTGTCTTGTCATTAATGTAGTGCATATTTACATATACGAGTAATCATTTGAAGCGTATTGTATGTTTTATACACAGCGAAAATAGCCTGCATTTGACAGAAATTACAGAATCGGCAGAAAGCGGACTATCTGGATAGCATCGTAAATGTTTATATGGTTGTCAGTGCATGTGACACTACATATAATGTTGGTTTTAATAAGATTTTCCCAATAAATGGGCAAGATTAAACCTGGGGCCCGTTTCAATAAGGAGGTTCAACCAACTCTGAGTTTAAACTTGAACTCTGAGTTGACTTACCCTGAGGTGGGAAACTCTGAGTTTTGGGTTTCAGAACAGCTGAATTGAGGTAGTTCAATCAACTCTGAGTAGACTGACACATGCACCACGACTATGAAAAGCCATGATCAATGGAGCTCTGACATTATGATTCACCGTGGCAACAGCACCCAACAAAAGACGTCCGCATACTTCCGGGTCAATATGTAAGTTTAATTCTTAATTCGTTTAATTAAGTTTAATTTTCATGCTAACCCACAGGCAAAAAAAGAATGTGGCAGCAGCTAAAAATGAAAAATAAAAACATAATTCAATCAGGTAAAGCTTTAAGCATAAAAGGTTCATGGGTGTAGGTTTCATGACTTTACAAACATTTGACATATTAAATAAATATCATTCAGTGTCTATTTCAATGTGCAGCAGCATTTCCCACATAGCCTAATGCTCTTTTCACATAATGTTTCTTAATTAGGGTAATGAAATTTTTGACTTCTACTCAGGCAACAGCAAGAAGAGAGAGGCTCGCAAAACACCAGCACTGACAGATGAAGAGGAGGTGAGGAAGAATATTAACATCCAACAGGAAAAAGAATAAAGTATTTGTAGGAAATAAAGATGACCATATAAAATGTGAATAATTTGTGCTTATTTAACAGCTGTGGTGGTTACGGCATATATCTCGGACTACCATTTGGCATCCTTCCATTCCATACAGTAATCCGTTTTCAGAAAATGTGATGATGGGAATATACGTGTCATCAATGCATCCAACCACTGGAAATCCTAAAGGAAATTCTAATTATTAGGTTACTTCCAGAGGTTTATCAAGTGAATGTCAGGATCCTGTATAAAAGGACATTTTATACTTTGACCGTGTCCTCGTGATGAAATATGCGCAATGAATGAATGTACCTGCACTGCAAAGAATGCTTTTCTTTGTATTTTTGTCTGGTTGTTTCCAGTCAAAATATGTAAAGATTCTTAAGGAACTAATATAAATGAATTTTTCTTATTTTGCAAATTATCTGCCAGATGGGGTAAGAAAAATAATCTTGTTTCTGTTTGCATTAGGATTATTTTTCTTAGCCAAGTGGCAGATCATTTTACTTGTTTTAAGCAAAATGTGCTTACTTTAGATTTTAGATTTAGATTTAATTTATAACTTTTAGATATTTGTACTTGAAATAAGACACAAATACTCAGTAAGAAAAGCATTTGTGCAGCGTGAATGAACGAATGAAGTATTTAAACTCCGCTGATGCTTTAAAAAGGGGGAGGAGACTGAAAGAAACTCTGGGTTTACCGAAGAAAATCTGCTCCCGACCCTGGTAACTGACTCTGAGTATAAGTTACCTCTATTTCAGAAACTGGCTTGACTTACCCTACTTTCTCGGGTTTGACATACCTCCCGTTCTGAAACAGAAAACACAGAGTTTCCCTCATTTCAGGGTTAACATACTCAGAGTTTTCACTTAACCTCCTTTCTGAAACAGGCCCCTGGTGTCCTCCATGATTCCTGTTCATTCCGACAACAAAGCACTTGAATGCAACAAGCTCATAATCACGACTTCTGAAGTGGGAATTATGAAATTTCCGATAGCACGTGAAGGCAGCATAAATACATGGAGCTTAATATGTAAATTAAAGAATTAGTTCACTTTAAAATGAAAATTACCCCAAGATTTACTCACCCTCAAGCCATCCTAGGTGTATATGACTTTCTTCTTTCTGATGAACACAATCGGAGTTATGTTAAAAAATATCCTGACACTTTAATGGCAGTGACAGGGTCCATTGAGTTTGACGCTCAAAAAAGTGCATCCATCCATCATAAACGTACTCCACACGGCTCCGGGGGGTTAATAAAGGCCTTCTGAAGCGAATTGATGGATTTTTGTAAGAAAAATACCCATATTTAAAACTTTATAAAGTAAAATATCTAGCTTCCGCCAGACCGGCTTCCATTTTCAACTTGCGCAGAAAGTGTAAGTTCAAAACGCTTACGCTACGTCCGACGTCATATGTCACGTCAGTTACGCTTTTTTCGTAAATTAAATACGGAAGGCAAGCCTGCAACCTTTAGCCAAAAAAAGCGTAACGGCTAAAGCTAACATTTTGCTACCAACTTTGTTGGTACACAGGGAAGGAGAAGAGGCCGTTTTTTTTATGGTAATCAATGGAGAAACTTCACTACACTGAATAAACAGCTTTTGTGAGGAAATAGCTTATCATTTAATGAATCGACAGCCTGTTTGCTAATCTTCAACTGTAACAAGTGTGCTTTGTTTTGCCTGTGTGTCTTGTCCTCTGACCTAGTTTTCCCCTTAGTCATTTCATTCACCTGTGCGCTGTTAAAATAGTTCACTTTAAAATGAAAATTACCCCCAAGATTTAGGCCCCGTACACACAGAGACACGTTTAGCTGTATACATAAAAATTTTGGCGTTTCATCCAAACGGATCCGGCATTTTGGGAGCAGAAAGTGTAACGCCTTTCGCAGTTCAAAACGCTTACGCTACGTCCGAAGTCATACAACGCGCCAGTTACGCTTTTTTTATAAGCTGAATACGGAAGGTGGTCTGGCGGAAGGTAGGTATTTTACTTTATAAAGTTTTAAAGATGGATATTTTTCTTACAAAAACCCATCGATTCACTTCAGAAGGCCTTTATTAACCCCCCGGTGCCGTGTGGATTACGTTTATGATGTATGGATGCACTTTTTTGATCTTAAAACTCAATGGACACCGTCACTGCCTTTATATATCGCTTGGAAGCATCAGGATATTTATTAATATAACTCCGATTGTGTTCATCAGAATGAAGAAAGTCATATACACCTAGGATGGTTTGAGGGTGAGTAAGGCCACATCCACACGAAGCCAGAGAACATCTTTTTTTTCCTTGTCTCAAGAATTACAGTATCTGCGTATACATGAAACCACTGAAACCGAAAACGATGTAGTATACATGCCAGACCAGTATGTGGAGCTGGAATTCTGCCACAGAGATACACTAAAAATGGAGAAGAAGACTTGGAGCATGCGCATGCGAGGTGTGTCCCAATTCAAGGGCTGCATCCTTTGAAGGCCGTGTCCTTTGAAGTGCGCGGCCAACGCAGCCTTCAAACGACGCACCGAGACTTGTTTACAGTGGAAGGTATAACTGATTGGGTCACCGTGGCGCGACGAAGGCTATCCCAATTCGAAGGTCCTTCGAAGGCTCCTTCAAATACGGCCTGCAAATGCGTCCTTTTTTTCCAGTGAATTGAAGGATACATCAGATGGATGCTTCGCAGCCTTGCCTACCCCAGAATTCATTGTGCGCCACGACGTCAGATTTTTTAAGAGAAATTGCCAGATTACACTTTTAAATGTAAGTATTGGGTTTCAACTTACTCCAGTAATCTAATGTTTTTAATGATAAAACTGGAAAAAAAAAATGCAATAAAGGTTCAAATGTTGACTAATATGTTACCAACATGCGATTTAATATAGTTTATACTCTTTATTATGTACATAAATGGACCGAGGTGAACATCTTTAGTTGTTTTGTTTTTAGGCAGTTGAATATAACTTTAAAAAGTCCAGTATAAATGTTTATTCCAAATAATGTAGCGAAATACATTTACTCTGTATTTGAGTATAAATGTTAAGTACTTTAGATTTTTATTCAACTTCATCTCAGAGGCAAATATTGTAAATTTTGATATTAGTTATTGTTTAAAAAAATATGAACATTATATGATAGAATCTAAAAATAAAATAGACTAAAAATATGTCTTATAGATCAGGGATAGGCACCGTTGGTCCTGGAGGGCGGCTGTCCTGCAGAGTTCAGCTCATAGAACAGTTATGCATGTTAAAATATTTTATGGTTTGATTTTTGAGGACGTGAGTTAATTTTATTTATTCTTCCCTCTTTCTGAAAACATCTTAGCGACATGGCAGCCATCGACTGAGTCAGCACTGCAAACCTGTTGGTAGACAGTGGAAATATGCACTGATCCCAGATGATGTCCCGCTGACAGAGGCTTTACCAGGGTCTCCCTTCCCAGCTCAATAAAAGTCTACATAAAAACGTTTTCTTTCATCTGTTTTATGTACTATTTCATTTTCAAATTTTAACTTGCATTACAAAAATAAACAATGCAGAGAAATTACTTTTTTTGTTTCATTTACAAATTATAACTTGCATAACAAAAATAATGTGTAGAACAATAATATTTCATTTACAAATTTTAACCAAAATTTTAGTTCTCTATCAATCTCTCAAGAAGAGAAAACAATCTGTCCATTCTCTCCCTGCTCTCTTCTGTCTCTCGCTGAAACTTCATGTCCTCCCTAAGTAGCTCGATCAGCTCATCCTCTCGGTCTTGTTTCTTCTTGGCTGGTGCTGGCTCCTCCTCATCTTAGTCATCCACTGCTGAACTTGGCCCTGGTGTGTCCTCAGGGATGGAGGCAATGAGGACAGGGGGGTTGTTAGAATGCCTGTCCCAACACCTCATGAGGACAAACCATGGCCAAGTTTCCCACTCCCTCACCTGTCCCAGGACACTTGCAATCCTAAGGCAGAGAAAATAAACATGCCTGTTAACAACAACAAACACAACAGGACAATACATTTCAGCAAAGATGTGTCTATTAACTTGCATACTTTGTATTTTTTTTTTAGGGGGTGCAATCTTAAGAAAATAAAAAAAATATGATGCAGCAGTACATACATACAAAATACTCCAGAAATCATATTTCTGGATTCTCAAATTTGGTTAAAACATTTGTAGACACAGCTTGCATAACAGACTATTCCCTTATCTACTGGTTGTCTTTTTGTTGTGGGCTTTGTATAGGATGAGGGCTATAATACACGAGAACCTAGTGGAAATACTACAAATGGGTCGTTACCTCCAATCTATACTGGCTGAGTTTTTCAGCCCGGTAAATAAATACTCATTTGATGCCCTCATTTTAATAAAGCTGTCTGCTACTTGCTCCATAAAACAAAACAAAATATTATGTCAGATCACCTAACGAATGAAGCCGCGCAGTGGTAACGCAGGGGTCAAGTTCACGTTTTAAGAAATAAAGACCCCTGGCTTTTAACACTTGTTTCGTTGGTTATTTGAGTAAATTAAAACACAATACTTACATTTATAAGTGTATTCCTCGGTCATGGGATAGGCTAGGCTGCGAAGGATCCACTTGTTCTATCCTTCGCGGCCCGGGGAAGGACGGTAGGTAGGGTTGCCAGGTCTTTGCAACAAAAGTAGCCCAAAACTCCCAATGCGATTTTCTCCATCCAGAGGCTGAATTCTCCACTGGATTTGTGCATCTGGGGGTGTTGGAGCGCCGAAATCGTACTTACGGGGGTGGAAATCAACCCGCGGAAATAATGTTTAACTTAAAAGTAGCCCAATTCGGCGGGAAACCCGCGGACTTGGCAACACTGACGGCAGGCCGCATTCGAAGGCCCCTTCGAATTGGGACAGCCTTCGTCACGCTGCGGTGACGCAATCGGCCTTCAAATGCGGCCTTCGAAGGATGCAGCCCCCAAATTGGGACACTGCTGTGGTGTCTGACTAGGGTAGAGACGTGGGGTGATGACATCATGTTTCACAAAATATACGGATTGGCTGTACACATGAAAACGTGGTTTCAGGCTCCCAAAATGCCGGATCCGCTTGGATGAAACGCTGATGCGATACAAAATTTTTACGTATACACTATGTTACGTCTCTGTGTGTACGGGGCTGAAATCTTGGGGTAATTTTCATTTTAAAGTGAACTACTCCTTTAACAGGGAACAGGTGAATGAAGTGACTAATTAGACAGGGGAAAACTAGGTCAGAGGACAAGACACAGGCAAAACAAAGCACACTTGTTACAGTTGAAGATTGTTACAGCTCTTTGATACCCATCTCTCATTTGAAAGCCACGTTTCTAGCATCTGTAAAACTGCATTCTACCATCTTAAAAATATATCTAAATTACGGCACATGCTTTCAATGCAAAATGCTGAACAGTTAGTTCATGCATTCATGACCTCATGGCTAGATTATTGTAATGCTCTACTGGGTGGTTGCCCTGCTCGCTTAATAAATAAACTGCAGCTTGTCCAAAACACAGCAGCTAGAGTTCTTACTAGAACCAGGAAGTATGACCATATTAGCCCGGTTCTGGCAACACTGCATTGGCTCCCTATTAAACATTGTATACATTTTAAAATCTTGCTGATTACTTACAAAGCACTAAATGGTTTAGCTCCCCAGTACTTGAGCGAGCTCTTAACGCATTATACTCCATCACGTCTATTGCGGTCTCAAAATTCTGGCCAGTTGATAATACCTAGAATATCAAAATCAGCTGCAGGCGGTCGATCCTTTTACTATTTAGCACCTAAACTCTGGAACAGTCTTCCTAGCATTGTTCGGGAAGCAGACACACTCTGTCAGTTTAAATCTAGACTAAAAACACATCTCTTTACTATGGCATACACATAAAACATTTTTAATTTCTATTATTCAAATCAGTTAAATGATTGTTTTAGGCTGCATTAACTAGGTCAGCCGGAACCGGGAACACTTCCCATAACACCTGATGTACTCGTTACATCATAGGAAGAATGGCATCTATGCTAATGTTAGTCTCTCTGTTTATCCCGAGGTTTACTGCAGTCGGCCGGATCCGGGCCGTATCCAGACCAGATGGTGGACCTTAGCCTGGACATGACGACCATATCCCTGAAGTGTCTGTAGAGACCGTGTCAATTAAACTCCCCCCTGTAAATGCCGCATCGACACGACATCCTCATTAAACCCGTCCCCGGCGTGACGACTCCAATCTTTCGAATAATCCTACGAATATCTATTGATCTAATATGACTTCTGACCTGTAATGTTGCCAGAATCATAATCTTACACTATTTGTTCGTCGGCCAGAGGAGAACTGGCACCCCGACTGAGCCTGGTTTCTCCCAAGGTTTTTTTCTCCATTCTGGCCCTGAAGGAGTTTTGGTTACTTGCCACCGTCGCCTTTGACTTTTGGCTTGCTCAGTTAGGGACACTTAAATTTCAACTATATTACTGATCTGCCCGCACTGACACTATATGATAATTGAAATGAGCTGGATGACATCACCGTTTTCACCAGAGCGGCTGTACAGCCGAATCAAATTCCGTTGCATTATTTTCCTGTTAACACTGTGAAGCTGCTTTGAAACAATTGCCATTGTAAAAAGCGCCATATAAATAAAGGTGATTTGATTTTGATTTGATTTGATTAGCAAACAGGCTGTCGATTCATTAAATGATAAGCTATTTCCTCACAAAAGCTCTTTATTCAGCGTAGTGAAGCCTCTCCATTGATTTCCATTAAAAAAATGGCCTCTTCTCATTCCCTGCATACCGACAAAGCCGGAGTGTTAGCTTTAGCCATTACGCTTTTTTTGGCTAAAGGTTGCAGGCTTGCCTTCCAGTGGCTTTGGCGGCTCCACTTCACGCTCACTACTGTGCAGACTCGGGCTTCGAGTCTGCATAATCAGCCCAAGATGTCAGCGCCATACTGGGACATTGGTGCCGTCTTTTCTACAATGGAAGAGAGTAAGGGTGCGTCATCCATCTTTTTTTACAGTCTATTGACCAAACAAACCAAATATTCTTTCTTTCTTTCTTTCTTTCTTTTCAGTGTGCATTAAAATGTGCTTAAACAGTTAATTAATTATAATTTATAATTTTTTCTCTGCTTCAAGGGAAGCTACACTTTGTATGGAATAAAAATGTTTAAATTCAAAACAGTTTTAGCCTAAATGTGGCAATATGTTTTTAGTCATTGTTCTATTATCAATAGAGGGAATGCATTGACGACACTTTCCCGCTGGAACATGCCCCCTCAGCTGGACTGAGTGGCAAAAGAGCCTGCTGCGTGACTAGATTTAATAGGGGAAACTGCGAAATGCAAGTAAAACAAACTATTATCAGTTTAAACTAAAGGTTAAACTAAGGAGTGTTCCTTACAACTTATCAAAGATCCAGTGACCCATGGATATCGACATGAAGCCAGGAATCGTGTTTCCTGACATGTATATGAGGTATATGAGCCTAATTTCGACGCAGGGTAAATACATGAAGCAAATTTTCCTGTGAACGCTTCATATAAATACAATATAGGCAGATCTAAATCTGGGTGATCACTTATATATATCGTCCAGCCCTAAAACTTGTACAGTTTTTGTCAGTTTATTTAAAAACATCCAATTATGCAGAATATAAGATGGTAAGTATTTAATTGATGAGTTGTCAATGCAATATATAACAATGCAATTTATAGGGTATGATTTTACCCCAAAATTCAACATATTGACACAAAATGATAACTGCAAATCCACGTTTCGCTGCCTGGAGTCGAGTTGTTTCTGTGAATTACAGCGATCCATTTGCTTCTCTTTTCTGTAGCTTTCGTCGGTCTGTAAAATTATACCTCAGATTTCTTGTCAAATCTGTTTGTACAGTCAATCTCAAAGCTCTTTCCCTTTTTAGGTGTGTTTTTCGCGGCATTCACGCTGAAAACCAATGCTGCCACTCAGTCTTTTTGCCACTCAGTGGGTGTAACCGCAGTCACTCCGGCCGACGGTGACGTCATGCGCATACCTTCTATACATTTTCTTTCCTTCTTTCTTTCTTTCTTTCTTTCTTTCTTTCTTTCTTTCTTTCTTTCTTTCTTTCAATAATCATATTACTTTTAGATTTGCTCATTGTCTAAGAAATTCATGAGGCAATTGCTTTTCAACCTTCGTTGTGTCAGAGCCCTGCTGGCCAGAATCAGCTCCTGTCATTCACTGAAGCATCACTCATTGAAGCATCACCAGATTGAACCACTAGATGGCGATAATACAACGATTATGTTGATAAGTAGCAGTCAATGAGACTAATAATATACGATTAATATAATATAATATACTTGTAATATAATATAATGTAATATAATATAAATCTAGAATAGAAATTTATTTGGTTCCTTTGAACAGTTTCAGGCAGCATTTCACTATGATTTCTCAAATAAATCAAATTTCATTTAGTTTTCTATCGTTAAACATTAGGTATAATTAGGTTTTTCATACCAATTTAGCCAAATTACCTTTAGTTTGTTTCTTCCTCTGGAGAAATTCACAATGAAACATTATTTCGTTGATCGTGTCCGCACGCCCACTTAAAACCTACTATGGGTAGGTTTTGAGTGGGTTTCAGGGGTTTTAGGTGTAAGGGTGGGTTTTGAGTGGGTTTCAGGGGTTTCAGGTGTAAGGGTGGGTTTTGAGTGGGTTTAAGGCGTAAGGGTAGGTTTTAGAGTGGCTTTCAGGCTTAAGGGTAGGTTTTGAGTGGGTATTAGGTGTAAGGGTGGGTTTTGAGTGGGTTTCAGTCGTAAGGGTAGGTTTTCAGTGGGTTTCAGGTGTAAGGGTGTGTTTTGAGTGAGTTTCAGGTGTTTCAGGTGTAAGGGTAGATTTTGAGTGGGTTTCAGGGGTTTCAGGTGTAAGGGTGGGTTTTGAGTGGGTTTCAGTCGTAAGGGTAGGTTTTGAGTGGGTTTCAGGCGAAGCGTAGGTTTTGAGTGGGTATTAGGTGTAAGGGTAGGTTTTGAGTGGGTTTCAGTCGTAAGGGTGGGTTTTGAGTGGGTTTCAGTCGTAAGGGTAGGTTTTGAGTGGGTTTCAGGCGAAGTGTAGGTTTTGAGTGGGTATTAGGTGTAAGGGTAGGTTTTGAGTGGGTTTCAGTCGTAAGGGTGGGTTTTGAGTGGGTTTCAGGTGTAATGGTGGGTTTTGAGTGGGTTTCAGGTGTAAGGGTAGATTTTGAGTGGGTTTTGAGTGGGTTTCAGGTGTAAGGGTGGGTTTTGAGTGAGTATTATGTGTAAGGGTAGGTTTTGAGTGGGTTTCAGGGGTTTTAGGTGTAAGGGTGGGTTTTGAGTGGGTTTCAGGGGTTTCAGGTGTAAGAGTGGGTTTTGAGTGAGTATTATGTGTAAGGGTAGGTTTTGAGTGGGTTTCAGGGGTTTCAGGTGTAAGGGTGGGCTTTGAGTGAGTATTATGTGTAAGGGTAGGTTTTGAGTGGGTTTCAGGGGTTTTAGGTGTAAGGGTGGGTTTTGAGTGGGTTTCAGGGGTTTCAGGTGTAAGGGTGTGTTTTGAGTGAGTTTCAGGTGTTTCAGGTGTAAGGGTAGATTTTGAGTCGGTTTCAGGGGTTTCAGGTGTAAGGGTGGGTTTTGAGTGGGTTTCAGGGGTTTCAGGTGTAAGGATGGGTTTTGAGTGGGTTTCAGGTGTAAGTGTGGGTTTTGAGTGAGTTTCAGGGGTTTTAGGTGTAAGGGTGGGTTTTGAGTGGGTTTCAGGTGTAAGGGTGGGCTTTGAGTGGGTGTGAGGGGTTTCAGGTTTAAGGGTAGGTTTTGAGTGGGTTTCAGTCATAAGCATAGGTTTTGAGTGGGTATTAGGTGTAAGGGTAGGTTTTGAATTGGTTTCATTCGTAAGCGTAGGTTTTGAGTGGGTTTCAGGCGTAAGGGTAGGTTTTAGAGTGGGTTTCAGGCTTAAGGGTAGGTTTTGAGTGGGTATTAGATGTAAGGGTGGGTTTTGAGTGGGTTTCAGTCGTAAGGGTAGGTTTTCAGTGGGTTTCAGGTGTAAGGGTGTGTTTTGAGTGGGTTTCAGGTGTTTCAGGTGTAAGGGTGGGTTTTGAGTGGGTTTCAGGGGTTTTAGGTGCAAGGGTAGGTTTTGAGTGGGTTTCAGGCGAAGCGTAGGTTTTGAGTGGGTATTAGGTGTAAGGGTAGGTTTTGAGTGGGTTTCAGTCATAAGGGTAGGTTTTGAGTGGGTTTCAAGTGTAAGGGTGGGTTTTGAGTGCGTTTCAGGTTTAAGGGTGGGTTTTGTGTGGGATTCAGTCGTAAGGGTGGGTTTTGAGTGGGTTTCAGGCGTAAGGGTGGGTTTTGAGTGGGTTTCAGTCGTAAGGGTGGGTTTTGAGTGGGCTTCGGTCGTAAGGGTGGGTTTTGTATACAGAACGCCATATTTTGCGCTGTCTTTTAGTCTAAAATAGTTCCATAATCATTTGCAATCACGCCACCGGCCTCGCGCCGTTCTCTCACAGCTCTCGCTCGCCCTGGGTGTCACACACTTACTGCACCTTTAAGATTGTATGATTTCCGCGATGCAGAGGGAATCCCTGAATTCAGCAGCCTAATGAAAAAGGAATTCACAGCATAATGCAGATATGTCACGTAAAACGCGCAAATTGATGAATGGATGAATAAATCAAAAGTAGAGCTGTCGCTATGTGGTCTGTGAATATTAATACGCAAAAAGACTGCTATAATCTGCTTGTTCTGCGTGTCTATGTGTGAAGGAGCTGCGCCGTTTTGTCTACATGTACAAGTAATGTTACGCATGACGATCATGGTGTTTTCAGCATCTATCGATAAGGGTTGGGGAGTAACGAAATACATGTACAGTGGGGAGAACAAGTATTTGATACACTGCCGATTTTGCAGGTTTGCCCACTTACAAAGCATGTAGAAGTTTGTAATTTTATCATAGGTACTCTTCAACTGTGAGTGACGGAATCTAAAACAAAAATCCAGAAAATCACATTGTATGATTTTTAAGTAATTAATTAGCATTTTATTGCATGACATAAGTATTTGATACATCAGAAAAGCAGAACTTAATATTTGTTAAAGAAACCTTTGTTTGCAATTACAGAGATCATACGTTTCCTGTAGTTCTTGACCAGGTTTGCACACATTGCAGCAGGGATTTTTGCCCACTCCTTCATACAGATCTTTTCCAGATCCTTCAGGTTTCGGGGCTGTCGCTGGGCAATACAGACTTTCAGCTTCCTCCAAAGATTTTCTATTGGGTTCAGGTCTGGAGACTGGCTAGGCCACACCAGGACCTTGAGACGCTTCTTACGGAGCCACTCCTTAGTTGCCCTGGCTGTGTGTTTCGGGTCGTTGTCATGCTGGAAGACCCAGCTACGACCCATCTTCAATGCTCTTACTGAGGGAAGGAGGTTGTTGGCCAAGATCCTGCGATACATGGCCCCATCCATCCTCCCCTCAATACGGTGCAGTCGTCCTGTCCCCTTTGCAGAAAAGCATCCCCAAAGAATGATGTTTCCACCTCCACGCTTCACGGTTGGGATGGTGTTCTTGGGGTTGTACTCATCCTTCTTCTTCCTCCAAACACGGCGAGTGGAGTTTAGACCAAAAAGCTCTATTTTTGTGTCATCAGACCACATGACCTTCTCCCATTCCTCCTCTGGATCATCCAGATGGTCATTGGCAAACTTCAGACGGGCCTGGACATGCGCTGGCTTGAGCAGGGGGACCTTGCGTGCGCTGCAGGATTTTAATCCATGACGGCGTAGTGTGTTACTAATGGTTTTCTTTGAGACTGTGGTCCCAGCTCTCTTCAGGTCATTGACCAGGTCCTGCCGTGTAGTTCTGGGCTGATCGCTCACCTTCCTCATGATCATTGATGCCCCACGAGGTGAGATCTTGCATGGTGCCCCAGACTGAGGGAGACTGACCGTCATCTTGAACTTCTTCCATTTTCTAATAATTGCGCCAACAGTTGTTGCCTTCTCACCAAGCTGCTTGCCTATTGTCCTGTAGCCCATCCCAGCCTTGTGCAGGTCTACAGTTTTATCCCTGATGTCCTTACACAGCTCTCTGGTCTTGGCCATTGTGGAGAGGTTGGAGTCTGTTTGATTGAGTGTGTGGACAGGTGTCTTTTATACAGGTAACGAGTTCAAACAGGTGCAGTTAATACAGGTAATGAGTGGAGAACAGGAGGGCTTCTTAAAGAAAAACTAACAGGTCTGTTAGAGCCGGAATTCTTACTGGTTGGTAGGTGATCAAATACTTATGTCATGCAATAAAATGCAAATGAATTATTTAAAAATCATTCAATGTGATTTTCTGGATTTTTGTTTTAGATTCCGTCTCTTACAGTTGAAGTGTACCTATGATAAAAATTACAGACCTCTACATGCTTTGTAAGTAGGAAAACCTGGGGGGGGGGGGGGGACTGATGTTTTTTCCTCAGAATTCTGAGTTTATATCACACAATTCTGATTTTATAATACACAATAGCAAGTTTAAATCTCACAATTCTGATAAATAAATGTCAGAACTGTGAGATGAAAAGTCGCAATTACCTTTATTATTTTTTTTTATTCAGTGGTGGAAACAAGCTTCCATAAAACACAATGCATTAAGAACAGGGGGTGAAAACTTTTGAAAAGGGATGATGTTGACATTTTTCTTATTTTGTTTAAAGATCATATTTTTCATTTAGTACTGCCCTTCAGAAGCTAATAATTACATGTTTCCCAGAAGACAAAATAAGTACAATTTACCCTGTTCATCCAATTCAAAAAGTTTACACCCCCCAGCTTTTAATACATTGTGCTGCCTTCTTGTGCATCAGTATTTTTTTTTTTTTTCTAAGATTGTTTGCATTTTTTTTCCTTCAATATATATATATTGGGGGAAAACTGATGTTTAAAATAATATGCAGAGGAAAACCAAGTCCAATGTTTGGTGGTCCCGTTGTGTTACATACCTTATTAGTATTCTAAAGTATTTAGATTAAGTTACAAAACTTGTGTAATCTAACCAAATATGTTACAAATTACTTTTTAAAGCATGTATTATGTAATCTGTAGTGAAATACATTTTAAAAGTAACCTTCCGAACCCTGTCTATCGAGGACGTGAACACATGAACATATCCAGAGCTGCTCTGAGACAACACTTAATGAGCATTTCATCATTTTATTTGAAAAAAAATATTGTCAAATACTCTAAAAACTTAAAGGTCTTCACTACAACCCGTCAAAATAAAAGTTTGGTTTAACTTGAAGGAATTATGTACTATTATGTGCTATGAAGACATAGTGCTATTTTGTCCATGTTTTAATTAAGTTTATTAAACAGAGAAAAAACTTCTGTTGATGTGCCACTACTCTTCTCATCTTTGTTATTTCTGGCCTTGTATTTCACCTGTATCAAGGTGAATCTCTCCCTCACTGACCTCTGTGTAACTATAAATTTAAGATCCTGAGAACAATTCAGTGTGTCTGCTATTGTAGACCAGGCCCTGCCCTTGTCAACACTGCCCTTCGTGTACCTGTATGGTTCTGTGAGTAGGATTTCTCTACAGAGAAGTACGCCATGTTTCTGTCCACTCCATAGGAGCTCTAATCAACAACAAACACGAAGTAGCTATAGCTAATTTTTAAAAAGTAAGTATAATTAACGGTCTTGATAGATAACTAATAATAATAATAACTAATAACTAATCTATGAATCTGTTTCTAATCTGTTACCCAACATGAAAAATATGTTAATAGCATAGTAAAATACATTTAACATGGATTTTGAGAAGGTGTTTAGGCTACTTACATTGTTCACTTCACATCATCTCTAATCTCAATGCTACCTGAGGTGAGGTTGTTTCCAACAGCAGACATATCTTTGTACAAACGGAAAAATCATTAAAATTTGCTCAAATTTAAAACATATCAACACAGATAAAAGACTAGTGGTACAATCATAAACTAATTCAATTACAATGTCATATAACTGTGGCAATTATAAATGGATGGGTGCTGGAATGTTTAGACCCCAGAATAAAGATTGCTATCAGTACTAACTATGCCACCCCGGGGGCCTATTTCCGGGGAAAAGCCCTTAACAATTGAGCAAAGCTCACAAGGTCATTACGGCTGAGTCAGGTATCAGACATGGGTTGAGTAAGAAAAAAATAAATGACTTTATTTGAACATATCAAACTTTAACACACATAGACTCCTGACAAGATCAAAAGAAACACACACAAAAAAAACGTTACCACTTCAGAATTAGGGGCTGGCACTCCCAAGCAGGAGGGACACAGCGATCATACGTGCACACTCACACCACAGCACACCTCACTGTGAACACGGCACTCAGGCAAGAAACCCACCACCACAACACAGGGAGACTGAAGGAAAAAGGAAATGGAGTGAAACAAACACTTGACAAATTATTTAAAAAAAACATTCATAAGACCACACGTAAACCACAACAATTTTATAAAAAAACGGAGCTCACAGAACCAGTCCAGCCCGTCTGAGGTGCTGCGTGCGGCAACCACAGCTAATTTGTTGATGGACTGGAAGCAAAGACAACAAACAAATTGCAAAGAGACACGTATAAATAACCAAACAAACCCCAATAAACAAGGAAACAAAGCAAACAAACACTTCTTAAATCAAAAATATGAAAATATATATATAGAAAACACAACTCACATCAAAATAAGAAATATATGAAACACAATATCAATTAATTGAAAAAAATAAAAATAAAAAACCCACAGAAACGACTGGTGACAGCTAGGTGACTGATTGTCTATTGCAAGCCATTCAAGGCTTTGATTCAAGTTTGTTACTCACAATGGTAACGTTAGAAGGCGAAGGCACCACGTCAAAGGCCCAAACCAGTGATCCAGCTGATCCTGTACACATCAAACGCTGCAGATATACAGTTAATAAAGAGAATGAACCATCGGTGTGCAACGGACAACACACGAGCTGCAACAGACAAGCCGATCCGCCAGTCCGATCCAGCAATGGATCGCACACTCCCGTAACCCTCAGCTCCCAGGAACAGGAGAAGTCGCCGTAACAGTTCGATATCCAAGCAATGATGTAAACGACCTAGATAGTTTAGGCTTTGTGACCGGAAGACCTTTCGTGCGGCCACCAAAGCAGACAAAGAGCTGCTCTGCCTGACGAAAAGAGGCGGAGCGATCAATGTACGCCCTCAGGGCTCTGACAGGACAGAGAAGGTTCAGCTCCTGTTCGTCTTGAGAAGGAGGAAGGGCGGAGAGAACTACCATCTGCGCCCTAAAGGGGGTAGATAGAACTTTCGGGACGTATCCATGTCTAGGTTTCAGGACCACCTTAGAGTCGTTAGGCCCAAACTCAAGACACGAGGGGCTCACAGAGAGCGCCTGCAAATCTCCCACATGCTTAACCGATGCCAGCGCTAGCAGCAAGGCGGTTTTTAGCGACAAGGGTCGAAGGTCAGCAGTCTGGATTGGTTCAAATGGGAGACTTTTAAGGCCCCTAAGAACCACAGACAGGTCCCAAGTAGGGACCGTGAGGGGATGGTTGCTCCGGGACAGCATGTCCGCCCCTACGTTCAGTACGCCCTGTATGTGCGCTGCTCTCAGAGAGAGTAGATTGCACTGATTCCACTCTAGGATGGTTTTCGCCAGAGTGAAGAGGGGTTTCGAAGAGAGGCCGCCCTGGTGATTTATGAAGGACACCACCATCATGTTGTCTGATCTGACCAAGACGTGGTGTCCCACCAGAAGAGGAAGAAAGACCTGGAGAGCTCGATATACCGCCATCATATCTAGGCTGTTGATATGTAGCTCGCTTTCCAGGTTGCTCCAAGCCCCGAAGGCTGGGCGGTTGTCGCACAGAGCTCCCCAACCTGTCTTGGAGGCGTCTGTGAAGACAACTTTCCTCTTGTCCATAGCACCTATCGCCACGCCTTGTTTGAACCAGCAAGTGGTTCACCTTGAGCGAGTAACGGCCATGATGCCAGGCTGAGGGCGGGACCCGCGGTTTCAGCCAGAACTGCAGAGGGCGCATATGAAGCAGCCCCATCTGCAGAGCTGGAGATGATGAGCTCATAAGGCCTAGCATTTTCTGAAACGTTCTGAGTGGCAGAAAAACCCCGGGTGTAAATGTTTGCGTGAACTGTTGAATGACCAGAGCGTGCTCTGGAGTGACTGTGGCCCTCAAGAGGGTTGAGTCTAAAAATATCCCCAGGAACAATACACGTTGGCTGGGGGATAATGAGCTTTTTGCAGAATTGACCCTGAGACCCAAGCACTCTAAGTGGTTGAGAATAATGGATCTGTGGGATATTAGTTCCGCCTCCGACTGGGCCAGAACGAGCCAGTCGTCAAGGTAATTTAGAATGCGCACTCCCATCTGTCTCAGACATGCACTTCGTGAAAGTGTGGGGGGCCAGGGACAGGCCGAACGGCAGAACCGTATATTGATATGCCACTCCCTCGAAGGCGAATCTCAAAAACTGCCTGTGATGGGGGGCTATCTGGATGTGAAAGTAAGCATCTTTCAGATCCAGGGTAAAGAACCAGTCTCCTGAGCGTATTTGCGGGAAGATCTGTTTCAGAGTGATCATTCTGAACGAGCGCTTTATCAGGGCCTTGTTCAGCTGTCTGAGGTTGGGCCTGAGACCGCCATCCTTTTTTGGGGCCAAGGAAGTACCTGCTGTAAAAGCCTGACTCGCTCAGTGCTGGGGGAACCACTTCTATAGCTCCTTTTTCCAGCATGATGTTCACCTCGGATCGCATCCTTGCTTTCCACAGAGGTTTCGACCATGCCGTTGAACAACGGGGGTCTTTGAGCGAATTGGAGTACATAACCTTGTTTTATTATGTTCAGAACCCAAGCTGACACTCCGGGGATGGCCTGCCAGGCCTTGGCCCGTGTGGCGAGGGGCTGAATTGATACAGGCACTGAGTCGCTGTGAGGGACTGGGGTGCATGTGTGTGGTGGAAGAGGAAATTTGCTCTCTTTTTGAGTATGTTCTCTTTTTGAGCCACTCTGAAGGTGGCAGAGTCATGTCCGGCCTCATCCAAATCCTTGAGCAGCTTCGCTTGATACACTTGGAGAACCACCATAGAGTGTAAAGCGGTGTACGCATGTCCAGCGATGGCCGAAGTGGTGCGACAAGGCTTGGATGGATGAGTGGCCTTGGTTTTCCATCCAATGGCGGCCTGAAGATTAGGTGCGATTCTGCTGATCTCATTCGTTTCGCCGTCTGGGTCTGAAGAGAACAAAGATGGCTACTAGTGTGAGGGTGTGACAGGAGCGCAGTGGACGGTCTGGTTGAGTAGGGAAGATGTGAATCATGAAGGTTCATGCCCAGAGGGGAGAATTTGTTGGTTGCCATTGAATTATTTTTGTCCAATTATTCAGTCACTTCTGTGGGAGCCGTTTCTGATTTGTTTGATCACACATTGAGAGTAAGGAGATGGCGGAGTACTTTCTCTTAATTAATTACACAAAAATATAGCAAGGTAAAATTTACTTCCAGAAAATGAAGAACAAGGAATGTGCATCAGGTGTGTTTTGCTTTTTGTTTTTAGTTTAATTTTTGTTTAATTTATGAAGCCACTGTAAACTTAATCGTTACATATTATATTGTTATATTATAATGCTATCATAGTTATCATATGCTATTGCTGTAAATAGAAAAGCCCGACAATATCACTGCTAAATACCTTTAAGTATTGTGGTATTCCGCCATGTTTCTCACTGACACGCCCCTAAGATCGGGGCTTAAAGAAAAACCCGAGCTTCCCACTGGTAATTACGACTTTATGGTGGCGTTCATGTGCGTTCAACTCGTAAATAGGAAGGAATTTTAAAATTACTGCTATTATTACATTTTATTTTGTAAAGATAAAGAGTTTGTTTTGACATTTTGAATGAACTGATATTATGCATACAGTATGTTGCATTCTTGCTTAAAGTACATTGTTCTTAGAGAGCAGAATGTAGTCTATATATTATTGTAATGCACATGTAATATGAATGAAGTTATCATTTATAATTTCCAAATAAATAGATCAAGTTCATATTATTATTATTATTATTATAATCATGACATGATTCCATGCTTATTTGTTCTTTTTTTGGGTTCTTTTTCTTTCTCAGACACAATCCAGCTCGGATTAAAAGAAAGCTCATTCTCCTGCTTACAATGACATTATCATTTTCTGCCATCCTTTACATCTTCCATTTCTCTGTCAAGCCTTCTATGCCCCCTGAAACCTGGTTTAATGATGTTATCAGATATGCTCCTATTATATGGCTTGTGGTCGTTCTGATAATCAAAATACAGCTACATAAACAACAGCCACTGCAGCACCCACTGTGACAAAACACATTTCACTGCATCATCATGTAGCTCATCCACTCAAAAGAACTACTCAACTATCATTTCATTCTGGACGAACCGGATAAATGTAGTCAGTGGGATCCATTCCTGTTTTTGAGGGTCCCTGTGGCACCCAATCAGGTAGAAGCTCGTAACGCCATCCAGAGCACATGGGGGAAAAGCAGTGATGACTCTGCATAATTATAAAAAAAACATCATAACATTAAAAAAAATAGAGATAATTTATTTTATGTAATGTATGACATGGACATATGTGAAATATAGCTATCTGAATAAAATGGAATCAAAATATAACTGGAATCTCCAGTTTAGTCTGTAATTAAAACTCACATGTGCTTTTGAGTGATTAATGTGCTGAGCATTCCTGTTGATTTAGCTATAAGGCATAAATGTACAGCCAACATTGTTTGGTTTACCAGTAATGAAACCTGATAACCCATCAGGTTATTCCTGTTCCCATTGTCTTGTTTGCATTTCAGATCGCTTCTCTTACAAGGAAATCTTTTATAACTGGTCATTAAATTCAGTATACCTTTTATTTAACAATAGCGTGATTATAGCAGCCAACTGCCTGTCAGGACTGTTGGTCCTGTTTTTTTTGGCTATGTTCACACTGTCAGTCCAAATCCGAATATTTTGTGTATCCGATTGGAATCTGATCTAAAATTATTGATGTCCACACTGTGTATCGCAACTGTTCAGATCCGATTTGTGTGTCCATGCAGCTCTTTCGTTTTCTGGAATATCTGCATTGGTTTCTATGGCAATGACGTTGCGTTGGTAGGCATAAAAAAACAGCCAAAAACAGCAACAACAACCACAACATAGTGGTATTTGCAATACAGATGTTGTCTTATTTACAACATGACATTGTGCAGCCGCCGCGCACTGGACTACGCCTTCTGAGGCAGCGGCAGAACCGTAGGAAACAGGTACACTTGAGCGGCTTTATTCCGTGCTGTCGTTTCCACCGGTTTCAAAACATGTCTCCGTTATATTGTCAATTTCTGATCGATCGGCACTTTGCAACAACACAACCTTGTTTCTGTGGTGTCTTTCAGCCTTTTCCTATAACAACGTCTGACGTTTACATTTTACGTGGTGTGATAGTCACATAAACCACGCGAAACCTGATCAGAGCGGTCAGACTGAAACCGATTTCCAGAAATGCGATTTGAATAGGATTTCAAACCACATATGAATGTAGCTTGAGATGGATTTAGCAGTTCACACTTGCTAAATCTGATCGGATTTCAACAGGATATCCCTTACGAAAAAGAAGTTTATTCAAGTGTGCTATTTGTATACTTCTTTTAAACTAAAAATAAGAAAGTATACTTTGTCTACTTTTTATGTACTTCTCAGAAATATGCTTAAAATTGCACTTAAGTATACTTGACTTATACTGACAGAAAAGTCTAAGTATATTTGGCCTATACTTGTATTCAATCTTTTGATCAAGATACACTTAAGTATAATTAAGTATTCTAAGTATACTGATAGTTGTTTACTCTTTTGATTGAGCAGCCTATTAAATATACTTTTTTCACATAGTTTTACATACAGTCTTATAAACTTACATTGTTTGAAATTATTGATTCATAAAGAAAGCAGATTTGTTCCTAATTCTGAGTATCTGAATTTTTGTGTAGGCTAGTCCACTGGTGGTCGTATAGGATCAATGAATGAAATGAATGAATGAGTCCACTTAGTGTACATAGGAATTTACTTCAAATCTACTTTACTCTTTCCCCACCACTGGCTGAATCTCCAGATCAAAACACAGGTGAAGAAGCAGAAACAAGCGATAGAAGATTGCTCACACAAATGTAAAACAACACGATCATCAAACATTAAACAGCATGTAAATCAAAACTGCCTAATGTTACTGAATTAAATGTTGAACCCATGAAGAGGAAACTAACTGTGAAGCTTTGGAGGTGTTGATGGACTCGATCTACTACATCTGTGTTTTGATTATCGTTCTGAATCTGATCCGGTCAAAGTCTTTGACAAAAATGCAATTTTCTCAGCTTTTTGTTGAAAATGTTGCCTTTTTGTATAAAACTTACCCACACTCAAGTGTTGATAAAAAAGGATGCATGAAACTAGAATAAAATGTGTTTAAAATTAGTAAAAAGTATAGTTAAAGGTATTTCAAGGATAAAAAATAATACCTAAATAGGAACATAGTAGTACTTAAAGTGCAAAAATAATATATAAATAGGCTAGTAAACTATAAGTATGATGTTGTTTACTTAAAAACTTTACTTTTTTTTACTTAAAAAGAAAACTTACAAGTATACTTGCAGTATAAAACTACTAAACTAGTAGTTTAATGAGAGTACACTTCAAAGTGTACTTTCATAAACTAAAAAATGTACTACAAGTATTAAAATAGTAAACTACTAGTATACTTATAAGTTCACTTGTAGTACAGATGCAGTACAAATGAGAAACGTAGTAGTGTACGTAAAATTTACTATGTTACACTTAAATGTATACTTTTTATACAAACCCGATTCCAAAAAAGTTGGGACACTGTACAAATTGTGAATAAAAAAGGA
Source organism: Coreius guichenoti (assembly GCA_039654105.1). Lineage (NCBI taxonomy): Eukaryota > Metazoa > Chordata > Actinopteri > Cypriniformes > Gobionidae > Coreius > Coreius guichenoti. Next base: position 19,772,302 of record CM077192.1, read on the forward strand.
ATGCAATAATTTACAAATCTCATAAACTTATATTTTATTCACAGTAGAATATAGATAACATATCAAATGTTGAAAGTGAGACATTTTGAAATGTCATGCCAAATATTGGCTCATTTTGGATTTCATGAGAGCTACACATTCCAAAAAAGTTGGGACAGGTAGCAATAAGAGGCCTGTAAGAATCGGTTTTACTGCTAAGACAAAAGCTGAAGATCCAACCCCCTGCAATAGAACAATAACACTCACTAATCTGGAGAGAAGATCTCACAGAAAGAGTGTAGGACATCGGCCTGCCCAAACCTTCTCCCCCTCTCCCTCACCGACTCCCTTCCCTCTGATTCAAGTCACAGAATGCAAATATACCACAGATGATGTATCTTGTTAATCTATTGTTTTTCCCCTTTTATGTATGGTATCTTTTTAAAGGTCTCAGTGTGATTGGTAAAATGGTCTCAACTTCACTGCTGTCACTGGTAGGATGAGAAAGATTGAAACTTATGAGGATTCTGTTCTCCTTTTGAGTAGTCTCAGAAGATATCTGATCCTCTCCCCTGAAACCAGGTGTTTGTGTTTCAGATATTTACAACCCTTTTGTTCTGGTCTGGGTATTTAAGGAAGGGTGGCAGAGCTGCCATTTGGGAACATTCTGTAGCCAGAGCCCCCATGCAGTGCTGTGTCAGTGTCCGAGAGGCACTCACACACACACTGTATGTACAGTGCCAGATATAATGACTCTTTGAAACTATTTTCATGTTACTTTGTAATTGTATTTTATATTTTTATGCTGAAAGTTGTGTACCATGGATTCGTGTTTCATTATCTTTATGTAAGTTCTGTCTGGCCAAAATAAATGTTAATCTTGATTTATCTTGTATTATTCTGAAATCATTATTCTAGTATGGATCAATGTGGAGTCCTTTATTTCCGCAAATCTTGTGCCAGAATAGATCAAACCGAGGACCCCATGACTGAAGCATGGAGCGCAGCATGCGGGGTAATCCGATTTCTGACTATTACTGTATTAGCAAGTTGCAGCTCTCGTGTCTATTAATCAAATTACACTTTTTGTTGAGTAAGCAGGTGCGACCACATCAAGGTAAAATATTCACTCTGTAATCCGCTGACTAATATTAGAACTGGCCAGTTTGTGTTCGTGAACGCGCGACTCCCGACGCGTCTGTTTCTGTGCGATATCGGGTCCCTTGATGAACGAATATTTGAAAATAAGAGATACTAAGAAAAATCAACGATCCAAATTAAATCACAACGATTCATCAGCTGTTAAATTACGAACGTAACAAATTGAACGAAGTCACATAAAATTGGAGTCAGATCACTTTATTTCATGGAGTCAGATTTAAAATTAGATGTTAATAAATTAAGTGAATTTAACAGAAATGCTGAAAAGGCTTACACGCAGAATCCTTCAACCAAGCCGTTAGATTCCGTTTTTGGGCTAATGGATGGACCTTACAGGCCGGAAAAGTTAAACGTACATATAAGGAACAGCTGGAGGACCAATTTGCAACTTATTAGGTCAATTGGCAACATGATTGGGTATAAAAAGAGCCTCTCAGAGTGGCAGTGTCTCTCAGAAGTCAAGATGGGCAGAGGATCACCAATTCCCCCAATTCTGCGGCGAAAAATAGTGGAGCAATATCAGAAAGGAGTTTCTCAGAGAAAAATTGCAAAGAGTTTGAAGTTATCATCATCTACAGTGCATAATATCATCCAAAGATTCAGAGAATCTGGAACAATCTCTGTGCGTAAGGGTCAAGGCCGGAAAACCATACTGGATGCCCGTGATCTTCGGGCCCTTAGACGCCACTGCATCACATACAGGAATGCTACTGTAATGGAAATCACAACATGGGCTCAGGAATACTTCCAGAAAACATTGTCGGTGAACACAATCCACCGTGCCATTCGCCGTTGCCGGTTAAAACTCTATAGGTCAAAAAAGAAGCCATATCTAAACATGATCCAGAAGCGCAGGCGTTTTCTCTGGGCCAAGGCTTATTTAAAATGAACTGTGGCAAAGTGGAAAACTGTTCTGTGGTCAGACGAATCAAAATTTGAAGTTCTTTTTGGAAAACTGGGACGCCATGTCATCCGGACTAAAGAGGACAAGGACAACCCAAGTTGTTATCAGCGCTCAGTTCAGAAGCCTGCATCTCTGATGGTATGGGGTTGCATGAGTGCGTGTGGCATGGGCAGCTTACACATCTGGAAAGGCACCATCAATGCTGAAAGGTATATCCAAGTTCTAGAACAACATATGCTCCCATCCAGACGTCGTCTCTTTCAGGGAAGACCTTGCATTTTCCAACATGACAATGCCAGACCACATACTGCATCAATTACAACATCATGGCTGTGTAGAAGAAGGATCCGGGTACTGAAATGGCCAGCCTGCAGTCCAGATCTTTCACCCATAGAAAACATTTGGCGCATCATAAAGAGGAAGATGCGACAAAGAAGACCTAAGACAGTTGAGCAACTAGAAGCCTGTATTAGACAAGAATGGGACAACATTCCTATTCCTAAACTTGAGCAACTTGTCTCCTCAGTCCCCAGACGTTTGCAGACTGTTATAAAAAGAAGAGGGGATGCCACACAGTGGTAAACATGGCCTTGTCCCAACTTTTTTGATGTGTTGATGCCATGAAATTTAAAATCAACTTATTTTTCCCTTAAAATGATACATTTTCTCAGTTTAAACATTTGATATGTCATCTATGTTGTATTCTGAATAAAATATTGAAATTTGAAACTTCCACATCATTGCATTCTGTTTTTATTCACAATTTGTACAGTGTCCCAACTTTTTTGGAATCGGGTTTGTACTTAAAGTGGGCCAATTTAGTCCCAAGCAGTATTGAAATAGTACACTTACAAGTTTACTACTAGTACATTGATATTAGTATACTTAATACATAAAGTAAAATATACTTGAATATTACTTAAGTATACTTCATAAAATGAACTTGAAGTATACTTCTTTTTCATAAGGGATGCACAAAATCGGATTTTGACTGACAGTCTGAACGTAGCCTCAGATCTGCTGCAGTATTGGAGTAAATTACAGTTGGCATTAAGTGTGTGGTTAGATATAAAACAACCAGCCTATTATAAAAATATAAAGCATGTTTTAAAGCAATATGTCACCCAAAAATAAAAGGTCTGTCATTGTTTACTCATCCTCATGTTGTTTCAAACGCATGGGCATCGGAACCATTGTATGTGGAACCACTTTTTAAGACCAATGACATTGGACCCATTCACTTTTACTCTAATTCAGCGCATGTCTGTTCACAGACCCCTAACCAATAAACACTTTATTATTAAACACACGTTAGACGTGTTATTTCCACTTTTCGAATATTTTCTTCATTTTTATTGAAAACAAATGCCTTAACTTAAGCCTTGTCTGTGAAACCGGGGGTATAACTGATTAGAAGAACTTAAATTCAATGAGTGCAGCAGAATTCTACTTCCCAGCATGCTTTGCACCAGACATGTTGAAAGTAAGTGTTATTTTGTGTGTTAAGCTGTCATATGGTCATGATACAATGTGCCCCTCACATGTTACAATGTACCCCACCTATGGGGCATGTTGTCACATTTCACTTCCAATCTTTCAGGGTAAATCAAGAAAAGTATACACTGTATAAATGAAATTAAACTACATAATTGCACTAGACGTGTGAAATTAATGTGGGAAAAAATAAATACTCTGAAACCCAAGTGGATTTACACAAACTGAGAAAGTCAAAAAGTGTTAGTTTGTGCCCGCTCTCCCCTATAAATTAATATTGAATAAAACTAAAAGCATTAATCAGCGCTGCTGCAACAGCCACACAACGGCAATTAAAAAACAGTACATATATTGATGACATTTAAAAAAAAAAAATACAACCAGAAATACTGGTTTCACAACATTTCTTTTACTGCTATTCCCTTTACAAGAAGACAGTTAAGTCTATGTGAACAATAAACAAAAAACTAGACAATACACTGGCCATGAATAAGTTAATTATTTGTTCTGGTCATCAGTGTAAACAAACCAATTAGAAATACACCAGGTTCCCTGGAAACGTGGGCACTGTTGAAGCACATTTTGTGAGGAAATGTTATTCCATCCACTGCATATATTTGCTTTCAAGGTTCAAAGCAACTTTTCACCTGACATCCTGTAGGAATCAAATGAATTCTGACATGGCTCCTGGTAAGTGTGTAACTATTATGTTACTCACGGCAACAACCCTAACCCTATAATGAGAACAATACCTTAGAGAGGATGTTCCCATAGGTTCTGGGTGTGTGTAGCTTCTAACTATGTCCCTCTTTGTCTGAAGTAAAAGGTTTACTTGTCAGCTTTTGAATTTTGTTTTAGATGTTGAAGATGTGGTAAAAATGTTTTTAAATTTGGTAAAATCACAAGTGTTGAATGATTTTAGTTTTAGAACCAAGGATCTGTTAACATTTGAGATTAAATTGTGTGGTAATGGAGCATTTTGCTCAGTTGTTTGTTTTTACACATTTAATGTAATTTATTTGTTTGTTTAATGATGTCTTTGGTACGTATGTGATATAATGTAACGTTGGAATAGTTGAAACAAGTGTATTAATGAAGTGAATCTCTCTCTCTCTATGATTAAATTGAGATTTCTAATTGATTTTTTACTTTTTACAAAGCTACAAACTGTCTAAAAGTGTTTGAAAATGTATGGTGTCATAGAGGGGCATTGTGTTCTACTTTTAGCATTTTCTTTAAAATGTTTTTATATTTTTAAATATTTCTGTAATAATGAGTTTTTGAAAAATCAAAAAAATCTATGATTGCGTACAAAATGAGTTGAAGATGGGCAAGTTTCAGCTGTGGGTTTGTTCACCTGTATATCATATGAACATCCTAACCCCGCCCCAGTTAACTAGTCGTTAGGTTGGAGAGACTATTCAGGAAGGAATACTTGAAATAGCAGTGTCTCACCGGAATGGCTATCAAAAACATTTGGCACAGGTAAGCTCACCCATTCTTTTATCATTTATTTTATTATTAGATATTTATGATGTTATTTGTACAACGCCTTATTATAAACTAGAAAAAAATTCATCAACCCTGCTCCTGGGGACCCACTGTCCTGTAAAGTTTATTTCCAACCTGCTTCGGCACACCAGCAAGCGATCCTGAAGAGCTCGATTTGCTGCTTCAGGTGTGTTTGAATAAAGTTGGAGCTAAACTCTACACTACAGGACAGTGGGTCTCTCAACTGGTCAAAAGCAGATTAAATAATTTGACTGTAGCTGAGCTAAATGTTGAATATATCTGAACTGATAGAAGAAGGAGCTCAGATGTGTGTGTGTGTGTGTGTATATATATATATATATATATATATATATATATATATATATATATATATATATATACACAGACACATGTATATAATTTCACTTTTTGTTTTGTTCAGTGTCTCTCAATCTGTGACAGAAAAGGGAAACAGGCAGTCAAAGTAAAATTAATACATTTTACATTTAAAAATTATCTTAAAATCATGAATTTTAATTCAGAAATCAAAAACGTGTATCATTTAAGAAGTGTATTTAAGTGTATGACTCAAACAAATGGGTATCATGTCATTGTCATTGACTGAATATTTTCAGTTTCAAATCACCTGCAAGCATCAAGTCTACATAAAGTTAAAAATAAGTTGTTTAACCTTTCATGCATGAATTATGATAACCTCAGTCAGGATTTTTTTTTCTTATGTGTTTTTATTGCTCTTAGGGCATGGAAAACTTTTTTTTTACACATATTTTTCAAAGAGATTTTCAGATGTCCACTTGAGTGGACAGTATGCGTTTATGTTTTTAATTGAAGAGATACTGTATTAAACATAATACAGTAATAACACAGTAATAATGTGTGTATTTAACAAACCAATGAATAAAATCATGTGAAAAATATAAAATATATACAAATATAATAATATAATACAAAATAAATAATACAGCTTCAATTATTGCAAATGCAGCTGAGTTTGTTCCCATTCAACAAACCAACGAAAAACTTTAAACAAGTTGAGCTTTGCATATCTTTGATATCAGAACATGAGGACGTGATTCCATGTCTACAACCGGTGAAAGTAAAACTCTGTAGAAACCCAACTTAGACTCACGTTCCAACCAGTCTACCTGAGTATGTAGATTTACCCTTATTTGCTGATGATTCTGATTGTTTAAAATTGACAAATTTAGCTCTCCTCTCTGAGAAAACCTCAGACTGAAATCTACATTGATCTATTGATGTTCCCTTTCGAAAGGGAACTCGCACTGCATCGATGACGCTATGGGGAACGCCTTAGGCGTGAAGGTGTCTGAAACGCAATCGAATCGTGGCAGTCGTATTGGCCCGGTGACAGCCTATGAAATCATCATAGTGCGACCCAGAAGTATATAAAGGGCGCCTAGAGAACATGTCATCCTCTTTTCGTCTTCAGGGACTGTTTGCGACCACTGAATTACTGGGTAAAAAGGTAATTATGGCAAGTGGCAAACGTTTCAGGAAGTGTGTGGATCCGTGTCCCAGATTTTTGACACCAGATCAGGGCTCTACGCTAACATTTTTCTTGAGGAGCACTTGTACTCCTAATAAAAAAAATTTAGGAGCACAGTCAAAAATTTAGGAGCACTTTCTGATCAATAACACACATTCCAGTTATAACTTTCCCATTATAGGATGATATTTGCCCCTTTAAATTAATGTCCAGGGGCATTTTTACCATTATAAGAGCAATGTTTTCTAATCTTATTAAATGTATGCATCATCTTTTGTGATTCAGTGATTCAGGATAAGACAAAAACACGGTTTGGAAAATGGATTCATGATATACTCGCTCATTATATACATTTAGTAATCTTCCATATTCATTTCCATATTCAACCTCTGTTCCCTTTCAGTCAGTACACTACGAGTTACGTCAGTTACTGACGAAATGGGGGTTTCACTTAGAAGCCAATTGCCTTTGAGCTCTACAAAACGAGCCATGGCATGAAGATGCCATGGGTCTGTGGAATTTGCATAACGCAACCCTGCCCCACCGCGTGGGTATAAAGGGCGTTGCGTGGCAATCTCGCATTATGTTTCTGCTTCAGAGCCGAGTGTTACCGCCTGAGCGTTTTTCTCTTCAAGACGAGTGTCTCTCCAGAGTGTTGGTGTCCTTCCTCCAAGAAGGGTTGGAGCGAAGGCTGTCTCCCTCCACCCTGAAGGTCTATGTGGCCGCGATTCGGCTCATCATGACCTGGTGGATTCGAAAACGGTAGGTCAGCACGACCTGGTCAGCAGGTTCCTTAGAGGAGCGAGGAGATTAAATCCTCCTCGTCCTCCGCTCTCTCGGTCAGGTGATGTCCACTTCTGTGGTCCAGGAGCGCCACTTATGGCTCAACCTGGTTGATGTGGGAGAATCTGAGCGAACCCGTTTCCTCAATTCTCCCATTTCCCAGGATGGGCTATTCGGCGGGGCGGTCCAGGACTTCGCCCAACAGTTCTCGACTGCTCAGAGACAGACTGAGGTGATCAAACATAATCTGCCCCGGCGGCCTGCTGCTGCCTCCACCCAGCCACCGGCTCAGAGGCCTCAGTCTGCTCCCCGCCGAGGCCGCCCTCCTGCGGCCCTCGTTCCTCCCGCTCAGCCCCAGCAGTAGCCTTCACCCAGGCCGAGGCGTAGAGGACGCCGCAGGAAGGCAGCCCCGCCCGTCCCAGCCCCCCAGCCTGCTAACGGCAGTCTAAGCGGCGGTCCTGAGATGGGCGGCTCGGAGGTGAACTCGGTTCTTTCTCAGGAGATGGTAGCAGGGCCACTCCTTCCCCCGCTGGAGGGCTGGGGGAGAATCCTTGTAAAGAAAGAACTGACATTTTCACCTCTGAGCCTCAAGAGGGAGCGGCTGGCAGTGTGCGACACCAAGCAGCCTCGCCACTCTCGGCCCCCTCTGTCGCCAGCCCCCTGGCAGACGAGACCCCCGTGGAACGCTGGTCCTTCCCTGGTCTCCTCTGTCAGGGCGCGGAATTCGACCCCGCCCACACCCCGGGACGCTCCCACGCCTCCCATGTCTGGGCCGGTCATTCCGCCTCGCTGCCCCATCGGGGGTACGCCTGTGGTCCGCATGACCCCGCTGGTACAGTTTCTGGAAGCCTGGCTAGCGCTTCCCAAGCTGTCCAGCTGGCTCGCTCGCTCGCACCATCAGGTTCGGCTATGCGATTCAGTTCGCACGGTCTCCTCCCCGCTTCGGGGAGTCCGCTATACCATGGTGGGTGGCAATGCCCCTGTCATGCGTGCAGAGGTCGCCACCCTACTGGCGAAGGGTGCGGTTGAGATCGTCCCTCCAGCCGAGATGGAGTCCGGCTTCTACAGCCCTTACTTCATTGTACCCAAGAAAACCGGTGGGTTACGGCCAATCCTGGACCTGCGCATCTTGAACCGAACCCTTCACAGGCTTCCATTCAGGATGTTGACAGCCAAACGCATTATCGAATGCGTTCGTCGATTGGATTGGTTTGCAGCGATCGACCTGAAGGACGCGTACTTTCATGTCTCCATTCTTCCTCGACACAGACCGTTTCTACGGTTTGCCTTCGAAGGGCAGGCATATCAGTACACAGTTCTCCCATTCGGGCTAGCCCTGTCCCCTCGCGTCTTTACGAAGGTCGTCGAGGCAGCCCTTGTGCCGCTCAGGCAAAACGGGGTTCGCATCCTGAACTATCTCGACGACTGGCTGATTCTAGGCCACTCTCGGGATCAGGTTTGCGAACACAGGGACCTGGTGCTTCAGCACCTCGCCCGTCTGGGCCTTCGGGTCAACTGGGAAAAGAGCAAACTCTCCCCAGTGCAGAGGATCTCTTTTCTCGGTATGGAAATCGACTCGGTCGCCATGTACGCGCAGCTTACGAGCGAGCGCGCGCAGTCATCGCCAGTTCGAGGGCAAGAGTGCGGTACCACTGAAATATTTTCAGAGGCTCCTGGGGCATATGGCATCCGCAGCCGCGGTAACGCCGCTCGGTTTGCTTCATATGAGACCGCTTCAGCACTGGCTTCGCGATCGAGTCCCGAGATGGGCATGGCAACACGGCACGCTCCGGGTCCCAGTTACTCGGGCCTGCCGTCAGACCTTCACCCCGTGGGCGAACCTCAGCTTTCTACGGGCAGGTGTTCCCCTAGAACGAGTTTCCAGGCATGTTGTTGTAACAACAGATGCCTCTGCCACGGGCTGGGGCGCCATGTGCAATGGACATGCTGCCGCGGGCTCCTGGAAAGGACCCCAGCGCCTATGGCATGTCAATTGCCTCGAGTTGCTGGCCGTACGTCTTGCCCTGCATCGCTTCCGAGTCCTGCTCAAAGACAAGCACGTACTGGTCCGTTCAGACAGCACGGCGACAGTAGCGTACATCAACCAACAAGGTGGTCTACGCTCCCGCCGGATGTCGCAACTCGCCCGCCATCTCCTCCTATGGAGTCAGAAGCATTTGAGGTCGCTTCGTGCCGTTCACATCCCGGGAGAACTGAATCGTGCAGCCGACGAGCTGTCACGGTTTCAGCCGCTTCCGGGGGAATGGAGACTCCATCCCCAGACGGTTCAGCTGATTTGGGAACAGTTTGGCGACGCACAGATAGATCTGTTTGCCTCCCACGACTCTTCCCATTGCCGCTGGTATTATTCCCTGACAGAGGGGATCCTCGGCACGGATGCACTAGCGCACAGCTGGCCGCGGGGCCCACGCAAGTATGCGTTTCCCCCAGTGAGCCTTCTCGCACAGGTTCTGTGCAAGATCAGGGAGCAGGTCCTTTTGGTCGCCCCATATTGGCCCGGCCGGGCCTGGTTCTCAGAACTCATACTCCTTGCGACAGCCCCTCCCTGGTCGATCCCTCTGAGGAAGGACCTCCTTACTCAGAGACGGGGCACCGTATGGCACCCACGTCCCGACCTTTGGAACCTACATGTGTGGGACCTGGACGGGACGCGGTAGGTTTGAGTACCCTGCCACCTCAGGTGGTGGCTACCATCACTTCCGCTAGGGCCTTGTCCACGAGACAGGCCTATGCGTTGAATTGGAACCTCTTCGTCACCTGGTGCTCTTCTCGCCGAGAAGACCCCACGAAATGCTCAATCGGGTCTGTGCTTTCCTTCCTCCAAGAAGGGTTGGAGCGAAGGCTGTCTCCCTCCACCCTGAAGGTCTATGTGGCCACGATTCGGCTCATCATGACCTGGTGGATTCGAAAACGGTAGGTCAGCACAACCTGGTCAGCAGGTTCCTTAGAGGAGCGAGGAGATTAAATCCTCCTCGTCCTCCTCAAATACCCTCTTGGGATCTTGCAGTGGTTTTATCTGCCCTGCAGAAAGCTCCCTTTGAGCCCCTGCAGTCTGTGGAGCTGAAGTTCCTTTCATTGAAAGTGGCACTCTTGATTGCTCTGGCTTCCATCAAGAGGGTAGGGGACCTGCAGGCATTTTCAGTTGACGAAGCGTGCCTGGAATTCGGGCCAGCCAATTCTCACGTGATCCTGAGACCCCGGCCTGGATACGTGTCCAAGGTTCCCACCACTCCCTTCAGGGATCAGGTGGTGAACCTGCAAGCGCTGCCTGTGGAGGAGGCAGACCCAGCCTTGGCACTGCTCAGTCCAGTACGCGCCTTCGCGCTTACGTAGACCGGACGCAGTGTTTCAGGACCTCAGACCAGCTCTTTGTCTGTTACGCAGGGCAGCAGAAAGGGAAGGCTCTCTCCAAGCAGAGGTTGTCTCACTGGATAGTGGACGCCATTGTCCTGGCATATCAGGTTCAGGGCATGCCATGCCCCCTTGGGGTTAGAGCACACTCCACTAGGAGTGTTGCTTCCTCTTGGGCTTTAGCGCGTGGCGGCTCGCTGACAGACATTTGTAGAGCTGCAGGCTGGGCGACACCCAACACATTCGCAAGATTTATAATCTCCGAGTGGAGCCTGTGTCCGCTCGTGTACTCGCCCCAAGTGGCCAGTAACTGGACAGGCTCAGGTGTCTTCGCTTGCTGCGCCATTCCACTCCACGGACTGGATGCGTGTGCTTTTTCTCTCAGGTGAGCTTCCCAGTAAGCCCTGAGCCCCTCCAGCACTGCTTATGTCGACACCAGAGTGCATGCCCGCTTGGTCAGCCCTCGTGTTCGGCTAGGTGCCTCCGTGTGCATGGTTCCCCCGTTGGGCAACCCCCACATGTGTATTTCCACGGTAAGTCTCTCTGAGCACGTGTCTTCCCTTGGCAAGACACCTTGCCACACCTGGGGTTGAAAAATTTTCCACCTGCGGCTGGATACCCCAGAGTGCTCCATATGCAGTCCCTACGGGGGTCATATGTGTATTCTTAAGTCCTCCCTTCGGGCAGGCATTGTGTTGCATTTCTCCACGTGGGATATGCTTCCCAGTGTACCTTGGTATCAGCGTTGAGCCTAGCCCCTCGTTCGTGCTAAGACTCACGGCAGGGAGCCCTGGTCAGCGCAGGACGCTGGAAGACAGCCGTCGTGGCGAGATTGTATTGGGACCCCCATTTCGTCAGTAACTGACGTAACTCGTAGTGTACTGACTGAAAGGGAACGTCTCGGTTACGTATGTAACCCTCGTTCCCTGAAGGAAGGAAACGGAGACGTTACGTCCCCATGCCACTTCCGCTGTACCGCTGGAACGGCCGGACGCTCATGCCTCGGCTCTTCAGCAGGTAACATAATGCGAGATTGCCACGCAACGCCCTTTATACCCACGCGGTGGGGCGGGGTTGCGTTATGCAAATTCCGCAGACCCGTGGCATCTTCATGCCATTGGCTCGTTTTGTAGAGCTCAAAGGCGATTGGCTTCTAAGCGAAACCCCCATTTCGTCAGTAACTGACGTAACGTCTCCGTTCCCTTCCTTCAGGGAACGAGGGTTACATACGTAACCGAGACGTTTTACCTTGTAAACAATCTTTGAAGTGTAGTTCGTCGCACACGTTGTTTGCACTTGCTCTGCTGACTGACGGCATGAAAAGCAGTTGATCGCAGTACGAAACATAACTGTTGCTCAGTGTTGATGCACTTTGGGAGTTGTAGTTTTTATTCTGATTGTATTATACATCTATTTATGAGAATCGATCGGGTCACTCGCACCAGTGCGCCTAAATATTTTTTCACAGTCGCACGCAGTAATTTTCAGGCGCAAATGCGCCCGAAATGATTGCAGTGTAGAGCCCTGCAGATGACACACACAACTTGTGTGTTTATTGTTTGGGCGAAAAGCACACACAGTTCTTGAGGGATCTGCTTGTGCTAACTGTGAGCTTTTTCCAATGAGGAACCTCCACTCTCGTTTGGGCCTCTTCTCGAGGAAAGAGAGACAGGCATCTGGGCCCAGTGGTTCGGGTCCCGCTCGTGCTGAGGCAGAGCGGAGACTCAGATCATGTGGTTCCCAGATGGAGCTTGCCGCAGAGTTTGAGAGGGGTGTAAACCTCTCACGTCCTGCGGCGGCTGATGAGAGTGAGCTGCTGGAAGAGGATGTGTTGTCACTTACATCCTCTGATCCAGCAGCGAGTGCTCTACTGGCTGCTAGTCCAGGAGAGCAGGAGATGGCTGGTGAGGATGAAGATGGTGAGCCACCTGAATCCTCACAGCCTCCCTGTATCCTCACATATGCAGAGCTGTTGGGACGCACTTCTGGCAGGCTTCAGCTACCTTGGAAGTATGTTTCCGACCATAACCCCCCAGCTCCTGTGAGCCTTCCATTCCTTCCGGATCTTCATACTGAGATCGAGAAGGCATGGAAGAACCCATATTCAGCTCGCATCCATCAGCATCAGTGGGCAAACTTCACCGATGTTGAGGGAGTGGGCAAATATGGGTATGTGTCAATGCCCCCAATTGACGAGACGTTCGCGAACTATCTCGCTGCTGGGGAGGCACCGACACTGAAAGATCCGACCCTGCCTTCTAAGCCCCTTAAAATGACATCTCGCTTGAACGGCAGGGCATACATGGCAGCGGGTCAGGCTGGTGCTGCATTGCACATGATGGCTGTGTTGCAAGCATACCAGGCTGATTTGCTGAAGGATTTGGACCAGGGTCAAGGTCTTTCCCCTGATGCGGTAGAAGAGCTGCGACGCACCACTGATCTTGGCCACGGAGAGGCATCTGTGGCTGAATCTGGCTGACATTGGGGAGAAAGAGAAGGGCTTTCTCCTTGATGCGCCGGTTTCACCCTCTGGCACCTCACCTCTTTTGGCACCTCTGTCAAGGAGGTGGTTGTAAAGTTCAGAGAGGCGTACGGCAGAGTTTAGATCCTGCATGACGCTGAGGTCCAAATCCGCGCCCAGATAGGCAGGAGGTCCAGGCCCGTCCCGGTTCGAGTATCTGAGACAGGGACAGAAGTCCAGCGTCACCTCTTGTGCGCCTCCTCCCCCTAGGAGCAAGTCGCAGACGGGACTCCAGGAAGAAGAGGGATCTGAGGGAGGTGATTCAGCATAGCAAGGAATCCCCTCCCTCCGAGGCTACCCTCTCCACTCTTCTTCCCCCTCCTGCGATTTCTCCCATGCGCGCCTTACATCAGGCCTGAGGCTGGGCCTATGATGAGCTGTTCCCAAAAATTGGAACCCTTCTGATGGCCTGCCTTCGGGCTTGGTAATGAGTGCGCCCTTTCAGGCTTGAAAGGGTGGTAGGCCCCATGCTATCAATGGTGGTAGGCCTACATTCTGCGAGCCGCAGGGATGAGCTTGGTAGGTCTTAATTTTATACAAACCCGATTCTAAACAGAATGCAATGATGTGGAAGTTTCAAATTTCAATATTTTATTCAGAATACAACATAGATGACATATCAAATGTTTAAACTGAGAAAAAGTATCATTTTATGGGAAAAATAAGTTAATTTTAAATTTCATGGCATCAACACATCTCAAAAAAGTTGGGACAAGGCCATGTTTACCACTGTGTGTACCCCTCTTCTTTTTATAACAGTCTGCAAACGTCTGGGGACTGAGGAGACAAGTTGCTCAAGTTTAGGAATAGGAATGTTGTCCCATTCTTATCTAATACAGGCTTCTAGTTGCTCAACTGTCTTAGGTCTTCTTTGTCGCATCTTCCTCTTTATGATGCGCCAAATGTTTTCTATGGGTGAAAGATCTGGACTGCAGGCTGGCCATTTCAGTACCCGGATCCTTCTTCTACGCAGCCATGATGTTGTAATTGATGCAGTATGTGGTCTGGCATTGTCATGTTGGAAAATGCAAGGTCTTCCCTGAAAGAGACGACGTCTGGATGGGAGCATATGTTGTTCTAGAACTTGGATATACCTTTCAGCATTGATGGTGCCTTTCCAGATGTGTAAGCTGCCCATGCCACATGCACTCATGCAACCCCATACCATCAGAGATGCAGGCTTCTGAACTGAGCGCTGATAACAACTTGGGTTGTCCTTGTCCTCTTTAGTCCGGATGACATGGCGTCCCAGTTTTCCAAAAAGAACTTCAAATTTTGATTCGTCTGACCACAGAACAGTTTTCCACTTTGCCACAGTCCATTTTAAATGAGCCTTGGCCCAGAGAAAATGCCTGCGCTTCTGGATAATGTTTAGATATGGCTTCTTTTTGGACCTATAGAGTTTTAACCGGCAACGGCGAATGGCACGGTGGATTGTGTTCACTGACAATGTTTTCTGGAAGTATTCCTGAGCCCATGTTCTGATTTCCATTACAGTAGCATTCCTGTATGTGATGCAGTGCCGTCTAAGGGCCCGAAGATCACGGGCATCCAGTATGGTTTTCCGGCCTTGACCCTTACGCACAGAGATTGTTCCAGATTCTCTGAATCTTTGGATGATGTTATGCACTGTAGATGATGATAACTTCAAACTCTTTGCAATTTTTCTCTGAGAAACTCCTTTCTGATATTGCTCCACTATTTTTCGCCGCAGCATTGGGGGAATTGGTGATCCTCTGCCCATCTTGACTTCTGAGAGACACTGCCCCCTGAGAGGCTCTTTTTATACCCAATCATGTTGCCAATTGACCTAATAAGTTGCAAATTGCTCCTCCAGCTGTTCCTTATATGTACATTTAACTTTTCCGGCCTCTTGTTGCCACCTGTCCCAACTTTTTTGGAATGTGTAGCTCTCATGAAATTCAAAATGAGCCAGTATTTGGCATGACATTTCAAAATGTCTCACTTTCAACATTTGATATATCTATATTCTATTGTGAATAAAATATAAGTTTATGAGATTTGTAAATTATTGCATTCCTTTTTTTATTCACAATTTGTACAGTGTCCCAACTTTTTTGGAATCGGGTTTGTAGTAGACCTCAGTTCCCTGTAGGAAAGCTGTAGGGGGATGTTAGGTAGGTGTAAGAATTTTAACAATAGGGCCTTGAAGTTCCCATTGTGTGTTGGCTATAACGATATATAAGGGGTAGTGCCTTTGTTGGTCCCCCTTAGTGAGTGTGTTGGCTTCGCTTTTTTGTAAATTCACTGGTGAGGCCACCGCTCATTTGAGCTTCAAACAGTATTAGTTCTGTGTTGAGTGAGTTGGCTCCTCCCAGACTGGGAGTCATTGTTTGAGGTCACCGCTCGGTCAAGCTCTAGATTCAAGCGCTGGCCCTCAGTGGGCCACCTTGTTAGCCACCTCATGGTAGAGTAGTATGTCTCCTCTCGTTCAGAGAGTCAGTGTATTGAGACTAACACTTGTGAACTTCAGATAGATCAGATGTCTGGTGTCGGCCCTCTGGGCCGCTATGACATCGTTTGCCTGGGCTGAGCCATTTGCTCCTCTAAGCTCCTGATAGGCTGGCCGTCACGTAGGCCACCTTAGCTGTTGTACACACAGAGTGATTGAGTCGGCCTCCTCTCAAAATTGAGAGTCATTGTGCAGAGGCCGCCGCTCTTTAGGAGCCCCATGTATCCCCAAAATCAGGGTCACTGTTAGAGTACTTCGCTATAGCTCTGATTTTAATCTGCCCTGCACCATCGTGGCTCAGGTCGAGCGGAACAGTTATTCCCTCCCACTCAGGTCGGGTTCTTGAGTACGCTCCCTTAGAGCCCGAGCACTGCCACGAGCTGATGCCCGTGATCTTTTGAAATAGTAGGCCCCTGGTTGAACCTCCTTGAGACTCCAGTGGCGTAAGACTGTACTCCCTTTGCTTATAGGTAAAGAGTGTTTTTACTGAGTACACTGCTCGTTGGCGATGTGATGAGGTATTCCAGGTCTGTAGGCTCTGTGTATAACAATCTGTTCTGCTATTAAAGACTTGTTATCAGGTAGATGGCCTTAACAGGCCTCCCTGAGGGCGAGTCCCCAGCAGTTTGGGTACTTGGCAGCTAGCTATCAGGTAGCTGGCCTTAGCAGGCCTCATTGAGGGCAAGTCCCCATCAGTATGGGTACTTGGCAGCTAGCAAAGACTTGCTATCAGGTAGCTGGCTATAGCAGGCCTCCTTGAGAGCGAGTCCCCATCAGTATGGGTATCTAGCGTGGCTAAAAAAACAGATTACTATCAGGTTCCCCTGGGAGCCTCCCTGAGTCTAGCCCAGAGCCTGGACTACTTCTCAGGTCGAGCCTAGTACTCCCCTCGTCTCACAGGGTTGTCTCTAGAGTGCTTAGCTCCCTAAGTCTGGTCAAGACGGTTGAAGGACTCTCACAAGGCCTCCCTGTCAGTTCAGCCCTTAGGCTGAAGGTACTCCCCTCAAAATGGTCCCTATTAGAGTGCTCAGCCTCCATGGCAGAAAACAAGTGTCGTGTAGATCCAGGATCGAGCAGAGAAACTCCCCTTGATTGCAAAGGTTGGAAAGCGCAATGGTGAGTCCTGCTCTCCAGGATGCCCATCTCTACGGTCCGGTGTGAGTTGGTTACTGCCAGTCTGCAGTCCCTTTCACGGGATGCCTCTACTAGAGGCGAATGTTTCAGAGGCTCTGTTCTAAGAAACAGACAGGTGGTAGGCCAGACTAGCTCACAAGAGTAGACCAGGTCGGCCTCCCTGGTGGCATTCGGGGTTGACTACGTTCCCCTGAGAAGTGACTGGCCGGAGCTCCTGTTGGCCCCCTGGCCATATTCCCTTAGAGGAACCCCTTCCATGTGAAGTTGTCAGATCCAAGCCTTTGAGCGGCCTTGGTAGGCCTTCGGTGTAATTCGGAGGCCTCTTTGAGGCTTATAGCTTGGGCAGTGGCTGTAGGGAATACTGTCACTGACAGCCTTGTGTGACCTGAGGGGGAGTGGTGAAACTGCCATTTCTGATGTTTGCCATAGCCATTAATGGCATGCATTCTCCTCGGCATGGCGGCGTGGGTATATCGTTCCCCATAGCGTCATCGACGAAGTGCGAGATTTGAAAACTCCTGATTGCTAGTTTTTCGGCTGTCTGAAAACATCTCAGGTTATGTACAGTGGGGAGAACAAGTATTTGATACACTGCAGATTTTGCAGGTTTTCCTACTTACAAAGCATGTAGAGGTCTGTAATTTTTATCATAGGTACACTTCAACTGTAAGAGACGGAATCTAAAACAAAAATCCAGAAAATCACATTGTATGATTTTTAAGTAATTAATTTGCATTTTATTGCATGACATAAGTATTTGATCACCTACCAACTAGTAAGAATTCCGGCTCTCACAGACCTGTTCGTTTTTCTTTAAGAAGCCTTCCTGTTCTCCACTCATTACCTGTATTAACTGCACCTGTTTGAACTCGTTACCTGTCCACACACTCAATCAAACAGACACCAACCTCTCCACAATGGCCAAGACCAGAAAGCTGTGTAAGGACATCAGGGATAAAATTGTAGACCTGCACAAGGCTGGGATGGGCTACAGGACAATAGGCAAGCAGCTTGGTGAAAAGGCAACAACTGTTGGCGCAATTAGTAGAAAATGGAAGAAGTTCAAGATGACGGTCAATCTCCCTCGGTCTGGGGCACCATGCAAGATCTCACCTCGTGGGGCATCAATGATCATGAGGAAGGTGAGGGATCAGCCTAGAACTACACGGCAGGACCTGGTCAATGACCTGAAGAGAGCTGGGACCACAGTCTCAAAGAAAACCATTAGTAACACACTACGCCGTCATGGATTAAAATCCTGCAGCGCACGCAAGGTCCCCCTGCTCAAGCCAGCGCATGTCCAGGCCCGTCTGAAGTTTGCCAATGACCATCTGGATGATCCAGAGGAGGAATGGGAGAAGGTCATGTGGTCTGATGAGACAAAAATAGAGCTTTTTGGTCTAAACTCTACTCGCCGTGTTTGGAGGAAGAAGAAGGATGAGTACAACCCCAAGAACACCATCCCAACTGTGAAGCATGGAGGTGGAAACATCACTCTTTGGGGATGCTTTTCTGCAAAGGGGACAGGACGACTGCACCGTATTGAGGGGAGGATGGATGGGACCATGTATCGCGAGATCTTGGCCAACAACCTCCTTCCCTCAGTAAGAACATTGAAGATGGGTTGTGGCTGGGTCTTCCAGCATGACAACGACCCGAAACACACAGCCAGGGCAACTAAGGAGTGGCTCCGTAAGAAGCATCTCAAGGTCCTGGTGTGGCCTAGCCAGTCTCCAGACCTGAACCCAATAGAAAATCTTTGGAGGGAGCTGAACGTCTGTATTGCCCAGCGACAGCCCCGAAACCTGAAGGATCTGGAGAAGGTCTGTATGGAGGAGTGGGCCAAAATCCCTGCTGCAGTGTGTGCAAATCTGGTCAAGAACTACAGGAAACGTATAATTTCTCTGTAATTGCAAACAAAGGTTTCTGTACCAAATATTAAGTTTTGCTTTTCTGATGTATCAAATACTTATGTCATGCAATGAAATGCAAATTAATTACTTAAAAATCATACAATGTGATTTTCTGGATTTTTGTTTTAGATTCCGTCACTCACAGTTGAAGAGTACCTATGATAAAAATGACAGACTTCTACATGCTTTGTAAGTGGGCAAACCTGCAAAATCGGCAGTGTATCAAATACTTGTTCTCCCCACTGTATGTAACCTCTGTTCCCTGAGAACAGGGAACGAGACACTGCATCTCCTGCTATGCCTCAGGGCTGCCTGCTGAACAGTCTCTTCAGTTGAAAGTAGATTACATGTTCTCTAGGCGCCCCTTATATAGTTCCTGGTCGCACTATGATGATGTCATAGGCTGTCGATTGCCGTGATTCGATTGCGTTTCAGACACCGTCACGCCTGAGGCGTTCCCCATATTGTCATCAACGCAGTGTCTCGTTCCCTGTTCTCAGGGAAGAGACGTTTTCAGACAGTCGAAAAACTAGCAATCAGGAGTTTTCAAATCTCATCTGAAATGAGCGGTGTTGGGGGTAACACATTACAAGTAACGTGCATTGCATAATCAGATTACGTTTTGATGTAACCCATAAAGTAACGCATTACAAGTAACATGTATTACGTAATCAGATTATTTTTTGCTGTAACCCATAAAGTTTGGGGGGGGGGGGGGGGGTTTACCTGCAAGAGTCTCCTAGGATAGAAGGAATGGATTGATATTTTGGAGCAACTTGGCATTTCTGATTGGCCGTCGACCATCTTGGCATGGAGAAAACTAAAATCCAACAAATATTGGCTTGCCACTTGGTGGCAGAGTATAGGATGATGCACCAGTGTCCACTGTAGTGGTTAATGTGCAACTATGCCACCAAAACCCTTTATACGCAAGAAAATGGCTTTTTAATTAGTTGTCCACTGTAGTGACGTCTATGCATGAAAGGGTTAACATTCGTTGAGAACAGTGTTGTGTGTAATGCATTACTAAGTAATTAATTACTGCCGTTTAATTACTTCCTCCTTGAAAAAGAAAAGGGATTTTTTTTCTGTAATTTAATTACAGTTACTTCTGATGTAATTGCATTGAATACTGTATAGACTATAGAACAATTCTATATAAAACAATAGTGGATTTTACATTGAAATTTAATGTCTAATTTGAAAGAATTAAAAGTGCAGTTTCATGTCTATCCTTGTATTGTTCAACTGGTCGAGGTTGATATGGGATTTAAAAAGTAATTAGTTATAAGTAATGCAATACTTTTTAGAGAGAATAATTAGTACAGTAATCTAATTACAATGTTGAAGTTGTAATTAGTAGCTAGTAATTCATTACCTTTTTAGAGTAACTTACCCAACACTGATTGAAACACATTACATAAATATCGCACTCTCAGCGAAATGCAGTAGTCAAAATATGTACTGCATTTGATGAAGAACTTGTTTCTCAACCGTTACTCATAAATGTAATAAAACGCAAACTGGATGTACTGCCATTTTTGATTCACATACGAGGCGTCACTTTCCCCCACTATTTATGAATATGATGACGACTATTTCCTAATGTCATAGACTAATAAAATACATAAGATGCGTTCTTCGGAATCGCGGCAAAAAACATCATACAGGAATTTCTTGCCTACAATTTACGGAAAAATGTTTCTTATGAGATAGTTCCTCACATGCTGTTTCACACATTATGCTTCTGCGGTTTTCTCGCCCCTCCGTCCTCCAGCCTGTGATTTGGAAATCCTATTAGATTTGAATCAGACTGACGAATCTTTTAATTAAATTCTCTGAATCAGTCAGAGAATGCGACTCACTGTAAGCTATCTTTAAGTGATGTCCATGTCAAGTTCTGTGTACTTAAAGTTCATGAAACTTGAAGGGTTAGTTCACCCAAAACTGAAAATTCTGTCATTTATTACTCACCCTCATGTCGTTCCAAACCCGTAAGACCTTCATGGAACACAAATGAAGATATTTTTGATGAAATCTGAGCGCTCTCTGACCCCTCCATAGACAGCAATTTAATTAACACTTTTAAGGTCCAGAAAGGTAGTAAAGACATCGTTAAAATAGTCCATATGACTACAGTGGTTCAATCTTAATTTTATGAAGTGACGAGAATACTTTTTGTGCGCAAAAAACAAACAAAATAACAACTTTATTCAACAATTTCTAGCCTGTGTCAGACTCTTACACTGTTGACCTAACGTGAACAGTGCAGTGCTTCCAGAACGCTGGCTTACCATTGGCCGACGCTGTTCACGTGAGCACTACGACACGTGGCACGAGTCGTTCTGCCGTAGAACTCGGAAGTGCTGCACTGTTTACACTGCGTCAACAGCGAAAGAGCCTGACACAGGATAGAAGAAATTGTTGAATAAAGTCATTATTTTGTTTGTTTTTTGTGCACAAAAAGTATTCTCGTCACTTAATAAAATTAAGATTGAACCACTGTAGTCACATGGCCGATTTTAACGATGTCTTTACTACCTTTCTGGGCCTTGAAAGTGTTAATTAAATTGCTGTCTATGGAGGGGCCAGAGAGCTCTTGGATTTCATCAAAAATATTTTAATTTGTGTTCTGAAGATGAACGAAGGTCTTACAGGTTTGGAACGACATGAGGGTGAGGAATTAATGACAGAATTTTCATTTTTGGGTGAACTAACCCTTTAAATCACTATCATAACTAACTGATTGTTCATATCATCATATGACAACGTGTAAAAGTAAAGTAAAATCTGATGTTTCAATGTGAGACTCATTTTGACCTGTTTCTCTTTTTTTCTCTGCAGTTTTCTTCAGGAAAGAGGTCCATATATACACCAAATTAAAAGGCCATTTTTTCTGCTGCTGCTTACATTGACACTCTTATTCTTATTGTTTTCCATTGCTTACACCTCTGATTTCTCTTTCGACACAGTTATGTACCCTCAACATTGGTTCACTAAAGTCATGTATCAGACTCATAATAAGGTCATTGACAGCATTTGGGCCGATCATAATCAAAAAGATATATTAGCACCTTTGCCCAATCAACAAATCCAACGAAGAGGTACAACAATTTATTATCATGTAGCTTATCCAAGCAACTATCATTTCATTTTGGATGAACCTGATAAATGTAAGCAGAATCAGTTCCTGGTCTTGATGGTCCCTGTGGCGCCCAATCAGGTAGAAGCTCGTAACGCCATCCGGAGCACATGGGGGAATGAGAGCACAGTCCAGGGACAAGCAGTGATGACTTTGTTCTTGGTGGGTTTGACTAGAGGATCCGACTCTGAAAAAGTTCAACAGCAGCTGGAGGAAGAGAGCCGACAACACAGAGACTTACTGCAGAGCAACTTTGTGGACTCGTACTTTAACCTGACCATAAAGACGATGGTGATCATGGACTGGTTGGCCACTCGTTGCCCGCAAGCGAATTTCAGTATGAAGGTCGATTCTGACATGTACTTAAACATGGAAAACTTGATGACTCTCCTATTGGCACCCAACACACCCAGACAGAACTACATCACTGGAATGGTGATGTGGAACCGTCCCGTCATCAGAGAAAAAAATTCAAAATGGTACGTGTCAGAGGAGCTGTACCCCGAACCGAACTACCCCACTTACCTGCTGGGAATGGGATATGTTTTCTCCAATGACCTGCCAGAAAAAATAGTTGAGGCTTCCAAGGTCATAAAGCCGTTTAACATAGAAGACGCATACGTGGGCGCTTGTCTGAAACATTTGGACATTGCACCTTCATCCCCCCCAGACCCTTCACAGTTTAGAGCCTATCTGGGACAATATAAACGAGAGGATTTTTTAAGGGTCATTACGACAATCCTGGGATCCCCACAGCAGCTAATAGACATCTGGAAGGACGTAAAGAGACCCACATAAAAGTATAGGAGCACAAACAAACAAAAATGAGAAAACATAGATTTCTCTTTACAAAGACATGAAACATGGCAGATGTCTATTTAAGAAAATTTTTAAAGCTTTAAAGCTTTTAAAGCATATGAACACGTTCTTGAAGAGGAATGCAGCATCTTGAACTTTTTTGAATGGGAAAAAGGGTTTTAAAAATGCAACACTCATGAACGAGACGTGGATGTCAAAAATCTGCAAAGTTTGTTTACATAGAAAAAAAATTAATAAGCAGCGCAGTCCACAACCTAACATATTACACATTTTAAGTTAAAATCTATATATAGCTATATGGAATTAATATACTGTATGTATACAGAAATTCCAGATAATATCCATTTTAACTGAAAAGTTGAACTGAAAGCATGAGTATTTTTCATAAATGTCTGTTGGGGAAGGTTGCTAACTGGTGTCATTTGGTAATTTTATTCAATTCATTAATTATAATTTCCAGAAAAAGGTTTTACATTTTTTTTCATTTTTACTGGTTTGTGGATTCCATTAATGATTTATTCTTTAAATATTGCTGGAAAAATCATAAGAGGGAGAAATCATATTTTCCTAGATCAAGGTTCAATGTTCTATGAAAACATTTCTGTTATTTAAAACTGCCTTGCCAGTCTAAAACTGAAACTGAGCATATAAAAAGTTTTTTTATATATATATATATATATATATATATATATATATATATATATATATATAATAATTTAATTAAATCGAGGTGTATAACTTTGTAATCATAACTGTAAAATGTATTATTTAACTTTTAGGTTAATATTCTTAAACAATGATCTCGGTCATTTGTTGTGATTTCTAAACACTTGAAGAAGAGAACAACCACATGGGACAGCACGGGTGCACAAAAGCCACTGAAATGATTCAACAAATTGCTTGTGATATTCCTGATTTGTAAAAAACTGTCTACTAAATTAATAAATGTAAATGCAATTTTGTGGTGCACTATTTCCATTAAAGCCTTGCATACTGTGTATTATGCAAATTAGGATACATCCAGTCTTTTGACTATGCCTGAAACTTTGACTCAACTATGCTCTTTTGACTGAAACCTGTTGTGAACACGGAAAAAGGCGCAACTGACAAATGCTTTGACTATCGCTGCCTGTGCCAGGGCACGGGAAAACCCCTTAAAGGAGTAGTTAATTTTAAAATGAAAATTATCCAATGATTTACTCACCCTCAAGTCATCCTAGGTGTATATGACATTCTTCTTTCTGATGACCACAATCAGAGTTATAACAAATATCCTGGCTCTTCCAAGCTTTATAATGGGATTTATAATTTTTCTTTCAGTTTAGTACTTTTAACAGCAGTTCATTCAACAGCAAACAATGCAAGATACATGTTTCAAATCACCCTTGTTTCTGAATTAATTACAGTAACACAGGCTACAGATGCCACATTAGAAAATACACTTACATTACCTAACTTATGTAACTGAATCCATAATGTTATATATCTAGTGTGTTATCAAAAGTTGTGATGAAGTATGACAGCCATGAGGATTTGATGCCATCTGTGTCCCTTCTATTGATCTCTGGTCAATCTGATGTTTTTTCACTTTATCCTGCTGTGTTCACAAATAGCAAATTTCTCTGTCTGTCTCTCTCTCTCACTCTCTCTCTCTCTCTCTCTCTCTCTCTCTCTCTCTCTCTCTCTCTCTCTCTCTCTCTCTCTCTCTCTCTCTCTCTCTCTCTCTCTCTCTCTCACACACACACACACACACACACACACACACACACACACACACACACACACACACACACATTCGTGCACAAACTTTGAACATGGTGGTTATCATCTAAGATAAATCACTTATATAGAATTCATTACATTTGGTAATCCATATTGGAAATTGCAAACAAATTCTATAAAAACTAAGTCTATAGAATCAATATCTATAGAAATCTATTGGTGCACCAAATGATGCATTGGTTAACCATTAAGATCAGGTGGATTAAATAATAGACAAATGTATTAAACTGAACGAGAGGAGGTGCAAATCAAAAGTTTGACAGTAAGAGCTTTATGAAAGGCGGTAATTGTGAATGAAACATTTATATAGATGAAATAGTTATTTTGTGTAGTGAAAAGGATACTTTGTGATTTTTTGCACTGTGAAAATTGCATTTTCATTTTAAAGTGAACTAATCCTTTAACTGTTAAAAGGACAAGATATCACAGTGGACATTCAGACTGATTTTTTATTATGAACATAGGACTGACCTGACTGACCTATATGTCATCTCTGAAGCACCATTGCAGCTTATTCTGGACAGAATTGCCAGTTTATACGGTATGTTTTTCTGCCCAACACTGTATGAAGACTGGACTGCCTCAGAAATAGGCCTTTTCTAAAGACATAGCTCCATCAAGTGGTCACAAACAACATGAAATGGGCCTCATTTATGAAACACCAGCATGATGATTTTCAGCGTGGTTTACAAAAGATTTACACAGGAATTTGTCCTGCACACCCAGTTAGTGAAAACGTATTATTACATGAAATGTATGAAAAATGTTGCTACTTACAAGGAGGCGACTTCCGATGGATAAAGACAAGAGGTTTACTTTTTGTACAGAAAACCGGCATCACGTTTAATCTTTTGACATTCGTGTTTAAATGCTGGACCCTGCTGGTGACTGTTATGAATTGAATCCCCCAGTTTAAACGCATTATAATGTTTGTAATTAATTAAATTAATGGGCCATATACAGCACTGATTACCTACGTTAAGCTTTTGATTGTTTTAACTTAAACATGTTCATACATGACAAGTTGAGGCAAGTTGCCACATTTTTATTTTCTATATGTACTGTAGCCTACCTACAGCACTTGAATGGAAAGACTAAATCTCTAAAGTTGTTTGTCAAGATTACGTAGGCCTATATTAAATTACCAATTTGGTTTTTATGTCAAAAAAGGGTTTTTTTCATCAGGTAGAAATGGTCAGTATAAATATTTAGGGACTGCATTTGATTAAACTACTTTGCCTATAGAGAACCAGGGGTGATGCTAACTTATGGGTTAGCCTAAAAAATTAGCCTATATGTCGTCTCTGAAGCACCATTGCAGCTTACACTGACAAACACTGACATTAGAGGGAAAGCTCTTTAAAGTTGTTATTAACCCAAGGGCTGGGTAAATATAAGACAGAGGGTTAATTTTACCCAGCAAATTGTTGTTTATTTAACCCAACATAAAGGGTTGATTAATTTTACTAGCTATACTAGCTTTAGCTACTTTTAATACTAGCTTCTTTTTTTTACTTCATACATGAATTAATTATGTTTACAGGTTAACTTAAATCCTCTAAACTTTTAAAAAAAATACTCCACACAACCACTGATTTGCATGATAATTCCTTTACTTTTGATCATGTTTTACAGTATAGCATATTTTATATTGTGGTAATACATATTACATTTAAGCTCGTTTAACAAATATTAGAAGTAAAAATGAAACATTTAGAAGTAATTCAAGTGTAATCGACCAGTCTTTGTTGTCCCGTTTCCACCGTAACAGGATCTCGTGGATCTCGTGCCGCAGCTTGTATCATGTTCAGCGGGAGAATTCCTAACTTCAGACCGCCGCTCTGCGTTTCACTTGTATTCGAAATATGCTGTGACTAGTTCCATAACCTGTCCATAAGCAAAATTAAACGATACAGAACAGTAACGAATTTATAGATAAAATAAAATGTACACAAACCTGTATTTTACCGAAGACATGCACCAATTGACAGAGCTGAGAACTGCTCTCTCCTGAAGAGGTTGCAAAAAGCCAGTGATAAATAACTCAACCCCTGGGTTATTACGTCTGAGCCAGGTTGTTATGTCTGACCCAGGAGCTGCGTAACACTAAAACTACCCAAACAATGGGTTGTTATGTCTGACCCAGGATCTGGGTAACACAAAAACTACCCAAACACTGGGTTGTTATATCTGACCCAGCAGCTGGGTAACACAAAAAACACCCAAATACTGGGTTGTTATGTCTGACCCAGTAGCTGGGTAACACCAAAACTACCCAAACAATGGGTTGTTATGTCTGACCCAGTAGCTGGGTAACACCAAAACTACCCAAACAATGGGTTGTTATGTCTGACTCAGGAGCTGGGTGCAACACAAAAACTACCCAAACACTGAAAAAATAACCCAAAAAATGACCCAAAAGGCTCAACCCATGATTTGGGTAGAAGGGCCAGTTAGTTCTTTTCCGATGTCACCCACTCATTGTGTACTGAATTTCCACTGCTTCCATCAGGCCGGAGATTTAAACTGCCTTTGTGTAAATCAAGTAGATACAAGAATTCCTTTATACCTGCTGCAATCATGTTTTTAAATTACTTAATTATTATATTAATTAGTTATTTAGCGTGTTGTGTTGCTGTAGGCCTATGTGTATGTATACTGCTGTCTACATAAAGAATTGCCTTTTAAGGGCAATAGAGTAACTAGGCGATTCCCGCCTTACTGACCGTTGCGTTTCATTTCTTACGTTTAGTTTTATATAAGTGCTCAAGAACAATTGTTGGATAAGATCAAGTTGTGTTTCAAGTGTTTTAAGTCTGGCCTCGTGAAATTGTCATCTATACGTCTATATACGCGCTAAACAAAGGCATTGTAATTTATTATTTCATAAACATCCGGCGCCACAGTTTTATGTGATGGGGAAAAAAAACTCTTTTTCCCCCATCACAAACAAGCATCACAGAAGCAAAAACTCAGTGTTGTTTTTGAATCACATCCAAAACTTCAAACGTTTTAGCTAAAAAAAAACCTCACAAAATTGCTTAATCTCTTTAATTAAACCCGTATGTCAACACGCTGACTGGAAGGTGTGAAGTGCAAACTGAAGTTCAAGTGGGTAAAACATCTAAAACCTGTTTCATATCATGTGTGTGTGAGTCCAGGGTTGTGTTTTAGCTAATCAGGACTTTTTGTGTATAATCTGATATATATTTCAGATTTTATATAAATATAAATGATGAATTAAAAAAAAAATTATATATATATATATTATTAGTTTTTTCTTTATTCATCATTCGTGTATATATATATATATATATATATATATATATAAACAAAATTTGATCAAAGGAAAACCAGCAGCACAACTGAAGGGAACTAAACTGATCTTAGACCTGAAGATAAAATATTTACTCAAGAGGCCTTTTCACTCTTCACTACTGACAGGCAGCAGGAGGGGCTAGAGATTTCCGTAAAGCACGTGGGTTCCCATGGCAAGCGATGAGGACGTGTACATTGGGGCTGTGGGAACGAAGGTAACCCTGAGGTCGCAGGCTCGGGTGGGAGGGGGCCGCACTGCTGGCAGTGTCATCATCATCAGCTGTGTGCTTATGGACAGTGCGTACAGTCATTTAGCAGGATCACACACACATACAGAAAGCTGTATTGATAATCAGCCACGCCACTCTTGCATGCCCTGAGGGAGTGTGAACAAACACAGCTGTTCTCTGACGCCTCAGTAAAGTCCTGCTGCTGCTACACACACACACACACCTGCTGCAAACCTTTTTACTGGGAAAATGAAATCAGTGCTGTAAGAAAGAGAGTTCATATTACATAATACACATATGTATAGTCCTCAATAAAATAATAAAAAATAGGCTATATTTCAAAAGCAAACTACAAAATAGTTACAAAATTATTATTATAATAATTATTAGGCAGGTCGATATCTTTATCATTTATTCCAGGCACATTTTACACATCGATCGAATTACTAAAATTGCATATAATCATTTATAAGTGAGGCAGCTCATTAAAGGTTATCAGATATTAAAGTTTATGTTCAAATCAAGACTATGCTCCTGATAATATTCTGTTGGATCGGGTGTTAAAACTGAGGACAGGAATGGGGGAAACTCTCCAGAGACGTAACTAGCTGTGTTTAGATGCGTGGGAAAGTGTGTGCATGTGTTTGTGAAGATAAGGCTCTGTGTATGTGAAAAGCATGCGAGTGTGATAAAATAAGAGAGAGAGAGAGAGAGAGAGAGAGAGAGAGAGAGAGAGAGAGAGAGAGAGAGAGAGAGAGAGAGAGAGAGAGAGTGAGAGAGAGTATTGAATGTGTTAGATCCGTTTGCTGTTTTAGCCAGGTGGTTCTATCATTACACATGCTCTTCTATTAATACAGCAGAGGGAAGACGTTTACTGTCAGACAGCTACATGTATTAAAATGAACCCAGACAGACGGGCAAACAGAGAGAGTGAGACGGGTTCACAAACAGAAAGATAGAGTGAAAATGAGTATAGAACAGGAATTGGAGACATATGAGATATTTTAAAGATCCCAACATTAAAAAAAGAGTAAATAATCCCGAAAAAAATAGCAATTTACTTTGTGCACTCAAAACAAAGTCGAACCATCAAGCATAGCCACTGAGTTGAATTAATACATTTTTTTAGTTCATATATGCATACACTGATTTTTTTTTTTATATTGTGGTTTAGTCATTTGCCCTCTTCCCAGCATGCACTGGGGTATGAATAATTAATCCAGCTATATTGTTTGAAACATTTTTCACATTTACTAACTTATTGCCTTGTCATGTCAGTACAATTTGTTCTTGTAATTAAATAATTTGTTAAGTAAAATAATTCAATTATACACACACACACACACACACAAGAGATATAACCAATTTAGAGGGAAGAATCTCAAGCTGATTAGCTGAAGACGTTACTGTATCTATACCCATTAATAGACATGATACTTCCTTGAAAATAAATTCAAGCACAGCGCTACAACAACCACAATGAAACGACCCTTCACAATAGATAATGCTTTACAATGAACTCATATGCCAATTTATCTGTTCAATAAAATACCTTACTTACCTGTAGAGTAATCAAAACGCCATCTCCGCGTTGCTTTTACAACATTTTGAATCCCTCAGTTCTTGCTTTCTCCGAAAAGCCAAGCCAATGTTGATTCTTGTTTTATTATGAGCTCTGTCGCGTTCTCTTTTTGCCAGCAGACTCTCCTCTGTTCGGCGTTTGTTTAAAACGGGTGATTCTCCGGAGGTTGGAAATTTAGCTCCATGTCATCCTTGCTCCATGTCAACCTTTCTCGCTCGGTGTGACTACTAACCTATGCTACTCCCACACCAGACACGCGTCAAAGCAGCCGGAGCAACTTTTCACTATTTACTAGGGGTGTAGCGGTACACGTATTCGTACCGAAAATTTTAAGGGAAGAGAATATACAGTTTGTACAGTATAAAAACCATTATGTCTATGCAGAGTCCCCACAAAGATAGTAAACCAGACGTGTGTGTGAATTTTGTTTTTAGACACAATCTGTCTCCCCGATCTTTCTCTATCTATAGTGTTACTGTTGGCATTAAAAGTTCAGGAACAGTGTTGAAGTCTTTGACCTCCGCAGACCTCTCAGGGTAGCGGAAATGACTTTACTCTGTGTAATCCCCTGCTCTCTCCTCCTTCTCTCCTTTCCTCCAAACCTGACTCCCACTCAGATGTAGCAGAATTCAAGCCAACATATTTTAGTCAACTCTTTAAAAGTTTCAGTCCATGATTGGAAACATCCCATGTTTTGACAGTTCAGATATTAAGACCAACAGGACAAAAACATGGTGTCATCTCCTTCGTATCATAATCACTGTGGTAAACATCTGTTGTTAATGCTAGTTAACAATGTGTAAAGCTGTATGTATACATATAGTGTAAGCTGCTCTTTAAGTCTTTTCACACTACCAGCCTTTGTTTGGTGCTACAATGTTTTCCCTCATGGAAAAAGTGAAATTGCTGAATGGAATCTGGCCTGCAGCATCCAGCTCTGTTTGTGTGTGTTTTGGTTCATATTCCTCAGGGGAGCCTGTTAAACAGTGTCTGGTCTTTGGCCAAATACCGCCTGTTAGAAACCAACAAGTCAGCTCACACACTTCCTCTCTCACTATTTTAATACTTATTCATTCTGACGTTTTTACCTTCTCTGCTTTAATTATTACCTTGCATTCCTTTCCCACATTTTTTTACTGTTCTTTTCCTTTATGTTTACTTTGCTTACTTATCAGATAGAAGGGAAAGACAAACAGCCAAAATGCTGCAGTACACACACACACACACTGTACAGTACATATCAGATCTGATCAGGTGATGGCGCTAAAAACACAGTTGTTTTAAAAAGGACTGCATCCCGTGAATCAATTTACATACATGTGACCCTGGACCACAAAACCAGTCATAAGGGCAATTTTTTAAAAATTGAAATTTATGCATCATCTATTTGGCCGAGATACAACTATTTGAAAATCTTGAATCTGAGGGTGCAAAAAAATCTAAATATTGAGAAAATCGCCTTTAAAGTTGTCCAAATGAAGTCCTTAGCCATGCATATTACTACTAATAATACATTTTTGATATATTTACGGTAGGAAATTTACAAAATATCTGCATGGAACATGATCTTTACTTAATACTTAATATATATTAAGAAAAATCGATAATTTTGACCCATACAATGTATTGTTGGCTATTGCCACAAATATACCAGTGCGACTTATGACTGGTTTTGTGGTCCAGGGACACATATAATTAATACTTTTATTCAGAACAGACACATTAAATTCATCACAACTCTCATAATATTATTTTATAACATTCTCTCATTTATAATTATATTCCAAATAAATTATGTTCTTTTGAACTTTCTATTCATCAAATTATCCTGAAAAAAAAAATGTTTTCTACAAAAAAATATTAAGCAGCACAACTGTTTTCAACATTGATAATAATAATAATAATAATTAATGTTTCTTGAGCAGCAAATCATCATATTAGAATGATTTCTGAAGGATCATGTGACACTGAAGACTGGAGTAATGATGCTGAAAATTCAGCTTTGATCACAGGAATAAATTACATTTGAAAATATATTCAGATAGAAAACAGTTATTTTTAATTGTAATAATATTTAACTTTAAATATTACTATTTTGGCTGTATTTTTAATCAAATGTGCAGCCTTGGTAAAAACAGAAGAGCAATAGTCAGCAATGCAGCTTACACACTGGTGTTTATATAGGTTTATCTTGCTGTAGGTTTACCTTTTACTGGTAGCCTATTTATCTTGTATTTTTCTGACTAATTTCAATCATATTAAGGGTTTGATGGCCCAATCTTTGTTCTATGGTTTGGTTGTATAATTGCTGTTTGCAGTGCAGGGGCTGTAATACCTCTCGGAAATGCAATCTATTCCCACTGCCACAACTAACTAAACTCAAAATAACTGGCTATATGGGATTTGGATATCTTGGAGTGTGTGAGTGCTCCATGCTTGCATGTGAGCGGGTTCATGACGGCATGCATAAACTGTGAGGAAAATGTATAATCACTGCATCCTTTTGCCAAAGGGTAGTTGAAAAGTTCACCACACTTAGCAGCAGACCCGCTTTAACACATAACAATGCACTCATACTTGGACTAATCTTGACCCAGGAATAAGAGCCGATGTTTGGTCGAGATGAGAGAAAGTCGTCTCATAAATATCTCAGAAGTACAAACAGAGTGAGCGGCGTCGACTCACAGGGCTAAAGCTAAAAATCCCCTTTAAGAATTATAGCTTCATGTACAAAGTCTAAAGCTCACAAACCCAAACTGAACACATCAATTACCATGTTTTAGTGCTTTTTGGAGCTGAACTTCACCTCTTGAAGTAACTTAAAAACATTCTGCTGTTCATACCAATGGTCATATATGCTATATGCTTACATCACTGTTTGCTAAATATAACATTGTGATGTTGCATTAAAAATATTTGACAAGTTCAAGTCCTAGGTGAGTTTTTGGCGTAAATAGTGTGTCAGTGCTACTTTAGGTGAATGTCGGAAGTGTAATTTGACACCATTGATGATTTCACAAGACACCGGCTATAAATAGCCTAACTGTTTTCATGCTAAGACATCTAAGTGGCATATCTTCAAGCTTAAAGTAGCCCAAACCTCCAAGTATAAAGGCCCATTCACACCAAAAATTATAACTATAAAGATAGGCCTATATTAACGTCCACATTAAAGGAATAGTTCACCTAAAAATGAAAATTACCATCCTAGGTGTATATGACTTTCTTCTTTTAGCCGAACACAATCGGAGTTATATTAAATAATATCCTGGCTCTTTCCAGCTTTGTAATTGCATTGAACAGTGTCTGAGATTTTGAAGCTCCAAAAAGTGCATCCATCCATCATAAAAGTAATCCATACGACTCCAGGGGGTTAATGAAGGCCTTCTGAAGCGAAGCAATGCGTTTAATAAAAATATCCATATTTAAAACTTTATAAACTATAAACACTGACTTCCGGCAACAGCCGTACGCGCGTTCACGAGAGAATCGAGTTCCGGCGGAAAGGGTGACATCTGACCCGAAGTATGATGTAGGCGTAGCGTAAGCTTAGGTGAGAATTGATGAAAGCGAAAATGGCCAGATAGAGCAAAACAAAATGTCCAGTCACGAATTAGAAGTCTAAAATGAGAAGTTTTAAAGAGAAATGTCAGAGGATTTCGATATAAGAGAAGAGGAGCAACGTCATAAGTTGGGTCAGAGGTCACTCTTCCGCCAGAACTCTACTCTCTCGTGAACGTGGGTATGACCGCTGCTGGAAGCCAGTTATGTTTATATAGTTTTGGATATTTTTCGTACAAAAAAACCCATCGCTTCACTTCAGAAGGCCTTTATTAACCCACTGGAGTCGTATAGAGTACTTTTATGATGGATGGATGCGCTTTTTGGAGCTTCAAAAACTTGGACACTATTCAATGCCATTACAAAGCTGGGAAGAGCCAGGAGATTATTTAATATAATTCTGATTGTGTTCGGCTGAAAGAAGAAAGTCACCTATAGGATGGCCTGAGGGTGAGTAAATTATGGGATCATTTTCATTTTTGGGTGAACTATTCCTTTAATGCACGATAACGTCCTGTTCATCTGCCCCATTAAATGCTCAAGCTCTTTAATGCCTGGTGGATTCTGATTGGCTTTTTTTATCGTTCATCAGCTTGGTACCTCTGTGCCAGTGTTGCCAAGTCCGCGGTTTTCCCACGGAATTGGGCTACTTTAACACAGTTGCTGCTGGCTGTTTTTCATGTCTGCGGGTTGAAGCGACCCCAATAATGTGATATTTAGCCCCAGGAATGCGAATTTTAGCAAGGGAACCCCGCCAATAAACGCAGATTTTACCCCCCCGGAACACTACTCTACGGAACACTTTACCGGGGGACCCCCCCAAAACACGCTTGGGCTAGTTTTGTGCTATTTTTGAATAGCAATTGGGCAGGTTTTGATGAGAAAACCTGGCAACCCTGCTTTATGCCATTATCATTAAAGCTCCACTGAAGCGCCTTGAATATATCATATATAATATAATATAATATAATATATAATATCCTTCATTATCTCTTTATAATATAGAAATCTGTGCAGAATTCAGATGGGTCCGATATGCTTTGTTGTCTGCGCCGATTCGCGCATGTGATCCGCTCTCTGCTCTCGTGTCTCCGGACCGGGGCAGACTGTGTGTGCGCTGTGGAGGTTCGAGTGACATTAACGCCAAACCAGACTTAATTCGCCCCAATGGAAAGCATATTTACACTGTCTGAATTGTTCCCTATCCCCTATATAGTTCACAATGTGCCATTCACCATGTAGAAAATAGTAAATGTGTGAACAAGTGACCGATTTTAGTCGCAGCTTCAGGGGGCGGGGCACTTTAGAGTCTAGAGAGCATTTGATTGGACAGTGCAGCGTGATGTCATCAAAATTGTTGATCCATATTGGCGGAAGTGAGAGACTGTTTTGAACAGTCTTTTGAACATAACAATAAGGCTAACATATTCATTCTAAAAGCCAAAAGACTTCAATTTTGATTTCATGGAGACTTTAAAGTTGCGGTGTGGACTCTGCTCTTTTATTAAATTTAGAATGACTTTTAAAACGATCTTTATCGTTATCATTATAGTCCTTGCTGTGAACGAGCCTTAAGCAAACTGAAAAACCCATTAAGCATGAACAAAAATGTATGTTAAATGTAATTTAACTATGACATTTTGTATAGAATATTTTAATATTCTATACCAAACTGTATACGACACAACAGTGTATACTGCGAACTACATTTGTTGTGGAGTAGTATGGTAGTAGTATTACTCGGTACATACCCCTTGTTGCCACAGCCCGGCGACGGAGAGTTGTGTCAAGCCTTTAGAGTTTTGCTCCTCCTTCCTAAAACTCTGGAGGTGTTGCGCTCCTGCCATTCAGTAAAAACACCATCGTGTTCCTAAAGTTCAGACGTCTGGCTGGACGCAACCTGCACGGATCAGGGACACTCCGTATGTGCGCTGCATATGATGTGTGTCAGCTTGTCACCAGGAGAAATGATTCCTGCTTAGGGAATGACCATACAAGGGGTTTGAGCTTCATTCTTTTATTCTGCAGTCTCTTGTGGATAAAACAACGCACGCTTGCTTCACCTTTGGAAGTTTTGCAGGTAAGCAGTGCAATTCATTATCATTTGCTGAATATGCCAGAATGTAAACATAAAAAAAAAAAAAAAAAAAAAAAAAAAAACTTTTATGGGTGGATTATGGGTTGCACAAAACACAACATTGAAAATAGTTACATCTAGAGACAAATAAAATATTATTCAGGAATTAGTTTTAATTTAGGAACTTTTGTTTACTTTTGTTGCAGAAACACTTTTTGGCAGTGAACTGTTATAATGTCTGAATTTTAACCTACCGGCTTCTTGCTGGTCTCGTGAGATCAGACCTTTCAATAAAGCATGTACCAGGTAACCCAAGTCAATATATCATCGTGCAAGGATTGGTCGGTGATGAATGGTTGTAAATTGTACATTCATCTCATTATCCCGCGGCAGCCGGTACAATAGGACATAAACAAAACGAATCATAACGAATGCGATAAATCATATAGCGAGTTTCATATTAGGTTCCATATTAGGATGCGAATCTTACAGCAAAATAACTCTTATATATTATATTTTATTTGACATAAAGATATTCATATAAATATATATACAGTATGAAAACATTTCTTAAATATATACATTAAGGAGTTTGTATTTATATATACATAATAATTATACACAGTACACACACATATATTATGTAAACACAAACTTTTATTTTGGATGCAATTAATCGCGATTAATCGCTTGCCCAGAACTAAGCCATTGATATAGTTTTATTTTACATTATATGTGCGAATATGGTGGTGGGTTTTGGGGGGCTGACATCCCTAATTATGGTTTAATTTTTTTTTTACCCATGTGCATTTGTCAAAAACACCCCTGTGTGCTTTTAACCACAAAGTTTGATTAAAAGTTAGTTGCGTTTCCTGAGGAAATTTCAGTATCGGTTGCTACATCTACAAAACAAAAGTGTTATATAAATAGTTTTTTACAGCGCACAAATCTAGATTACACAAACACAAGACATTGTTATGCAAGACAAACATCAGCAGCACAATCCTGAAAACTACTGACAGAGATTCCTTTTAGAAGTATTATAGGCTACCGGCTTTTTTGTTATTAATATGTTGATGTATTTAGCACCAATGTTGAAAGGGTTAGCTAATATAAAAGGGTTAAACATTGTTTTTACATTAACTGGATTATGGTAACTCGCTTGTGATTGTGTTATTGTCACGTGTGCTCAATGCTTACATACAGTATGCTGTCAATGCAAAACCTGTTGAAATCAGGCTCCTAACATTGTCCCTGTAATGTCATTAAACCTCCACCCCCTTTCTCACCCAAGCTGCTGGCACCTAAACAGGTGAGTAGTGGTTCTCAGGTGTACATTAGTTTAGTTGCACAGGGCGTAAAGAAGATTATGCTCATTTATTCCGGCTTTTAAACCCATTATTTTCGTTGCTTCAAAGAAATCTCAACAGCTGAGGAGAAAGGTTTTGTGGAGAACTCAATTAAGAAGTACTTTGGAGCAAAGGTTGAGTGACATGCTGAGATTTTGGCCATTCATTTTAGTGATTCTGAATAGGTTTGGAAATCCTCCTCAGCTGTACGCCTCTTTACTTCGCTCAGTGGTTGGTAAGAGGTCTGGCAGAGATGTTAAAATGGTCACAACCTTTAAATACCCACTAGACTATCACAACATATGAGGTGGTGTAGCATCTGTGAAGTTATTCAGGTTTTAGAATACACTCATAAAAATAAAGGTCAGGGTTTTTTTTCATATTGTGAAGAACATTTTAATCATCTGAAGAACTTTTTTTTCCATTGTATTTTGCTCTGGAAAGGTTCCAGGGACATTAAAGGGATAGTTCACTCAAAAATTAATTTTTTTGTCATTAATTACTCACACTCATGTCGTTCCAAACCCATAAGACTTTCATTCATCTTCGGTTCACAAATGAAGATCTTTTTGATGAAATCTGAGAGCTTTCTGTTCCTCCATTGACAGTCTACACAACTACCACTTTCAAGCATGTTGAGGCAATCACATTTAACTTAATTTCAAATTTTTAGTAGTGGAAACTTGACTAGCTTTAACTAGCTAATTCAATAAGTGCCACCTTGCTAATTGGTTACACAATGCTTTGGTAGCGGTAGCGGTAGCATTAGCATTAGCATTAGCATAGCATAGCATAGCATAGCATAGCATAGCATAGCACTTGCTGAATGAGGACAGCAATATAATACATTTAACATCCACCTGTTCTCAAACTAAGCTCATGCTCCACTCTTCACCATGATGGTAACCCTACAAAAAACCAACATAACTGAAACTCTTCTAAACTAGCATAACAAAACATTAAACACTACTAAATCTCCCACTTAACGTTAATCCTGCACCAAAAAACATAATATAACACTTAATTTTGGCATTTACTGTCCCTTTTGTGTGTCATGGCAAAGCATGCTGGGAAATAGAAATCCCAGCCCAGTTTCAATGAAATAATTAGGATTATTTAAAATGTGTCAGTTTTGAGAACTCAAAAGAAAAAGAAAGTTGTAAATACTCATAAAAGTTAGTTTGCTTGAACTAATTTGTTTAATTTGAGTTGCCTCTACTCAAACCTATTAATTATTTTGAGAGTTAAGGTATAAAAAAATACGACCTCATGTTGTGTCAATCACGTTTACACACTGCCTCCGAAACTTTCGTCCGTCGGTTCGGACCGGGTTAAATTTTCTGTGTAGTTTAACTACTTTGAATCTGTAGCAAGCATTTTGAGAGGGGTTTTGACAATTGACAAATCACCACCGTATGACGAATACGAAAAAATGCATACGAAAAACAGTTTACAGTGTACTCTTCAGGAGAACCTGAGATGTTGAGAACACTTTGAAGAACCTTTATTGTCGGTAGTGATGAAGTTTCAATAGTTTAACAGATTGCATAACCACATATTCGTTCTGCACTCAACTGACCCTTTGAGCAGCAAACCCAAGTTATTATCTGTTTGTTTAGAAAAATATTGTTTATGAATGACGTCAAAGCAGACCAAGGACCCAGCTGCAAGTTAAATCTTATCTGTCATTAGTAATCTAGGCCGCATTCCTCATATAATTTGTGATAATAATTGTAGTAAGCATGTTAACACGTTTTTCTCATTTTGTTTCGGTCAGAGTTAGAGATCAACTGGCAGTCTGCCAGTCATCATTCGGGAGAGGCAAACACAGAGGGGGCACTTAGGCTACGAAAGAGGGACGAGCGTATGAGAAAAGCAAAGACAGAGATACAGAAGGAGAGCAAGCAAAAAGCACAGGCAAACATTCCTGAAGCGGTGTCTCAGCAATTTAATTAAAGGGACTAGTGGGACATTAGACTGGGCTTTCGGAGGTGAAGGTTTAACCCCCCCTGGCCAGGCTTGGACTAATCCCAAGGGTCAGCTAATAAGTGCTCGGGTCATGCCACCATGACAACTAAATAGGGGAGTATCTCAGATAGAGCTTTCCAGTCACAGTTAATAACTGCATGATGGACGTTAAGACACAGCGAGGAGGAATAAGTGTGTGCAGATGCTGAGTGAAGAACGGCCTTATAGTCTGAGAGGTAGAGTCAGGTGTCTGACATCTGAAGATTATTTAGTTAGAAGCACTTTGATTGCAAAGATTGGGGCTTTTGTGTCTTGACTACGACTCTGGCTGTTATTAAAGGTCAGATGGAAACTCTAGAAACGCGTTGCTTGTTGTTTGGATTATACTGATCACTCAAAATCACTAAAATCTGTTGCGGTAGTGAGTGCCAAAGCATGAGCCCTCCTCCTAAAACATGGGATTTGGTTTTCCTTTGGTTTCTTCCTCCCTGAAGTGTTGGCTAAACAAAGGATTGCAATACAGGAGCATTAAAGATGACACAATGGAACAACATGCAACCTTATTAGTGTCAGAGAGCCCAGAACAATTTGAACGCCTGTCATTCAAAAGTTCAGTGTGTTTCCTGCCCCTTGTGTGCTCTTTTATTAAATATTTTGGCTAATTTTATTATGCTTTTTATTATGCTTATTATGCTTTATTATGCTTATTATGCTTTATTATGCTTTATTATGCCACCCTACTGGGACTACACTCACCTAAAGGATTATTAGGAACACCATACTAATACTGTGTTTGACCCCCTTTCGCCTTCAGAACTGCCTTAATTCTACGTGGCATTGATTCAACAAGGTGCTGAAAGCATTCTTTAGAAATGTTGGCCCATATTGATAGGATACCATCTTGCAGTTGATGGAGATTTGTGGGATGCACATCCAGGGCACGAAGCTCCTGTTCCACCACATCCCAAAGATGCTCTATTGGGTTGAGATCTGGTGACTGTGGGGGCCATTTTAGTACAGTGAACTCATTGTCATGTTCAAGAAACCAATTTGAAATGATTCGAGCTTTGTGACATGGTGCATTATCCTGCTGGAAGTAGCCATCAGAGGATGGGTACATGGTGGTCATAAAGGGATGGACATGGTCAGAAACAATGCTCAGGTAGGCCGTGGCATTTAAACGATGCCCAATTGGCACTAAGGGGCCTAAAGTGTGCCAAGAAAACATCCCCCACACCATTACACCACCACCACCAGCCTGCACAGTGGTAACAAGGCATGATGGATCCATGTTCTCATTCTGTTTACGCCAAATTCTGACTCTACCATCTGAATGTCTCAACAGAAATCGAGACTCATCCGACCAGGCAACATTTTTCCAGTCTTCAACTGTCCAATTTTGGTGAGCTCGTGCAAATTGTAGCCTCTTTTCCTATTTGTAGTGGAGATGAGTGGTACCCGGTGGGGTCTTCTGCTGTTGTAGCCCATCCGCCTCAAGGTTGTGCGTGTTGTGGCTTCACAAATGCTTTGCTGCATACCTCGGTTGTAACGAGTGGTTATTTCAGTCAAAGTTGCTCTTCTATCAGCTTGAATCGGTCGGCCCATTCTCCTCTGACCTCTAGCATCAACAAGGCATTTTCGCCCACAGGACTGCCGCATACTGGATGTTTTTCCCTTTTCACACCATTCTTTGTAAACTCTAGAAATGGTTGTGCGTGAAAATCCCAGTAACTGAGCAGATTGTGAAATACTCAGACCGGCCCGTCTGGCACCAACAACCATGCCACGCTCAAAATTGCTTAAATCACCTTTCTTTCCCATTCTGACATTCAGTTTGGAGTTCAGGAGATTGTCTTGACCAGGACCACACCCCTAAATGCGTTGAAGCAACTGCCATGTGATTGGTTGATTAGATAATTGCATTAATGAGAAATTGAACAGGTGTTCCTAATAATCCTTTAGGTGAGTGTATTTTTGCCAGGGACGCGATGTTGCCATCGGACCAATGTTTGCTGGGTACTTTTTGTGTGTAGTTTAACTACTTTGAATTATGAGCTGTGTAGTTTCAAAATAGCTTCCCCAAAACTGCTGACAAGAGATAAGGAAGGCTAGTGAAGAAAAGCTCAAATACTGCATTATCTCATGTTGTGGTTTTTAGGATTTATTTTATGTATGTTCTGTCATGGTGTCCACTTGTAAAAACACAGTTTAGATGGCAACCCTGCTGTTTGCATGATCATGAGCGGAGTGAAGGCAAGAACCAAGAGCAACAAAGAAATATTAACACACATATAAATCATAACAGAGGTACAACTATACAAAAGTCATTCGTTGGTTGAATGCCCTGAAAAGTGTAAACACTCTGTGGCGCTTTCAAAACATTACTCTTTTTTTGTGCATCCCGACCAGCAGCACATAGCAACACTAGCTTAACCAATAGTGTGAGTGTGAGGCGGGGCTATCTGTTTATCCAGCCAATAGAAGATAAAAGGAGTCAGAGCTGGTGCCAGGACACACGAACTGGGGGGCATTCATAATTCTTGAGGGGGCCATTGCGTCCTTGGGGGTGGGGTCTATATTATATATTCTAGGGGCTCTATATTCTATTAGTTTTTATTTTTAGAACATTATTTTAGAACATTTTAATTCCATGCCAACGCATCATGCAGCCACACAGGTACACTGTATGTATCGCTTGTATAGGGCCCTATGATTTCCGTGATGCAGAAAACATGGACGGAATCACAGAAACCAGTCATAAAATTTACGGTATAAAGCAGAATTTCACGGAATTTGTAAAATTTTGAATAAATAAAAAGCATGTCAGTACACTTAAATCAAATCACGATATAGACTAGTGTCTGTTTATATTAAACCGCAAAAACTATTTAAATATGAATCGTGCATGTTCTGCTTGACTCTGTGTGAATGAATGGCGCAGACGTGCGGTTTGATTTACTACACACACTGAAGCGCGCGTGAAACTCGTGCTGTTTTCAGCTTCTGCCGCCTCACTATACGAGGACACAGATGCACGAACTTCATCTCCAGAGTTGCTTCATGAGCATTTCACCGTTTCATTTGAGAAAAAACTATCGTCATATCATAAACACACAGAAACTCACAGGTCTTCACGGCAACCCATCAAAATAAAAGTTTCGTTTAACTTGAAATTGTGACAAATATATTACTGTTGTACAGTAGAATTTAGCTACGTCTCAATGTAATAATAATACTAACACTAATAATAATAATAATAATAATAAATTATTATTAAAACTTAATTTTTT
Organism: Coreius guichenoti; assembly: GCA_039654105.1. Classification (NCBI taxonomy): domain Eukaryota; kingdom Metazoa; phylum Chordata; class Actinopteri; order Cypriniformes; family Gobionidae; genus Coreius; species Coreius guichenoti. The sequence continues at coordinate 19,814,173 of CM077192.1, forward strand.
TGTGCAGCACTTTGACAAAAAGTTTGTTTAGTTTCATATGATTATAAGATAAATTAAATCACAGAATTTCTGGGTGGGGAAAATCCATAGAAATTAAATTAAAAAATAAATAAATAAATTGTTTTTATGAATTAAATGTCATTTTTCAATTTAATTCAACCATTAAAATGGAGTCCAAAAAATTAAAACGGAAGTTGGAAAAAAACAAAACGGAATTTGGGAAAAAAAAAAATGTAACGGATTTCATAGGGCCTTAATTCTATTTAATTTTTTTCTTTTTTATTCAAAATATTCACAAATTTGTTAATTATTTCATGAACTATATGATATTCTGATTGTCAAATATGTGGACGTAAATGTGTTTTGTCATTTAAACACCTGTATAATGATCATGTTAGTTGATCTATAACGCGCAATGGGCCATGATAGTTTGCGCCACAATTCAGAGAATCACTTCTGTCGGATTTACATCACATAAATTCATCCATTTCTCCCGAAATACATAAAAGTAAGTGGTCGTGAACTGGGAGAAGAATAGAGTCAACTTTATAGTTTCCTACACAATGTGTATCTGATAAAACAGCAATTATTGCAGCTTCCATAAGTGTATGGAATGTGTATCTGACAAACTATAAATGTCAGCACCAGCCAAAGTGAGAAAGCATGTTTGAATTTATCAGTGACACACTGAACGCTTTAATCGCACCGGTGTGATTATATGTGTCAAAGGGTTAAAATCATTCGCGTTTCGGGGGTGGAGGGGGGACAAATTGAAACTGAGGGGGCACAAATCAGATCTGAGGAGGCAATGCCCCCTTTTGCCCCCTCGTGGCACCGGGCCTGAAAGGAGTGCTCAGGAAACCTGTTTGGAATCAATCATTATTTTGCTATTTTACGGAAAATTATACACTTCAACTTTAAGGATGCAAGCTGCATGTAAAAAAATCCCATGTGCACTAAAAACATCTCTTCCACTCTTGTTAAAATCTTTTTTTTTTCTTCTGAATGTGAGCTGTAACATCTTGTTATTTAGCTTTAGGAGAGAGAGTTATGTCCTTTGGCTGCATCTGTTGGGTGGTGTTCAGGTTTTCACAAGTCAAGAACAGCAAACATCCGTCTACCTTCCTTCAAACGCAGGCGCTCAGGAGAGCACTGTTTGATCAAAGGGATCTGCTTCTCTGATTACTTTGGCTGATACATGAGTTATATTAAGGCTGTAACAGTAAGTTCTTACAAAACATATACAAAACATGCACGTGTCACTGACAGGTCAGAAAGATGTTGAGAATCTACAATTTTGTTGCGATTTTCAAGGCTTTGACTAAATTATTACAATTTCTTGTAATAAAATTTCACAGAAGAAAGTAAATGAGTGCGTCCCAATTCGCATACTATCTGTCCTAAATAGTATTCTAAAATAGAATTAGTATGTCCCAAATCGTAGCATGTTGAAATGAGTATTCCAAAGATAGCAGGATGGTCTACTTTTTCCAGTTAGAATCCAAAGTGCTGATCCGTGCACACTCTGACGGTTAATACTGCCCTAAATCGAGGATTCGATTAGAACTACAAGCGTGGATAAAAAGTGTTAAAAAAGTGTTAAAAAACTACAAACATGGCGGATGAGTGAGTCCGATGGTTAAGCAGAGAGGTTTAGATAAAGGGGTTTGAGTGAATAATTATCAGTGTCTAACCTTACGAAAAGATATGTATTCAGTGTTATCCACATTATATTTCATCTGCAACAGCATTAAGAACTTTTGTAATGATACGTTTGGCCATTAACTTTTAAACACATCATCATATTCAAATTGCAAACACATGAGGGGAGTCTCCGCATGAAAGACCCATGACTGGCAGATCAACATGCTAGTACAATTCTCTCCGATACGGTAGGAAATTAAATTAAATTGAATGTGGAGGGTTTTAACTGTGACAAGATGATCGACAGGGCAGTTTAAACGGTGACAGGATGCACGTAACTAAGCGACAGAGCTGTCCGTTAAAGATGACGAAGTAGTATGTCTTTTCTGCTACACACTCAAAAGTATGTACTTTTTCTTCACAAAAAGAGTACATACACTGTAAAAAAAAAAAAATTTGCTGCCTTAAATCTTTAAGTACAATCAACAATGTTTAAGTCATTTCAACATAATTACATTAAACTGACTTAAAAAAATGAGTTGAATCTTGTATAACTCAAAAAAAAAGTTGAAAATTGCTAAACTTATTTTGATGAGTTAAATCAATGTAAAAACATGTTGTCATAACTTATTCATTATATCATTTTTTACAGTGTATTTTTAGGGCATAGTATAAAGCCTCGTGCACACCGAGACAATCATCGCACACGCTTATCGCCAGCGTTTTTCGAGGTGTTTTTCGACGCGCCTTTGTGTTCACATCCAAACGATTTTCACTGGTGATGCATGGCGTGAACGTGCAAATTCACTCCCTGACAGTAGATGGCACTTTTGATTTGATTGCAGATCAAATAGGATTTGATGGAAACTCACCATCGAATCCTATTTGATCTGCAATTCCTCTCCATAACAACTCCCTCTTATCCAGATTTTTGTAGTCGCTGTGGCGTTTGTCATAAAGTTCTTTATGTTCAGACACCAAAGAGACCAGCAGCTCTACATTCATCTTGCCTCGTTGCGTCTTCTTCTTCGTCTACTTACTTCCTCTTCGTCGTCTTCTTCTTAGGTATCAATGTGTGCTCGGAACCAAACCAAAAAAACGAACCGGAGGCGTTTTTTTTTTTTTTAAATGACGCTTTTACACCTGCCGTTTTGCGCGTCGGTGTGCACACTCACACTGGCGCCCTTTGTTAAGTCACGAGGCGTTAAACGTCGACGATAAACTCGCGCGATAATCGTCTCGGTGTGAACAAGTCTTAAGTAGGCAAATTGCGACGCAGCAAATGACTCCAGTCTTCAGTGTCACATGATCCTTCAATGTTCATTTTAGGGTGAACTATCTCTTTAAGATGTAAATGACGTCTGTTATGATTGGCTAATCAATGTGCATACTCACACAGCAAAGTCACTTGAACAACTTGAGAATACTGGAAGAGTTACACTGAGGTCACTAATACATTCATTCTGGCTGCGCACACTTAAATCGATCAGTGACACGATTGAACCGTCTCAGAGCAAATTCATCAGCAGACTGCCAGGATGGATCAGATAAGCCTCTAAAACACACACACACACACACACACATTGTGCACACCATCTTTCATTGCCTTTCAGTGAGCTGCGACAGTACACAAACAGAGTAGTGTGCTGGAGAACTTCCCTACAGTATTTAGTTACTTTAGCCACGCTTACACCATGTCTACACATTACAAGCAGGAGCTACGTCATTCGGAGGAGGTAAATGTACTCCAAGTGGGCCTCAATGTCATCACAGTACAAACAGGCTGGGACAGGCAGGAAGAGAAACTGATTTGGTCTTGTTCCAGCATACCTCGTCATCACTGGAGGTGAAGCGACATTTGTTTATTTGTTTTAATGGGCTGTGGGTTGTAAATAGATCCTCTACGTAACTGAAGACTGAGGTGTTGAGCTCTAAACAGCGCTTCACACAGTTTTTGTAGTATTTTGATTTGAACCTGATGATCATCTAAAGAGCATCTTATGTTTCAGTGGAAGCAAGAAAATCTAACCTTTTCAACAAAGGAGATCACATGCTCAGTGTCACAAATGTGATTATTTGATTAATGACCAAGAATTGTGCAAAATTTCACATCCATTTGTGCTTTGAGATTTGGTCTGGTCTGATAGTCTTTAGAGTCCCTGACACAGAAAACACTCAAGCTGACACAGCTGGTCAGGAGACAGGACACCCCCTGCGGGGCAAGAAGGGGGCGGCGGGGCGAGTTGTTCCAGCATGTCCCAGCCGCGAGTTCTCTCTCTCGCGCGCTCAATTGAATTCACTTTAAACTTCATGCACATTTATTTCATGTTAAAATTCAGATTCAATGTACTTCATTTACATGACTATTTCAATTGCGATTCTAAAGAATCTAAAGAACCTTTTGTGCAATGAAAGTTTCCATGGAACCATTGATGCCAATAAAGAACCTTTATTTTTAAGACTGTTCAATTCACTTGTCATTTATTATATTCAAATTAAAACACTGATTCGATTTTGTTCATTGAAAATGTTTTTTGGGAGCCCTTGCTCAATTCAATTCATGTTCAGATCCAATTCAAATGGATTTAATTTACTGTACTCTGTTGTGTTTTTTCATGCAGTAGTTTTTATCACTTCATTCAGTTCCATTCACTTCTCATTCACATCAGTTTCATATTCAAATGAATGCTTTCCATGCAATAATTTTTATGGTTTACTCTGATCTCATTATGTCTAGCTCAGTTCAGTCCATGTTCAACTTCAGGTTCACATTTAATTCTTATGCAAATTCAAATGAATTCAAATTTTGTGAACTGTTTTCCATGCAAAAGTTTTCCAAACAAAAACATTTTCTCTCCCTCTCACTCAGATCAATTCGTATTCAAATTCCAATTCCGATTAATTCTGTTCATTTCACTTCTCATTGGATTCATCAGGTTCATATTCAAATTCAAATGTTTTCCATGCACTCGTTTTTATAGTTTACTCTCATTTCTTTTAGTTTTTTTCTCTCTGTGGGTTCAATTCAATTCACTTTCGACTTCAGATTCACATTCAATTCGTATTCAGATTTAAATTAATTCGATGTATGATGATTGTTCCAATCAGCAGTTTTTGGTTTTATTTAGCTTTCTCTCTCGTTCTCTTTCTCTAGCACAGATGCTGTGCAATGTGTGTAAACGTGTAATGAACTGCTGAACTTTTTGACTGCAGATCAGTTTTAAACATCATTTGACTCTCAGGATTTGACTGGTGACTGACATTAGCGCCTAAAATCTGTGTACTTGCGTATGAGTCATGGCATTAAGATCTATGGCATTAGGCCAACAACGTTTTTAACTTTTTTTACACCCATTATGTGTTACGTAGTACAATGAATAACAAAAGAACGTGCTAACTTGAATAACTTGCTGCTTGAATGTTTTTAACAGGTATATGACTGTTCACCTTGGCCAGATAAATATGTTCGAATGTGTGTGTTTGTTTTTCTTTGAGAGATGTGAAAGCTGTTATGTTTCACTCTATTACACACCGATTTGGTCTGAAAGTAAGCCAGAAAAACAGCTTAAAATACTAGAAACCTGTCCTGAACCAACTAACCCCGCAGAGAGAGGGAAAGAGACATGTATAGACAAGAACAAACAGTCCTCTGCCTCACTCTTCATTTATCACAAAACAGTGCAAGTGCACATTTTATTGGTACAATATTAGCGAGAATTCTAAGTTTTTATGACGTGGACTTAAAGGTATAGTTCACCCAAAAATTAAAATTTTGTCTTTTGAAAAATATGGGGAACCAAACAGTTGATGGACCCCACTGACTTCCAAAGTAGGAAAAAAAATACTATCCATCAGCTGTTTGGTTTCCAACATTCAACAACAACAAACGGTCATGACTAGCTAGTTGATTTCTTCAACAATGCATCGTACTGTGGCAGTTTATCAGTTACATTGTTGTACGGGTAACGCACCCTTAGACAATTAGTTGTCTCTGTCACGCCATACAGTGCGGGTCATTTGTTGCGGGTTGTCATGTTTAGTATCGGTAACTTTAGGTTTTACATTTAGGTTTTACAACTGAAGGTTTTGCATCCAAGTCACTGTTCTGTACCAGAGCTGCTCTCATCAGTTTTGTGTGCTACACATACACGTGACTCAAATGCTTCGCTCTCAACCAGATATAAATGCTGCTGTCAGTAAATAAAGATTTGTCGGATGATCTCGCAACTTTGGACTCTTGTCATGTTAAAAGTGATAACCGTAGCCAAAGAACACAAAAATCATTAAGCACCAATAAAGAGGACGGTTGACAAAGTACAAAAAAAAGTTTAAATAAGCAAGAGAAGGGTTGCTTTTGGCATTAAACGATGTACAAATAGGCTGCAATTAAAATGCCACAACATTAAAACATAACATTTACTTATCTAATATGTCACGTATAAACACATTTGAAGTAAATTCTTCTTGTTTTATGGATGTAGATATTTTTTATTGCACAACTGCATTTTTTGTAGTGCATAATCATATACACTAAAAGTGAATATGAATCATGCACACACAATGCCATGACTGCAGATTATGCCACCTGCCAGCATGCCAGTCATAGCAGCAGTATATTACATATAATCCAGTCGCAAATACACTCTTCTTTCAAATGCAGCCCTTCAGAAAAATATGTGCAGCACAAAAGGACGCTACGAACACCAAAATTACATCTTTCCTAAACACACCCATCATAAAATACTAGTACCAGAAATGCTAAAGTTGACACGCATAGATAGATATCTTTGTAACAGTATACGACAGGCTGGCGTGTGTCAGAGGCATGTGTAAATTGGAATACTTTGGTTTTTTGTCTTGTTAAGTTTCTCATGTTTCACCCAGAAATGCGGTGTCTCCCCTGATGTGCATGGCTAGCAGGTGTGCACACGCTCACAGAGTAGATTCATTGTAACTTGAACTGCCTGGAGCCCCTGGGCAAAGCTGGGGGAGGACATATACCTTTATTACACCTAGACTGGTTTAAGACACTTGCACCTTTTTAGTGTCTTTTGTGTCTTTTTGAGAGTGTGTTTGTCTGGAGGGAATGAAGTGTGTGTGTGTGTGTGTGTGTGTGTTTGTATTAATGCTATGGCTGAAACTACTTGTTAAATGGACCTAATTATGGTTATCTAATAATAATCCAAAGAAATCTGAGCCTAAAATGTTGGTTATTGGTCCAAAAACCAGTCAGTATCTGGTGTGACCACCATTTGCCTCACGCAGTGCAACACATCTCCTTCGTAGACTTTGCCTCAACAGTAGATGTGATTGGATAACTTGTGTAACCAGCGGACGAATTTCATTGCACAGCATCTCAAATGATGATCTTTCTGAAATGCCTGAGCCAAAGTCTGCCATCAGAATAATTTGATTTAATTCCTTTCCAGTCATTTTCCAGTCATTTATGATGTAGGAAAAAAGAGTCACAGTAGCTTCCCCAATTGCAGCAACTTCTATTTTTATTACAGATATTTTGTTCCAATTTCCCAGGAAGTGACGAAAAAACACTGCTTTATTCGCAAATGTTTTGTTACATTCCAGTTTTGCACATTCACAGCTTTGGATGGAAACATAGCTATTGTCAGGTTGTGCATGCTATTGGGTAATATTAAAAATGAAAAATAGTCAAGAATAGCTAAGGCACTTAGTGTAATGGCACTTTTCATGATCCAATCAATTCCCAATGGATACAAAAAATGGTTGCAAATGCTGAAAATTGTATAGTAAGTGTATAGCCTGTAGCCTGAATGTGGATAACAGAGCTCAGATAATTTAGTCTCGGAAAAATTGGATAAGAAATACTTGAGTTCATATTGAGATCTCTACAGAAATCCTGACAAATCTAAGCACAGGGATATTGTTGGTGAGGTGAGATTCCTAGCAAGCAAAAGTCTCCATTTGCTCCCCATTTAATCTCATTGATGTCCAAGGGAGAAAGAGTGAAGATACTGAAGCTATCTTATTTGTGGATTTTAGTGCTAGTCGAATTGGCTCTGGCTCTGTTTTAGAAGCTTATTTTGTGGTTGAAGTGAAGCATGAGGAAAATCACAGTTATCCAGATGAATCTGTTTCATATTTTAAACCAGCCACATGCTCATGAGCTTGATTCAAGCATGAGTAAACACAAACAGTTGCTTACGGCGTGTACACATTCGCACAGAATCCCCATTTAAGTGCAGATGCCTGTTTCTCTTTTGGCTTCCTCTCTGAAATCCTCCCCGTACCCTAATGGCAAAACAGTTACTTAATGGGAGCACGCTGTCACCCGGAGAGACCTGCACAATGCATTCTGGGTAACACAATCCAGCTGTCCTCAGGAGTTGCTGACGGAAATGTGTATTTATCTGTGTGTGTGAATATGTGTGCGTGGCTGTGATTCATTTCAGGACAGTAGCGTTGCAAATATGTTATTCAAAGAAACACACACTTACACCTCTGTCTGTACTAGTAAATGTTAAATTGTGTGTATGTCACACATATTGAAACTATAGCTAAAAGCTAATTTACAATAGGTCAATTGCAACAGTCAAGTTACTATTTAGAAAAAGTAATTAGCTACACTACAAGCTACTAAGAATAAGTAATTGGTTACACTGCAAACATTTAACAGTTAGCTACACTATTAAAAACATTTAACCACACTACAATCTACTAACAGAAATAATTAGCTACACTGTAAGCTAACAATAAGCAGTTAGCTATATATTAGCTAATAGCAAAAGCAGTAGCTAAATATTTTTATCAGTAGCTTTTGGTGTAGCTAAATATCTTACAAAAAATAGTTAGCTACGCTACAAGCTACTAACAATAAGCAGTTAGCTATAGCCTACTACACAACAAGCTACTAGCAAAACGCGTACCTAAATATTTTTATTAGTGTCCTTTGGTGTAGCTAAATATCTATCAAAAAATAGTTAGCTACACTACAAGCTACTAACAATAAGCAGTTAGCTATACAACACAACAAGCTACTAGCAAAAGCTGTAGCTAAATATTTTTTATCAGTAACGTGTGGTGTAGCTAAATATCTAACAAAAATAGTTAGCTACACCACAAGCAACTAACAGTAAGCAGTTAGCTATACTACACAACAAGCTACTAGCAAAACGTGTAGCTAAATATTTGGTGTAGCTAAATATCTATCAAAAAATAGTTAGCTACACTACACACTAGGGTAGAGTGGGGGAAAACGCCCCCCTTAAGGACTGTGTAACTTTTCTGTGAAACAAGTTAAATGTGTCTAGAATAGTTATCCTAGTTTTCAGTGATAATGACATAAATTATAAACCAAGTATGAAAAATACCCAGAGTTTTCATGTTATTAGATTTTTAACAAAAATTAAATTCGTACCAAGGGGGCGTTTTACCCCACAGGTGGGGTAAAATGCCACCCAGGGTGGGGTAAAATGCCCCCACTCTGACAAAGCAATTTGCTTTATATGTTTACAGCAAAATCAGAGTACAAGCATGTTTTAGCTTAAAATTAAAAAGACAAGCCAAAATAAATATGAAAATTTATTAATGAACCATGCTGAAAATCAACCTTTTAAAAAAAATATTGTTAGCTGATGCTAACTGGCTGGCTAACTAGCTAGCTGATGCTAATGTGAGGTAATTTTTAAATATATAGTCCAAATATTTTTATTCAACCACCTAGTAAGATTACATTTGATGGAAAAACAAAGAATGTGATGTTCAGAACATGGTAACTACAGTAATTATGACAGTGGGAAGCGATGATCCAGTGGCTGGGGGCGTTTTACCCCACAGACTATGTTTGAAAAAAAAATGATGTCATTATGAAAATATAATTATATTTTCCTTAAATGACAAGTAATCCCTAACTACTGGCCTTGCTCTTCTCATATCTTATATAACTGTGATGTTCTGCAAAACAACAAGCTTTAGAACACTTTTTTTCTTACTGTTAAAAATTATATCACTTAACGTGAAATCCGTTTTCTCTCACGTCACCAGTGTAAGCTTTGCGGTCAAAACTTCGTTTTCCCCCATTCTACCCTACTAACAATAAGCAGTTAGCTATACTACACAACAAGCTACTAGCAAAAGCAGAAGCTAAATATTTTTATCAGTAGCGTGTGGTGTAGCTAAATATCTAACAAAAATAGTTAGCTACACTACAAGCTACTAACTGCATAACATAACACAAACTATGACTGCATAACAAAAGCATGATTCACTAACAAAAACCATATCTCTTGTTGGGAAAAATTAAACAACTAAGCTACTGTAACACTATATCTAGATAAGTTAGTAGCACCACTAATTTTAGTTAGTTTAGTTAGTTCCCCAATGACTGTCTTTCTCTGGTCTCTGCTCATGACGATCATATTAACAAAATACACACACACTGTATTGAACTTTCTTAGCCTCTATGCAGGATTTAGTCAAATCTTTCGGTTTCGGCTGTATTTTAGAACTTTGCCATTCAAAAGAAGTTTTTAAAATAAGGATAAAGGATAAAAAAGAACGAGTTAAAAACAAAACAAAACCCATACCAAATACAAAATTCTGCGTAAACGGGGTCATTCGAGGTGTCTCATATTGTGTCTCTCCACTTTCCAAATCTTGTTAAATCCCTCTCTATCATCGCTGACTAATATTAAAAAATACATACTTGTCAGAAGTAATGAGAAGTCTAATAATAATGCAAAAGCGTTTTTTTGGTTTCTCATTCGGCTGGGCATTCATTCATCATTCATGGCTTATAAATAAAATGAAGCTGAGCCAAACCCAGAAGGAGTGCGTGTCTGTGTGTGTTGGAGTGTTACCTGTGTGTTTATTTTTGTGTGTGTGTGTGTAAGCATGCCAGTGTACTTGTGTGTTTGGCGGAGGCAAAAAAAATGTCATAATCAGAACGACTTTGTTAAAGAGATAGTTCACCCAAAAATGAAAACCATGTTATCATTTACTGACCCTTTGAATTGTTTTGTTTGTACAATGCAACTTAATGGGGTCCAAAACAATTTTCATGGACTATTTTCAACATTTCTTCATTTTGGGAAGAAAAGTGAAGGGAAAATTCTGATGACAGAATTTTAATTTTTGGGTGAACCATTCCTTTAAGTGCACATCTCTAACACTCCCTTTATAAAAACGCATGCTGTAAATTTTAGGCAATTATTATTAATTAATGATTAAGATTAAGATCACTCTGATGTGTGATGAATAAAGGGAACAAAAGGTGTTTTGGTGGCGTTCAGCTCTGCTTCACCTGTGACCTCCTTTCGCTCATCATGCCACCCTCGTCAAACCTGTTTTCACGCAGTCAGTTGTGACAGAAGCTTGGCAAACACGTGCATGAACCTTGAAACAAATAAAGAGAGAGTGAGTGAGAGAGAGAAATGTCAAACCCTCTGGAGGCCCCATACCTCCCTGTGATGAAGATGGATTTTTAGGGTTATTGCAAAATTCCTGCCGTGCCGGTGGGATTGTGCGGAAAGGGAGAATGGAAGGAGGGCAGAATGAAAGGTATCAACCCACTTTAATGAAATAGCTCTAGTTTCTGTCAAAAGTCAAGCAACCTACAGAGAGTACAAACACAGTGTTTAGCAAGAGGAAAGATGGAATGGAGAGCCATAAAAAGGACAAAGCTATACATACAATCAATGTGAAAAACTACAGCTAAAATAGCAAAACTAAATATACATCAGATAAGATGGAAAGGGAAACCAAAGGATTATCAGACTAAGATGAAATGGTTGAATAATTATGATTCAACTAATTGAGCCAAATTGAATGTCACATCAGCTAAACACAAGGCAAAGTAGGTAAACTCATACTCTGTTCATTTTTAGAAACTTGGTAGCTGGTTTCTAGCTGGTTCCAACAAACTACCTGGTCATAGGTGGTCAAGCTGATTTTTGGAAAGAGACGACTGGCTGACCAGCCAATGACTAGCTTGAACCAGCTAATAAGTAGATATCATGTTCCACAGTGACGCAACTGAGTCAAACAGTCTTCTTCAACGGAAACAGATTAGATTAAAACAAAGGGTGAGCAAATATAATCACAAGACTATGAGCAAACAATCACAAACCTTCCTAATAGCCAAGCCATTGCCCTTCAAGGGGAAGAGGGAACGAAAGGGCAGAAAAAAAAAAGATAAATGGTTGATGTGAGAAAAAGAGGCTCACAAAAGGGAAAAAAGGATGAAAAGAGTGAGTGTAACTGCCAAACGAATGGTTGTTCATCTCCTTCAATAGACTGGCCCTTTAGCGATCAGGACTCTTGTTGGAACAGTAAACTATTCTTTGTGCTCACAAACATACACATTGTTACCTCAGCAGAGGAGAAGATGGGAGGCTCTTTGTTCACCAAATCAAAGACATCTGAGAGATTATTGAACAATTAGACACAAAATGACACAAGGACTTTAATTGAAAATTTAGAGGCTTAAAATCACTACAAGACCTTCTGCCATTTAAGCAAGTAATTATTTATTTTTTCACTTTTAAATAGCTACTTAAGTTCAGACATTCTTAGTTGTGTCAGTGAAGAGTTGAGAAACTGGGTGGGCTCCTCTAAGGACACATTCTGGGATGAGGTCTAAACTCTCTGAGATGAACTTATTAAGCAAACAGTGGAAAGAGTGAAACTAAACGCAAGGCAGGTCAACAGACATTCAGTCAACATTCGGTCAACTGGGACATTTACCACAACCATTGTTGGATGATCTCAGAAAATACAGGAAAATAACGATAAAGTTCCTCAGCCAGACTATGAAACAAGGTTCAATTATAGTGCACAAATCATCAGGGGAGTCATGTACCCATTTATTCATTTTTACTGAGTCACCAGTGGCCATTCTGACTCACTGAGATCACATTTACTGAACATTTCTAGTTATTAATAAGCAATACAATAATGTAGTAAATGGGTGATTTCTGCCACAGCGTTTCAGACCAACCTGTTTTTTCTTACCTGCAATAATTGTGCAACCTAATTATCAAAGTTCATTTGGTCATCACAACAATTAGTTAGTCAACATTACTGTGCCCTGGTGTGGTTGTTGTTTTCTCTGTGTAGGGATGGAGTTTCAAAGACTTGACAAAAGCTTCAAACATGCCTGTTTCTGTTTGTATAAGTCATGTAAAGCAATTGTTCAAAACTGGTTTTGCTTGAGGACCCAAATTTTACACAGTCCCAACAAAAGAACCAAAATGGTTTAGCAGAGAGAAGCAAGACAGAACATCAAACAATGAAATGTATTAATATTACAATGAACTGCATAGGACAGCCATGGGATGTCCAATCCTGTTCCACGTCCTGCAGAGTTTAGCTCCAAACTGCTCCAACACACCTGACTGAAAGTTTGCCTTAGAGGTCCTGAAAACTTTGGTTAGCTGTTTCAGGTGTGTTTAATTAGGGTTGGAGCTAAACTTTGCAGGATAGTGACCCTCCAGGAGTAGGATTGGACAGCTCTGTCAAAGGCCCAATAATGTGTAAACAAGATTTTAGTTTTGACATTGGGTTTCTGTTTTTTCTATTGCAGGTTTCAATCACAAAGGCCAGACGCTGACCGACGATGCGGCCATTATCTCCCCTGTCTCATCTCATTTTGTTTCACTTACTGTGTGGATCTCTGAGCAGCAGATGTCCTCAAAACTGCTCTTGCAGCCCCAGTGGCTCCATCTTCTGTGTCCAGCAGAACTTGATCTACATGCCTCGTGGCCTCCCCTCCTCCACAAAGAACCTCTACGTCTTTCAGAACAACATCAACACCTTGCAACAGCAGGACTTTGTAGAGCTCAGCGAGCTTGGGATGCTGGACTTGAGTCAGAATGCCCTCAGTGAAATCCCTGATGGGGTGTTCAGTCCACTCTCCTCTCTACACAACCTGGATCTCTCCTCAAACCGCATTACTCACATTTCCAAAGACAGTTTCACGGGACTGGTCAACCTGGAAAGGCTGTATCTCTACAGCAACCTCATCCAAAGCATTCACCCAGCTGCTTTTGAGGGACTGGAGAACCTACTTGAGCTGAAGCTTCAGGGGAATAAGATTAGTGTGTTGCCAGCTCTGCGACTGCCCAGACTGCTCCACTTGGACCTTAGTTATAATAGTATCCCACCCCTTGGACCTGAAGATTTACAGACACCACACCTTGAGTCTCTTAAAATAGCTGGATTGAAGCTGACCAGTCTGGATGAGGAGCTGCTAAGGAGCCTGGCGAACCTACATGTTCTGGATGTTTCACAGAACCTGCTTGCAGAGATACAACCTACACTGAGGGCAATGGGTGGCCTACGAAACCTTAATTTAACCGGGAATCCCTTAGGATCCCTAAAACAAGAAGACTTCCAAAATCTAGTTAATTTGCTAGAGCTTGACTTGAGCAACCTTTATTTGCAAGGCTTCCCCGAGGGCTTCTTCAACCTTTTCCCCAAACTTGAGAAGCTCACCGCAGCTGAAAACCCCTTCAACTGCCTCTGCCCACTGGCCTGGTTCCCAGCATGGCTAAAGGATGCGCATGTAGAGCTGTTGAGGATGGAGGAGACTCGTTGCCACTTTCCCCTAATAAACTCGGGAAAGGTTTTGGCAAAGTTGGAGCATAAAGATTTTGGCTGTCCCACAACAACCATTGAGTTAACAAGCGCAGGGACAAGTAGTACTACGAGCAAGCCCACAAACTCCACCACACCATTAGGCACAACACATGCCATTCCCCCGGCACCACCAAGTGAGATGTCCTCAGCAGACATAGACAGCTTCCCTCTTTCCCAGACCACTGCCTTCCCCAGAAGAATCATAGAAGATTCTGAAGAAGAGGACATTATGTGCCCCTCCAATATTTGTCTAAATGGGGGAACATGCATATTTGACTCAAATGGGGTGGTTGTTTGCCTGTGCACACCTTCAATGTCAGGACTCTACTGTGAGATTCAAAATGAAGCTCTGCTTCCCCCGCCTTCACCTAGAGTTTCTATTGAGACCATTGCTACAATCCAGCCCTACACAATCAGCTCTCTTCACATAACCAGCACTTCCATTTCATTAGACCTTCACCGTTACATCCACACAAGACCAAACATCCGTGGAATTCGTCTGACTTACCGAAACTTGTCAGGCCCCGACCGGCGGCCACTACAGCTGAATGTGCCTCCAACTTACCCCGAGTACACTCTTAGAGGGCTACAGCCAAACAGCACCTATTCTGTATGTGCTAGCCCTCTGGGAGAGCCGGTCCATGACTCGGTTAGTGCCTGCATGGAGGCTCGCACAGCAGGAATCCCACCCTCCTCCCACAAGCCCACCGTTGACTGGACCGAACCTTCTTCCTCTTTCATACCCATTGTGGTAGCTGTGGCGGTGCTGATGGTTGCTGCCATCATAGCTACTGTTGTGGTCGTCCGCCGCAGGAGGAGATCCAAGGCTCAGGTAGATATGGACTTACATGAGACATCTCCTCTGGAGTTGGAAGGAGTGAAAACCAGTCCAGAGAATGGGCTGGCGCATCCAAAACAACCCGACATCACAACTTGCCCATCTTTAGCACAAAACAGCTTGGAATATGAGGCACCTTTAATACAAGGACAGTGTCCAGCCAACAACAATGTAGCTTGTACAAAACCTTTGTACTTGTAAAAGCCATATTGGAATTCATACCTCCAGCCCACAGAGGGCAATGTGCTCCATGACTCCTGCAGGCAGGTGCGATGCAGACACTAGATAGACTCTGGTGGGTTGGTGAACATTTTAGCGCATCCCAGCCAAACGCTTAAACTGACTGCCAGTATTTAAACCAGGTGCATTTGCCATGGACATTTTTTTACAGATACAATTTAAGTGCCTTTTATAACCATAAATATCAGACTCTAATGAGAAATTCTCTCTAAGAAGTGGCCAGACATGAATGAACACAGTGTTGCTAGGCTGGAAAACAGGTCGCTTTAGAGGTAGCTCATTAATTGTGTAGCTGGCTCTGGAAGTGGTAGACAGGAGTCAAAAGTTCTTGCCTGGACGCCTGGACTTTTTTTTGTCCAGAAAAAAATTGCACTGATCAGAGACACTGGGACTGTGAGGTGCCTAAAGAAGCTGAAAGTGATCAGCCTCTGAAAAGATGCTTCAAAACAGGTTTTATACAGCATCAAAGCATCCCTCTGTCCCTCTACCCCATTTGTCCTGCACAGGAGATTTGCTGTGAAAAAAAATATAATGAAGAGACATTTTCTTACTTTGTCTAGTTTACGCTGTTTTGTTAAAGTTATGCTGTTATTATATTTTTGTATTTTTAAAGGAATATTTCACCAAAAATATCAATTCTTTTATGTTATTTACTCACCCTCATGTCATTCCAAACCTGTATGATCACACAGGTTTTGAAAGACATTAGGGTTTGTAAATAACATAATTTTCATTTTGGCCAAACTTTTCCTTTAAGCGCCATTTCTGTCCCTTTTTGTGTTTAGTTGTTGTGTTTGTATTGACTTTTAAACATGTAGCAAGCATTATTTCTCCTCTCACTTGAGTGCAACAAGTTAAAACGCTTTTACTTCAGAATGAAAACAAACTCACTTTACATGAGTGAAGTCTCTGTCCTGTGATCGTCTGACAAAGAAACACTTTGCAAGACTATAAACACCCACAGCCATTTTTGACCTCAAACAAATTCCACACGTTAACAAACAGACTAGTACTATATAAGGAGATGGATAACAAACGCTTTTAACAAAGCTGTTTTTTGATGTGCCAGCTTTCTAAAAATGTCCTGTAGTCATAATTCAGACTGGGCCCCAAACACAGACAAACTAGGGTAAGGCTTCAAAGCCAGGTTTTTTGTACATGTTGCCGAGCTGAACGCAGTTTATTCCGTATGATGGCCTAAACTAGGCCAGATGGCTTTGCTCACTTGCTGCAACCAGACTATGAAAAGTGTACTATAGTAGAGTGATGGTATCAGGTGGTAATATGATGGTAATTTGATATATAGGGTACTAAAAACTTGTTTGATTTAATTTGTTTAGCAAAATTAGTTGCCTCAGCTTTTACCTGAATCTTTAATAACCTTTTAATTTAGAAAGAAATATAAAAAGACCCATGTACATAGAGATTGATTTTCTCTGTGAAAGCCTTAAAGTGTTCAAGCCAAATGTGTCATTGTGGAATTGCATATTTATATGCATTATCAGCGCAGTGAAGTTGTGTTAAGAGAAATGGAGCCAGTACTCTAATCCAAAGTGAGGAAAGGTCAATTGTCAAATTCTCCCCACTCTCTTTTTTAGCCCTGTGCCTCACATGTTTGTGACCGTATGCAGTATGTGCGCTGAAGATGTCAGCGTCTAGCACATCCAAACATTTTTTGAACTGGAAAGAGGAACAGCTTTACACAGCATGAGGGGCTTCAAATATTTGAAACATTTTCAAAACCGCTTTCAAGTCCCATGCTTACTTTGGGATGCTTGTTGTTGCTCTCTTTTGTTGTGTGCAAAGCCAAGTCTTCTTTTTTTGGATGTAAAAATGTGTACTCTTTGGAAGAAAAATGTGATGTCTGTTGAGAAAATAAAATGGAAAAAACACTCTTCTGTGACTGTTATTCCCTGCTGAAACTTTATGCTTGTATTTTGTAACAGCATGACCACAAAGATCTAACTTTTCTGAGGCTTTAGTTTAAATCAGTGCAAATGTTTTAAGAATTTTTCTGGAATTATCTACAAATTGAGTAAAATTAAGCTACAACATTCCTTATTTACTAATATAGTGTTGTATGTTTCTTCATTACATGGTGCTCTAAATATTGAATCTGTTTTTGTACAAATGAGATGAATAAATGCATAAATGTTTCCACCGCAGGAACTTTCCCCAGGAACTAGGGACTTTGTGGTGGTACTTGGTGTGTTTCGACCGCAGGGACCAAACATTTCTAACTCAAAAAGTCCCTGCTCACGAGGGACTACTTTTTCAAACTTCAGGAACTTTTGGGGGTGGGACTTGGGTGCAGAACATGCTGATTGGTTGAGTTCACGCAGCATTTTTATTGGTTGATTGATTTTATTTCAACCACCATTTTAAAAGTTAGGACACAAATTGTTCCGGGTAACTTCGGTGGAAACGGGGTTTTAGTCTAGAACTACAATAACCATCATGTTCACACTACAACACACACTTACAACGCCTCTGCACTTCCCTTACGAAAAAGAAGTATACTTCAAGTTCATTTTATGAAGTATACTTAATGTTCAAGTATATTTTTTGTATACTTTATGTAGTAAATATACTGATATCAGTGTACTAGTGGTAAACTTGTAAGTGTACTATATCAATACTGCTTGGGACTAAACTGGCCCACTTTTTAGTATATAAAAGTATGTGTTTAAGTGTACTGTAACAGTAGTAAACTTTAAGTGCACAGCTAGTTCACAAATACGTTTCTCATTTGTACTGCATCGGTACTACAAGTGAACTTATAAGTATACTAGTAGTTTACTATTTTAATACTTGTAGTACATGTTTTAGTTTATTAAAGTACACTTTGAAGTATACTCGTTTAGTAGTTTTATACTGCAAGTATACTTGTAAATTATCTTTAAGTGAACATAACATCATACTTAAAGTTTACTATTTATATATAATTTTTGCACATAGTATACTACTCTGTTCCTATTTAGGTATTATTTTTGTATACTTGAAATATACCTTTAACTGTATCTCTTTCCATTTTAAAAAATGTGAGTAAGTGTCATAAAAAAGCAACATTTTCAACAAAAAGACTATGTCCGGATTAGACTCAGAAAGATGATCAAAACACAGATGGAGTAGATCGAGTCCATCAACACCCCCAAAGCTTCACAGTCATTTCCTCTTCATGGGTTCAACATTTTGTTCGGTAACGTTTGGCAGTTTTGATTTATATGCTGTTTAATGTTTGATGATCATTTGATCGCGTTATTTTACATTTGCATGAGCAATCTTCTATCACTTGTTTCTGCTTCTTCCCTACCTGTGTTTTGATCTGGAGATTCTGTACTCTTTCAGAAGATGTGTAATAGCGCCCCCTACCGTATAACAGTGAAAACATTCAGTCAATGGCGGGGAAAGAGTAAAGTAGATTTGAAATAAATTCCTATGTACACTACCAGCGGCCTAGCCTAAACAAAATTTCAGATATGTAGAATTAGGAACATATCTGTTTTCTTTATAAATCAATATTTTCAAACAATGTAAGTTTATAAGACAGTATGTAAAACTATGAAAAAAGTATTTAATTGGCTACTCAAAGTGAAGAGACTAATACAGCTACAAGCCAAGTGTACTTAGAATACTTAATTATACTTTTAAGTATATCTTAATCAAAAGATTGAGTACATGTATAGTCCAAATATACTTAGACCTTTCTGTCAGTATAAATCAAGTACTTAAGTGCAATTTTAAGTATTTTTCTGAGAAGTACATAAAAAGTAGACTGAAAGTTTACTTTCTTATTTTTAGTTTAAAAGAAGTATACTAACAGCACACTTGAATAAACTTCTTTTTCATAAGGTTCTGTTTTTGTAAGGGTTACTCCTGATTTCTCTCAACATTGGGGACAGGAGAGCTATCAGTCAATAAATAGGAAAACAAAATAACTCAGATATTTTGTAAATTTAAAAGTAATGTGTTACTTTACTAGTTACTTAAAAAAGTAATCTGATTACGTAACTTGCGTTACTTGTAATGCTTTACCTCCGACACTGGGAATAAATGGGATAATGTACAGTTAAACGGTTTTTAATGGCAAAACAAACCCCTTCAGGGAACTACAAAACCCCTTTGCTTCACAATGGGGTCCTAATCATCCTGCAAGGGTTTGTTTTGTCATAATGACCGGCAAAGAAAAGGAATAAGAGGAAAAACACAGTGCACAACACAGGCCTCCACGTTTTGTTTTGTTCATTCCTGAAAATGAAGGAATGGAGAAGTTGAATGAGCAGGAATAGAAAAGGTCCTTCCAGAAATGCAGTGTTTGTATGTTGTGGCAGAAGGACAACGTTCCAATTAGACTGGGCTAATATGAGGACTTTAGCGAGAGCTCTAACTCCAGAGAAGAAATCAAATCCAAGAGTCTGAGATGAAATGAAGACAAAGACAATAATGTTTCTGGAGCAGAACATGCAGTTCATTCGTAGCACATTTGTGTGGATGTATGTCACAGAACACTGAGAAACTGTCCCAATGGACGCAATACAAAATGAGCCTTAAATCACTTAAGAACTAAACACAGCAGCACGTCTAATGTGGTTCCCATTATAGAGTGCTCAGTGGGGAAAACGGGAAAAGACGAAGAGGAATTTTATTTATTTGAAAAAGCTGGCGTTGATAATACAGGGTCAGGGTTGCAGGGGGTCACAACGTGGAGGAAGGTAGAAAAAAGGAGGTGGATGGTGTAAGGAGGTATGGGGAGGTGGGGGATGGCTGAAACTTGAGTTGAGACTGATGGTTGGGTCTGATAATGGCTCAAACGGGCCCCTCGGTCAGCACTCGTACACAGGTCAGCTCTGGCAGATATACAGCACCACATCAAACTCCTCACTTCTCAGAACAGACCTGAGGTTTGAGGGGGAAGGAGTGAGGAAGATGAAAACGGCA
Source organism: Coreius guichenoti (assembly GCA_039654105.1). Taxonomy (NCBI): domain Eukaryota; kingdom Metazoa; phylum Chordata; class Actinopteri; order Cypriniformes; family Gobionidae; genus Coreius; species Coreius guichenoti. Next base: position 19,834,445 of record CM077192.1, read on the forward strand.
AATAAAAAGAGAATGAATCAGGTTGCGTGGACCATTAACTGTAAGGACAGATAAGATAAAGTGGACTTAAATGCTAAATTGCCAGTGACTATCATAGACACAACAACAGCAGATGAAGAACAGCTTTAGCAAAGCTTTTAGCAAGACTACACCCTTAAAAATAAAGGTGCCAGGAAAAACCAAAAAGGGGTTTTCACAGCGATGCCATAGAAGACCCATTTTTGGTTCCCTGAAGAACCGTTTTGTGAAAGGTTCTTTAAAGAACAATTTTTTTTCTAATCATTTTATAGTCTAAAGAACCTTTCTGCGCTACAAAGAACCTTTTGTGCAATGGAAAGTTTCTTTGGATATCAAAGGTTCTTCATGGAACCATACACCCCGCCAAAGAACCATTTAAGAACCTTTATTTTTAAGAGTGTAGCTAGGCTGAAGTTTAAGTAAGAATTTAAAAAACTGGACCAAAACTTTGGAATTGCTTTGCTAAGCCTTGCTCCCCTTGGTTACTGTTGCTAACAAACTTTATAGAACATCCCATAGCAATGAACTGGAGATTTCTGTTAATAGTCGCTATGTCCAAAATCAAATACTTCCCTTCTGTATGCAAAAAACAGTACACCAAAAGAGTAGTATTTCCGAATACATAGTACTGAAGTGTAAATATGATGGGACACTTTACTATCCCATGAAGCCAGGAGAGGATTTATGAATGGAGGTGAAGCGACGCAACTGACACTGGTAGGTCACATGATAATGACAACATGGCGGATGTACTATGTCCAAACTTCATTCATACTACACACATTCATACTATATAGAACACTTATTTTAATGGTTACAAAGTAAGATTGAAACCAAATGTAGTGCCTACTATACATATAGTGTGAGATTTCGGATAAGTATGATTTTCAGTAAAATGTGCTCATGAGGCGAGGTTCTGTCATTAACTAAAAGTAAAACCTTTTAAAGTAAAACATTTTCCTTACATGAAATAAAATAAACATTAACCAAAATTAAAAAAAATAAACTTTTAAATATTATAAGTAAATATTTATTTCAGCTAGTTGCCAAGGCAACATTTCTCATTTTCGTTTGGTTTAAGTTGCAGTATAAAATAACAAACTAAAACTTAATAAAAAAAATATATAGGGATATCCAAATAAAAATGGCAAAAACTTTTGAAAATTTTTTAATAATTTTAAATAAAATATAAGAAAATATAAAAATAAAATTAAATTAAAAATGTTAAGAAATACTATAATAGCATATCAATTATACTGAAATAAAATAAACACTAAATGAAATGATAAAAATTCTTTTCTTTTAGTTTAATTTAAGTACTAAAAGTTTATTTCATTTATAAAGTATTAAAATAACAAAACTTAAAACTATATAGACATAAAAAACTAACAAAAATGACAAAAACAACAAAATTACTAAGTAAAATATAAGAACATCTAAAAATTAAATCTAAAACTATAACAGTATATCAAATTAAACTATAACAGTATTGCAAACTATAAATGTATTACACACACACACACACACACACACACACAATATATATATATATATATATATATTAGGGCTGGGTATTGACACAAATTTCACAATTCGATTCGATTTCGATTCATAAGCTTGCAATTCGATTCGATTCAATATCGATATTCGATTATTTTGGATATCAGGTACAATACATGGCAAATTTTCTCAAGGAAAACAAATCTCTTAACTAATGCTGTAAACTATGGGAGTTAGTTTTAGCCTACTAGGCTACATTAGCCTACTATAATATTGAAGGTACAAATTAACTGATTTGTATACAAACACCTAAATTACTCTCAATTATGTTTTTTTATATAATAATATTATATGAAATAGCCTATAAACATTTAAATGGTGGCTATCATAAAAACTTGCCAGATTTATTCAAACATGCATTAAATATTGAAGAAAATTAAAAATTATAATGAATATGTAATATGGTGCATATATTTAGCAAAATGCTCCTTTTGAGTTAATTTTTTTAGCTGACTAACGGGTTTATGGACACTGGATATTGTTTTTCTGAGGTAAATGTGACGTTACATGACATTGTTTAGAAGCTGTTTTCTTTCCACAGTTGAAACACTAATCGACTAATTCCATGTGACATGATACGGATTTCGGTAAGTTGTACTCTTTCTTTTAACATACGTTCAGATGCTCATTTATCTGAGACTTTGTTTCATATCAATAGTAATAAAGCACAAAGATTATTGTGATTTATTGGATGGGAGGCACGCTACAATGTTCCATTCATTCAACTGAAAACAGGATGACTAATCGATTCTTGGGTTTTGAGAATCGATATCGGTTCGTAAAAATGAGAATGATTAAAATCGAGAAATGTATATCTTTTACCCAGCCCTAAAATATATATATATATATATATGTGTGTGTGTGTGTGTCTGTGTGTATATATATATATATACATACATACATGTATTATTCATGCCAGGCCAGTAGTTGGCGATGTCACTTTGTAAAGAAACACTGCGCCTATAAACTGAACATGTAATACACATGCGCATGACGTCATTGTTTACACAAATTCGTGTTTTTGTAGTTTACACAGAGACAATAATGGTATCGTTTTCAAAAACTTGCACTTTGAAACCCGTTTTCAAAAGTTTGCATTTTCAGTCCCCCAAAATGCTGTTGAAGGTGAAAACGGTGACATGTGAACCCCCCCTAAAATAACATTAAGTCATTAAGTGGTAAATTCTTGGAATATCTATATTTATATTGTATATATATATATATATATATATATATTACTTTCAGATGTGATAGAGCATCATGGTTTTAGCACCTGAATATTTCTCTCTGAAAGTGTCGTGAAACGTGCAATAAGCAATGCAATATCATTTTGCAGAAATGTTCCCACAGGCACGTTTTTTCCAATGAGCCTGGGTTGGTTAAGGTTGTGGTGTGGATTATTAAAACTTTATAGTTATCGTTATAGCTATTGTACATTAGAAAATAGCAAAAGCTTGTCTGAAAAAATTGGCAACTGTTGCTATGGTATAATTGGTCAGTGATTTAAATAAACCAACCATGTATGTGTAAAGTCTCCAAACTCATGATTAGACACAATAAATCAGGTTACTTAGCATGTGTGCAAGAATTTCAGGAAAGGACATGAAGTAACTGACTGTTTACATGGTGCATGGATAGTGCGTAACCTAAAGTTCCTCCACCTAAAATAACCTGCCATACCTCCAAAAGAATGATTTAGACAAGCTGTTTCAACTAGCAGGGCTGTGCGCAGCTGTTATGGTTATGGATTAAGATAACAAAGGCTAAGAGAGCTTAGTCCAGCAGAGCTTCTCTGAACAGGCCAGGACTTCAACACTTCAACTTCAGTGTCACATGATCCTTCAGAAATCATTCTGATATGATTATTTGATGCTCAAGAAACTTTTCTGATTTTATACACACTACTTCATCTCTCCCTGACTGGGATGTTCAAAGACTCTGCAACACACATTACCGCCTCAGGACTCGTGCCCCCAGCTTTACTGCCCACGTCTGACCTTTAACCCCCTGGAATAAGGTGCGCTGCTGAGGCATGTCAGGGACCTTCTCATGCACGCGTGCACACGAACGGGGGAATGTGCTGTTTTTAGTCACAAGAGATCTTGTGGGACCATAAGACTTTCCATGTCTATAGTAGCTCCTCCAGGCCTGTGGGCTTCTTTATACGAGCTTCAATATAGCTACAAAATGGCCACCCACAAAACAAACCCCCTTTTATGGGCGCTAGTCATGAGCAATATAACGCAGGTTAAGACATGCCCGGGGCCGTGTGCGAGGGGAGGGCGTGGAGCGCCGCTAGTGTCGCGGTATGCCAATGACAAACGCTTGCTGACAAGCAGATGCCTGCCACATGAGGTAAACTGCTACTAAATGTAAAACAGACTGGAGATTTTCTTGAATTTGCTAAAATGACTTGTGATAGTCTTGGAAGCTTTAGTAACAATGAGTTGGAAATGACATATTATTCGGTAATATCAACTTTTAAAAAAATGAATAAAAATAAAGTGGAGAAAAACATTGGTAAAAGAAAACCTAACCAATTTAAAAAATAAAAATGTAGAATATTATTATTATTTATATACTATTATAGTATTTATTCATATTTTGAATGAGCTTTTATTTATTTATCATATTATCAGTTTTCATTGTAATTTTACTTTAAGTTTGAGTAATTTTGTCATTCTTTTTTTTTTAAATATATATTTATGTTTAGCTTTATTCTGTTTTTATTTCAGTTTTAGTAACTTCATCTTCAACTTATTTTAGTTAGTTGCCAAGGCAACATTTAAAATGTTATTATCTAACATATTTATTTATTTATTACATTTATATATATTATTTAGTTATATATTATTTATTACATGCAACATATAAATAATGTATATTGTATAACATAATAAAACTTAAAAAAATAAATAAATGTAAATATATTATAAATATAGCATACATCTATTATGCTACAAATGCATGCATGCATGAATCAATGATAAATGATTGAATGAACGCATGAGTGAATGAATAAATGGGTGAATGAATGAATAAATGCATGTGTTAATGAATGAATGAATAAATAAATTAATGAATGAACGAATGAGTGAATGAATGCATAAATGAATGAATGAATAAATGCATTATTAATGAAAGAATGTATGCATGTGTGAATGAGTGCATGAATGGATGCAAATGAATGAATGAGTGAATGAATGCATAAATGAATGAATGAGTAAATGAATGAATGAATGAATGAATGAATAAGTGAATGAATGAATGAATAAATGCATGAGTGAGTGAATGAGTGAATGAGTGAAAGAATGCATTAATGAATGAATTAATCAATCAATCAGTGCATGAATTAATGAATGAGTGAATGAATGCACAAATGAATGAATAAATGAATGAATGAATGCCTGAGTAAATGAATGAGTGAATGAATGCATTAATGAATGAATGAATGAATCAACCAGTCAATCAATCAATCAATCAATCAATCAATCAATCAATCAATCAATCAATCAATCAATCAATCAATCAATCAGTGCATGAATGAATGAATGAATGCATGCATGAAGGGCTGCCTGACAGAAAAATGATTTCCAAACAATTCACAGAATCAACCCTTTTCTCTGCTGTATTTTCACTTTCCTGTCTTTTTACTGTTAAAAGGCCTGTCAGTCCACCTGTTGTAAAACCTGATGTGCATTTCATTTCTACAAGTAACATTCATTCCTAAAGTAAGTTCCAGGTCAAGGTCAGTTATTTCCCACATACCTCGTCCTCTCTTCCTGTGCAGATGCTGGGAGTCACAACTTCAAGGTGCATAACACAAATAAAATCACAATACAAACACTCGCCATGGCCTTGGAAGTGTCCATATCTCTTTGTATCACATGAGGGGCCAGATATCCTCACAGTTACCCATCTGTCCACATCATTCTCTGCTGAACACAAAGGCCCTTTTCCCTCTGAGACAGAGGTAGAGTGTGCGTAATTCTGTATGTGTGTGTGTGTATTACCATCCTCTGGTACTGGGCTAATACTTCACTAGACTGAAAATACCCTACTTAGTCCTCACAATACACCGATCAGGCATAACATTATGACCACTGACAGTTGAAGTGAATAACACTGATTATCTCTTCATCACGGCACCTGTTAATGGGTGGGATATATTGGGCAGCAAGTGAACATTTTGTCCTCAAAGTTGATGTGTTAGAAGCAGTAAAAATGAGCAAGCATAAGGATTTGAGCAAGTTTGACAAGGGCCAAATTGTGATGGCTAGATGACTGGGTCAGAGCATCTCCAAAACTGCAGCTCTTGTGGGGTGTTCCCGGTCTGCAGTGGTCAGTATCTATCAAAAGTGGTACAAGGAAGGAACAGTGGTGAACCGGCGACAGTGTCATGGGGGGCCAAGGCTCAATGATGCACGTGGGGAGCAAAGGCTGGCCCGTGTGGTCCGATCAAATGAGCTACTGTAGCTCAATTTGCTCAAGAAGTTATTGCTAGCTCTGATAGAAAGTTGTCAGAATGCACAGTTCATCGCAGTTTGTTGCGTATGGGGCTGCATAGCCGCAGACCAGTCAGGGTGCCCATGCTGACCCCTGCCCACTGCCGAAAGTGCCAACAGTGGGCACGTGAGCATCAGAACTGGACCACGGAGCAATGGAAGAAGGTGGCCTGGTCTGATGAATCACGTTTTCTTATACATCACATGGATGGCCGGGTGCGTGTGCGTCGCTTACCTGGGGAACACATGGCACCAGGATGCACTATGGGAAGAAGGCAAGCCGGCGGAGGCAGTGTGATGCTTTGGGCAATGTTCTGCTGGGAAACCTTGGGTCCTGCCATCCATGTGGATGTTACTTTGACATGTACCACCTCCCTAAGCATTGTTGCAGACCATGTACACCCTTTCATGGAAACGGTATTCCCTGGTGGCTGTGGCCTCTTTCAGCAGGATAATGCGCCCTGCCACAAAGCAAAAATGGTTTAGGAATGGTTTGAGGAGCACAACAACGAGTTTGAGGTGTTGACTTGGCCTCAAAATAAATCCATGGAGGCCCCACCTTGCAACTTACAGGACTTAAAGGATCTGCTGCTAACATCTTGGTGCCAGATACCACAGCACACCTTCAGGGGTCTAGTGGAGTCCATGCCTCGACGGGTCAGAGCTGTTTTGGCACCAAAAGGGGGACCAACACAATATTAGGAATAATGTTATGCTTGATTGGTGTATATTTAAAAGGATATTCAGTATGTCACTTAGACTTGACTTATTCCCCTAGCTGGCGTCGGGCCGGAGCCACCTCCGAATCGTGTACGCTGCTGTGGGTGCCGCAGGATTTCGAATCTCATTCACTACACGCCTCCATGCTGATCGATCAGTGGCCCACCGTGGGGTGATGCGTTGGTTTCTTAGGTCGCCGACGATTTGCATCAGCCAGGTCTTCTTCGGTGCGACTTCGGCAGTGCTAGAGAAGGAGAAATGGCAGTCGGTCGGCACTCATCCGTCAGATGTGTCCAAACCACTGCAGATGTCGCTTCTGGATGGCCTTCTCGATTGTAGGCTGGTCACCGCATTCTTTTTGGATACATTCGTTCTGGAGTCGGTCGAGCCGGGAGACGCCAAGGATTTGATGGAGGCATTGCATTTGGAAGACCTCGAGCTTATTAAGTTCCGACTTAAGGACGGTCCAGGTTTCTGATCCATATATAACAGGACAGGAATGATCAGGGTTCGGAAGAGTCGTATCTTAGTCGCAGTAGTGATGTTGGCCTTCTTCCACAAACACCACTTCAACAAGGCGAACACAACTAGTGTTCCTTTCAGTTGGAAACTGCAGTGAATTTTATGTATTGGTACGTTTTTGAAGTTTGGCAAAAATGTAGATAAAGGCACTTGTTTCCAGTGAGCCTATGTTGACTAACTCTGTCTAAACGACAATGAATTAAATGCTCTTTTTAGGAGCCTTTAGAGTGATCTTCGTTAGATTCTCACATTGCGAAATAGAAATTTAAAGTGTTCTGGTCGAACAATCACAGGGATCTTTGGGAGAAAGAAGCAGAAAGGAAAGATACTTGGCATGTCCCGCAGTCCACAATTTTGGTTTTCTCTCCAGGGAAAGCTCAAGTACATGAGGAGGAAGCTGCCAACCGTGCAAACTCTTCACGAGCGCCTCACACTGCACAGGTCGTAATGAAAACCATCCGTATGACTTTCGCAGCCGCTGCGGAACTCAAGACCAGAACGACTTTACACAAAAGCTCTTTATCTATCAAAGTTCAAGAGTTTCTGCACCGTGAACTCAGACTACCACACGTCCTTCCTTTACTCCCTGTCACAACATCTACCTAGAAGACAGATAAGAATCAATCACTGAGCCTAAAACAGATGTTTGGTGAACCTCACAGCTGGACAGGAGATGATTGTGAAAAAGATTCAGACATGTAGAACTAAGATTAGCCATGCTTCAGGATCAAATAACTTGAGTAAACAAGAATGTGATCAAGAACCTGTATTGGTGGTCACATTTCCTCAGCCTTTGTCAGTGAACTGCATAGAGTAACCTGAGGTGTTTTAGGTGTAACAAATTCACATATTATGTTTCCAGGCACCGTGTCTCAGTCTGGACAAGCATACAGTCCATGCCTAAATGATACTGCCAAAATATTTTTTTTTCCCTGAGCAGTTCTTGGTCAGAATATTCTGCAAAGGGAAGCAGACTTTATGTCAATAGTGCTAATGCAAAATCACAACAGCATCCTGACAGTGAAGGATGGAAGGAAGAGGATGAGGGCAGCAGCCACAGTCTTTCCAGAGTGGGTGACTATGAGCAAACGTCGAGTTTGCCAAGAGTAGACTGACTCAGCCCTTCTCTTTCCCTCTTTCTCTCGCTCACACACTCCTCCTGTGTGATCTATAAATCCTGTCACGGTTGTGCCGCAGATGGAGTGTTTTATTAGAGACTAACTAAATCCAGGGATGAAATCAGTCATGGGGCCTGAAAGTGAAAGATGTTCCTGGGTAAATCTCACGAAAACAAGGACTCTGCAACATACTTTAATGATTTCAACACTTTATTTTAAGGTGACGTAGTTATAACTACATGTACTTACTATAGTAATAACAGTAAATTATGCATAATTACAAATAACTAACCCTAAACCAAACCCTAACCATAAGTAGTTAATTAATATTACTCAGTACTTTTTTGAGTAAGAACAATGTAACCACGTCACCTTAAAATAAAGTGTAATTTAATTGATGCTTTAATGAAGTTAAGTCACCTTTATTTCTATAGCGCGTCATACAATACAGATTGTTTCAAAGCAGCTTCACAATAACAAGCAGATTATGATCAATGATACAAATTTCATCAAATATGAGACAGACAGTGGCGTCAATTCAGCAAAAGCCAAGGTATGGCAGACTCTGATGGCATCTTCCAATCTTCCTCCCTTGACGTGACAGTCACACTTTCAAGAACTTCACACAACTTTTTTCAGCACTTCAAAGCACTTCAAATATTATTCAATTTAAATGTTATTTTTAATGTGATGACCAAAACTATTTTTTGTTCATCCTTCAAAGATTGTCCTCATTTGTAAAACTAAAAGTTTCGCAAGCTAGGAAAACGAACACTTTAAACATTTAAAATCTAAAAAGACGTAATTAAATTACCACTTGCCTAGAGTCAGCAGAACAGTGACCAGCAACATTTAAAAATCTATTTTTGTCATTTTTTGTACAAGTATGTAGGAAAAGTCACAAAGTCTCATGAAAAACTTTTCTTCAAATCTCCAATGAAATTAGACAGCGAGTAAAGAGCGCTTCATTTATAATCACTGAAGCTGTCAGTCAGTTCAGCACAAACTGATTGAGTGTGAAATAATCAATGAATCTGTCAAAACTTCACAATGAATCTTTTATTTACATCATGTCTCCGCTTTGTTTGTTATAATGAGAGGATTTGTATGTGTGCAGAACGCCTCAGGTTACGACTGTAACCCTTGTTCCCTGAGAAGGGAACGAGACACTGCGTCCCTTTGCCACACCTCTCCATGCCTGGGAGCGACTTGCTTCATCGCGAAAGCTAACTCTGTTGTTTGCCGGCGCCCCTTTTGTACTTCCGTGTATGCCGTCACATATTACGTCATGACGCAGCACCAATCAGGATCGGTTTAGTTTCATTCATACTTCAGACGCGCTACGCTAAGGGAACTTATTAAACTTGCGCTAAATATAAACTCATTCAGCGTTTTGAGAGATACTGAGTGGATTCTCACTACTGGTAACTTAAACACCTCTGATTCAATTTCAAATATATAGAAATCCCTGGGATTGGCTACAATACATAGACATAATAACAATAGAAACTTTTACAGCGCTGTTGAACTCACAGGACATGAATAACCAGATCGCTTTAATTTACTTATTTTCTGTTTTACTTAACAATACAAATTATATGTTACACGTAGTAATATAACTCAATTAATCCTGCAATAAAAATATATTACTTGCATTGTCCTGACCAGGCAGCCAAGGTATGGCAGCCGCCACACCCTACCATACTTAATTGACGCCCCTGGAGACAAATTAAAATTCTACTGTAAAGCAGCTCCATAGAAGACACAGCTCGAATCAGTTCAATGTTGATTCAATTCAGTCGAAAAATTTGTCAATTGACCATTCGCAAAGACCCGCCCCCCGACAGACAGGACAGAGAAGGTTACTTTAAATATGAAACAAAGTCTCAACTCTAAAATTTTGTAAACAATAAATACCATTTTGTGGCTCTTTAATGTGTGGTGACAGGTCGCTGTAGCACCTCAGTTAAAGCTGCTCGTGAACCGATCATCTCTTCCTTCTAGTTAATTTATAGTATCACATAAACATGAATGAACTTCAGAAGGAATGTTGTTTCAACCGCAGAAAGACGTCAGTACACACCGTTTTTCAAGTTCAAGTCCACCGACATTAATCTACGAACTCTCTTGACTGCTTTGTCGGACAAAAATGGCGGATGGCGAATTTGGATTGGTCAGATCACCTGTCAATCAAACTCCCGGCGAAGGGTGAATTATGAAACAAAGCTGAATGTTTTAATAGTGAAACATGACCCAGGCATGTTTTTGGCGAGTTTCGTGACATTCGCCCATTTTGATTGACAAAAGTTCAGTTCAATCATGACAACTCTTGAAATAGTTTAGCATGTTATTGAGTATGTTAATGTATTTGGACTTGGTGGACTAGATCTCCTATGTTGCTGCTGCTGCAGACCAAGTATGGACTTGCTACTGCTAATAGATGCGCAGACACACTGCTGTGAGCATGTAAGATATGCTGCTGCTGCATAAACAGTCATGCATAAATCCTGTAGCAGATCTAGGCAGGTGGAGCTGGAGGAGGTGGAGGGTTTCAGAGGAACTCTGATAGCGCACTACAGGACAAGCTAACAGCAAACACTGAACCAGACTATTTAAATGTTGAGCAGGCAATCTCATTGGGTTTTTTTTTTCAAAAAGTTTTTTTTTTTTTAAGTTGCCACCAGCAATTTTTGTTGTATGAATATCTGAACATGCAATATGTCAAAAGAAAGAACAGGCCCTCTGCTTTTTTTCTTTCATTTTAAAAAAAAGTTTTATTCTAGCATGCATTAGTTTTTTATCAACACTTGAATATGTTCAGTAAATTCAGAACGATGGTCAAAACACAGATGGTGTAGATCGAGTCCATCAACACCCCTAAAGCTTCACAGTCTTATAGCTCATCCTGTGTCGACATTTAATTCAGTAACATTAGGCAGTTTTGATTTATATGCTGTTTAATGTTGATGATCGCATTATTTTACATATGCATATGATTACATATGATATTGCTTGTTTCAGCATCTTCTTCGCATGTGTTTTGATCAGGAGATTCTGTATTATTTCAGAAGATGTGTAATAGCACCCCCTACCGTATAACAGTGAAAACACAGAAAGCCGGAAACGTCCGTCAATGGCGGGGAAGCGTTGTCTCACAAATTACGGAGTTAAAAATAACCAAATTCAGGACTGAATTGACTGAAATCCAAAATATACAGCAAAAGTTTAGTAGGTTTAAGATGTAATTTTCCTATATTCTTTGATGTTTTAACATGTTTTCTGGACGTTTTGTGAGATTCGTCCATTTTGATTGTCAAAACTAAGATTGTATATTTTCAAACTTCACGCAGTTGACTTTGACCTAAAAGTGCACTTTGATTCTCCCCCACACACCAAACATAAACTCCATTCTACAGCCTGCAGAGCTTCCCATCTGTCTTTCATAGCAAAATTGCACTGCAGCCCTCAATGCAAGAGACGGATGGGTGATTAAACAAGGGCGAAGGAGAGAAAAGCAAAGAGAATGGGAGTCATGGCGATACGTGTCATACACAGTGCCAGAGATTATTAGTGAGGAACTCCAGACGCCTGCGTTTGATTGCAGTCTATGTGAAATGAGGTTCGATTACACCTGAAGAGACACATATAACACACATACTCAGAGGTCAGTGAACAGATGCCTCTTAACTTTGACCCTAAACCAAACAAGCATCATGAGGGACCACCACAGGCGTCGATGCCTATAGCCCACCTACACATTACACACGCTGGAGCCGTGTTACACATCGCAGTGACTTCTCGCAATGGAGGAGGGTGAATAATTAGGATGATGAAATTCAAAACGGCTGCTGGGACTGGAGACATGCTTCATCTACGGTGGAGAATGTTCTGGTGAAGTGTGTAACAGCGTTGCTCCAAAACACAAAAAAAGAACAGTTCATTTATTCACCCTCATGTTGTTCAAAACTGTTTGACTTTTGCCCTCTGTGGAAAACAAAAGAAGATATTTTTTGGGGGGGTTTACAACAAAATACAATGAAAGTCAATGGGGTCCAATGTTGTTGCTTTGGACCCCATTGACTTTCATTTTATGGATGAAAAAATTCTTGTAATTATCTTATTTTGTGTTCTACAGAGGAAAGAAAGAAAGTCATACTAAATGTTCATTTTTGGATAAATTATCCCTTTAACAGTTTTTCCTGAACTTCATTTACATGTTTTTTTTTTTTTTTCATTTGGCAGACGGTTTTATGCAAAAGAGAACTTTACTTAACAAATGAGCAAAATACGTAATTTATCTTACTAACCAACTGTTGAAAAACGGCATTTTTTAACGCACTGATATACACATGATATCACCTTCCCACATGCTGAGAGCCAGAAAATGAAAAAATAAAAAAATTTCCTTCCCTTTTCTGATTAAATGATACTTATGCAATCTGTTCTGAATTTGAGAGCCGTGGCTCATGGAAAATGTCACGCTCCATCATGCAATGTGATCAGCACTTGGAGAGGAACATTGTTTATTTAAACTACGTATGATTGGTCTTTCAATTAGGACAGATTCATCAGGAAACATCTATTTTTTCTCTGATAAGGGCTGATTTCAGCTGCTAATAGGCTTGCTGAACAGATTTTCATATGTCTTCACTACTGAGGAATACACTATGTTCTTCATGTTTCACTCTTCACATAAACACCTTGATGTCTCCATTGGGAAACATTGTTGAAAGCAGAGGAACTCAGCTCAAAACGTTATAAAAGATTAAACTGAAATCGCTTAAACACTTGCACCTGTTGGGCAGCGTAAAAAACGCATACCTGTACAATGAAAAGCAGAGCACAGTGGGCTAAATATTTAGTCAACCCATGTCGCTAATATGGCCGTATCAACAAATGAGGGTTTATTTTTATCTCAAAAAACAAACTTGCGTGAATGTGCAGAGAAAGCTGGAAAGATTTAGCTCTTTTGAGAAAGTTCCAGCCATTAATGATAAATGGTTATCATATGAGGAGCTAAATCAAGGCTATATATAAATCATAATGCTAAAAAAGTTTCTCCCATAGTTCTACTATGACATGCACAACAATATACCGATATCCGTCAGAATTTGGTTATAACCAAGATTTAGGGCCAGATTTACTAAACAGGGCAAATTAGCGCGAGAGCGCAATTCCAAAAAAGCGCAGATGGGAGTGGAAAGTTCTGCGCGTGATCTACTGACGACGCGCATTAAAGAACACAGACGCAGCAGGATCATTTCCATAATGACCAACACAATCTACCAAGAGCAGCGCAAATTAGCGTCTGGTTTAAGACGGTAAATAATGGCGCAAATACCAGTAAATTAGCACAAACCTTAGTAAATCACCTTGCATGAATCATTTAAATACTATCCTCCAATAAATTTTGTGTCTGAAACGGAAACTCCTACAAATGCATATGCACTAAGGTCAGCTGCAAAATAATCCTGTCCACGCCTTGGCACTAATTTTTCACTGTGCGTCTTTAGTAAATCCTGATAGTAGTTTTTTAACGCCAAAAGAGGGGTTTGCGTTGGCGCAAGCTGTTAGTAAATCTGGTCCTAAGATGCTTGCATAAATCTGAATTTTGGGTCATGTAAACATCTTATTCAGAATTTGTGTAACTGAATATTTACATTACATATGAAACATGTCAACATATGAAACATCAAGTTTACATATAAGAAGCCACAGGAAAATAATGTGTATGTCCAACCTTTGTGAAAAAGAAATGCGCTTAATTGTATTGAATGTGCACTTAAAATCTTTAAAAAATATATATTTTTAAAAAATGTACTTGCAGATAATATACAATTAATTAAATATTCCTGTTTATAGGAATATTCCAATAGCTGTAATCCTTTATTTATTAATTTATTTGGAACTACACTGTAAAAAGTGAACGTGCAGTTGTTTATTTAGGGAGGTATTTCTACCTGGTACTAACTATAAATTCTAATTTTGTTGTTGTAACCTAATTCAATCAGGTTTATGTAACATAAAACAAGGGAATACTGTTTTAACTTAACTGAGTTACATTGACCCAATATACAATTTCCACTAAAACTCAGGATGGACACATTCGACACATGCGCACTGCGACTGCACCAGACCTATAGAGGGCAGTATAGTCTTGACTCATACTGAACATCTGCTCTGAAGCACAAAGAAGAAGAAAATGTGTTTGTGTTTGGCTGGTCCTTGCTGATCGGCAAATTTTGCTCCAATGAGAAATTGTGATTTGAGGTTATTATACACATTGGGCCCCGTCATACACCCGACGCAATGCGACACCAGGCGCACTGCGGCAGAATCTTTCTCTCCCGCATCGGCCTTACCAGCCATTGCCGGTGCTGTTCCAGAGGCGTCGACATGACTACACGACAGGGCGCATCTTCAATATTCGACAACGACTGAAGGAGGCCTACTACTACTACGCCCAAAACACACCCATGACTCATTAAGAGACTTGGTACAACCCTTTTGGACCGTGCGCCTGGCACGCCGACCATTTTTTCCATCATTAAACTAGCATAAGTGGATTTGGACACGCCCTAAGTGCACCTGTGCCATGTGCTCAGATCGTTAAAATAGGACCCATTATGTTGCATCAAAGTGAAAATCACAACTGACATTATAAAACAAACTTACACTCAAAAAAATTTTTTTTGCCTATTGTTCCATTTAATAAAATAAAATAAAATTGAAATAAAATTCTAAATTAAATTTAATTTAATTAAATAAATTATTATTAAAAAATGAATTACATTTTTAATTAAATAAATTATTTGAAATTATTGAAAAATGAGCTAAAGTAACACAATTTAACATTTTATCACAACTTAATTTAATTGTGTTCAATCCACCTAATATATTTTACTTAATTAATTTGTGTTAAAACTAGATGAATAATTTTTGTTGATGTAACTAACTGGGCTCCGTTTCCCAAAAGCATCGTAAGTCTACACTCAACTAAATTGTGTTGACCCAACTAAACTGTTTTATTTTGGATTAACTAAATTACATTCTGTGTAAAAATGTCTTCAATTAAATTAAGTAAGGGTAATGAATTATTTTTTTGTGTATTTACATCAAGGTGGAAAAGGACTTTCATCATATAAAACAAAAAAGATTATATCAAACTTAAGTAATTTTACCTCGCTGGAGAAATCAGGTTATGCCTCCTGACAGTTATGCTTCAGTAAAACCTTGTTTTTCAGGTTGGTTGAATTCAGTTATAATCTTAAATCATTTATTTCATTTCAACAAAACCAGTTATTGTAGATGTTACCACATGAAGTAGATTTTCTAAGTAGAACTGACAAAAACAAAATTTCTCAGTGTAGAATATGGACCTTATCCGGAAAATGTTGTTCATGTAAACACAAGTCTCAATTTTAAGACTTGTACAGGGGACTTAAAAAGACATTTGTCACATTTACTTGGAAGAACTATCAATGTGTTGTTGTTTTAGGCGAACAAGCAGATGATGATTGCAGTTTTTGACATCAGCGTCTTTAGTAGTTGGTGAATGTGTCTGAATGAGCTTGGCTTTAGAGTAAAGACAATCTTCATGTCCTTGAGGGAAAAGGACAACTTGTCCCTCAGCTCCCTCGCGCTGGCTCCCCCTCAGGACTGAAGCGAGGGATAAAGCAAAGAATAACAGGATTTATGAAGTCGTAACACAACACCCTCAGATCTTTAAAGACAGGCTTGTAAGATTAACACTTCATTAGTAGAGAAAGAGAGAGCAAGACAGATGGAGAAAGAATGAAAATTCATTCATCATCAAGCTGACATGCAGCACCAGTTTACCATTCAACAGACTGATAGGACATCTCACATGTGTCTGTCTTCGTAAAGTGTCCTTGAAGATGGTCTAAACACACCAGCTGAATGAGCTCTACATGTCTCCACAAAGATAGTAAAAGCTGAAAATTTGCACTGTGGCGCCTAACTCATGGTCAACACGGGATGCGGGTCAAAACTTGGTTGATTATAATGGGAGCTATCTAGTTTTGTCACATCAGTCTAGCCAGACATAGTTGCTGTTTTGAAATTTTACGTGGTGATGATTAGGAATGTGCCCGAAGCTGAATACCTTATTCAGAAAGGCATGAATAATGACAGTTCTGATGCTCACGTGCCCACTTTTGGCGCTTTCGGCGGTGGACAGGGGTCAGCATGGGCACCCTGATTGGTCTTTGGCTATGCAGCCCCACACGCAACAAATTGCGATGCACTGTGTATTCTGGCACCTTTCTATCAGAACCAGCATTAACTTCTTGAGCAATTTGAGCTACAGTAGCTCATCTGTTTGATCGGACCACATGGGCCAGCCTTCGCTCACAACGTGCATCAATGAGCCTTGGCCGCCCATGACCCTGACACCGGTTCCTTCCTTGGACCACTTTTGATAGATACTGACCACTGCAGACCGGGAACACCCCACAAGAGCTGCAGTTTTGGAGATGCTCTGACCCAGTCATCTAGCCATCACAATTTGTTTAATGGTAAGGGTTAAGTTTAAGGGTAGGGTTAGATGTAAGGGAAGTGTCAACAGTGTAATTATAAATGTAACTACATAAATTAATTGCAGATGTAATTACATGCAGGTAATTTTTAAAATGTAAGTACAATGTAAAAACATGCATATACACAATAAGTGCATTGTATCAAATTATTAATTTAAATGTTAGTACATAGTAGTTAAGGCCACCTAATATTAAGTGGGTCCTAGTTATGTTTACCACAGACCTTATTTTACTCATAAATTGAAAAACCCCATTATAAAACCCCGTAGGAAAATCTCAAGGGAACCAGTGGCGAATTAGTCTTCTGGCTTTTGACGTCACAGCTACAGCACTTTATGCCAACACTGCAGACTAAGCACTACAGTGTCACTAGAAAAGTCTCCACAAGGAAAATGGCTTGATAAACATACAAAATAGTCTTAATCAAATCAAACAATTTGCTCTGTATGAAAACACACTGCCATCTGTGCATTCATGGCTCCAAATGCACATAAATCAAGCATGAGAATCTTTTCAGTCAGAGTGATGATCCATTTGCAAGCATCTGTAATGGTTCTGATCAGTTGTGAGAGGCGCCAAAAAACCGCTGGCATCTGAGAGCCAACACATGTGCTTCAATCCAGGCTGACGCTCACAAGCTGAGACTCTGGAGTCTGCAGACATGAGGAAAATCCCTGTGTGTGTGCGCCGTTGGTTTGAAGTCTTACACGCTCCACACCTGATGTGAACTCTGTTAGTTCTTAAATTAGTTGAGAGTTTGTTTCATGTGATTGTGGTCATTTTGGGTTATAAGTAAACGCTCTAAATGAACTGTGCTCCTTTTGAAAGCCTTAACAGGTCGCCGAACAGGTCGCCTTAACAGGTTGCTGTTCGGCGAATTTTTGCAGGTAAAATCCTGTAATTTCAATAAGAATCTGCGCAATGAGGAATTTTGAGTGAAGGTGAAAGATTTCCCTATGGAAACTTTGCAACAAGCTCAAGTTGGTCATACAAATTCGCCGCGCTGACCAACAGAAGGCTGATTGGTTTGAAAGTTGTGCTTCATACATCGATCGCTACACTATTGACACACTATTGATACACGGGGGAACTTTTTGAGCAATGTTGCTGGGCAATGTTGCCGTCAACTGGCAACCAGGTGAGACACAAGGCAACTAATTAGGGCAATGGACTAGTTCTCTCAAGGTGATGATATTGCTCATCACCTTGCTCGGCAACATTGCTCAAAAAGTTGCCCCTTGTATCATCACCTAAACTTTCACAGAAATTCAACTTTAGTCTCCTGAACATTCTTCGAAATATCTTCTTTTGTGTTCCAAAGAAGAAAGTCAAACTCATTTGGAACGACATAACTGAAAGAATAATGATTGCATTTTCATTTGTGAGTGGATAATCCCTAAATCTTCCCTTTCTTGAGTATGTTTTTCCATAAAATTCAGTTTAATTCAGGTCAAGCTTGGTTTTGAGGACATGCCAATGACCCCAGAACCACGACATGACCACAAGGCAAACAGGCTCATCGGTGGAATATCTGACAACCATCTGCTTCACTTTTCGTCTACAAAGCCACAATGTCTGAGAAATTGCAGCACCAGCGTGTGAGGAATATCGTTTTAGGCATGTGCGGCAAGAACAGGGAGGATAAACAAAAACTTCCAGAGTTTTGTGAGAACAAGAAGAATTTGGAAGCAATGCAAACTAACCTTTCTCCTTTTGATTCCTCCATAATCAATTAAATTATCTCTAAAATGTGTTTTTGTTAGAAATGTTTCCTTTTGTGTTCTTGGAAAAGATCAGCCTGGACATTCTGTGAAACATCTCAACAGAAGAAATAGTCATATAGGTTTAACAGGGTGAATAAACAATGACAGAACTTTCCTTTTTCAATGAACTTTCCCTTTCAAACTTAACATCTCTGGTGTCAAAGTTTTGCATCCTTGCTGAGCCCATAAGGACTTTCTAGATGTTTCACAATCATTATTACTGGTGTTTTTGTTCAGATACACCCTTGCCAAGGTGCTTATGCTGAGGGAAGTATCGGGTGGGCCAAATCCTTGACATGATTGTGAAACTCAGGCGGCTGTATACGAACTGCGTAAGCTGCTTTGTGTTGAAGATCTGGCTCAACACACACACTCTGTTCTCCATTCAAAACTGCAATCCACTGTGCCTCATTAAGCCTGAGAAATAGCTCCACCACAAATGAGAAAATCAGGCAAAGCGTTGAACACAGAGGGAAGAAAACTGACTCTATCTTTCTTTTATTCGTTTGCTGTTTTCTATTTCCCACCCAGCCAAGAGCAAGATTGCTTCAAGCCCCGCTGCTCCTCTGAATATCTGTGTGGGGTGGATGTGGATTCGAAACTCCAAACGTGAACTCAAGTCACAAACCTGTGCCAGATCACAAAAGGGAGATGAAAAATTCACTTCATTTGAACATATGTGCACACTTTTAACAGAACGACAGGGAAGGAGAAACTTTGTGGTCTTTTCTAACAGTATATGAATAATTTCGACTTTACAGCTCCCCATGTACACAAACAGACCTGAGAAAGTTTGGGCTGCTGAGTGAAGATGTGATAGAAGAACCATGAGAACGTTACACAATCCTGCTTTTTCATTACAACTGGATTGAGCAATGTGGTATATTATGGGTGTTTAAAATGATTCTAAGCCAGGGGAGCTAACTTCAAAGATAAGTCAAAATTAAAAACATAGAGCTAAATGTTTCATTTTACCTCTCATATTACAAAGTATTAAAGGGTTAGTTCACCCAAAAATGAAAATTCTGTTATCATTTACTCACCTTCATGTCATTCCAATCAGTTATGGTAAACGGAAAAACAAGCATGCTTGCTTGACGTGCAAGAACCAATGTTATGCAGTATTTTTGAACCAATGAGGTTCATTCTTGTGTTACGCAGCACGTTTGAGCTTCGACAAGAACCAATGAGGTTCATTCTTGTTATGCAGTATTTTTGAACCAATGAGGTTCATTCTTGTGTTTTACGCAGCACGTTTGAGCTTCCACAAGAACCAATGAGGTTCATTCTTGTTATGCAGTATGTTTGAACCAATGAGGTTCATTCTTGTGTTACGGAGCACGTTTGAGCTTCAGCAAGAACCAATGAGGTTCATTCTTAGCTTTCACAAGAACCAATGAGGTTCATGTTACGCAACACGTTTGAGCTTCCACAAGAACCAATGAGGTTCATTCTCGTGTTACGCAGCACATTTGAGTTTCCACAAGAACCAATGAGGTTCATTCTCATGTGTTACGCAGCACGTTTGAGCTTCGACAAGAACCTGTGAGATTCATTCTTGTGTTACGCAGCACGTTTGAGCTTCGACAAGAACCAATGAGGTTCATTCTCGTGTGTTACGCAGCACGTTTGAGCTTCCACAAGAACCAGTGAGGTTCATTCTTGTGTTACGCAGCACGTTTGAGCTTCCACAAGAACCAGTGAGGTTCATTCTCGTGTGTTACGCAGCACGTTTGAGCTTCGACAAGAACCTGTGAGATTCATTCTCGTGTTACGCAGCACGTTTGAGCTTCGACAAGAACCAATGAGGTTCATTCTTGTGTTACGCAGCACGTTTGAGCTTCCACAAGAACCAATGAGGTTCATTCTTGTGTTACGCAGCACGTTTGAGCTTCCACAAGAACCAATGAGGTTCTTTCTTGTGTTACACAGCACGTTTGAGCTTCCACAAGAACCAATGAGGTTCATTCTTATGTTACGCAGCACGTTTGAGCTTCAACAAGAACCAATGAGGTTCATTCTCATGTGTTACGCAGCACGTTTGAGCTTCCACAAGAACCAATGAGGTTCATTCTCGTGTTACTCAGCACGTTTGAGCTTCCACAAGAACCAATGAGGTTCATTCTTGTGTGTTACGCAGCACGTTTGAGCTTCGACAAGAACCAATGAGCTTCATTCTTGTGTTACTCAGCACGTTTGAGCTTCCACAAGAACCAATGAGGTTCATTCTTGTGTGTTACGCAGCACATTTGAGCTTCGACAATGACCAATGAGGTTCATTCTCCTGTGTTACGCAGCACGTTTGAGCTTCCACAAGAACCAATGAGGTTCATTCTTATGTTACGCAGCACGTTTGAGCTTCCACAAGAACCAATGAGGTTCATTCTCATGTGTTACGCAGCACGTTTGAGCTTCCACAAGAACCAATGAGGTTCATTCTTGTGTTACGCAGCACGTTTGAGCTTCGACAAGAACCAATGAGGCTCTTTCTTGTGTTACGCAGCACGTTTGAGCTTCGACAAGAACCAATGAGGTTCTTTCTTGTGTTACGCAGCACGTTTGAGCTTCGACAAGAACCAATGAGGTTCATTCTTGTGTTACGCAGCACGTTTGAGCTTCGACAAGAACCAATGAGGTTCTTTCTTGTGTTACGCAGCACGTTTGAGCTTCCACAAGAACCAATGAGGTTCATTCTCATGTGTTACGCAGCACGTTTGAGCTTCCGCAAGAACCAATGAGGTTCATTCTTATGTTACGCAGCACGTTTGAGCTTCCACAAGAACCAATGAGGTTCATTCTCATGTGTTACGCAGCACGTTTGAGCTTCCTCAAGAACCAATGAGGTTCATTCTTATGTGTTACGCAGCACGTTTGAGCTTCAGCAAGAACCAGTGAGGTTCATTCTTGTGTTACGCAGCACGTTTGAGCTTCCACAAGAACCAATGAGGTTCATTCTTTTGCTACGCAGCACGTTTGAGCTTCGACAAGAACCAATGAGGTTCTTTCTTGTGTTACGCAGCACGTTTGAGCTTCCACAAGAACCAATGAGGTTCATTCTTATGTTACGCAGCACGTTTGAACTTCCACAAGAACCAATGAGGTTCATTCTCATGTGTTACACAGCACGTTTGAGCTTTGACAAGAACCAATGAGGTTTGTTCTCACGGGTCAAGCAAGTACAGTTTAATGGTTTTAAGCATCATAAAGTATACGCATTACCGTTCAAAGGTTTGGGGTCAGTACGTTTTTTTTAAAAAGAATTTAATACTTTCATTCAGCAAGGACATATTAAATTGATCAAAAGTGACAGTAAAGACATTTATAATGCAACAGAAGATTTCTATTTCAAATAAATGCTTTTTTCATCAAAGAATCCTGAAAAAATGTATGATGGTTTCCAAAAAATATTAAGCAGGATAACTGTTTTCAACATTGATAATCAGCATATTGGAATGATTTCTGAAGAATCATGTGACACTGAAAATTTCAAAATATATAAATTTTTAAATATACACACGGTGGTGTAAATACATAATATATGCATGTTATTATAGGTTACAAAATTATTTGACTTGAAAAGGCCCATGTTAGAGAATATTGCAAGTTCCACCCTTCAATTTCTATCTGTGCATGAGAAGAAATCCCCCGTGTTTTAATGTTAATGGATTTTTGGGTGACATTGCATTTTTTTGTGGTTTGTATGCATATATGTATGAGTCACTGCGTTTGTGTGTGTTATATGCAAGTGTTTAGCTATAGTCCACAACTCAAAATGCTAGTTGCCCAGAAAACACAAAACCAGCTGGGTTTAAAAGCCAGAACACAGTGTCAATATTTTCACAGATGAGCGACAGATGTTAGCGGCCTATCAAAGAGGATGAAGAATTTTGGCTGATAAAGACATGGGTAATTTTAAATAGCATACATGTTTCGAAATAACACAATGACATGAACTTTCATTTTTGGGTGAACTGTTCCTAAATGTGATTTGGGATGGATTGTGCAAATGTTTGTGTGGGTAATGAGTGGGTTGTATGGAAGGTTACAGAGAGGCGTATGGTTTTCTGTGGTGTAATGCACTTTGGGCCCTGTAAGCACTTCTGAATTTCCCTTTCTTCCATCGCAACCACACACACACATTTTCCCTCAATCTGGGCCCTTACTCACCCACACACTCCCGCTTTCTTCTGGCAATCTACCAATTCAACATACTGCATGACATAAACCTCGACAGCATGATTTAAATCCACATGGATCTGCGTAGACAACCTCCACATGGCCCTGCCAGGTACTTTCCTTTGTCCACTCCACCCGTTCCTTCTCTTCTCTTCTCCATCTATCTGTCTTATTCCACCCCTCCTTTCCTTCATAAGGGATTCATTCCTCTTCCATAAAGCATGAGGGACTTTTGAATATCTGCCTGCCTACATTCCACCCACCCACTTTGTCTTTTTTCTCCCCTTCTCTCTTCGGCACACATCGTCTTTTCCTCCTCTGCATCCCTCCAACTTCTTCCACAAAGTCCACAGAGGGATCAAATTTAAGATATGGAGAACATACAGAAGAATCTGTAGTTGATTCATCCGTTTGATTCTTCAATTTCCTGTCTCTCTACTTCTTATAATTGGAAACAGATCTCAGTTTCATCTTCCGTTCCCTGGCCACTGTTGTCGTTCTTTCTGTAGCTCAATCATTTATTCTTGTCCCCTTATTCTTGTATTCCACTGACAGTACATTTTTGTACCCAGTAATTATTTACCTATTTTGTTTTAGAAATATTATGTGGAATGTATATCATTATTCCTGAAAAAAAAAACTGAAATCACTGAAATCACACAATTCTCTGGAATACTTGGTTCTGATTAGTCAAATTTGTTGTCAGATATTTTAGTTTGACTGCTAAACTGTATAATTGTGCCAAAAGTCTGATTTCCTACACAGATGTGTTAGTGTTAATTACATTTAATTGTTTATGATTACATTGTAATTATTTATGACTGTACACTATCCCTAAATTATGTTATTAACAAAAAGAAAAAAAAAAAAAAAAACTCTACTGGTCCATTCAGCTAGAAAGTCATTAGGCCACAACATGGCACTGTCCCTAATCTTCTCTTCTTCAAAATATGGCAATGCATTGGTAAAATACAGCATTTTACGTTCACAATGGTCCACGCATGATATGGCCAACCTAGAAAGATGTCCCAATGTCCATACTGTCCATCCTAAATAGTATGTGAGAGTACAAGCCCGATTCCAAAAAAGTTGGGACACTGTACAAATTGTGAATAAAAAAGGAATGCAATAATTTACAAATCTCATAAACTTATATTTTATTCACAATAGAATATAGATAACATATCAAATGTTGAAAGTGAGACATTTTGAAATGTCATGCCAAATATTGGCTCATTTTGGATTTCATGAGAGCTACACATTCCAAAAAAGTTGGGACAGGTAGCAATAAGAGGCCGGAAAAGTTAAATGTACATATAAGGAACAGCTGGAGGACCAATTTGCAACTTATTAGGTCAATTGGCAACATGATTGGGTATAAAAAGAGCCTCTCAGAGTGGCAGTGTCTCTCAGAAGTCAAGATGGGCAGAGGATCACCAATTCCCCCAATGCTGCGGCGAAAAATAGTGGAGCAATATCAGAAAGGAGTTTCTCAGAGAAAAATTGCAAAGAGTTTGAAGTTATCATCATCTACAGTGCATAATATCATCCAAAGATTCAGAGAATCTGGAACAATCTCTGTGCGTAAGGGTCAAGGCCGGAAAACCATACTGGATGCCCGTGATCTTCGGGCCCTTAGATGGCACTGCATCACATACAGGAATGCTACTGTAATGGAAATCACAACATGGGCTCAGGAATACTTCCAGAAAACATTGTCGGTGAACACAATCCACCGTGCCATTCGCCGTTGCCGGCTAAAACTCTATAGGTCAAAAAAGAAGCCATATCTAAACATGATCCAGAAGCGCAGGCGTTTTCTCTGGGCCAAGGCTCATTTAAAATGGACTGTGGCAAAGTGGAAAACTGTTCTGTGGTCAGACGTATCAAAATTTGAAGTTCTTTTTGGAAAACTGGGACGCCATGTCATCCGGACTAAAGAGGACAAGGACAACCCAAGTTGTTATCAGCGCTCAGTTCAGAAGCCTGCATCTCCTCTGGTATGGGGTTGCATGAGTGCGTGTGGCATGGGCAGCTTACACATCTGGAAAGGCACCATCAATGCTGAAAGGTATATCCAAGTTCCAGAACAACATATGCTCCCATCCAGACGTCGTCTCTTTCAGGGAAGACCTTGCATTTTCCAACATGACAATGCCAGACCACATACTGCATCAATTACAACATCATGGCTGCGTAGAAGAAGGATCCGGGTACTGAAATGACCAGCCTGCAGTCCAGATCTTTCACCCATAGAAAACATTTGGCGCATCATAAAGAGGAAGATGCGACAAAGAAGACCTAAGACAGTTGAGCAACTAGAAGCCTGTATTAGACAAGAATGGGACAACATTCATATTCCTAAACTTGAGCAACTTGTCTCCTCTGTCCCCAGACGTTTGCAGACTGTTATAAAAAGAAGAGGGGATGCCACACAGTGGTAAACATGGCCTTGTCCCAACTTTTTTGAGATGTGTTGATGCCATGAAATTTAAAATCAACTTATTTTTCCCTTAAAATGATACATTTTCTCAGTTTAAACATTTGATATGTCATCTATGTTGTATTCTGAATAAAATATTGAAATTTGAAACTTCCACATCATTGCATTCTGTTTTTATTCACAATTTGTACAGTGTCCCAACTTTTTTTGGAATCGGGTTTGTAGAATAATTGTTCCAAAACATAGTATGTTGAAAATAATATGCCAGAAGTCCCTGGATGGTCTACTATTTCGGGTAGCTTTTCAACTCTGCACACTCTAATGGCTAATATTGCCCACAACCCATTGGAGGATTAGGTTCAGAACTACAAACATGAGTAAAAAGTGTTTAAAAAAAAAACTACAAACATGGCGGACTGACAGTTAAGAGGTTTAGATAATGGAGTTTAAGTGACTAATAATCAATATTTAAACGGATATATTTTTTTTAAAATTTAATGTTATCTGTGTTCTATTTTATCTGCAACAGCAATTTGAGCTTTTTATAAAGATTTGTTTGGCCATTAACTTTTAAATACATCATTATGCAAAAAATGAGGAGAGTCTACCCATTAAAGGCCCTCAGATCAACGTGCTACTTCTTTTCTCTCCAATACCATAGGAAATTAAATAAAATTAAATGTGGAGGATGTTAAATGTGACAAGATGAATGTTAGGCCAGTTTACGGTAAAACGATGCACATATGCGACAGAGCGTCCATTAAAGACACAATTTTATGACGTGATAGTATGTCCCAAAGCTACTCTCCTGCTACACACTCAAAATTATGTACTTTTTCTTCACAAAAAGAGTACATACTTTTAGGGTATAGTATAAGTAGGTGAATTGGGATGCAGCATAGGTAATAAACTACGCAGAACTTTGAGAATAGTCATATTTCAGATTTTATGACCAACAGGTGGCGCTGTGTCAAACCACTCAGGTACTCTCGGCTCAAAGTGGTAATGATAAATAGCAAGGTTTGTGTCAATAGCTCAGATTGTTGCAAATATACAAGCTCACTTTCTTTTTGGCACTCCTTTAATCAATTGTCCTCACACTGTTTAACTATCCCTGTTTTGCAATTCACATACTATCCACCCTAAAAAGCATTACTAATATTAAATACTATTTAGGGCAGACAGTATGTAAATTGGGACACAGGGACAGTTTAGCATACAGCCAGAAGCACTGCATACTTGACACTATAAAAGAAAAAGCAGCAGTAAGAGGAAAGGAAATGTGCCACGTTTAAAAATTGTGTAAAGAGGTGCTATAGAGCATAAGTCAAAATATTCTGCGAATAATGGCTTAAATCTCAGTCTTCTCTTTAAATAAAGATATTGTCTGGCATTAGAAGACTTGTAATATTAATGGTATTAATGTTAAATATTTAAATGGTACCTTTCTGTCCATTTTGGAGCTTAACAAGATGAGTAGATGACAGAATTTCATTTTTTGGGTGTCCTATACCTTTAATTATTGTGTGTGTCATAGTTTAAGTGTAGTAATAGTGTGCTGGATTCCCTGGTAGGGGAACAGGGGAGAAGAAAGAAGTGAAAGATGGAGGGAGGGAAAGAGAGAGAGGAAGTTGGGGTGATGTCTCCCTTGACCATGTGCAGTTAAATATAGCCCCATCGAGAAGTTTTCATCCAGAGACTTTCTCTGTTTGTTTTGAGTTTGTTCGGTTTTGAGGTGGGGGCAGGATAGGGGTTGGGGGATATTCCCACGGCCCAACCGAGTGGGATGAACAACTCCAACAATGGGAAGGAGAGAATGTGGATGGAAGGAGTTGATATAGAATTGGACATGTCCCAAATAGTCCTACCTTCTAATCAAACTCATTCTCCTTCATTAACACTGTCCAGACCTCTGAGATTTTTGAAAAGACCAACATTTTGTTTTGGATTCTGGTCCTTGGCATGGAAGTGTTGGTGTCCCTAACAGGATTCTTAACTTGCTTAATCAGCAAGAATTCATTTGCCAACAAGCATTTTTGGGTCCACCAGGTGGTCCAGCACTAGCCAGCCTAGAAATTCATGAAATTCAGCTGGTGAAGCTATTTGCCCAGGGGTGCATTTCCAAAATGTTAGCCACGTATGGTCCCATAGTTCCAACGAACATTCACAAAAAGCATCGCAATGTTGTGTGGTTGAAACTACAGCTCTTGACCTGTGGTTAGAAGCATAGGGCCCTATCATACACCCGGCCCAATGCGACGGCAGGCGCATCGCAAGTGTTTTTTGCTAGTTTCAGCCCTACGCAGTTATCATTTTCACGTCCAGCGCCACATTGTTTAAATAGTAAATGCACTCGCGTCCATCTGTTCACCCATGGGCGTGCTGGTCTGAAAACGAGGTGTGTTCAGGCGCATTGTTGGCGCGTTGCTATTTTGAGGCAACTGAAAACGACTGCACCATTGACCAACAAAAACCTGGTCTAAAGTCAATAGCACAGTATTTTTTGTGTTATTTAAAGAGCGCGTTAGTAATATGCGCCTATAGGCGGGTGCACAATGAGCCAGACGCGCAGCAGCACACAAACATTTTTAAATATTAAAAATAAAAGGATTTCTCTCTGGTGAAGCGTTTAGTCTTTCTGATCGCAAATTCCACCATGTAAATAGCGAATCTGCCATGGTGCAAGCGCAACTGGCTTTTAAAGGGAATGGGAGATTGATTGGTTGGTTTATTGCACGTTATGCCCAAAACACACCCATGATTCATTAAGAGTCTAGGTGCAACACTTTTAGACCATGCACCTGGCGCGCCTACCATTTTTTCCCGTCGTTAAACTAGCAAAAGTGGATTCGGACAAGCCCTAAGTGTACCTGCGCCATGCGCTTCAGACCATGCGCTCAGATCGTTAAAATAGGGCCCCTAATGTTAAAAATCACATGTATTCCATCCTTCACTTAACATTACAGCGACTTGCTTGTTGAGGAGTTGCTCCATGAGATTTCTGGATTGGAATGAACTTCTGGACTCCTGCTATCGCTTCAGGGTCCCACTTCCAAACCACAATAAACAAAGACATGGAAAATCAGGCTCTCCGAATGAAAGATGACTGATTCTACACCAAGAGGAGTTGAGGAGCAGGTCACAGCCTGTTACTGTTGGAGTACTAAATGGTATATTGGAGGAGATCTGTGGGAGATGGCTTGAAATACAGATGTAACTGGCAAAGAGAGGTGACGGGAGTGTTCCTGCTGCCCAGCGATCCATCAGCACTGTGTTCTCACCAGTGTAGATTTTCAGCAGCTGGCACTGCGCTCATACACACTCTCACATACACCATAAACCTTTTATTTCCTGTCCCTATCACTTGCTTAAATCACATAAACACGCTGGTGATGAAAGATATGAGAAGGATGAGAAGAAACAGAGCGGATCATTTCGGGAACACTGAGGTTTTTAGAAAGGTTAAGGTAATGGCGTCTGTTATGCTACGCTAACTGATATGATTGGGTCACGCTCTCTCCTAGAATAGCTGTGAGCTCTTTTTCTTCTGGTCACCTTACACTGCGAGCGAGTGGTGCAACACACTGTGACAAAACTAGATCATGCACTTGCGGTGTAGATTGATTATAGTGGCAGCAGTCTTGTTTGGCCTCGTTACACCAGTAGATTGCGGTGTTGACAAGGTGTATGTCAGCCAACTGTCCTTGTAAACACGTACAAATATCTGTGAGATTGTTAATGCTTCATGTGCGTGTGATTACAGACATGCCAGACTGGTATTTTGCTATAATGTAATGAAGCAACCTCACTCGCTGTCAGCTCTTCTGTGCAGCGTCGTCCATCATTTGGGTGTGCTCTGAGTTAAAATGTGTTGTGAAATTACTCGCTTTGGTTCTTCTAAAATGCCAATTGGAAGCCAGTATTCTCTTTATGTTCTTAAAGGGATAGTTCACCCAAAAATGAAATTTATCCCATAATTTACTCACTCTCAAGCCATATGACATTCTTCTTTCAGCCGAACACAATTGGAGTTATATTAAAAATATCCTGGCTCTTCCAAGCTTTATAATGCCAGTGAATGGTAACTTGGATTTTGAAGCCCAAAAAAGCACATCCATCCATCATAAAAGTTATCCATACGGCTCCAGGGCGTTAATAAAGGCCTTCTGAAGTGAAGTGATGCATTTTTGTAAGAAAAATATCTATATTTATAACTTTATAAACTATAATCACTGGCTTCCGTTAACAGCCGTACGGAAGTTCTAGCTCCGAAGAGTGACCTCTGACCTGACACATGACGTATTGACGAACACGGAAGTGCTAGAGCAAAACAAAACACCGGTCACGAATTATAAGTCTAAAATGAGAATTTTTAAAGAGAAATGTCAGAGGAGCTTGAGTTTGTTGTCCAGCACTATTTGTTTGAACCGCGAGAAGCGTCTATTCTCACCTAAGCTTACGCTACTCCTACATCCTACATCATGCGCTGGGTCAGAGGTCACTCTTCCGCCAGAACTAGACTCATGTACGGCCGTTGCCGGAAGCCAGTGATTATAATTTATAAAGTTATAAATATGGACATTTTTCTTACAAAAACGCATTGCTTCACTTCAGAAGGCCTTTATTAACCCCCTGGAGCCGTATGGATTACTTTTTTGATGGATGGATGCGCTTTTTTGGAGCTTCAAGAACAGGATATTTTTTAATATAACTCAGATTGTGTTTGGCTGAAAGAAGAATGTCATATACACCTAGGATGGCTTGAGGGTGAGTAAATTATGGGATCATTTTCATTTTTGGGTGAACTATCGGTTTAAAGGGATTGTTTACTCAAAATGAAAATTCTGAAAATTCCAAAACCTGTATCACTTTCTTATGTCCATAGAACACAAAAGAAGAAATTTTGAATATTACACAAGTCGATCTTTTCCAATGAACTTTAATGAAATGGTGCTTTTCAAGCTTCAAAAAGTACACAGAAGTATCATAAAAGTGGTCCATACGCTGTATTCCAAATATTCCGAAGTTGTATGTCACTGTTGAGTGAGAAACACACCAACATTTACGTCATTATTCCCTACAGTGAGCTCTTAACTCAAAAACTGGATCATTGAGTCAGTGAATCATATTGATCAATCCTAATCAAATTATAGAAAGCGGTTGGAACCATATCAACCTATTCCTTTAAAAATAGTTAACCTGAAAGAGAAAACCGGCCATAGAAGAAGTCCGTTAATGCTAGTGCATGATATAGCACCCCTAGTGGCAGCACTGAGAATACAACAACATTTCACAATGCATATTCATATCACTAATAGGATAGCTAACAACTATTAAATATAGTGCTATCAAATAGTAAAAGACTACTTTCTGATGTTTTAAAGTGCATTTTAAAAGGAAGTACAGTTTTTTGCAAACTATTTTTTTCTTTAAAACAAACATACAGTAAATCTGTTAAACACACACACAGACACACCAACGAGATAACGATGTTTAACTCTCAACACATTATAGTCAGCAAACACATTCTCAATTACACTGGCAAAAACCTTATCAGTTTTTCACAAGCCAATAAAACTCAGAATGTACAAAGGTATAAAGTGACAGCAAATAATAAATGTT
The DNA here is from genome assembly GCA_039654105.1 of Coreius guichenoti. Classification (NCBI taxonomy): domain Eukaryota; kingdom Metazoa; phylum Chordata; class Actinopteri; order Cypriniformes; family Gobionidae; genus Coreius; species Coreius guichenoti. The sequence goes on from CM077192.1 coordinate 19,865,450, forward strand.
TGAACAAAACCGCCATAAAAGCAGTGATGACATATGTGAATATCTCAGGCCAGTCCCATAATGTCTTTTTACAGCTTAGGGAAGAGGAAGAACAACTGTTTGTTCACAAACAAAGCCTTCTGTAAATTTGCTGACAGGTCTGTGATGCTGCATTTAACTCGGCAGAAGTCCTCAGAAGAGCCCTGGGAAAAGCTAACCTTGGTTTGCACAGGTTCATGCTGCAAAAAATGCCAATGTGAGCTTTTATAGTAAAATTAAGAAATGTTTTATTTCATGTACCACTTTATACTATGTTTTTGAAGTATGGCGGGAGCTTTGATTTAATGTAGATTAATCTGAGGCTGAATCTAAATGCCAGATACTCCATGGCGCCGTTCATGTCTCACATTAAAACGTTCATCAGCTCAAAGCGGTTGCATTCCTTCACCTTTCCTCCAAAGCAGCCACATGACTTTCTATGTGCTTGTCTCTCTCTTTTTTATTTAAGACAATCGACATGTTGGCAGTCCATCCAAGTACACTTCATTTCAAGGTCCAAAATAAGCCATCAGAAGTACCTGGAATGTCTCCCAAACCAACAGAACACGTTCACCTCAGCGTTCCAGTCGAACTGCGTATCGCTGGATCCTGCATACATGCGCGTGTGTGTGAGCGTGTGTATGCAGTCTGTATGTATAAACCATTCCTCAGTCATTATTCCAGTAAGTTGACTAAAACTCGTAGGTCACCGTACAACTGGACTCTTCAAATCTAGCAGCACAGCTGTTTCAACAGAACTGAACAATGAACCCCTGTGACTCCAGGCATTTACTTGCTCCCTTTGTCCTCCTTTTCTTCAACACTTTCTTCTTCTATGATCTCACACCTTTCGCTGTCGTGAAACTGACCAGCTGTAAATGCAGTGTAGAGTTCCGGCTCATTAACAATACAAGGCAAATATGAAATAACAGAACGAGACTGTGAATTCATGAAACAGTCTTATTCGCTAAACACATCCTTTCTATGCAGATTATGCACATTATAGATTGCATTTTATTCACAAATTCAGTGGTATGTGTGTGGCTCGATTAAAGTTGTGCTATTATTGTAACCGCAAAAGACATTGAGGGAAACAAGGGGCCGTTCACACCGACACCGTTTTCAACTAAAAATGGAAAACTTTTTCCGCGTTTTGGCTGTTCATTTACACAACAACAGCATTTTAGAGGCCTGAAAAATGCAAACTTTTGAAAACTGGTTTCAAAGTGCAAGTTTTTGAAAACAATAGTGTTATCGTCTCAGTGTAAACTACCATTATGTGTTCAGTCTATAGACGCATAGTGTTTCTTTACAAAGTGACATCGCCACCCACTGGCCTGGCATGAACAATACAGCGTTTTTAATCGTTTCACAGATAAGTGTGAATGGGGATCTTTTTGACGATTTTGTCGTCTCTACGCGAAAAAATGCATTTTCCGTTTTTAGTCCTCTGCAATAATTAGAAATGGACATATTCTTGATGCTCTGCTGCTCTCCATTACACACTTCTCTGTTTCTTGTTAGGGTGACAAAAAGTTTTAAAAGTTAAATTTTTAGGCTTCTCTGCCTCAACGGTCTAACAGCACTCGTCAATGTCAAAATGATTGAGATGGCCAATCAAATCAAAGAAGGCGGGGCTTACTGTTCACTGAAGACGAGTGCGAATTCCAACGCGACACTTTGGTTTTTGCAGTGAAAGAGTCTGTGGTAAGATGTAAATAGATGTAAATATCTGAAATATACTGTTTTAAGATAGAAATGTTAAACTACTGACAGATATCCAAAAATGTCACAGTTTTGAATCGAAAACATGCTATCATTTACATGATTCATGTCATTCATAACGAAATATAATGAGACAAGAAACGTTTCGCATTTTTGACACATTAGATGTACGAATAAGAGGGAATGTGTGCAAATTTTAAAATAAAATATTTGCAAATAGTTTAAATGGATTACATCATAACTACCTAATATCCCTGGAATTTTTGCCATTTGTATTTATTTTTCTTGATTCCCTTAAATCCCTTTTAATAATTGAATTCCTTTAAATAAATAAAAAGACCAATAACCCAATAACACCACCTCCCCGCACGCAAAAAAGGTCCTGTGCTCTATTCTCTAAATCAGGGTTTCTGAAAATGGGGTTCGCAAACCCCTGGAGGTTCGTGAGGGAACTACATTTTTAATATTACAAATTGTATTTTAAAATTTTTCTTTGTTTATAAAATAAAAGCATGTCATGTGACAATTAATTGATGTCAGCGAACCTTGAACATGCACATGTGATGTTAAATTATTGAAATATTAACTTTAAATCCCAAGGGCTACTACAAGCAGTGTTGCCAAGTCCATGGTGTTCCTGCAGAATTGGGCTTCTTTTACACTGTTGCCGTGGGTAGTTTTTGTAGTCTGCGGGTTGAAGCGATCCCCTTTTACCCCCCGGAACACGATTTTTACCGGGGAACCCCTCTGGAACGCGATTAGGCGAGTTTTTATTAGCAATTGGCCGGGATTTGTTGTGCAGACCTGGAAACCCTGACTACAAGTAATTATTTTAGGTCAAAAGGGTTCGGCTGACAAAATGTTTGGGAATCCCTGCACTAAATCCCTGCAAGATTTTAACATTTTAAAATCTTGCTGATTACTTACAAAGCACTAAATGGTTTATCTCCCCAGTACTTGAGCGAGCTCTTAACGCATTATACTCCATCACGTCTATTGTGGTCTCAGAATTCTGGCCAGTTTATAATACCTATAATATCAAAATCAGCTGCAGGCAGTCGATCCTTTTACTATTTAGCACCTAAACTCTGGAACAGTCTTCCTAGCATTGTTCGGGAAGCAGACACACTCTGTCAGTTTAAATCTAGACTAAAAACACATCTCTTTACTATGGCATACACATAAAACATTTTTAATTTCTATTATTCAAATCAGTTAAATGATTGTTTTAGGCTGCATTAACTAGGTCAGCCGGAACCGGGAACACTTCCCATAACACCTGATGTACTCGTTACATCATAAGAAGAATGGCATCTACGCTAATGTTAGTCTCTCTGTTTATCCCGAGGTTTACTGCAGTCGGCCGGATCCGGGCCATATCCGGACCAGATGGTGGACCTTAGCTTGGACATGACGACCATATCCCTGAAGTGTCTGTAGAGACCGTGTCAATTAAACTCCCCCCTGTAAATGCCGCATCGACACGACATCCTCATTAAACCCGTCCCCGGCGTGACGACTCCAATCTTTCGAATAATCCTACGAATATCTATTGATCTAATATGACTTCTGACCTGTAATGTTGCCAGAATCATAATCATACACTATTTGTTCGTCGGCCAGAGGAGAACTGGCACCCCGACTGAGCCTGGTTTCTCCCAAGGTTTTTTTCTCCATTCTGGCCCTGAAGGAGTTTTGGTTCCTTGCCACCGTCGCCTTTGGCTTTTGGCTTGCTCAGTTGGGGACACTTAAATTTCAACTATATTACTGATCTGCCCGCACTGACACTATATGATAATTGAACTGAGCTGATGACATCACCGTTTTCACCAGAGCGGCTGTACAGCCGAATCAAATTCCGTTGCATTATTTTCCTGTTACCACTGTGAAGCTGCTTTGAAACAATTGCCATTGTAAAAAGCACTATATAAATAAAGGTGATTTGATTTGATTTGATTTGATAAAAGAATGAGAAATCAGCTAAAAACAGCGACCATAAAATTAGAGTTGAACACAAATTAAATGCCACAATTCTCATCTCTTAATATAATTATAATATAATATAAATGTACCATCATTTAGCACTTTAGTGATTAATACACAGGTTTTGAACTGAAATACTTGTTTGCACTTGCTCTGCCTTACGTGCCAATGTGAGGCTAAAATCTAGAAAGGTTCACCAAGATCTGCATAGGATCGTTCTCGCTCGCACACACACACACACACACACACACACACACACACACACACACACACACACACACACACACACACACACACACACACACACACACACAGAGACAGACAGACAGACAGACAGACAGACAGACAGACAGACAGACAGAGACACAGACAGACAGACAGACAGAGACAGAGAGACAGACAGACACAGACACAGAGACAGAGACAGACAGTGCACTGCAACTTGATCGCTTATTTTTCATAAAGACACACATAAATAGACAAACACACACATTCTAGTCTCATTTTTCTCATAGCTAAATTGCGGCGCTCTGAGCTCACTGTTTCCATCTGTGATGAGGCCATTTACCCCAGTACAGCTGATCAGAGCCAAGGTGGAGTAATGGGCCATAAATAAAAGTGCAGATTCAATATGTTTTATTGGGACAAAGGTCCAAAATTTACCTTCCAAGGCTTCCAAAAAAAAAGATTTATGAGGGTTATTTGACCGAACTGAGCAGGGCAGTTTTATACGGCTTGGCTGAACAGCACTGATAATTAACAGTAACTCTTAAAAGGAATGCAGTTTAAGTTATGTTGTCGTAAAAAACGAATCATCATCAATCGTAGCAATTACCACCAGACTCTTGGATTTCCGCTTTTTTCTGAGATGGATTTCAAAACAACAGCTCAGGGGAATAATGGTCAGCAAGTGTGAGAGGTTTAGACCGTAATGTTTGCATTTTGGGAGTTGTGAATTTTGACAGCTGCATTAAAGGTCTGTTAGGACTCTCAGCTGGTTGTTTACTTAGATGCAGAATACACACACACACACACACACACACACACACAAAGAGTTTATGCATTTATATGCATTTATAGACTGAAATAGCAACAACATTCCTTACAGAATATCCTAAAAAAATCTCCCAAAATGAAGACGAATGAAGTTCGGAAGCATTAATTAAGATACTTTCTTTTGGCCAAAATGTAAGACATCATACCATGTATCCAGCTTATTTTACAATGTGGAAGTAAGCAATTTTCTGTGAATGTGCAAACTTAAGAATCAGTGGTGGCGCTAGGCCGGGGCTTGCTGGGCCATAGCCCCCAAATTTACTTAGCACCAGCGTCTTTTACTCTCAGTGTCACTTTCATTTAAAAACCTGAAAAATAAAATAATGTAAATAAATGTTGTAAATGTGCCTATATATAAACAATGGTTTTAATGGGGGAGGAGTCAATCGCACGCTCAGGTATGGCGCGCGCATTAGAAATAGTGATCATATTAAGCTCCTCATCAACAGCGATCATATTGGAGAACTATGAAATATGAAGCAAAAGACTGCAGACTTTAGACATATTTCGGAATAGTTCAGAAGATAACAACAGAGAGATTGTCCTCTTGTAATCGGCTAATGGTGAGTAGCTACCCTGATCTTTTTAAAGATTCACTCACGTTATAAACATCAAATAATATAGCCTAGATTTCAATATAAATTCTTGCAGTTTGTTTGCCCTAGCTAGCCTAGTGGTGATGAAAAAATAAAGAGAAAATGTTTGAAAGCGGTATTATTTTTAAAAACTTGCACTTTAAAAGCCGTTTTCAAAAGTTTGTATTTTCAGGCCCCCAAAACTCTGTCGTGTAAATGAACGACCAATGCATTAATCTAAACGTATAGATTAATGTTAAACAGGCGTGTTTGAACGTAGCATCTCGTCTGCTTTTTCAGTTTCTCGTGCCGTGTTTTAAAACTGTTTTTTAGTTAAAAGTTAAAAGTTCAACTTTGAAAACACGTCTTGCCACCCTGCGCTCTTTTGCATTTTGTTTGCATTTTAAAAGCACAGCGCGTTCCTTCATTTAGCTCACTGCAGTTTTAAAGCCCTGCTACATACGCCTATATGTCTATGGGATAGTAAGTCGACAAGTTTCAAAAAAACGTTATTGATTCAAAGAGCTGGTAAGGTAATAATAAAGGTGTTAAGCAAAATTGATACTGTGCTTAGTTACTGTGTACACTTTACAATGTGACCTTGTAAATGTATAGTTTAAGGTAAAATGGAAAATTAAATAAATAAAATGCAATAAATCCAGGGTATTGAAGTTATTGATTCTTTTTTTTTCTTAGCACCCCCTTTGAACTGTTAAGCCCCCCTTTAGCACCCCCAAGAAAAAAAATCCAGGTAAGAATGCAGTAAATAGTAAAATAATTTGCTCTACAAACCAGTGTGTTTATGATTACGATAATAATTTATACGTTTTTGTACAGCTAAAATAACTGAAAGCAGATGAGGAAGCATCAACACATTCAAGTTACAAATGGCTGCACCACTCTTACGTTAAAAATAAGGTGAATACTTCTGCAGAGAATGCAATCCCAAAATACATTTCTTTCAATATCAAAAAAAGACATAATATTTGTGAGTAAAGTGTTTTTTTATGCTTAATGGAGCATCACGTTGTTAGCTTAGCAACATGCTAACATTACACTAAAGACTTTAGATATACAAAGATGGTGCACTCTTGGTGGGAGAAAGTGCAACATGCAATATGGCGGAATAAGTCCCGCCTTCTAAATAAAAGAACCAATCGCTGATTGGTAAAGTCATCGCGTCACTGCAGCTGCCATTCTGGCAAGCAGTTTTTGAGATTTCAGGATTCCCCCATTCATGTAGATAGGACTTGGTCTTGGATGCCCGAAATAGTTGCAAATATGGCCGTTGAATGAATAGACTTTCCTTGAAAGGGACTTTGATTACACTCTGTAGAAATCAAGCCAAGCTCACCTGAGGATTTGTATGCTGCACAGATATAGAGTCACTGCCTACACTGATAAAAATGATTCTGTGGTGAAGTAAATACTACAGAAAAAAATAATATAATTTCTACATGAAAAAGTTAGTTCAGACTAACTTTTTTAGTCTAACTCAGATTTTAAGAATTTAAAAAACAAAGTAAATTGTATATTAGTACTCACTTCAAACTTGTAGAAATTAAAGTGTAAATATCAACATAAAATTAAGTAAAACTACTCAATTGATACTGATACTGGTATTCCCATCATGCACTGGGGCTAATTAATGAGGTTGGTTTTTCACTGTTTTCCAGCTGTATTTACAATAATAAAAATTACTTTTATCATTGATTTTGTTGTTCGGTTTAGTAACTTGCCATTTTGTGACATTTGGAGTTCATTTTCAACTCATAATTACACATTCATACTCAAAAATGATCCATCGAATGTTACCGCCATTGTGTATTGTGTACCAAGTATTGAGATCTCTGTGTTCAGATGCCATGTTACTTCTCATATGTAGATATGGTGTCTACGCAATAAACTTGCACAAGAAAAATTAAGTAAATTTTACTTATTGTGTTTTTTCAGTGTATATTGAGTTTTAAAATCTTTCATATCTTTAACATTTCTGTTTCAGTTAGGATGATGCCTTAAAATAGCTAAGATCGGTAAATTAGATCTCGGATCTATGTATAGATGAATTATCTACACAATGTTCCTTATATCAGACATAGAACCGGATAGATTTGAACTAGTTAGGAAGCACTAAATTATAACTTATTAGTCTTGGTCTGAGAATCTACAGTTTAATGTCAGGTCAAAGTGGCCAATCTCTCTCCAGTGGCCATGTTTTACAAGTCCTCTCAGGCCTAAAGAGGAACCCGGGAGCCTTGTTCCCACAGGGAGCACGACCTCTGAGATTACCCAGCCACCATGAAGCTGCATTGGGAACGCAACACTGCACGGGTTCCCCTGCATTATGGGGTCGGAGGTCAAGGCCAGCATGGCTGAGAAGAACATCACTGAACATCCCTCAAAAACAAACAACTACAACAAAATCTTGCTTTGAAGGTGCCACCATCAATGATCTCCTCACTCCTCAATAAAAAAGCAACTCAATAGACAATTTCATTGCTCAAAAGTTACTTGATGGGCTTCTCAGTTCTTTGTTTCTGAAGTTCCTCCTAAATTTCCTTAAGATGTTCCAGAGTTAGCAGGGTGTACCGAACTCTCCCGCTGTGAGTTTTCCCTCCTCTCCTCAAAGTTTGATGCCCATAAATCTGACAAACCCCACACACCGTCACCAAATATACTGTTTATGTTTCATAGACTCTAGACGAGAGGGCAGCCATGAGAGATGAGAAAGCGACAGGGTTCACACGAGCTTTCAGTGATTTAGGGATCTGTCACCTCGCACAAGAAACTAACCAGTCAAGACGAGGCGAAACTACTTTTGCACTTGGACTAATTAAGGGCCTGGCTTTGATTCTGTCTTGTGGCATTTTCTTCTAATTATATGTTTAAAGAGAATGAAAGGAACTGTTTGTCAAATGCCCATTGTAGTAAAAAAAGGCCCTTGCCTGACCTATAACAAGAACACACTGTGCGTAAGAAGTGAAATACTGTGACCAGTTTTATTGTGTTTTATTTATACTCCTCGATTATAAGTTTATAATCTTGTCTTTCCGGAACTGTAGATGACAGTATCTTTAGACAAACAAGAGAGTAATGAGTCAAAATGGGTAATGAGAAACTTCTCGAAAGCTATCAGTTTTTCCACGTTTGCCTCCTGCTGGTGTCTACCAGCAGCCTTTTTTCCTTTGCAAAACAAGTTGAGTCTTTACAAGAAGCAATTGTTTCCTTCTCCAACTTTCGGTCAACCTCTGTAATTGCTGTGCATGTGGCTAAAACAATGTTCCTCTGATTGAAACAGCTATAATCAAGGCACCACTTGGGACTGGACCAAAACACTCACTTGATTCAGGTCTGAATCTGTCCCCAATACAGTCTATATAGTCTATTCATCTGCTGTAGGTTTGTTTCCAAAATCTGAAAAAAATCTGGCCTGCATACTGATAATGAACTAGGTCCAAAACACCCCACCCCGGAGGATCTATTTTTCCTTTCTTTTTCCTTCTCACAGGACAGTACATCAAAACAAAACTTGAGACCTATTAAATAATGGATACAAGTCGAATCAGTACTCACTGCCTAAAGAAAACACCAATAATAAATATAGTTCTCAATTTTTGCTAACCTTGCTCTAAACACTAGTATACTTGGTCACCAGCATACATTTGGACGCTGGTTTACTAGTGGTCCCATCGGGTTACTTAACTAGCAAGTCTTCAGTGGTCAGCCAGCTTTATTAACTGGTGTACAGCATGGCTATGCTAATCTACAAGCTAAACCAGCAATAACCAGTCAATATAAGCATTCCTAGTCAAAATTCAAACTCTAAAAAACAAACTTTCTTAGTAGGAACTTTACCAATAAAGAACAATCATACGTTTACTAAAGAAAGTTCAGGACACAACGATCTTGGCCTACCCTTACGAAAAAGAAGTTTATTCAGGTGTGCTGTTAGTATACTTCTTTTAATCTAAAAAAAGAAAGTATACTTTGTCTCCTTTTTATGTACTCAGAAATATACTTAAAATTAGACTTAAGTACTTGACTTTTGATCGAGATATACTTAAAAGTATAAATAAGTATTCTAAGTATACTTGGCTTGTAGTTGTGTTTAATCTTTTGATTGAGTAGCCTATTAAATATACGTTTTACATAGGCCTACTGTCTTATACACTTACGTTGTTTGAAAATTTTGATATATAAAGGAAACAGATGTTCCTAATTCTGAGTATCTGAATTTTTGTGTAGGCTAGTCCAATGGTATTGTACATAGGAATTTACTTCAAATCTACTTTACTCTTTCCCCGACATTGACTGAACTTTCCAGCTATCCATGTTTTCGCAACCCATTCTCACTCCCAAGGCGTCAAAATCTGAAGCATGATCAAGTGCCTTCCGCGTCACAATGAAGACACTAAAGGTACCCCTAGGCGTCACTATATCGACACGCAGGGTACTCCATTCATTTCAGTTGTTTGCCCAATGCGTCAGATCAAGATGCATTTAATTCTTTGCATTTGTAAAAGCAGACATGATTTTATGAATATTTATAGGCTACTTTTATATTTTGGAGCAACTAACCCAACTCCTACCCTAAACCTACCCACTTCTAAACAATATAAAACACGTAACAGGCTAATAAAAGTACAGTCACAGGTATTTATTGCAAAAATGACCAAAAACAGTATAAACTCATGTTGCATTCCAAGTCTTCTGAATGTGGCATGATGAGCTGGAAGCCCATTTGCCTGAGTTGGCGTAAATGCAGTGACGTCATTGAGTTGCGCCCGCATTTAGGTTGGAGCGCACCTGTGGTGGGTTTGTTCGCGTGCCTTGGCATGGTGCTCCGACCGTTTCGAGGTAAGTGGATTGTTTGTAGACTGAGTGCGATCTCCAGCGCATATGTAGTAACTAAATGGTTTGCTGCTGTAATCCTAGTTTCCATCACAGACGTGGTTTCGGGATCTTCCCGTTTGTTATCAGCTGGCTGCTGCACGGGCGTCTGTGCCCTTCAGGTGCAGGTATGACTGGTTTTAATGGATTGTGGTCGACATTTAAAATATAGCAACTGGTCAGGTAGTAATACTCCTGTATTGTTTTTGTAGTTCGTGATGTATGAATGACTACTGTGAACTATTAAAGGGACCTCTGTCTGTCTGTCTGTCTGTCTGTCTGTACCTGATCCCGCAGCTATGTGACGGAGGATCGCAGTGATGTCCCCGCTGTTTTGTCGGGGGTTATTTTGATACTGCTGCTCGCATTATTATACTCACATACTCGCTACTTTATACGGTTTAAGTTGTTTTTGTTATTAAGATTCATTTTTCTTTTGTTTGTTTTCATAATTTCTTTGCATAATCTGTTTTTGACTGTTTGGTCATGAATCGTTTGTTTGAATCCTGATTTAATTGTTGATTTGTGAATTGTGTATAACAATACATATTTGTTTGTTTTCCTTTTGTTTTGAATCCTGATTTATTTTGTGCATTCCTTAATTGAATTTGATTTCCTGTATGTGCATAACAAACATTTGTTTTTGTTTCTTGATTTTGTGGTCAAAGACTATTTGGTTGAATTTGAGTTTGGTTGTTTGTGTCATTTATTATTTTTGTCAGTTGTTTTCTTTATTGAACTGGGCCATTAAGGTTTTCTACCAAGGGCCGGTTGTGGATGAATAACTGACGTTCACTTGTCTCTTTATATAATTAATCATTTTCTTTGTTTTCTGTGTGTGTGTGTGTGTGTATGGTGTGGAGAGTTTGCTTGTTTCTAGGAGCTGCGGCCTTCTTGCGTAGGAAATTGACTTCCCTTCTCTTCTTTGGTGGTGGTGTTTACACCGTGTGCCGTGACTGATCACTTCACTGGGGCCCGTGTGCTGTGAGTGTGAGCGTGCAGTGCGTGTGAGGGGAACGTGTTTATCTTTTGCCCGGGTATTTCTTGAGCGAGGCCACGGCTTTTGTCCTTTTAACATCAAAATTGAATGATTGGGGCTTGTGCCTCAGATTTTATTCTGATAAATCATAATAAACTTTTGTATTAAATACTTGTCTCCATTCACCTTGTCTTTAGTAGGGAACCTGTGCACTGGTCACATTCTCTGGGTGAAATTCCCAGGGTGGCGTAGTCGAAGATCAACATATGTAGTGTTTTGCCCCTTTAGTGTATGATTTATTTTGGCTTTTGAACCCCTTTCCTTTTGTCTGCTCCTCGTGGATGCGAGATGAAGTCATACGATGTCTTCATGTAAAGAACAGAGTTGAACTTAATGTTTTAATAGCTAAAATGATGATCCCGCCACTCCGTGAACGGACTCAGTCATATCTCATTCAAATGATACACACGACTCTTTAGCATGACGCAATTGGTCACAAGACACACGAGAGCCAATGACATTTTACAATCAAAGCTGACGTAATGACGCAATTGGTCACGAGACATACGAGAGCCAATGCAATTTCACAATAAAATCTGACGTAGCGGGCGGCAATTTTTTTTTTTAAATTTGATGTGTGCGTGATCTTCGGCGGATGGAGACGCTGATCGCTTTTGGGGATTTCAAAGGAAAGCACTTGACCATGCTTCAAATTTTGAAGCCTTGGGAGTGACGGTAAGGATCCACTTGTCCGTGCGATACTTCTGACGTCAAGGGACTTTAACGTGCCCGCAAAGCATCCTGGGAAGGCGGCGCTGCATTTGAAAAAATGCTGCGCGTCAAAAAGCTGGCCGATGCCCATCTTCATGCAAATGAATCCGTTGAACGTGACTATCCAATAGAAGTAGAGCACATGGAGACTGGGGGAAGTCTCTCGCGGGTCCTTTGTTCTAGACGTCCTACTACAAAAATGCTCAGGAAACTTTAGTTCCGAGTAGCGAAAATGGAGGAGAAATTAATTGTGGCAGTTGAAGCACTTCCAAATCTATACGACCCATCTTTGTTGTCCTATAGGGACAACGAGCAACGTAATTCTGCCTGGAGGAGGGTGGCAGAGGTCGATGGAGTACCTGGTTGGTTTTGTGAGTTTGCACTGTGTAAAATAAAATGTTAATTCAACAGAATGGTAGCAGACAGACACTTGTTCTCATAGGCTAGTAGTACTTATGATAGCAGGTAAAAACCACGCCATGCTCAAAACCACGCCCATAGCGGTAAACTTGAGGAACGCCCATCAACGTAAAAATGAGGGGAAGCGTCGCAATACCACGCTTCAGTCGTGTCGCAAAAGTGGATCTGTACTGTGAGAACGGGTTGGTTTTCACTGTTATACGGTAGGGGGCGCTATTACACATCTTCTGAAAGAATACAGAATCTCCGAATCAAAACACAGGTGAAGAAGAAACAAGTGATAGAAGATTGCTTACGCAAATGTAAAATAAAACGATCATCAAACATTAAATAGCATATAATTCAAAACTGCCTAATGTAACTGAATGAAATGTTGATCCATGAAGAGAAAACGTTGGTGAAGCTTTGGGGTGTTGATGGACTCAATCTATTCCAACTCTGAATAAGATCAGGACAAAGTCTTTGACAAAAATGCTATTTGCTCAGCTTTTTGTTTAAAATTTTGCTTTTTTTTTTTTTTTAATGAAACTTACCTACATTCAAATATTGATAAAGTATGCATGAAGCTAGAATAAATGTTTTTAAATGGAAAGAGTTAAAGCACAGTAAAAGGTATATTTCAAGTATAAAAAGTAATACCTAAATAGGAACACAGTAGTATATTTTCAGTGCAAAAATACAAACCCGATTCCAAAAAAGTTGGGACACTGTACAAATTGTGAATAAAAAAGGAATGCAATAATTTACAAATCTTATAAACTTATATTTTATTCACAATAGAATATAGATAACATATCAAATGTTGAAAGTGAGACATTTTGAAATGTCATGCCAAATATTGGCTCATTTTGGATTTCATGAGAGCTACACATTCCAAAAAAGTTGGGACAGGTAGCAATAAGAGGCCGGAAAAGTTAAATGTACATATAAGGAACAGCTGGAGGACCAATTTGCAACTTATTAGGTCAATTGGCAACATGATTGGGTATAAAAAGAGCCTCTCAGAGTGGCAGTGTCTCTCAGAAGTCAAGATGGGCAGAGGATCACCAATTCCCCCAATGCTGCGGCGAAAAATAGTGGAGCAATATCAGAAAGGAGTTTCTCAGAGAAAAATTACAAAGAGTTTGAAGTTATCATCATCTACAGTGCATAATATCATCCAAAGATTCAGAGAATCTGGAACAATCTCTGTGCGTAAGGGTCAAGGCCGGAAAACCATACTGGATGCCCGTGATCTTCGGGCCCTTAGACGGCACTGCATCACATACAGGAATGCTACTGTAATGGAAATCACAACATGGGCTCAGGAATACTTCCAGAAAACATTGTCGGTGAACACAATCCACCGTGCCATTCGCCGTTGCCAGCTAAAACTCTATAGGTCAAAAAAGAAGCCATATCTAAACATGATCCAGAAGCGCAGGCGTTTTCTCTGGGCCAAGGCTCATTTAAAATGGACTGTGGCAAAGTGGAAAACTGTTCTGTGGTCAGACGAATCAAAATTTGAAGTTCTTTTTGGAAAACTGGGGCGCCATGTCATCCGGACTAAAGAGGACAAGGACAACCCAAGTTGTTATCAGCGCTCAGTTCAGAAGCCTGCATCTCTGATGGTATGGGGTTGCATGAGTGCGTGTGGCATGGGCAGCTTACACATCTGGAAAGGTACCATCAATGCTGAAAGGTATATCCAAGTTCTAGAACAACATATGCTCCCATCCAGACGTCGTCTCTTTCAGGGAAGACCTTGCATTTTCCAACATGACAATGCCAGACCACATACTGCATCAATTACAACATCATGGCTGCGTAGAAGAAGGATCCGGGTACTGAAATGGCCAGCCTGCAGTCCAGATCTTTCACTCATAGAAAACATTTGGCGCATCATAAAGAGGAAGATGCGACAAAGAAGACCTAAGACAGTTGAGCAACTAGAAGCCTGTATTAGACAAGAATGGGACAACATTCCTATTCCTAAACTTGAGCAACTTGTCTCCTCAGTCCCCAGACGTTTGCAGACTGTTATAAAAAGAAGAGGGGATGCCACACAGTGGTAAACATGGCCTTGTCCCAACTTTTTTGAGATGTGTTGATGCCATGAAATTTAAAATCAACTTATTTTTCCCTTAAAATGATACATTTTCTCAGTTTAAACATTTGATATGTCATCTATGTTGTATTCTGAATAAAATATTGAAATTTGAAACTTCCACATCATTGCATTCTGTTTTTATTCACAATTTGTACAGTGTCCCAACTTTTTTGGAATCGGGTTTGTAATATATCAATAGTAAACTATGATGTTCACTTAAAGAAAACTTACAAGTATACTTGCACTATAAAACTACTAAACTAGTAGTTTACTGAGAGTAAACTTCAAAGTACACTTCAAATAAACAAAAAAAAATACAAGTATTAAAATAGTAACTACTAGTATACTTATGAGTTCACTTGTTGTATTGTTGCAGTACAAATGAAAAACTAGTATACTAGTTGTGCACTTAAAGTTTACTACTGTTACTCATAGTATACTTTTATACACTAAAAAGTGGGCCAATTTAGTCCCAAGCAGTATTGAAATGGTACACTTACAAGTATACTTCTAGTACATTGATATTGGTATACTTACTACATAAAGTAAACTTAAAAATATAATTTAATTTTACTTAAGTATGCTTAATAAAATGAACTTAGAAGTATACTTATGTTTTCTAAGGGTAGTTCGTGGATTAATAACTATTGGTGGTCCAGGCACAACCTTCCTGTAACATAAGCCATAACCAAATCATAAACATAAAGTACCCCTGAAATCAGAGGGACTAAAGCACATTTACAATTGTTCAGTGAATTTTTGCAGCCGAAATCCAGTCATTTAAATAGAGATCCAACCAATCTGGAATTTCAAAAGATTTTCTCACGCAAATTTTGCAACGTGTTCAAATTAGTCACATCACACAATTAGGATCTACTGTGTTGACCAATAGAAAGCTGATTGGTTTGAAAGTGACATCTGCTTCATACATCGCTATGCTGACAATAGACAATGGACTTTTTTGGCCAGAAAATTTTGCTAATTTGACCACACCATTACCCTAGTTCTTTTCGTATGTCTAAAATTTGATTGTTTCATAGCTGGGGTGCTCACTCTTGCTCTTTCCAGATGACTTTGGGGCTCATTTACAAACATAAACTCAACAGGAAGGTATATCTCCAAGAGCAGGAATGAACACCCTTGGTTTTAGGAATGTTGTTCCTAAGGCTGTTGATCCAGGAATATGTCCTACTTGGCAATGTCAAGGTCATGAAGATGGTAAGGTGGATAGTTGAGGCAACCCAGCAAGCAGTTTTGCTTTTAAAAGACGTCTAATAGCCGTCCAAACACAGCCCTGATGTCTAGGCTAAATCAAGGCAAAATTTGCGCTGTCAGTGAATAGATTAGTCATCTAGAACATGTCAAAGAAATGAAACCAAACATCTTGTAATCACTGTTGACTTAGCTTACATGATGGGATATCATACATCTCATAAGTTATTTTGGCAAAAACGACATGTAACCAAATTCAAGGTTATTTTGGCTAGAAGTGGGTTACTCATAGCCGGACTATATTGGGTCTATAGCCTAGTTAACCGAGATGGTGAAATGACGGCTATTGCTTATTGAGAAGGAAGGCCCATTGAAGACTGAACCATAGTGTGACCCCTTCATTTTTTGTTTAGAGTCCAACCTTGGTCCTGGAGAAACCCTACCTCTGCACATTTTGGATGCCTCCCTTGCCTAGCACACCTGATTCAACACATGCTCATGAACCAAAGTCCCTGTGCCAAATAGGAGACATCCAAAATGTGCAATACTGGTGGTGCTCCAAGATTATTAAACATGTGCTCTTGTCTCAGTCTCATAATACTTTCTTCATGTTTTTCTACTCATTCCAAAGACTGTAACCCTGCCATAGTGAAGACGCTAACACAAATCAAGTTATTATAAACTCCAAAGAGTGACCCTATAGATCACGTTGGTGCATGGATTTATTTGTTCCTGCAGCACATAAACAAATGCTCAGTAACTCTATTCCTCTGTTTAAAGCGGTGATGTGTGGCCTTGGTTGGAAAAGACATAATCTGCGTAATAGCTCTGTAATCTAATGCTGAATTACGGTTAATTCTTGAAAACGAGCAACATCCCTCTGACCTCCGAACTTTGATCCTTCCTCGCTCTGCCCCTCGACCCGCATGTGGCAGTGATCAGAGCCAATAAGAGTATTGGAACTGGGAATGAGGGGAAATGGGAGTAATGGGAAACAGATTCTCTCACACACACACACACACACACACACACACACACACACACACACACACACACACACACAAATGCCGCAAGATTGTAATTATTTGGCCTGCGAAAATCCCATTTTATGGACGTTGAGATGCTGGTGTCGTACTCTGTGATTACGGTTATCCTGCTGTGTTGTCTATCATTTGTGACTTCTCTGGGATCACATCTCCCTTCATTTCTCCATGACCACAGTGCCTCCCTCTTTTTCCCTTTCTGTGTTTCTGATTCTTCTCAGGCCACTCATGGTGTATGGCACCGTTCACTCACCATTTAATACATATTCCACACAAAAATGTTGTCTGAAAATCAGCAGTTACGATCTGGCTCCTTGGTTTTAACCCACTTTGAATGAGTCTAATTTTGTGGTATCAACTAGTTCAGGTAAACAGCACATCAAAACCAAACAAACTGTGGTTGGTCACTTAAATGTCAATTCAAAGGTCTCTTCCTGGCAAAGTGGGCGGTTCTTAGCCAGAATAATGGCACTACAGCAACACCAGATGCTTCCTAACTACCATGGGTCAAGCATAACAAACCACCCCCATACCATACACTGTGGATACAATTGAAGATCAGAAATGCATTCATTCACACACACAGCAAACACTCATCCAGCTTTAAACACATTTAATAAAGCTAAATGTTTAAGGAACAAGCATATAATCATGTGAAAGAACGCCTTGCCTTGGTCTTTAATGAGTTTTTGGGGCTCGTTTTAATGAAAGGTCATAGCCTCTACTCGGTTCCCACATACCCGCTCTTGCCCAGCAAGCTAGCTGGAGAAACGCAATTACCGCAATAAAGTTCCTTTGTGACAGCTTTACCACACCAGCTTCTGATCAGAGCCACTGTCAATCTGTTCTGCTCCAAAAATAAATCATATATTTTAGCTGAAGGACATTTTTAGTCGAGGTTCGGCTCATTACATATTTGTACTCACAATATTGACTATTACTAGTCTTTATACACAGGTTAGAGAATTGAACAGACTCCTAACTACGTCACCAATTTTGGCGCATAACGCATCCCACACTATTTGTGCAACAGACATAAATGATATCGTATGATGTGCAGCTTGTTGTGGAGATTACTTGCTATTTGCTAAACACTCAGACTAAGTGGATGATGAAATGGATGAAAGAATCTCATTGCAGGAGGGGCCCGAATCAAAGAGCCATAGACCAGTATCCAAAACACTATTGCAAATCCCTAGAAACCATTCAAAGCCACCACTGGCATTTTTATTAGAAAAGTGTAAACTAGTTTACCCTTGTGAAAGCACACTTTAGCATACTTTTTAAAAGAGTACTAAAATACGAAAATAATATAGGCCTACAGCACTTTCGTGACGTAACGCTGCTTTGACTGTCAGGAAGAAATCTGCTGTGGAGCTCGCTTCAGTGCGGGCTCGGCAAAAGTGTGCATCGAGGGCACATTTTGACCGCAAAGGGGGTGCTTGCGAGCACCCTTCTGAAACCTAAAATGACAAAATGGGTCACCCTACGGTCTCATGGATTTAACTGACATGCGCACGCGGCAGCCATTGTAAGTGTGCCGTATGGGGCAGGGCCGAAACAGTCATGAAAGTGCACTTAAGTGTATAAGGAAACAGTCATGAAAGTGCACTTAAGTGTATAAGGAAACAGTCATGAAAGTACACTTAAGTGTGTTAGGAAACAGTCATGAAAGTACACTTAAGTGTGTTAGGAAACAGTCATGAAAGTGCACTTAAGTGTGTTAGGAAACAGTCATGAAAGTACACTTAAGTGTATAAGGAAACAGTCATGAAAGTGCACTTAAGTGCCCTTTTTTTAAATTAATATTGTTATCTGCCAGTACAGTATTTAAAAAATACACTTTGTATCAGATTTGAAGTACACTACAAGTGCATATTAAATACAATTAAGCACACTTCTTTTTCATAAGAGTATTATATTACATTAGCCATTAGCAATGTTATCAGTTCATTGCCATGTCTATCTCGAGCATGTGTGCAACAGTAAGCAAAAGAATGAGTGTGTGAAAGAGCGCAGGGGAACAATTGAAAGCAGTTGAGAGCTGCAGAGCAGTGGGACTTTCTTAATTCAACACACATGTTAGCCATGCTTTTTTTTACTGAGAGTGATTGGGGATTGTTAACTTTTACTGTACGCTGAAAGAGAAGGATGAACTATGCCTGGGTCTGAACTTCTGCCCACTCAAAGATGTCTACATACATTTAATATAGACAATTATCTCAGTGGAGTTTCCATGCTTAAACATAAAATACATCCCGTTCGGGATTCCCAGAGATGACATAAACAAACAAAGACACTCCGTTCCCTATTTCAAATAAAACAGCCCTTTCTCACACAGAAACGGGCGTATTTCTGCCTGCGGAGGTGGCATAAGAGGCACATCGATTAAACTCACCACACACACAAGCCTCTGCGTTCAACCAGTAACCAGGCTCATCATGACATCAGCCACAGTCATTATGACATCATCACCAGGGGGTCTCAGTGCCGTCCAAACCCCAGTCGCCACAGGCCGGCAACACCGCACTGCTCCGTGTTAAACAGAGCCAGGGTTAGACCACACTTATGACTTGTGGAAATTGTGGGGTTTTATGAATACAGTATACGCTGTTCAAAATATAATTTTCCCTCGTCAAGAAACCTCAGGTCTGTTAAAATGCTAGTTTAACTCCTGACCGTGTCCCCTGGCTATGGCAGCAGTCTTTGGTACAGTGGGAAAGAAATGTGGAAATACTTAAATACAAATAAAGTCATGTAAAGATGATCTTGAGAGGTCTCGATGGTCTTGGTCTGGGCCTCAAGGGGTCTAGTCTTGATTATGGTTTTGACTCCAGCTTGTAGTTTAGGTTCCCAGGATATATTACATGCTTAGTTATAATAGCAGACTACTTACATAAAATGCATATAAATATCAGTTGGCACCTCATATTTCCCAATTATCTGTCTTAGTAAGATTATATTTGATGTTTAGTTTTATGATGAAAGCTCTGTAGTTTGTGTGTTATGTAATGCAGTGCAATATAATGATGATTGATTGAGTTATGAACTAATAAATGTTCCCAAAAGCCTGATATCATATTTGATACATTTAACGTTGTTTTTTTTGTTTTTTTTTATGATGTATGGATAAGTCCAGTAAGCATTCAACTTGAAATATTAATAACAATGAAAAAGTTATTCTTATGTTTACGTTATAAAAATCAGTAAAGATCAATAAAAAGACACGTGTACAACAAGACGACAGTAGGCACGTAGTAGATTGCGTGCGACAGGTTTTCCACCAAGGTTTTGATCATGTTGATCATTTAGATGCCTTAGAGAATTGTATATAAAATATGATACAGTAGGCTTTATTTATTGGGTTAATATAGTGTTTGAATTAACTTATATAAATGGCTTGTATAGCCTACCTATTGTATACAAAAAGCTGTTGTATACACCAAAACAGCAAACCAGTTGCCATCTCCCTAAACTGTGTTCATACCGCTCCATCTAGTGGTGAAAAGCCGCAAAGCAATGAAACACAAACCCCCATGCGCATGCGCAGTACACAGCCGGCCCATAGAGCGACGTAAACATGGCAGCCTCCAGTGCTCGCTGTACTGCACGTTGGCTGTCAGGCGGTATACCTGGACTTCGCAGCACCTGTGCGCTTTTAAAGTCCTCTAGACACAGAGATATTGCGGCTTTGAGGATATGTTGGACGCGTAGTCTTGTGACTGGGGGTAATTTAAGCTCTTGGAGGCACAGAGGATGTCTGACATTGAAGGGGTTACCAGGTGAGCTGGTTATGTGATCAAAGTAGTTGTGTTAGTGGAACAAGCATTATTTTGCATAAATATGTCAGGTCTAACAAATCACACTTTTGTGAATGTATTTGTCCTTTTATGTAAGTGGTATTAGAAAAGTTAAGAGATGATGCAACTGACTGACATAATTGCCAATATAAGTAAAGTGTCCTTACAAAAATGTATCATGGTAACAATCATAGTTATTGTCACTAACGTAAAAGTGTGCGCAAAACTTGGCGTGTAGTAGGCACACATAGATTTAAGATTGAAAGTGTAATATTATATGCAACAGTTCACTTTTTAAATGTTTGTTTGTTTGTTTATATATATATATATATATATTAGTGCTGGGGAAAATGAATAGTGATAAATCGCATCCAAAATAAAAGTTTGTGTTTACATAATATATGTGTGTGTACTGTGTATAATTATTATGTATATATAAATACACACACATGCATGTATATATTTAAGAAAAATGTTATATTTTTATAAAAAAAATTATATATATATATAAGATAAATTATACAGTACATGCATGCAAATATTTCTTAAATATATACATGCATGTGTATTTATATATACATAATATTTTTTATAATAATTTTTTTTTACGCATTTTTACATGTATTCCAAAATATTAACTAAAGGCAGTAACAATTTAAACAATATTATTTGTGAACTGATGTTCAGCTGTTCTTTTTTCATAAGTCATTAAGCTTGGTAAACACTGATCACAGACATGATGTACCTTTAATTTCACTAAACTGATTGCTCACTAAAAAAATGTTTCGTGTTTTCAAGCCCTTTCAAGTTTGACATAAAGCGGTGATATCTAAGTGCCTGAGTTGTTTGTTTACTTTTTATTTAGTCCTCCCATTAATGCCACCATTTTGTTCATTCAGACCAATTCGCAAATGCGCATGAAAACAAGAGGCCGGATTTATCGCACAAACCAATTATAGCGCGATGGAGCCATTGCCTCCTCTCACTTGACTAAAAGTCAATGGGCTCAGGGGAGTCAAGAGAGACGCGGCGTCCCGCTTTAATTTTACCTGCTGGTGTCGCTGTTGGAAGGTGTCACTTAGAAAAACGAGTTATACTCTTTTTGATGTCACATTTTGTAATATTTGCGTTGTGTTTTATTTTTGTAATATGGATTATTTTCTCATCCAATTTTTTGAGGAGGCACTGCCCCCCTTACCTCCTCTGAGGAAACACCCCTGCATTTTAAGTAGAAATAGAATATGTTTACTTGTTTGTGCCACCCAATAAATCAAGTATTATTATTAGTATTTCCAAACAAACTCACGGCTACGTCTCTTGAGAACCATACAGTAGAGGCGTTACTAAAAGAATTAGGCCTGGTTTCACAGACAGGTCTTAGATTAAGCCAGGATTAGGCCTTAGTTCAATTAGGACATTTAAGTAGCTTTTATAAACGTGCCTTAAAACGAAAACATTACTGGTGTACATCTTGAGACAAAACAATGGCACTGACATTTTAAGATATGCCAGTACAAGTTGCTTTCAGTTAAAAATGCTCAAACAGGCATTTTAGTCTGGGACTAGGTTTAAAGGTTTAGTTCACCCAAAAATTAAATTCTTTTTTCCAAACCTGTATGAGTTTCTTTCTTCTGTTGAACACAAAAGAAGATAATTTGAAAAATGTTGGTAACCATACAGTTGACAGTAGCCATTGATTTCCATAGTATTTTTTTTTTCCTATTATGGAAGTCAATGGCTACTGTTTTTGGTTGAGTGAATAATTTGATCATAGGGAGTCGTTTTTAATTCCTGAATGATTGTCGCTAAATTCAGAACCGCATATTGGCAGTGAATGATTCAATGATTCACTCATAATACACTTGTTGCCACCTACTGGCGTGATTATGTAAACTGCAGAAAGAACCGCTGAGAAATTCCCACTGACTGACATTTCATTGCTCCCTATTTTGCAACAACTGATAAAAGAGATAACGATGGAGACACTTTCCATAAAGTGGTGGAAAATTTCTATCTCATTTTTAAAAGAAATAATGGTCTTAAATTAATGTCGAGTGTGTGTTTGTGTTTTTCAGAGTGGAGGAGTCACAGTGTTTTCAGCTCTCATTTCTTCCACACTACTTCTAGGTGCCATCAGCAGGATTTCTATGAAGTTTTGGGGGTTCCTCGGACTGCCTCTCAGAAAGAGATTAAGAAAGCCTACTACCAGGTTTGACAACCCATATGACATTAGTTTCATCTTTTTGAAGGATGGTTCACATGGGGGTTTAACATGGGTATTTTCACTCAGCTGGCCAAGAAATACCATCCAGACACCAACCCAGATGATCCTGAAGCTAAAGAGAAGTTTTCCAAGCTTGCAGAAGCCTATGAGGTGAGGTCAATTTTTCCTCTAAATGTCTTGCATTACATTAATCTGGTATTTGGGTGAAATTTAAGACTGTTTGGACTATATTTTACACCAAAATTGAAAGGAAAAATACAAAATTATTTTTTGCATAAAGAAAAATTAAGCCTATTTTAGTACCATTATTTTTTTTCCATTGTGACAGTATTTTCATGACAATTATTGAGCACATTCCCTCCACTCAAATCTCATTAATATAATATAAACATTGTAAAGGATTTTACATAGGCTTTATGCAAAATGTTATATAATGAAATATAATAATTATCTTTATATTTAATGTTTACATTACCGTTCAACAGTTTTTGATGGGTATGATGGTATGATTTGTAAAGTTTTTGAAAGTAATGCTCATCAAGGCTGCATTTATTTGATCAAGAATACACCAAAAACAGATAGATTGTAAATGAAATATAATTACAATTTAAAATAAATATTTTCTATTTGAATATACAGTATTTTAAAATATAATTTATTCCTGTGATCAAAGCTGAATTTTCAGCATCGTTACTCCAGTCTTCAGTGTCACATGATCCTTCAGAAATCATCAAATATGCTGATTTGCTGCTCAAGAAACATCTATTATTATTATTATCAACCTTGAAAACAGTTGTGCTGCTTAATATTGTGAAAACTGTGACCGTGAGAAATGTTTTGCATTATTCTTTGATGCATATCATGTTAAAATAATAACATTTATTGCAAAATCTTATATATACACCGATCAGGCATAACATGTATGGCAGGTGAAGTGAATAACACTGATTATTTCTTCATCACGGCACCTGTTAGTGGGTGGGATATATTAGGCAGCAAGTGAACATTTTGTCCTCAAAGTTGATGTGTTAGAAGCAGGACAAATTGGCAATCGTAAGGATTTGAGCAAGTTTGACAAGGGCCAAATTGTGATGGCTAGACGACTGGGTCAGAGCATCTCCAAAACTGCAGATCTTGGGTCATGACAGGCCAAAACGGCAGGGTCATGGGCGGCCAAGGCTCATTGATGCACGTGGGAAGCGAAGGCTGGCCCGTGTGGTCCGATCAAACAGATGAGCTACTGTAGCTCAAATTGCTCAAGAAGTTAATGCTGGTTCTGATAGAAAGGTGCCAGAATACACAGTGCATCACAGTTTGTTGCGTATGGGGCTGCATAGCCGCAGACCAGTCAGAGTATATATATATTAACGTAATTTATTTATTTAAAAAAAAATGTTTTTGGTAAAATATATAAATATATATATTTTTTTTTTCTTGAAATTCATCAGGATTTTTAATTAGGTGTGTTTTTGCCGTTCTGTGTTTATAGACCCTCAGTGACGAGCTGAAGAGGAAGCAGTATGACACGTACGGTTCTGCCGGTCCCAGTGCGAGTGGGGCGGGGCAGCAGCAGTACTGGAGAGGCGGGCCCACAGTGGACCCAGAAGAGCTGTTCAGGAAGATCTTTGGAGAGTTTACAGGGGGGCGTGGCTTCGGAGACCTCAACTCAATGTTTGAACAGGCACCTGAAGTGAGACATACAGCGACGACTGTCCCTCGTTTGTGTTCCTCTTTAAATTCCCACCACCTGAACCCTCTCTCTCTCTCGCCGTAGTTTGTGATGGAGCTGACGTTCACGCAGGCTGCCAAGGGCGTGAATAAGGAGATAACGGTCAACATAGATGACGCCTGTCCACGCTGTGACGGAAAAGGTCATGAGCCGGGAACTAAAGTTTCACATTGTCACTATTGCAATGGCACAGGCATGGTGAGGACACCATTAGAAATAGTATTAGCAACCACATTTATTTTTCTTAAATTTATTTGAATAATTTACTCTTTTATGCAGGAATCTATTAACACAGGCCCGTTTATGATGCGCTCAACGTGTAGACGGTGTGGTGGGCGGGGCTCTATCATCATCACCCCTTGCGTTATGTGCCGGGCAACTGGACAAACCAAACAGAAACAAACCGTCATGGTTCCTGTGCCTGCAGGTGTGTGTCCGGGACTGACTGTATATTCACAATGCATTGTACAGTAGGTGCACAGAATAAACAGTGCTGAACGTATGAGGTACTGACTGTCTGTTGTGGATGTGTTTTAGGTATTGAAGATGGACAGACAGTCAAGGTGCCTGTCGGGAAGAAATATATTTATATCACATTCAGGGTGAGTTGACACTTTTTGCTTCCTGTAGTGACGCTCGCGAGGTGTTTACATGCATCACATATGAAGTGAATTAAATGCAATATTTCTCAAATACACAGAACGTGCTGCATGAAGTCGAACAAGCCTTATAACTACCTGGTGCGAAAGCCCCTTAATGGCTCGTAATTAATAAACACACCAAAATACAAATGAAAAATAAAATACTGCTCAATGTGTGGAAACTTAGCGATCTGAAGGTAGGTTGATGTCATCAGTCAGATCAAGCAATCGTGTCTATGTTTGGAGCTGATGCCCGTGTGTACATAAAAACCACTGATCCTCACAAACTTCTCCAAAACACGCTTCTTCGGCGAGCATCCGTTATAAAACACTCACAGTACATTAATTTTGACAGCTACGTGAATATATTGAACTGTGTTCATGCAGAAATACGATTTTATAACGATCAGTGAGCCGATAGCGCACATACACGGTTTGTTTGCACATCAATAATAACGGACACGTGCGTGCCTAATGTATGTCATTGTAATCGACTTTACCTTCATTACAAACATCATCTATCAAAACTTTTTAGCGACACTGGTTTTCTTTATCCAACTGAAATGTGTAGTTTGCGTATCCCGTGTTCATGAAGCGATTGGGTGTTTTGAGCCGCCGTTCAGTCTGTATTTCACACAGCGTGATTAGAAACGCCTTGGGCTGCTCCGAATCCAAAACAATCACAGAATACGTACAAGAGAGGTGGTTCTTTGTTTTAATTCATTTTTTTAATTGATATGATTTATCTTTTATTATTTTTATTATTAACATATTAATATATTTAAATTAATTTTAAGTTATCTCGCGCCCCCCCCCCCCCCCCCCCGGAGGATCACTGAGGCTCCCTAGTGGGCCACAGCCCACAGGTTGGGAACCACTGCAGTACAGTACAGTACAGTACGATTCAGGACCATAAACCCTGATCCGTCTTGCATTTCCACCGCCAACAGTACGCTTATGATAGGCGTGGTGTACCGATCGAAGTTATTCTCGCATGAAGAAGAAAGCGACGCAGTAAACAACAGTGGACGACATACAGCAGATCTTGTTCTTGCTTCTCAGCATGTGGCTGTTTGTCACAAGAAGAAGACACACTTTGTTTGAGCCAAGGCTGCAGGCTGCAAAGAAAAACACAGCCGAAAAAAGCATGCACAAGTGATGATTCTCTGTCAACCAATCAACGTTCTGCAGTGAGTCTAGCTCCACCCTTTAGGAGCGGACTACTGTGCTTAGTACCCCAACGGAAGGGTGCCAAAAAAGTGGTACGGTACGGTTCGTAATTAGGGTACCATTCACAACTTCTGACAGTGGAAACGGCAAAAATTGCGTACCGTACTGTACTGAACTGTACCGCTCAGTGGAAATGAGCCATTAGTGTCCAAATACTAATTGTTTTCATTTTGAACTGTACGTATATGTCTAATTTTATGAATTTAAAACCTAACAAAATTATTTTTTCAAATGCTTTTCTTGTGATTTAAAATTAATTACAGCTTTGTTTGCTATGTTGTGTAATGCGACATCTCAGTTTTTCTTAAGTGTTCATATACTTTTTGGGCCCTGAATAGGATTATTTTTACAATTATTTTTACATATTTTTGTCTTATTACAGATTGTTCGTATACCTACTATTATATACATTTCTTTACCTTTACTATCCCTTTTAGAAACTCCTGTTAATGTCATCTTCATAATTTAGTCCTATTTATTAAATTAGTGGTTTTGGTTTTATTTCATTTTTTAATGCTTTTTCTACTTTCTCTACTGATATTTTGCTTAGATTATCCCTTTTAGTAACTCTAATTTATGAAGAAAGCACACATTAATTCCTGTTTATTACATTTGCTAATTGTTAATTTCATGCGTTTTTTTTTTTATTTTATTAAATTATACACTTATTGTATTTTAATTATAACTAGTGTTTTATTTAATTTTATACTTATATTTATTCCTATTTATTAAATTTGCTAATTTTCTTAATATCAAAAATACTGATCTTTTATTTATTATTTGAATTACACTTATTTTAAATCACACTAAAATTTTATTCCGTTTTAAACTACTTGTTTATTTTCTTTACTGTTATATTACATTTAATTAGTGTTTTCTTGGTAAATTATTCCTATTTATTAAATCGCTAATTGTTGTTGTTGTTGTTAATTTAAAATTTTGCTCTGCACTTATTGTTTTCTCTCTTATTTTATTCTAAGAAATTTGCAAGTGTGTGTATCTCACTCCCTGTGTTGCAGGTCCAGAGGAGTCCAGTGTTTCGTCGTGATGGGGCTGATATCCACTCCGATGTGATGATTTCAGTGGCGCAGGCGATTCTAGGGGGAACAGCCCGAGCACAGGGCCTGTACAGCACCATCGACATTGCGGTTAGAAAATAAAAGCACTTTTATACATGCCTCAGTGGAATTCACCACCGTATTTTATAACTAAAAGAGGAAATGTGTTTCTTGCAGATTCCTCCAGGCATTCAAACAGACCATAAGATCAAACTGGCAGGAAAAGGCATCCCACGCTTGAATAGCTTTGGTTATGGAGACCATTATGTATATATCAAAATCAAAATTCCTAAGTAAGAGACTTTCACAGACACGCACACATGCATATATGCACTTCCAGTTTGTTTGTTTAATAAATCTCATGGATCATCTACAGGAAACTGACACACAAGCAGAGAACGCTGCTTTTAAGTTATGCAGAGGATGAGATGGATGTGGAGGGATCTGTTACTGGAGTAACCAGACCAGCCACTGGTAGATCAACAAACACCTTCATACACACAGACAACATGAATGCATAGTAATCTGCCTACATTTACCTCAAACTTAATTTCCTTCAGCTGTTTTGCTAAAAGTTTGTGTGTATATTCAGGTAGTTCTCAAGCCGGACAGACCTCAGAATCAGGGCAGAGCAGAGAGGAAGAGCCAGAGAAAGAGGAAGGGGGTTTTTTCTCTAAACTCAAGAAGATTTTCACCTGAAGATCATGGAAGGAAGCAGTCTTGTGATGTTTTAGTGTAGACTTGGTGAGTATGAACAGTATATTCAATAGAGTCCAAAAGTGGGCCAATAAAACATACCCAGTTATGCTAGTTTTGAGTTGAGAATAGATGAACATTTTAATTTTCAATCAGTAAACCATCACAAGCTGATGCATCAGTCAAGTTAACAAAGTATGTTTCCAGTACAGATGAGTTTTCTTTTTCTTTCTTTTTTCAGGTAAACAACCGTGAATTTCTATTCTACTTGAAGGCCAAAGACGAGAAGTGTGAAAGGAGTACAAGAACGAAGCGCTTTCACACAGTAGAGGACATCTCCAATCACTCATCGTGTCACATTTGCTCATACAGATTAATTACCGAAGAGGAAATATCAGATCCTTTAAAATTAAGGATTCAAAGAGAAGCTTAACTCCACCAATTCTCAGCCTGTTGATGACATCTGAGCTCTCTGTGCTAAATGTGTGCTGTTTGGTGTGTGTTCTTGTTTTTTTTAAGGTTAATGTCTGAATAAATTAAGTCACAAGAAATCTGTTTTGTTATACACTAGCAAACAGAACTGTAATAAAATTAAGTAATACAGTTAACACTAATAATGTGTTGAAATGCTATGTTTTATCAGTAAAATAACCAAGGCTAAAGAGCATTTCTAGGCTCATCACACAGCAACCCTTCAGCTGTGACTATATTATAAATAAAATTGTATTATTTGAATACATTTGCTTCATAATAGACCCTTTTCACATTTCCGGGTTTTTCAGAAGCGGAAGTTGTCATAGTTGGGAAAACTTTTATAGCAGTGAATGAGAGAATGCATTAAATATATTTTTTTTGTGCTCAGATAGCAAAAGAAAAACTCAACAATAGTGTTTTCGGAACTTTTAAAAAGAGGGAAAAATAGAGAGAGTTTGATAATGGCAGTCGGAAGATAGAAAGATGTCAGTTTTACCGGCATTCCCACAGCCGCTGTATTAGAAACACCCTCACAGCAGCATTAAATAGTTTTTGTAATTTGATGCAAAAGTAATATGATACAAAGTGTAGTGTTATAAATGTACATACTTTTTTAAAATGAAAATGTAAAAAAATGCAAGATTTACGATGTTGATGACTGTTAAAACGCGTCATAGTCTGTGAAATGGGTCCATTGAATACGTTTTTACTCTGTAAACAGAATAACAGATGTCTGCTGTAATTACTATTTATTTAAGCAGAACATTTTTCTTGAAATAATTTTCGCTTAAAAGCAATCTATTAATCTATTACTTTAAAAAAAAAAAAAAATCGAAAAATAATTGGCGCCAAAAAGACGCGGGCAAAAGAGCTGCCCGAGCTCTTTCTGACTGGATCAATATCAGACGGCGCTTCGTGAAAAACGTAAACTGACAGTATATCTCGCTCTATTACAGCTATATAGGCTAGCCTACATAACAATAAAAACTTAATTTTGTTCTAAAAGACTTTGGGATAGATATTTAAAATGCATAAAATACTTTTACCTCGTTTTAACCACAAAACAAGCGCTCTAGTTGTCACCGCCTTTCTTCTCCACTAGGTGGAGGCCTTTCATTGATAATTAAATACTGCATTTCTTCTGAGAGGCGAGTGAACAGGAAAGTCTTGAGTAAATGTCAAAATTAGTTAAGCACTGAAATTTCATATGTGACATTAAACTTAAATCCCCTAGAGAGGTTTCTTACTAGTTCTGTTCTGGATTAATATCTTACTCTGTCCCTATTAGAGTCAGAAACTCCATCCATCCATAGAATGTCCACAGTCTGGACAAACAAAACTAGAATATTAACTACACAAAGTGACCTCACAAATGAACCATAGTGGCGTCAACCCTTGATTTGTTGTTTTGACTGGGAGACCGTCCCTGGACTTTGAGGATGAGGGGTAAGTGGAATCGAGTTTTATAAATGCACATCAATCTGGTCTCCAAAACAGCAGGACCATCACAGCAACGTCAATGTACAGGGACTTTGTAAGTCGTAAGTACAGACACTGGCTCCACATACCCAACTGACACTCCAATACACAGTAGCTTTGCCCAGAGGAAGCCCAGAAAGAGACTGCGTATGGAGGAATGTCAATCCGTGGTTGTGTTTGTTCTTCGCTGCTCCTTGGATACTCAAAGTCTATCACTCGTCACAGTGTCTTTACAAAGCCGAAGAAATGTGAACTACAAAAGTAAATAATGTACGGCACACTAACTAACCTGCCTTAAAGCAAAACCCTTAAACTCTAAAGTCAATAGGCAGCCACACTGAATGAATGGGTAATGTATAAACCTGTAGGTTGTAGTATGTAGGTCATTCTACACACAGACATTCTAGCACAGTCAAAGTGGTCCAAAGACACTTACACACTGCTGTTTGTATATATGCGCCTCAGGCAGGAGCTGATTACATAGACGGGTCAAAAAAGGGTGAACTACAAGTCCATAGAGTGAAATATGAGCAAACATACACAATATAATTAGTAACGCAGTAAGCTTGCATGTTGTGTAAAGCATTATATTGCATTCATGATCCCTTAAAATACACTTTATGGTCAGTAGAAGTTTCCATTTTCATGACTCTAAAAATGGTGTAAAAATTAACATATTTTAACGACCTTTATGAATACATGTGAATGTACACAATTATTTTTAAATGTTTTTAAAGAAATTTAAAAAAATCATGAATTAATTTACATATTAAGAATATTTTTGGTACTTCACAACCTGAATGAACCCTGCTATGACATAAAATGGTTAAATTATATAAAGAAAGGTTTTTCATATATTAAAATATAAATATTTTAGCAAAACTGTTTCACTGTTTATTTTTCGTCTAATAAATACTATTAAGAGATTATGCCAAAGATGAATTTTTCTTTTTCTTTTAGTTTTTTTTTTTTTTTTTTTTACTTTTTCATTAACTCTTTTTTTTTTATTGCCAGCCACCGCCAGCATTTTTGATCATTTTCACAAAAATGTCATGGCCCCCAGAATATATGTTTGTATGAATATCTGAACATGCAATATATCAAAAGAAAGAACTAGCCCTCTGCTTAAAACAAACAAAAACGTTTTATTCTAGCTTTATGCATTTTTTTTTATCAACACTTGAATGTGGATAAGTTTAATTAAAAAAGCTACATTTTCAGGTAAAAGCTTAGAAAATCACATTTTTGTCAAAAACTACATCCAGATTGGATTCAGAACGATAATCAAAATATAGATTGAGTAGATAGAGTCCATCAACACCCCCAAAGCTTCACAGTCCAACATTTCATTCAGTAACATTAGGCAGTTTTGATTTATATGCTGTTTAATGTTGGTGATTACGTTATTTTACATATGCATATCAGGGCTCGAAATTAACTTTTTTACTTGGTAACACTGGTGCTCCCAACTTCCAAAAGTTAGGAGCACCAGCAAAAATTTAGGAGCACCACAACTAAAATGTTTATATATTATTATATAATGTGTGTGTGTGTGTGTGTGTGTGTGTGTGTGTGTGTGTGTGTGTGTGTGTGTGTGTGTGTGTGTGTGTGTGTGTGTGTGCAAGTAAACCGGTCATTCAATTGTCAGAATAAAAAAGTTGCTTGTCTGGAAAAAAAAATTGATTTTTGTGTTGTAAGTATAATTGATTCTGAAACAATATTCTCACCAGTGTTCTTTTTTTTTTTTTTTGCCTTTATAAAGGGCATTTTTCCCCTAATCTTATGAAATGAAAACATTTTAAATTCTTACATTTCATCAATAATTCCAATTAGAATAAGAAGACACTATAGGGCTTTTGCCAATCAAATTAAATAATTTACACTGAAAGATTAAAATTGCATTGAATAAATAATGTTATGAGATTTTAAATATATTTTCAATATACAAATAAGAAATGTTAAAAAAAGAATACTTTTAAACATGAAACTAAACCACCAGTAGGTGGCGGAAAGTGACCGTCTTAATGAGTGAGTCATTGAGTCATTCATTCAAACGATTCGTTTAAACGACTGATTTATTCAAGAATGAGGCGGTTCCTTACGAATGGGTCATTGAATTTTTGACTCAACCGATTCGTTCAAAACACTGAATCATTCAGTAATGGAAGAGTATTGAGACGCTGTGGTTCTGCTGTGATCTTTGTTTGGAACTATTTTCGCTGCTGAAACAGAAAAAAAAAACAGTCAATATTGCATCTAAAATGTAAGTGACTTGATTTTAACTGTTTATTGAACTGTTGTATGAAATCAATGTCATATTTTAAATTGTGATGGTATTCAGGAAAACAACACTCTTGGTGTGATGTTGCTTAACTGTATCATATGTTAAAAATATAAAAACTCATCATTGGGAGTTTCTTTGTGTGTTCATTTGTTTTGATTTCTCCTCGAGCGAGCCTCAACAGCGCAACCGTTAGCGTAAGTACATTATAGTACATACATTATTATCCACCATCTAAATTTAATAAAATCAGAATCATTCTCGCGTTTTGGCGATTCCCTAGTTATTTTTTGGTGTTGACGTTTTAATCAGGCTACTTGTCTGGTTGGGCAGGCAAGTAAAATTCCCTGTCACTTGCCCCTTCAAAAAGTCTTTCTCTCTTCAGCTCTTTACATGTTGCGCTAGTTAGCTCCCTGTCATGTGGCAACGGAGCGCAGTGAACGGTAGTGATTGACGGCTAATATTAACCAACCTAAAGTCTGCTTAAGTTAAGAGCTTAAAGATTAAGTTTAACTGGTTATGTGATAGAACGGTGAACCGGGCACTGTATCAGCTCAAAGCAGGCTCATACTGTGCAGTAATTGGGTCGCACCTCAACAATTATTTGCACTCTCACAAATGCTCCCATATATTTTTGAGGTCACACAGATTAAATTTAGAGCCTTGCATATGATTACATACACTATATTGCCAAAAGTATTCTGACACCCCTCCAAATCATCGAATTCAGGTGTTCCAATCACTTCCATGGCCACAGGTGTATAAAATCAAGCACCTAGGCATGCAGACGCTTCTACAAACATTTGTGAAAGAATGGGTCGCTCTCAGAAGCTCAGTGAATTCAAGCGTGGTACCGTGATAGGTTGCCACCTGTGCAATAAGTCCATTCGTGAAATTTCCTCACTACTAAATATTCCACAGTCAACTGTTAGTGGTATTATAACAAAGTGGAAGCAATTGGGAACAACAGCAATTCAGCCACGAAGTGGTAGGCCACGTAAAATCACAGAGTGGGGTCAGCACATGCTGAGGCGCACAGTGCGCATTAGTCACCAACTTTCTGCAGAGTCAATAGCTACAGACCTCCAAACTTCGTGTGGCCTTCAGATTAGCTCAAGAACAGTGCGTAGAGAGCTTCATGGAATGGGTTTCCATGGCCGAGCAGCTGCATCCAAGCCTTACATCACCAAGTGCAATACAAAGCGTCGGATGCAGTGGCGTAAAGCACACCGCCACTGGACTCTAGAGCAGTGGAGACGTGTTCTCTGGAGTGACAAATCATGCTTCTCTGTCTGGCAATCCGATGGATGAGTCTGGGTTTGGCGGTTGCCAGGAGAACGGTACTTGCCTGACTGCATTGTGCCAAGTGTAAAGTTTGGTGGAGGGGGGATTATGGTGTGGGGTTGATTTTCAGGGGTTGGGCTTGGCCCCTTAGTTCCAGTGAAAGGAACTCTTAATGCTTCAGCATACCAAGACATTTTGGACAATTTCATGCTCCCAACTTTGTGGGAACAGTTTGGGGATGGCCCCTTCCTGTTCCAACATGACTGCGCACCAGTGCACAAAGCAAGGTCCATAAAGAGCGAGTTTGGTGTGGAGGAACTTGACTGGCCTGCACAGAGTCCTGACCTCAACCCGATAGAACACCTTTGGGATGAATTAGAGCGGAGGCCTTCTCGTCCAACATCAGTGCCTGACCTCACAAATGCGCTTCTAGAAGAATGATCAAAGATTCCCATAAACACACTCCTAAACCTTGTGGAAAGCCTTCCCAGAAGAGTTGAAGCTGTTATAGCTGCAAAGGGTGAGCCAACTCCATATTAAAGCTTACGGATTAAGAATGGGATGTCATTAAAGTTCATGTGCCTGTATAAGTAGACATCCCAATACTTTTGGCAATATAGTGTATGATATCGCTTGTTTCTTCTTTGCATGTGTTTTGATCAGGAGATTGAGTATTCTTTCAGAAGATGCGTCTTACTGCCCCCCTACCGTATGTGAAAACACAGAAAGCCTGAAATTTCCGTCATATATCTGGACAGTTGACATTTAAATTAATGCTTCCAAAAATGCTTCATTAATTAAAACCTGCTTATCATAGAAAAGCTGTATTTAAGTCATTTTATAAATGAATTGCTTGTATTTTTTTAATAAATTAACAGATACGACGAAAAATTTGCATTGTATCACTGACTCAGAAAACAGCGACACAGATGACGTTGTAGTTCACATGGCAGCGTCAACTTCGCAGCTTTTGAACGTACTTACAGAAAATACTTTTTAACAGTCAAGAAGCAAGTTCTTCATCAAATGCATTATGCTGGTTTCCAGTAAAATGTTACCACATAATGTTCAAACCTGTTCACTTCATGCAGTTTCTGGTTGGGTATTTGATAGTTTGAGGTGCTTCCACTGAGATGGAAAAACATATTGAAATGGACGTTCAGACTGTGGTTGGCGGCTCTCTTCTGGTAGGGCAGCAAAGGGGAGAAGGGCTCCTTTGTGTGGCTGACTGAGGAACATAAAGTACAGTAGTGAGCTCTGATTACTGTGTGTAATGTGAAGTGGGTGGAGGGCAATAGAGTGGTTCTTCCTGGGCCAGAGCCCTGTGTAGCACTGCTCTCTCTACACACACTTCTCTACAGATATATATCTCTCCCCTGCTTAATGGCAAGCTTTCCACAGGAACTGCAAAACTCTGATCAAGGCAACAAATTACTGGATTGCCACCATTCCCACTGACAGACTATGTGTTGTAGTAATAAAAAAATATTCCAGACCCAAGACAAAATTCAGTTTTTTTCTGCCCTCAAACCATCATACTCAGCAAAAGCAGATTAAAGAAGTTCAGTGGCCCTGAAAAGTACTTGGACACTTTTTCATTCTTAAAAATGCAATTTCATTAGATACACTCTTTAAAATGATAGGTTCTTTATTTGCACCAATGATTCCATGAATAAACTTTAATATCCATAGAACATTTTCATTTCTTTATAGTGGGAAAAGGTTTCAGATAGTTAAAATTTTCTTCACACAAAGAAAAAAAAAATAATGTGATTATCATGACATGATAAATCAAATTTGCCTTGATCTTTTGACATATAAAATGTCTTTGTACCATTTAAACATCCTACAAGTTTAATAGTTTAAAAAACATCCTCCTCATTATAAACAACGCATTTAGTTAAGCTCCAAAAATGGCTCATTTTGATAATGCAGGATCTGTGACGTCACACTGGCAAATAGATTTGCATATGACCGCCTCCAGATCAAATAGTTATACATCATCGCACCATAGGCCCCGCCCACTGGCGTTCAGTCACTTAACGGCTGACATTTGCCTACACTGGATGTGAGCGGCACGTCGAAAGCAGATAGAACCCATTATAATCACTGACGCTGTCTACACTGGATACAGTAGACAAATGCGCATTCAGTTTCAGATATACTCAAACATGCTTGAGTCTGTCGACAACAGGACAAATGGAAGAGTGAAAGAACGTTCGCTTTGACACGTCCAGTTTAAACAGCTCTTTTGTGTCTCTATACAG
Organism: Coreius guichenoti; assembly: GCA_039654105.1. Classification (NCBI taxonomy): domain Eukaryota; kingdom Metazoa; phylum Chordata; class Actinopteri; order Cypriniformes; family Gobionidae; genus Coreius; species Coreius guichenoti. Next base: position 19,901,374 of record CM077192.1, read on the forward strand.
TCTTTAGAAGCATCCCAGCATCGGAAATGGCATCCTGGATGGCGTTGTTTGTTTGTTCGGAGCATTTTGTTTTGCAAATGAGGCACAGTGTGTAATGGAGAGTTCGCAAAGAAATGTTTGTTGAAAGTGGAAGCACTAACTGTATTGGATCTGACGGAAGCTGCATCACAAACTGTTAGTAAATGATTTCATAATGCTTTAGCTGTAAATGACGGTTTTATTCGGATAATGATTTCAAGACACTTACTCTTGTGCAATAGTGAGTAGGCGTTTATACTGTTTCCTGTGCAGTGACGTTAACCAATCATACCAGTGGCCATTTACTGACAAGCCTTAAAGGAGCTGCACCTTAAAAACGGATCATTTCAGACAGAGGGTCAGAATGAAGGTTGAATAATAATGCGTTTGTGTGTGTGTGTGTGTGTGTGTGTGTGTGCTAAACACCTTATTAACATTATAAGTGAACCTTGAGGACCATATTAAAATAATTAAAACAGGGTAGTGCCATATTTCATTTTTGACAGGAATGAAAACAATGCTGTGAGGGATAGAATACAGAGCGCTCTGTTCAATGGATTGTACTGTTGTTTAAAAACATATCGATTGTTCAGCTGATGAAACGTCTTTCCAAAAAACCCAAAATGGTTCTTCTATGGCATGACTGCAATACCCCCTTTTGGAACCATCTTTTTTTTTTCTTGTTTTAAAGCAAAACAGTAGGTTTTTTTACAGTAGGTTTGAAAAAAACCCTAAATGCTAAAAACAATAGATAAACTGTTTAAAATAAAAATAAAAAAAAGTTGTGATGGTATTGATATTGGTATTTACACAGCCCTGCAATAGATATTGTGGCCACAAATTAAAAATTTGTTCTGTATTATTTTCATCACTCATTTTAGTTAAATAATGGCTATATTGAACCAACTCATGGTCACTGTACTAATTTATTTCCTTTGTTTTAATTTAGTTGAATCGTGAACATGACTTAACTAAAATGTGGGAGCAAGTTAGTACAGCATGACCATGATTTACCTAAAAAGAGGGAACAAACTCCTAATTCATTGCCACAATATCATGTTTTCCCCCCTAGCATGGGATGTGTGTGACTCCATCCGTACGGCTAATAAATATTGGTTATTTAATTGTTTATGATTATTTCCCCTATTTTTACATTAAGATTTTCTTTAAATGTAATCTTTAGCAAATCTCAGAATGAATATACATTTTCATGTTGTATGTATAATCTTCTCATGCGTAACTTCACTTGTATCATTTAAAATGAATGACTTTACTTCTTAGTGTTCATTTTGAATTGATTTAATCAGAATACTGCTACCATTTGGTAAGTGCTTTAGCGACCTGCAGGCCTTCAGAGAGTCTTATACGACCTGCATAGCACAGATGTGCTGGATTACCGGGTGGAGACCAGGTAAGTATGCGAGGGTCTGTCCGTGGAGCCGCTGGGTCAGTGGGCCGCCATAAACATCAGCTTAAACACAGAGCGGGAGATGGAGGAGACACTAGTACCAGCCCTGCCCTGGGGTCATCCTAACAGAAGAATGATATAATACAGACCTTCTCATTAACTCATCTGCTAAAGAGAGTGTGCGAAGCAACAAACCCAACACCGCTTGAATCTGTCGTACCCTCTGGACGTCAAAGCATGTGTCTGCATGCACCTGTACGGCTTGCGTTTGGAGTAATGGATGTGGATGGTTTAATCTCCGACTAACTGACCCCAGAGCAGCTGGACGAGATGGACAGTGGAAGTCGGCTCTCTTTGAAATATGACAGATGATAGCATGTGATCTTGGCCATGCGAAATGCTTCACCTCGACCTTTTCGTCATCTTTCATTCCGTGCTGCGTTCCATCATGGCCTTTTGTTCAGTTCCTCTTGTTTTTGCTCTCTTTTTCACTTCCTTTCTCTTTCTGAGTCATGAGAATTCTTGCAAATCCCTGCTGAGAAGCGGCCTTCTCTCCCGCTGCTGATTGTTCAAAGCTTTAAAATAGGAAAATAGGATGTGTATGTTTTTTTAACACAGCTTTTTGTGGTTTCGCAAAGCTTTTTTCCAGCGAGGACTGTTTTAGCATTACACGATAAAACCCAAACTGGACTTAATCATGTTCCCTCCTCGCCACTTAATGTCGGAGGAACGGGAGGGTCTGAAACCAGACGATATCCTGAGGAGACCCAGATCAGACCACCCACACACAGAGAGAAAGCAGGGGGACTCACGCTTGACAGAGGCCTTGCACAGAAAACCTGAGCTGGCTCTGTTTCCACAGCCGCCCTTCTGTTCTCAAAGAATACCTGAACCCATGACATCATTCTTCAACTGTAGGAGACAGAAAATAGATGGCTGTGATCTCCTGGGTACAATAATGCACTGATGACTGAAACATATCAGAAGATGGAGATCAAGGAGTGCGGCTGGGTGTGTTTATGAAAGCAGCATGGGATTTTATGTGAATGAGAGCGTATGTGTGTGAGAGGAGCCGGCTGAATGAGTGCAGCAGAAGTCTGTAGGGGCATTAAATCTACAGCGCCACAAAGAAATGATGTTATACCTGAGATTCTAGGGTTGCAGTCTGAATTGAATGTAATCAGATAAATGTAACATTGCTGGATGCACACAAACAACAAACGTACTACACAGAGTGACCAGTGTGAGTCTTATGAACTACTTCTTTTAATGAAAACATTCATAAAATTATATAAGTTTAAACAAAGTCCCTTTAATGCAATTCATTCAGCTTCTATCTTGGTAACGCTTCCATCTTATATCTAGGTAATCCAAATGCGTAAAATATTACTAAAATATATTACTGGACCTCACCTTAATCACGTTAAATAATATTATTATTTATTCATTTTATCAAATGAATGATATAATAATTAATAATTACTATTAAATATTACAGTTATTGTTAGATTTAATTAAAAATACATTTTAAATTAAAACATTAAAATAGTTTTTTAATTAAATGAAAGAAATATATATTATTAAATGAAAAATTATAATTAAATAATAATAATTATTGTTAGATTTAATTTAAAATAAAATTTAAATTAAAACATTAAAATAGTTTTTTAATTAAATGAAAAAAAAAAATATTATTAAATGAAATATTATAATTAAATAATAATAATTATTGTTAGATTTAATTTAAAATACATTTGAAATTAAAACATTAAAATAGTTTTTTAATTAAATAAAAAACATTATTAAATGAAATATTTTAATTAAATAATAATAATTATTGTTAGATTTAATTTAAAATAAAGTTTAAATTAAAACATTAAAATAGTTTTTAATTAAATGAAAAAAAATATTATTAAATGAAATATTATAATTAAATAATAATAATTATTGTTAGATTTCATTTAAAATACATTTGAAATTAAAACATTAAAATTGTTTTTTAATTAAATGAAAGAAATATATATAATATTAAATAGAAAATTATAATTAAATAATAATAATTATTGTTAGATTTAATTTAAAATAAATTTTAAATTAAAACATTAAAATAGTTTTTTAATTAAATGAAAAATATAATATTATTAAATGAAATATTATAATTAAATAATAATAATTATTGATAGATTTAATTTAAAATACATTTGAAATTAAAACATTAAAATAGTTTTTTTAATTAAATAAAAAAAATTATTAAATGAAATATTATAATTAAATAATACTAATTATTGTTAGATTTAATTTAAAATACATTTGAAATTAAAACATTAAATAGTTTTTTAATTAAATGAAAGAAATATATATTATTAAATGAAAATATATAATTAAATAATAATAATTTTTGTTAGATTTAATTTAAAATAATTTTTAATTAAAATATTATTAAATGAAAAATAATTAAATAGTAATAATTATTATTTAATATTACAATTATTGTAATTTAAAATAAATGTTAAATTAAAACATTAAAATAGTTTTTTTAATTATTATTTTTTTAAATACCACGCCAATCTGGTCTTTGAGCTCTTAGGTTGATCTGAGCCACTGAAAGCAAGCCAGTCAGGCTAAGTGCTGTTACCTAATGATACATTAGTTTGGGAAAACTAACTATTTTCCACACCAGCACCAACAAAGCGTGTATGGCCCACCCTGTTTAGATCACAGGATGTCCTGAAGGCATCTTCACATTTATCTAACCCTATTCCTACTGCACTCACCATAGTCCCAGGTTAAGCCAGGGGCCTGTGAGATGTGAGACCCCAGCACCTTTTTTAAGTCCTCCCCAGTGTTTTTAGTGTCTCTGATGTTGAGGTCAGTGACTTCCGTACACTAAAGCCTCTAGCTATGGTTCATCGTGTCTCACTGTGCTGATACAAATGTGTTTCAACGTGATAACCTTTATCCAGGACCACCAGGTCTCTCACTTCACTTGTAGCCCCAGGAAAGGAATCAGTCCCTGAGCTCAAAGGCCAAGTCCAATCCCACCGTCACCATCTCAAAACATTCCACTGTTGCACAATCCCTGCAGCCTTAAGACATCTTGGCTACGTGCCCTGCCAAAAAAAGGATTTAGACACCTAAGGCATATCTTAAGCTTGTTCATCCTCATGAAGCTTCTCCGTGCCCAAAGGCAATGAATTAGAAATTTGTCTCCTAATATCTCAAAGACTCCTGAAGGCTGCACCAATCAAATCGCAGCAGATGTCACAGAGGGTACTGAGTGCAGATTCATCCCGTAACAAGGCTTGCACAAAATATTTTTCTTATTTTTTCATTTTCTTCTTGGTCGCCACAGTTTTCAGCAATTAATTCAGATGGATACTTTAGTCTGCATTACAACAAAGCGAAAAAGAGCCAGAATGTGAATTAAGGTAGGCAAGGTGGAGTATGAAGAGGGTACGGAATAAGAGAGAGTAAGAAGACAGCTGCATGGAGAGGAAGATGAGAGGATGAAGAGCAGGGATGTTGACAGGGAAGCTTTGGCTCACATGCACACATCTGGCAAGAGATTACAGCTGGCACGACAGCATTCATGAGCGTGAGCGCCACTGCCTCTAGAAGTCATTTTCATTGGCGATTTGAGGCGACATAAGCAACAGTGAGCGTTCGTGATGCAACAGTCGAGGAGATTTAAACTTTATGCATATAAGCAGCGACAACCGATGGGAGCTCAAATGCGTTTTATACAACCTTGCAAAACCCAAAGAACCGAAAAAAACCCCACCTGTCTCTGTCTCTTTCCTTTATTCTCTCTTTTTTCTCCATATCATTTTCCTTACCTCTCCCTCTTTCCCCCTTTGATGTGAAATGCATCTCAAATCTGAGGACATCATGATCACATTAAAACAGTTACCCGCTTGCCAGTGAGGCATTTGGTCTGTGATGAAAGGGGGAAAAAATGAGAAGAAAAAAGTGACAGAGGTGGGCTTGTCAAACTCAGAATCCCTGTTCGGATCCTGCCCCAGCACGTACGGACAAGCAGGGCTTTCCCCGAGCAGCTTTGAACTAAAGAGAGCACAGCTATAAATCACATTATATATATATATATATATTAGTGCTGGGGAAAAAATAATTGTGATTAATCGCATCCAAAATAAAAGTTTGTGTTTACATAATATATGTGTGTGTACTGTGTATAATTATTATGTATATATAAATACACACATGCATGTATATATTTAAGAAAAATATGTTATATATATGTTATAAAAATATGTAAATATTTATATATAAGATAAATTATTTATACAGTATATACATGCAAATATTTCTTAAATATATACATGCATGTGTGTGTTTATATATACATAATAGTTATACACAGTACACATACATATATTATGTAAACACAAACTTTTATTTTGGATGCGATTAATCACAATAAATTTTTCCCCAGCACTAATATATATATATATAATGTATAATGCATTTTATGTAGGGATAAGGGTGAGATATGCTTGTATTGCCTCCTGTTCTGTTGACAATCTGCCCTACCATTTCAGCTCTCTCTCTTCTTCTCTTGCTTTCTCTGACCCGCAGGCTTTCCCTCTCTTTATTGCTCTGCTCCTCTGATGTTCTTGCCCTAATCTTGGCTGTTCTGCAAGTTGAAAACCCCTTTTCTCTGTTTCCGCGCTGTTTGATCTTGCACGTTAAGCTTGAGGAGCCTTCTCAGAGCCGAGAGACCCCGAGGTGAGGGGTAGCATAGAACAAAGGCCACAATATTTTAGCTTTGCTCACATGAAAACATAAAACTGTCTAAAACTGGCATTTGCACATAAAGATCAATGCTCAATTCTTGACATATTGCAATGTAAGTCACACAATACTGTACATGGATGATCAGACTTTGCAGGTCTGTGGAAATGCAATGACTTGACCCTTGGCTTTATATAACAAGAATGACTGCTGTGTTGGCAGAAATAAGAGATATTTTATGAAGTCGAACATATTTAGGAAACTTTATTTCTAGTTTGAAATAACCAGACTTTGGACTATTAAATCTGAAATCTGAAAATCATATCACTGAAACAAGTGCTGCCAAAATCTTGCAAATATAGTATATAATGCAACCGTTGGCAAATCTAATGACAAAAAAAAATTGGGGGTGAACAATTTATAATTATACAATATTTTTTATAACGCTCATTCTTATACCAAGAATCAGTATTTTTAGTGACATATTTCAAATACTTTTGGGGGAAAAAAACAAAACGCAATATACAGTGCCCTCCACTAATATTGGCACCCTATATGAGCAAAGGCGGCTGTAAAAATAAATCTACATTGTTTATCCTTTTGATCTTTCGTTTAAAAAATTGAAAGAATGACAATTATTGCCACCCCTAGAAATTATTATGAGTAAAATATCTCTGAACTATATTCCCATTCATATTTAAAAAAAATTTAGCACACCAGGGTAACTAGGAGGATGAAATTGTCCAGCCACGACTTCCTGTCCCACAGGAGTATAAATATGAGGAAACACAAAGGTCAAATTCCCTTAATCATTCATCACAACGAGTAAAACCGAAGAATATAGTTCTGATGTGCAGCAAAAGATTGTTGAGCTTCACAAAATAGAAAGTGGCTGTAAGAAAATAGCTAAAGCATTGAAAATCCCAATTTCCACCATCAGGGCAATAATTAAGAAGTTCCAATCAACTAAAGATGTTACGAATCTGCCTGGAAGAGGACGTGTGTCTATATCGTCTTAATGCACGGTGAGGAGGAGAGTTTGAGTGGACAAAGACTCTCCAAGGATCACAGATGGAGAACTGCAGAGATTAGTTGAGTCTTGGGGTCAGAAAACCTAAAAAAAAAAAATATATATATATATATCAAACAGCACCTACATCACCACAAGTTGTTTGGGAGGGATAAAAAGTACCCCATGCCCACGGTTAAATATACTGCTGGAACTTTAAAGTTGTGGGCCTATTTTTTTTTGCTGGAGGTCCTGGACATCTTGTTCAGATTCATGGTATCATGGATTCTAACAAATACCAATAGATAAAAAATCAGAACCTTATGGCCTCTGCTAGAAATCTTATAATGGTTCGTGGTTGGATCTTCCATCAGGACAAGAAGCACCAACGTGGAGCTGGGAATCTGAAGGATCTGGAGAGATTCTGTATAAAGGAATGGTCTCTGATCTCTTGTCAGGTGTTCTCCAAACTCATCAGGCGTTATAGAAGAAGACTCAGAGCTGTTATCTTGGCAAAAGGATGTTGCAATGATTGGTTGCCAATAGTGGCCAACGTGAACTAGAGAAAAACATTTATTTATTTATGTGAGTTTCCCCCCACTTTGAATTGTTTACTTGGAAGGTTAGAATTTGGTGAATTTTTTGAATGAAAGATCAAAAGGATAAACAATGCAGATTTATTTTCACAGCGTTCTTTGCTCATATTTACCAAGGGTGCCAATATTAGTGGAGGGCACTGTAAATCTATTCTAATGAAGAATTCTAAAATGCAGTCAAAATTCACTAAACAAATTGAATCGCAGTGTTATCGTACTGTGACACAAATATCAAGCTTTATAAATTTCAGTGTCTGAATATGAATTAAGGTAGCAATAAAACTAATAACTCAAATATGGATGGATGGATGGATGGAGTAAACAATCCAAACTGATGTTTAATGGATTTGGATCCACACCAGAAAGTGTGAAAACATCCAAAATACACAAAACACAATATTTATAAAAAGTCAAAGAAGTGCATGAAGATGCAGACAGACTGACTGAAATATAATTTTGCAGTGTTTTAAAATTAACCTTTATGTTTTGTTGGGGTATAAGAGGGGTACATTTTAAAAGCTAAAACAAAATAATTAACATGGAAGCGTCAAGTTATAGTTTACGATAGTTTACCCCCCAAAAAATGAAAATTCTGCCATTAATTACCATCAAGTCGTTCCAAACCCATAAGACTTCCGTTCATCTTTGAAACACAAATAAAGATATTTTTAATGATTTCTGTTCCTTCATTGAAAGTCTACTCACTCAAAACTTTGATGGTGCAAAACGTACATAAAGAGATCGTAGAGATTTTCATTTCATCAACTAATTTTGCATTAACTAACCTTTAGTGCACAATATTCTTAAAAAGCCAAAAAAGTCAGTGTAGACACGTGCTCAAGGCTCTTCAAAGCTAAACAAAAGTGAGTTGGTTTTCCTGTGGGAATCCCTGAAGGCATTTAGGGCTGAATTAGCTGTCTGAGCTGCTGAGTCACACGGTGGATGGGCTCTAGAGAGGATCTGCTCTTTCATCAACTGTGCAATAATGCTAAATCTTATTTGTTTTTCTTCCAAGAGTTTTAAGAGTATGTGTGTGTATGTGAAAGGGAGCGAGACTGGAGGAGGGGGGTGATGGAATCCCATCTTGCCTCGGGGCAAGTTGGCACCTGACTGCTTAACAAAGCCCCGGTCAGAGGTCAAAGGTTAGATGTCACGGAGAGAGAGCCCCTACGTGGAAGGCGCTGAATAAACGGCAGCTAAATCTTCCTTTATGTCCATTTAACTCATCCTCTCCTTCGTTGTCCTCCCTTCTCTCCTCGGTTCTCTCTTTATCAGTCTAGCCCAGGCGTCTTGAGCTCTATTCTCTCTGTGTGATGTATGTAAGACAAGGGTAAATGTAAACCCGAGGGCTCCTTAATCATCTGCTGGAGGGAAACCGTTTAAGGCCTCAATCCCCACTCAAAGACCATTGTTTATTAGGTGACGCTGAAGGTGCAGACAGACTGACAATACACTGTACACTGGTAGTGCAGATGGTGAAAAAGAAATATGACGTTGCAGTGTATGTTTTAAAGTTAAACTTCATGTTCTGTTGGAGCATTTTAAAAAGCTCAAACAACAATTTAATTTAGGCTTTTATTCACATAAACATTATTCAGAAAACATAAACAGAAGCTCAACCGAACCTGCTTGAACAAACCTCTTGCGGAAACTCAAATGTGCTGCTTAAGACACGAGAATGAACCTCATTGGTTCTTACAGAAGCTCAAACGTGTTGCGTAACATGAGAATGAACCTCATTGGTTCTTGCTGAAGCTCAAACGTGCTGCGTAACATGAGAATGAACCTCATTGGTTCTTGCTGAAGCTCAAACGTGCTGCGTAACATGAGAATGAACCTCATTGGTTCTTGTCGAAGCTCAAATGTGCTGCGTAACATGAGAACGAACCTCATTGGTTCTTGTGGAAGCCTAAACGTGCTGCGTAACATGAGAATTAACCTCATTGGTTCTTGCGGAAGCTCAAACGTGCTGCGTAACACATGAGAATGAACCTCATTGGTTCTTGCGGAAGCTCAAATGTGCTCCGTAACATGAGAATAAACCTCACTGGTTCTTGCCGAAGCTCAAACGGGCTGCGTAACACAGGAGAATGAACCTCATTGGTTCTTGCTGAAGCACAAATGTGCTGCGTAACATGAGAATGAACCTCATTGGTTCTTGTGGAAGCTTAAACGTGCTGCGTAACATGAGAATGAACCTCATTGGTTCTTGTCGAAGCTTAAACGTGCTGCGTAACACAAGAATGAACCTCATTAGTTCTTGCGGAAGCTCAAACGTGCTGCGTAACACAGGAGAATGAACCTCATTGGTTCTTGCGGAAGCTCAAATGTGCTGCGTAACATGAGAATGAACCTCATTGGTTTTTGCTGAAGCACAAATGTGCTGCGTAACATGAGAATGAACCTCATTGGTTCTTGTGGAAGCCTAAACGTGCTGCGTAACATGAGAATTAACCTCATTGGTTCTTGCGGAAGCTCAAATGTGCTGCGTAACACATGAGAATGAACCTCATTGGTTCTTGCGGAAGCTCAAATGTGCTCCGTAACATGAGAATAAACCTCATTGGTTCTTGCCGAAGCTCAAACGTGCTGCGTAACACAGGAGAATGAACCTCATTGGTTCTTGTTGAAGCTCAAATGTGCTGCGTAACATGAGAATGAACCTCATTGGTTCTTGTGGAAGCTTAAACGTGCTGCGTAACACAAGAATGAACCTCATTGGTTCTTGCGGAAGCTCAAATGTGCTGTGTAACACACGAGAATGAACCTCATTGGTTCTTGTGGAAGCTCAAATGTGCTGCGTAAAACAAGTATGAACCTCATTGGTTCTTGCTGAAGCTCAAACGTGCTGCGTAACCCAAGTATGAACCTCACTGGATCTTGTGGAAGCTCAAATGTGCTGCGTAACATGAGAATGAACCTCACTGGTTCTTGCAGAAGCTCAAACGGGCTGCGTAACACAGGAGAATGAACCTCATTGGTTCTTGCTGAAGCACAAATGTGCTGCGTAACATGAGAATGAACCTCATTGGTTCTTGTGGAAGCTTAAATGTGCTGCGTAACATGAGAATGAACCTCATTGGTTCTTGTCGAAGCTCAAATGTGCTGCGTAACATGAGAATGAACCTCATTGGTTCTTGTGGAAGCCTAAACGTGCTGCGTAACATGAGAATTAACCTCATTGGTTCTTGCGGAAGCTCAAACGGGCTGCGTAACACAGGAGAATGAACCTCATTGGTTCTTGCGGAAGCACAAATGTGCTGCGTAACATGAGAATGAACCTCATTGGTTCTTGTGGAAGCTTAAATGTGCTGCGTAACATGAGAATGAACCTCATTGGTTCTTGCCGAAGCTCAAACGTGCTGCGTAACATGAGAATGAACCTCATTGGTTCTTGTGGAAGCTTAAATGTGCTGCGTAACATGAGAATGAACCTCATTGGTTCTTGTCGAAGCTCAAACGTGCTGCGTAACATGAGAATGAACCTCATTGGTTCTTGCGGAAGCTCAAACGGGCTGCGTAACACAGGAGAATGAACCTCATTGGTTCTTGCTGAAGCACAAATGTGCTGCGTAACATGAGAATGAACCTCACTGGTTCTTGTGGAAGCTTAAATGTGCTGCGTAACACAGGAGAATGAACCTCATTGGTTCTTGCTGAAGCACAAATGTGCTGCGTAACATGAGAATGAACCTCATTGGTTCTTGTGGGAGCTTAAATGTGCTGCGTAACATGAGAATGAACCTCATTGGTTATTGTCGAAGCTCAAACGTGCTGCGTAACATGAGAATGAACCTCATTGGTTCTTGCGGAAGCTCAAACGGGCTGCGTAACACAGGAGAATGAACCTCATTGGTTCTTGCTGAAGCACAAATGTGCTGCGTAACATGAGAATGAACCTCATTGGTTCTTGTCGAAGCTGAAACGTGCTGCGTAACACATGAGAATGAACCTCATTGGTTCTTGCAAAAGCTCAAATGTGCTCCGTAACATGAGAATGAACCTCATTGGTTCTTGCTGAAGCACAAATGTGCTGCGTAACATGAGAATGAACCTCATTGGTTCTTGTGGAAGCTCAAACGTGCTGCGTAACATGAGAATGAACCTCATTGGTTCTTGTGGAAGCTCAAACGTGCTGCGTAACACGAGAATGAACCTCACTGGTTCTTGCGGAAGCTCAAACGGGCTGCGTAACACAGGAGAATGAACCTCATTGGTTCTTGTTGAAGCTCAAATGTGCTGCGTAACACGAGAATGAACCTCATTGGTTTTTGGGGAAGCTTAAACGTGCTGCGTAACACAAGAATGAACCTCATTGGTTCTTGCGGAAGCTCAAACGTGCTGCGTAACACAAGAATGAACCTCATTGGTTCTTGTGGAAGCTTAAACGTGCTGCGTAACACAAGAATGAACCTCACTGGTTCTTGCGGAAGCTCAAACATGCTGCGTAACACAAGAATGAACCTCATTGGTTCTTGCGGAAGCTCAAACATGCCTGCGTAACACAAGAATGAACCTCATTGGTTCTTGTGGAAGCTTAAACGTGCTGCGTAACACAGGAGAATGAACGTCACTGGTTCTTGCGGAAGCTCAAATGTGCTCCATAACATGAGAATGAACCTCATTGGTTCTTGCTGAAGAACAAATGTGCTGCGTAACATGAGAATGAACCTCATTGGTTCTTGTGGAAGCTTAAACGTGCTGCGTAACATGAGAATGAACCTCATTGGTTCTTGCGGAAGCTCAAATGTGCTGCGTAACACAAGAATGAACCCCAAGCTTAAACGTGCTGCGTAGCATGAGAATGAACCTCATTGGTTCTTGTGGAAGCTTAAATGTGCTGCGTAACACAAGAATGAACCTCATTGGTTCTTGCGGAAGCTCAAACATGCTGCGTAACACAAGAATGAACCTCACTGGTTCTTGCGGAAGCTTAAACGTGCTGCATAACACAGGAGAATGAACCTCATTGGTTCTTGTTGAAGCTTAAACGTGCTGCGTAACACAGGAGAATGAACTTCATTGGTTCTCGTGGAAGCTTAAACGTGCTGCGTAACACAGGAGAATGAACCTCATTGGTTCTTGTTGAAGCTCAAACGTGCTGTGTAACATAAGCATGAACCTCACTGGTTCTTGTTGAAGCTCAAACGTGCTGCGTAACACAAGAATGAACCTCATTGGTTCTTGCTGAAGCTCAAACGTACTGCATAACACAAGAATGAATCTCATTGGTTCTTGTGGAAGCTCAAACGTGCTGCGTAACACAAGAAAGAACCTCATTGGTTCTTGTCGAAGCTCAAACGTGCTGCGTAACACAAGAATGAACCTCATTGGTTCTTGCTGAAGCTCAAACGTGCTGCGTAACACAGGAGAATGAACATCATTGGTTCTTGTTGAAGCTCAAACGTGCTGCATAACACAAGAATGAACCTCATTGGTTCTTGCGGAATCTCAAACGTGCTGCGTAACACAGGAGAATGAACTTCATTGGTTCTTGTTGAAGCTCAAACGTGCTGCGTAAAACAAGAATGAACCTCATTGGTTCTTGCTGAAGCTCAAACGTGCTGCGTAACCCGAGAATGAACCTCACTGGATCTTGCGGAAGCTCAAACGTGCTGCGTAACACAGGAGAATGAACCTCATTGGTTCTTGTTGAAGCTCAAACATGCTGCGTAACACAAGAATGAACCTCACTGGTTCTTGCGGAAGCTCAAACGTGCTGCGTAACACAAGAATGAACCTCATTGGTTCTTGCAGAAGCTCAAACGTGCTGCATAACACAGGAGAATGAACCTCATTGGTTCTTGTTGAAGCTCAAACGTGCTGCGTAACACAAGAATGAACCTCATTGGTTCTTGCAGAAGCTCAAACGTGCTGCATAACACAGGAGAATGAACCTCATTGGTTCTTGTTGAAGCTCAAACGTGCTGCGTAACACGAGAATGAACCTCACTGGATCTTGTGGAAGCTCAAACATGCTGCGTAACACAAGAACGAACCTCATTGGTTCTTGCGGAAGCTCAAACGTGCTGCGTAACACAGGAGAATGAACCTCATTGGTTCTTGCGGAAGCTCAAACGTGCTGCGTAACACAAGAGAATAAACCTCATTGGTTTTTGTTGAAGCTCAAACGTGCTGTGTAACACACGAGAATGAACCTTATTGGTTCTTGTGGAAGCTCAAACGTGCTGTGTAACACACGAGAATGAACCTCATTGGTTCTTGCAGAAGCTCAAACGTGCTGCGTAACACAGGAGAATGAACCTCATTGGTTCTTGCAGAAGTTCAAACGTGCTGCGTAACAAGAATGAACCTTATTGGTTCTTGCGGAATCTCAAACGTGCTGCGTAACACAGGAGAATGAACCTCATTGGTTCTTGTTGAAGCTCAAACTTGCTGCGTAACACAAGAATGAACCTCATTGGTTCTTGCTGAAGCTCAAATGTGCTGCGTAACCCGAGAATGAACCTCACTGGATCTTGTGGAAGCTCAAATGTGCTGCGTAACACAGGAGAATGAACCTCATTGGTTCTTGTGGAAGCTTAAACGTGCTGCGTAACACAGGAGAATGAACCTCATTGGTTCTTGTTGAAGCTCAAACGTTCTGCGTAACACAAGAATGAACCTCACTGGTTCTTGCGGAAGCTCAAACGTGCTGCGTAACACAGGAGAATGAACCTCATTGGTTCTTGCTGAAGCTCCAACGTGCTGCGTAACACAAGAATGAACCTCATTGGTTCTTGCAGAAGCTCAAACGTGCTGCATAACACAGGAGAATGAACCTCATTGGTTCTTGTTGAAGCTCAAACGTGCTGCGTAACACGAGAATGAACCTCACTGGATCTTGTGGAAGCTCAAACATGCTGCGTAACACAAGAACGAACCTCATTGGTTCTTGCGGAAGCTCAAACGTGCTGCGTAACACAGGAGAATGAACCTCATTGGTTCTTGCGGAAGCTCAAACGTGCTGCGTAACACAAGAGAATAAACCTCATTGGTTTTTGTTGAAGCTCAAACGTGCTGTGTAACACACGAGAATGAACCTTATTGGTTCTTGTGGAAGCTCAAACGTGCTGTGTAACACACGAGAATGAACCTCATTGGTTCTTGCAGAAGCTCAAACGTGCTGCGTAACACAGGAGAATGAACCTCATTGGTTCTTGCAGAAGTTCAAACGTGCTGCGTAACAAGAATGAACCTTATTGGTTCTTGCGGAATCTCAAACGTGCTGCGTAACACAGGAGAATGAACCTCATTGGTTCTTGTTGAAGCTCAAACTTGCTGCGTAACACAAGAATGAACCTCATTGGTTCTTGCTGAAGCTCAAATGTGCTGCGTAACCCGAGAATGAACCTCACTGGATCTTGTGGAAGCTCAAATGTGCTGCGTAACACAGGAGAATGAACCTCATTGGTTCTTGTGGAAGCTTAAACGTGCTGCGTAACACAGGAGAATGAACCTCATTGGTTCTTGTTGAAGCTCAAACGTTCTGCGTAACACAAGAATGAACCTCACTGGTTCTTGCGGAAGCTCAAACGTGCTGCGTAACACAGGAGAATGAACCTCATTGGTTCTTGCTGAAGCTCCAACGTGCTGCGTAACACAAGAATGAACCTCATTGGTTCTTGCAGAAGCTCAAACGTGCTGCATAACACAGGAGAATGAACCTCATTGGTTCTTGTTGAAGCTCAAACGTGCTGCGTAGCACAAGAACGAACCTCATTGGTTCTTGCGGAAGCTCAAACGTGCTGCGTAACACAGGAGAATGAACCTCATTGGTTCTTGCGGAAGCTCAAACGTGCTGCGTAACACAAGAGAATAAACCTCATTGGTTTTCGTTGAAGCTCAAACGTGCTGTGTAACACACGAGAATGAACCTCATTGGTTCTTGCGGAAGCTCAAACGTGCTGTGTAACACACGAGAATGAACCTCATTGGTTCTTGCAGAAGCTCAAACGTGCTGCGTAACACAGGAGAATGAACCTCATTGGTTCTTGTTGAAGCTCAAACGTGCTGCGTAGCACAAGAACGAACCTCATTGGTTCTTGCGGAAGCTCAAACGTGCTGCGTAACACAGGAGAATGAACCTCATTGGTTCTTGCGGAAGCTCAAACGTGCTGCGTAACACAAGAGAATAAACCTCATTGGTTTTCGTTGAAGCTCAAACGTGCTGTGTAACACACGAGAATGAACCTCATTGGTTCTTGCGGAAGCTCAAACGTGCTGTGTAACACACGAGAATGAACCTCATTGGTTCTTGCAGAAGCTCAAACGTGCTGCGTAACACAGGAGAATGAACCTCATTGGTTCTTGCAGAAGCTCAAACGTGCTGCATAACACAAGAATGAACCTCATTGGTTCTTGCGGAATCTCAAACGTGCTGTGTAACACACGAGAATGAACCTCATTGGTTCTTGTTGAAGCTCAAACGTGCTGCGTAACACAAGAATGAACCTCATTGGTTCTTGCTGAAGCTCAAATGTGCTGCGTAACCCGAGAATGAACCTCACTGGATCTTGTGGAAGCTCAAACGTGCTGCGTAACACAGGAGAATGAACCTCATTGGTTCTTGTGGAAGCTCAAACGTGCTGCGTAACACAAGAATGAACCTCATTGGTTCTTGCAGAAGCTCAAACGTGCTGCGTAACACAGGAGAATGAACCTCATTGGTTCTTGCTGAAGTTCAAATGTGCTGCGTAACACAAGAATGAACCTCATTGGTTCTTGCAGAAGCTCAAACGTGCTGCATAACACAGGAGAATGAACCTCATTGGTTCTTGTTGAAGCTCAAACGTGCTGCGTAACACGAGAATGAACCTCACTGGATCTTGTGGAAGCTCAAACATGCTGCGTAACACAGGAGAATGAACCTCATTGGTTCTTGTTGAAGCTCAAACGTGCTGCGTAACACAAGAATGAACCTCATTGGTTCTTGCAGAAGCTCAAACGTGCTGCATAACACAGGAGAATGAACCTCATTGGTTCTTGTTGAAGCTCAAACGTGCTGCGTAACACGAGAATGAACCTCACTGGATCTTGTGGAAGCTCAAACATGCTGCGTAACACAGGAGAATGAACCTCATTGGTTCTTGTTGAAGCTCAAACGTGCTGCGTAACACAAGAACGAACCTCATTGGTTCTTGCGGAAGCTCAAACGTGCTGCGTAACACAAGAGAATGAACCTCATTGGTTCTTGCGGAAGCTCAAACGTGCTGCGTAACACAAGAGAATAAACCTCATTGGTTTTCGTTGAAGCTCAAACGTGCTGTGTAACACACGAGAATGAACCTCATTGGTTCTTGCGGAAGCTCAAACGTGCTGTGTAACACACGAGAATGAACCTCACTGGTTCTTGCAGAAGCTCAAACGTGCTGCGTAACACAGGAGAATGAACCTCATTGGTTCTTGCAGAAGCTCAAACGTGCTGCATAACACAAGAATGAACCTCATTGGTTCTTGCGGAATCTCAAACGTGCTGTGTAACACACGAGAATGAACCTCATTGGTTCTTGTTGAAGCTCAAACGTGCTGCGTAACACAAGAATGAACCTCATTGGTTCTTGCTGAAGCTCAAATGTGCTGCGTAACCCGAGAATGAACCTCACTGGATCTTGTGGAAGCTCAAACGTGCTGCGTAACACAAGAATGAACCTCATTGGTTCTTGCAGAAGCTCAAACGTGCTGCATAACACAGGAGAATGAACCTCATTGGTTCTTGTTGAAGCTCAAACGTGCTGCGTAACACGAGAATGAACCTCACTGGATCTTGTGGAAGCTCAAACTTGCTGCGTAACACAGGAGAATGAACCTCATTGGTTCTTGTTGAAGCTCAAACGTGCTGCGTAACACAAGAACGAACCTCATTGGTTCTTGCGGAAGCTCAAACGTGCTGCGTAACACAGGAGAATGAACCTCATTGGTTCTTGCGGAAGCTCAAACGTGCTGCGTAACACAAGAGAATAAACCTCATTGGTTTTTGTTGAAGCTCAAACGTGCTGTGTAACACACGAGAGTGAACCTCATTGGTTCTTGTGGAAGCTCAAACGTGCTGTATAACACACGAGAATGAACCTCATTGGTTCTTGCAGAAGCTCAAACGTGCTGTGTAACACAGGAGAATGAACCTCATTGGTTCTTGCGGAATATCAAACGTGCTGCGTAACACAGGAGAATGAACCTCATTGGTTCTTGTTGAAGCTCAAACGTGCTGCGTAACACAAGAATGAACCTCATTGGTTCTTGTTGAAGCTCAAACGTGCTGCGTAACACAAGAATGAACCTCATTGGTTCTTGTTGAAGCTCAAACGTGCTGCGTAACACAAGAATGAACCTCATTGGTTCTTGCTGAAGCTCAAATGTGCTGCGTAACCCGAGAATGAACCTCACTGGATCTTGTGGAAGCTCAAACGTGCTGCGTAACACAGGAGAATGAACCTCATTGGTTCTTGTGGAAGCTAAAACGTGCTGCATAACACAGGAGAATGAACCTCACTAGTTCTTGTTGAAGCTCAAACGTGCTGCGTAACACAAGAATGAACCTCACTGGTTCTTGCGGAAGCTCAAACGTGCTGCGTAACACAGGAGAATGAACCTCATTGGTTCTTGCTGAAGCTCAAACGTGCTGCGTAACACAAGAATGAACCTCATTGGTTCTTGCAGAAGCTTAAACGTGCTGCGTAACACAGGAGAATGAACCTCACTGGTTCTTGCGGAAGCTCAAACGTGCTGCGTAACACAGGAGAATGAACCTCATTGGTTCTTGTTGAAGCTCAAACGTGCTGCATAACACAAGAATGAACCTCATTGGTTCTTGCGGAATCTCAAACGTGCTGCGTAACACACGAGAATGAACCTCATTGGTTCTTGCAGAAGCCCAAACGTGCTGCGTAACACAGGAGAATGAACCTCATTGGTTCTTGCGTAAGCTCAAACGTGCTGCGTAACACAAGAGAATAAACCTCATTGGTTCTTGCTGAAGCTCAAACGTGCTGCGTAACAGAAGAATGAACCTCATTGGTTCTTGCGGAAGCTCAAACGTGCTGCGTAAAACAAGTATGAACCTCATTGGTTCTTGCAGAAGTTCAAACGTGCTGTGTAACACACGAGAATGAACCTCTGGTTCTTGCGGAAGCTCAAACGTGCTGCGTAATACAGGAGAATGAACCTCATTGGTTCTTGTGGAAGCTCAAACGTGCTGCGTAACACAAGAATGAACCTCATTGGTTCTTGCAGAAGCTTAAACGTGCTGCGTAATACAGGAGAATGAACCTCACTGGTTCTTGCGGAAGCTCAAACGTGCTGCGTAACACAGGAGAATGAACCTCATTGGTTCTTGTTGAAGCTCAGACGTGCTGCATAACACAAGAATGAACCTCATTGGTTCTTGCGGAAGCTCAAACGTGCTGCGTAACACACGAGAATGAACCTCATTGGTTCTTGCGGAAGCCCAAACGTGCTGCGTAACACAGGAGAATGAACCTCATTGGTTCTTGCGTAAACTCAAACGTGCTGCGTAACACAAGAGAATAAACCTCATTGGTTCTTGTTGAAGCTCAAACGTGCTGCGTAACACAGAAGAATGAACCTCATTGGTTCTTGCGGAAGCTCAAACGTGCTGCGTAAAACAAGTATGAACCTCATTGGTTCTTGCAGAAGTTCAAACGTGCTGTGTAACACACGAGAATGAACCTCTGGTTCTTGCGGAAGCTCAAACGTGCTGCGTAATACAGGAGAATGAACCTCATTGGTTCTTGTGGAAGCTCAAACGTGCTGCGTAATACAGGAGAATGAACCTCATTGGTTCTTGCAGAAGTTCAAACGTGCTGTGTAACACACGAGAATGAACCTCTGGTTCTTGCGGAAGCTCAAACGTGCTGCGTAATACAGGAGAATGAACCTCATTGGTTCTTGCGGAAGCTCAAACGTGCTGCGTAATACAGGAGAATGAACCTCATTGGTTCTTGTGGAAGCTCAAACGTGCTGCATAAAACAAGTATGAACCTCATTGGTTCTGGCTGAAGCTCAAACGTGCTGCGTAACACACGAGAATGAACCTCATTGGTTCTTGTGGAAGCTCAAACGTGCTGCGTAACACATGAGAATGAACCTCATTGGTTCTTTCACGTCAAGCGAACATGCTTGAGCTTCCGTTTACCACAATTGATGTGTGAGTTGATGAATAAAGTTGATGTTTATATGTGAATAAAATCCTAAATTCAATCTGTTCATCATATAAAGCGATTGAGTTTCTTCAGAAAATTTGGACTAAACCGCTCAATACATAAGGATTAGTTTTACGATCTCTTTATGAACTTTCTGAAGTGTCAACGTGTTAGTTGCGTAGCTGTCAATGGAGGAACAGAAAGCTCTCAGATTTCATCAAAAAGATCTTCAATTGTGTTCTGAAGATGAACGAAGGTCTTACGGGTTTGGGACGACATGAGGGTGAGTAATTAATGACAGAATTTTCATTTTTGGGTGAACTATCCCTTTCTTTTCTTAACTATTTCCACGCCATTGAAGAATTTTCCGTTATTTATGACACAGCGCTTCCCTGCCATTGAAATTTCTGGCAATCCATGTTTTCACTGTTATATAGTAGGGGGCGCTATTACGCATCTTCTGAAAGACTACAGAATCTCTGGATCAAAATACAGGCGGAAAAAGAAGCAGAAATAAGTGATAAAAGAATCGCAATTTTTTTTAAACGCTGATGGGGAAAGGGTTAATATGAGAACTGATTACACACGAAAAAACACCTTACATGAAAAATGTTACATTAGATGCCAAACTGATTTGTATACTCAATTGTATAAGTGCACTCCTGACAGTTATTTACTTTATTGTGATTGTGTACTATGGCTCTGTTCCAAAACCTAGTGAGCTGTATATTTACATGCACTAATTTTCTTCAGTTGGAATGAATTCAATCAAATTTCAGATTCTGAATGTTCTGTTTATATGAACCCTAAATGTTGCCGTCTGATTCACATATTCGTTTACATGTGCATTACATATATTCCAGACAAAACTTCAGCGCATGTGCAGTTACTACAGTTACCAAGCCACCGCGGTAATATCACCGGAGCTTCCACAAACATAATTATAATCTTTGCCTTGATGAAGTATATAAAAAGATGTTTTTAGAATTTCTCTCACCTTGTCCACCATTTTGGCCCAATGCATTATGGGATTGACTTCTCCACAAAAGGCAAAATTTAGCTAACAAAGGTTTTAGAACATACATCAGTTGGGGTCAAACTGATCTCAAACAGAGACAATGTTATTGGATATTAATCGCTGTTCTGGAAAGTGTCTACTTTGCGACATTCTTGACATTCATGGCTATGACAGAGGAACATATTAAAAAATTGATGGTGAAATAATCCATCAATTTTGAAACAACTATTTTTTTTTTTTTAAACATACAAACATAGAATGAAAATGATCACATGATTTGAGGGTTAGGGACTAAATGTGAGGATGTATTGACTGGGTTTCCCCTTCTCTGTCTCCAATTCCTTCTCGCTTTTCTTTTTCTCTTCGTCTTGTTATGGTCCATTGGTCTTTAAATCACTAAACGCCTCGGGTTTCCCCTTTTCTGTAGTGTTGTTTTTACACCTCCCCTGTTCTTCATTCCTTCTGTCTGCTAAATTCCTCCTCCTTGTTTTCTAAACATCTCCTCCTTGTTCTGTGAAGTGTCTCCCTTGTTCTTTAGTTCCTCTCCATGTCTTTCCTCTCTCTCTTTTTGCTTTGAGGTGTTGTTATTCTGAAGAACCAGACATCCTCTGAATGGCATGCAGCAACTGCTTCTTTTCATTCTTCACTCTTGCCTTTATTCCTCTACTTCACCTCCCCTCCCCTTCATCTTGAGCCAGCACTTAAACCATCCAGAGAGTCGAGCGTGAAGAGAAAGCAGGAGATTTAGCCGAAGTGCAGGTCACAGCAAGGAGTGAGAACAGGATAAAAGAAGACGGAACAAAGTGTGTCTTCAAACAGCTCTACATGCAAACTTAAACGGATGCCCAGATGCTGATCTTAAAGAGATGCTAAAGCTTTTTGATTTTGAAAACTGAGCACATTTAAGTTGCCAAAGTGTTACCACAACCAATTTAAAGGGTGTGCGTGTGTGAGGGAGGCCATATTGATGATTTAGTGATTCAACTTGTCAGCTCATAAGCTTCCCTTTGTCCTTGTGGTGAGGCTAAACCTGTTCCATCCCTATAATTCACTTTTCCAATAAAAAGACTTACTTTTGCTCCAGTGGCCCTGAGTACCCCTGCTGCCCTTTCTCCAAATACCCCATCTCCTAAACTCCCTGCACCTTCGACCCAATCCACCACTTACACATTATCCGTTTGGACCCTTCAGGGCAAATGGAATTAAGTTTTCTTTATTTCAATAATATATATATATATATATATATATAATAAGCAGCAGCTTTCATTTCTGCTAAACAGTCGCAAAATCTTGCTGAATGCTGTGAGTGTGAGTTAGAAATCAGCAATGGTGAGAGAACATTGTGCTTGGTACATTTTTCATCTTCAAACCAAACTTGGGTTTTTACCCGACAAAGTTTAAATCTCGTCTGGCTAGCGCGCTTCCCATAATGTTTACACATTAGGTCAGTAGGCGGAGAGTAGGCGTCTTTTATGGCTGTTTGAACGCATTCGACCACATGAGAGTTTCCACTACGAAAGCATCTGTTTTCGACTACCTCTGGAAGTGGTTGAATTTGGACAAGCCTAAAACGTTTTAGACCCCGTTTACACCTGTATTTAGTCCACTTGTGATCCGACCAAAACGCAACTTAATACCAGGTGTAAACAGGGCCTAAATCAGTACAAAAGTACAAAAGACAAAGAGAAAATCACTCACTGCTCTTGACTGAATAACATTTGTAGCTTTAATAAGTATTAACCTATATTTAATTTATAATTTATGCAGTGAAGACTGTGAAGTGTTTAATAACTTTATTACATTTCTGTATATTTCCTACCTGTTGGATCAAATATTTAAAATATCTTTATTTTGTTTGATTTACAGTAGCTCGTCTGTTTGATCGGACCACACGGGCCAGCCTTCGCTCCTCACGTGCATCAATGAGCCTTGGCCATGACCCTGTCGCCGGTTCACCACTGTTCCTTCCTTGGACCACTTTTGATAGATACTGACCACTGCAGACCGGGAACACAGCTGCAGATTTGGAGATGCTCTGACCCAGTCGTCTAGCCATCACAATTTGGCCCTTGTCAAACTCGCTCAAATCCTTACGATTGCCCATTTTTCCTGCTTCTAACACATCAACTTTGAGGACAAAATGTTCACTTGCTGCCTAAAATATACCACCCACTAACAGGTGCCGTGATGAAGAGATAATCAGTGTTATTCACGTCACCTCTCATAATGTTATGCCTGATCGGTGTGTATATATATATATATATATATATATTGCCATTTATTACTTTTCCTAAAAAAACTAAAAACATTGATTGAAAATAAAATACATTTACAATTAAAATGTATTAAAATGATATATAAACATTATATAAACAATATTGTGTGATACAAGAGACACAAAATCACTTGCCTGGGACAACAGTCAATTATACAATTTAGTGCCATTATATAAAAATATTTATAAATAGTTGATCAAATAAGTACTCCAGACAGCCATGAAATTATATTATATAAATATTTTAGATTGTGTTTTAGCCTTACTGATGTAACTGATTTAAGTTATAAATAGCCATATCTGTTAATCTGGATTAGAAATCCCAGGTCAGGATATCTCCGTCCCCTATCTCGCTTTATCTCTCTCGTTCTCTCATACTCATGTGTGCTTAGACAATAAATGAAACGGTTTTAGCACCAAATCCCTGGAGTTTTCCATGGTAATCCCTGTGTCTATATACACAATACATTGCTGCACTATATCCTGTAATTCTGGGAAATACAATCCCTTGTTTGAATGGGAGGCATGTGTCTGTGTGTTAAATGTGAGTAGAGTATCTTCCTCTCACTCATTGACTCGCTCGAGAGCCCTCACCCTGTCGGCCTCACCAGGCTTTTAATGGATTTGTATATAATAAAAAACTTCTGATGGATTAAACCAGAACGTGAGCACAAACAGAGTCGTCATCTCTGCCACGGGATGAACGGAACCAGACTCTGATCCTGCAAATGGCTGGTGTTTGTGAGAGGTGGAGAGAATAAATAGGTTAGGGGACAATCTGTGGCAAGAGGTACTGAGATTGAATCACTGAACACAGTGATTCTGGCAGTGGTATCTTCTGGCAAGAGTTTCCTAATTAATGTTTGGGAGGCACATGCCCATATAATTCCACCCATAACAACGATAAGGGAATATAAATAGTTGTTCACTTCACTTCTTTCCAACAGTCCTTCCAGAATTCCTCCTCCACCTTTTTACTCTTTATATACTGTCAGAGATTTCCACCCATTTTTTAAAACTGAAGATTAAAGTTTTATGTAAAATCAAATTTGTGCCAAAGTTCAGTTTCAACTTTGTTTACTGATGATTGATTTTGAGAAGTTCTGAAAATGAATAGACTAAACTTGTCAGACAGATAGATAGATAGATAGATAGATAGATTTTTTTTATTAGATAAATACAATTTTAAAATGTCTATTTTTTTCTGCACAACAATAATTGAATCTTTGATGACTGAATAAGTGCAATCCACCTTTATTTCACAAGGTGGCAATGTCTGATACACAATGATGAAGTGACGTTTCACTCACAGTTACCGCAGGCAGAAAACAAAAGAATAGGAAGAATCATCCGCAAAACTTGAAATGGCTCAGTGATTTACTGCAGAGCAAGAACTGAACGCAATCAAATATTAGTGCCACTGTCACTTGATGGTGGATCTGGTGAAGAAGCTGTCAGCGATCAAAATATTGATTTTGAAAATGTTGAAAATTATTTCTGGAGAATATGTTTGAGCTGCCGCATATGAGCCATGTACTGGGAAATGAGCTCTGACGAGGACAGTGATGATGGTATAAAACATCTGCTCAAACTGAACCCTTCCAAGCTCCAAAAGATAACAAAATATGCTTTATATTATTCTTCTGTAATTGTTACTCTAATATCAGGAGAGTTTTATATTATAGAGATCCATCCATGTTAGATATAGATCCGGGTCGCTAAAGACCCGAATATGTAATAATGATTGGCGAAACATGCATGCATTTGAGGGATAAGCCACAAAATAAACTTCATTCCTTAAAATAAATATAATGAACTACACAAAAAGAATTTTGAACGTTTCCAGCACATTTTATAATTACCCAAAAATCAAACATAGTTCACACCTGATGCACATTATCATGTCCGTCAAAAACTTTTGTCGGTTGGAATATTAGAACTGAAAACACACTCATGGGCATCAATCACTTCACTGAATGCCGGATAAAAATAAATAATTATTACCTTATGATCCATCTGTTTTCAAATCCACATCATTTGAATATCACAACATGGATGTCTGTCAAAAAATAACGTGCATAATACACTGTAGTATTTGCGAGAAGCAGAGGTCCAGCGAAAGCATGCATTTCCTGGAAAACCCACTACTGAATCTATTGACTACGTCATCGCTTTCCGAGAAGAGGGAAAAAATGGCAGCCTGAGCAGCTTTAACATGCTGTCTGTCTGAGACGATAACATACATAACACATGTGAGTATAAATTTGTTCTTCACTCGCTGAAATTTATACGGAATGATCAGGGAACTGAGTGAAATACTTCACACTGCATGCTAAAAAGAATAAACACCAATCCAATTGAAAAGCTTTGCTGGGTTAGTGAACATCGTTCAACGTGTGCTGGTTCCTGACGGAAACAGGAAGCTGTACGTTATATTTTGACGGACATTTTTATGCGCAAACTACGTGTTCTGATTCTGACATTCCTGATTTGAATATTTTCAATAATTTTCTATTCTTGTCTGATCTTTTTTGGCAATAGATGAACTGTTAAATGAGTGATCTTGAGACGAGTCCCTTTAGTCGTTCAATTTGCCTCTCATATGGTGATGTAATATATATTATATTCTTGACAGGTGATTTTTATAAAATGTTGTTAAAAAGAAGATTACTATCTTCTTAGTTGTTTAAAAGATTAAGGCAATTATCAATGTTTGATCAAATTGTAGACTTTATACAATTTTTTGTATATTATAGGTAGACAGGTATATAGACAAACAGATAGACATGTTTTTAAGACCAGTTCAAAGGAATTTGGTTCTTAAATTTCTCTCTTTCACACTGACGCTCACAAACACAGACTCCCTGCTGTTTGAGTGACTGACGAGCGCAAGTAGAGAGTTCATCAAAAAGCACTTAGCTTCCACAACACATCCTCTTATCAGTTCCTTTTATCGCTCTCTCCTTCTTTTCGGCTCTGTCTCCCTCCCTTCTTTTGTCTCAGCGTCTAACAGAGACAAAGTGGGAGTTCCATGGGGGGCTTAGGGATGAGACACATTGTGTGTTTGTGTGAGGGACGGATTGACGGATGGATGAATGCTGTTGAAGAGCGACCATTTAGCTGATAGTGATCAGCCAGTTTAACTCAGATCCCCCCACCCAACTCATCAACTTCCCTCTCATCTCCCCCTAGCTCTGCACTCCATCCATCCTTTTGTTCCAGACCTGCATGTCTCTACTTCTCCTCATTGTTGCTCTGATTGAGCCTCAGTAGCTCCCCTATCACCACACACACATTCTCTCTCATCTCGGATCAAATCCTCCATCCCTCCCCCTCGAAAGTATTAACCTACCCTGTTCCTCAAAGTAGAATGTCACAGCTGGACTAATCCTCCACATGCAGACCTGAGACATTGAAGAACCAGACGTAGCACTGCTGTCAGTTTACACTTCCACTACTGACTGCATCTTCCAACCCAATCCTAAATTTGTAAGGACTTTGCGATTTGGTGACATAGTATAAATTCGTACACTTCCACTATTGGCTGCATCTCAAATTCCTAAGCAAGTTGACAATTTTGTATAAATTCATATGATCTGGCTCATACAAAAACATCCAGTACATATTGTAGGTAAAACATCACCATGAAGAACCCTAAATCTAACTAGAATGTACAAATTAGATTGTACGAATACATAAGAATCTGCCACTAATTTGCCACCAATGCTGTTATGCTTCTAAGTGATCTTACGATTATTGCATGGTGGATGATATAATGGGCGAAGAAAATCTCTAAGTCTTGCAGTGGAGGAGGTACTGTATGGATTACTTTTATGTTGGATGGATGCACTTTTTTGGACTTCAAAATAGAAGGTACCATTCACTCCCATTATAAAGCCTGGAAGAGCCAGGATATTTTTTAATATAACTCCAATTGTGATTAGCTGAAAGAAGAAAGTCATACACCTAGGATGGTTATATTGGGTGAACTAACCCTTTAACAACCACACAGAAACCCCTTACAACCACCAAGCCATGCTCTAGGAAAACACCTAGAACACCCTCTGGCATAAAGTTTTACAGTGATTTTACCACAGTTAAAATCATTACCACATTACTGTGGTAAAATCACTGTAAAGCATGGGTCTGAGTGGCTTCTTCCTTTAGTATGACTGCAGTAACCGTAGAATACACTGTTGAATCAATCTTAGATATGTTGTGACAAAAGATGTGAGATTGCTTGTAGTCCTTCAGTCAGAAAGCTGCCAGGTGGGATAGCTTAAAACAGGAAATGGACATACCTGCCTGGAGGCCTGGATTCACAGCGTCGGATCTTTCATATCAGATCAACACTTTGTGAAACAAAAGTCATTTTCTGTAAGAACAATCACATTGTGTTATAGAGACTATATTCAGTTCTACCCTGGAGGAGAAACACTTTCTCTACGATATCAAAAGATGTCAGTTGCTGATGTAAGGATAAAACAAATGAAGTGGTTGTTTATTGTACTCACAAGAAGGCTTTCAGAAGAGAGGGGGAAAATGAGAATGAAAGAAAGAAAATGGGTTGAAATGTGAGTCTGAGAAGCAAATTCCCTGTATCCTTTCCTTTGTTTGCTTCCATCTGAGGTCAGAAACCCGAATCCATCAGACAGTCTGGAAAAGGCCATTCTGTAATTTACACTATTAACAGCAATAAACCTGATTTCCACACATGACAGAGTTTTAACAGCTGAATTAAGCTTCTGTACTTCAACTGCGTGAAACAGATCTCTCTTTTCTTTCTCACTTTCGTTCGGAGGCTGAATGACCTCAGACTTTTCAAAACCACATCTATCAAAACTCTCTCACTGTACGACGTAGGACCAGTCTGGGACAGCCCAAAATCGTACAATGTGTACCGGCAATAACAAGAAGCAGACGCGAGATTCCACTCACAACTGATTCTAATAGCATTTTGAAAAAAACATGAAATCAAAATGGACACTTCTTATATTCTATGTAATATTGAAGTGTTTATTATAAATTATTTATCCGTGCACATCATCATTTTTTTAAATTCATGTGAGTGAGTGTGTATGTGAAGTTTTAGCTCAAAATACCCCACAGATCATTTTTTATAGCATGTTAAAATTGTCACTTTTTGAGGGTGACCAAAAACGCGCCGTTTGTTTGTGTGTCCCTTTAAATGCAAATGAGCTGCTGCTCCCAGCCCCCTTTCAAGAAGAGGGCAGAGCTTCAAGAGCTTGTGTTAGCAGCTCCGATTACCTCACACAGACACGCAATGAAAAGCCCAGAAACTGTTCAGCCTTTTATGTTCAAACTGGAGTCGGACAATGATGGAAGGACTCGCTAAGAAGTGACAGCATGTAGAATGCAACAGGACGTTTTTGAATGGTTAGTTGATGATTTTATGTAGCTGATGTGGAGTTAACTATCTTCAAGTCATTGATTAGCATATTCTGTCATGAAAATCTATAAATTGTGCGTGTGGGAAGATGTGTTGTAAGATGCCTTCAGAGCCAGAGAATAAATGCTGCATGAAGATAGAACAGGTATAGTTTAGTTTAATTACAGTTATAACTTATGTTGTCATCTTGCTTTTATGACATGCTATTGCATTTGTGTTACTGTATTGCAATAAATGTGAAAAAACGGATGCGACAGCTTGAGCAGACTCCTAAATGTGCTCTACTACAACAACTCATCCTCTTCTCAACATGGCCTGTGTTCCTGGGGGCAGGGTTTGTGTAAATTTTAGGGTTCGTGATGTCACTAACCAGTGAATAAGCTTGTTGTAGTCCCTACCAGCCATTTGTTGTAGTCCTTAAAAAGCTATTCCTTTAAAGGAAAATATCTAACTTTGAGCGTCGTAACTTTGCAGATGTTGTTTATGCTTAAACAGAAACATTACACACTAACTAAAGTTAAAGAAGTGAAATCATAATCAACCACCCCTTTAACATTATAATCGAGTATGCCTCTGGCCTTATACTGCCTACTTTTTGGAACAGCCCTAATGAAAATAAAATGGTATTATTATAGTAAAAGTGTAGTAACCATGTTTTTTTGGCAGATTGACTACCATTTGTATAACCACAGTTTTACTACAAATACCATGGTTATACTATGGTAAGTGTAGCAAAACCATGGTCAATTTATGGTTATGGTTTACCTATATTAACTACGTTTTTTTGGTTTTCTTTGTAGTAAAACCACGTCAGGAGCACACCTGCTAAATCGCTAGGTTTTGAAGCAAGTGGACGTGTTGGTATAAGTACTACAAAACACATCCACAAATTCTCATCACAGAACACTTGTACTTTGATGTCACTATCACAACAAAGTCACACTCACATTGGTTCTATTGTGCCTTTAAACACACCCAAACTGGTGGTTTAAAGTAGAGAAAGCGTGTTCAAGTCCTCAAACCAACATGTAACAGCATTTGTGGGTAATACTTGTTATGTAACAAGATCTCAATCCATCATATGACTCTGTCTCTCAGCTAACCACTGTCTACAACAGTTTTGTGTGTGAACGCTAGTGTCTGTGACAGTAACTGGCAATTAGAATTAGCTCTCATTTTGAAACAACACCGGGTTTCAGCACAAGCCAATTCCAGGAGTCCCATCAAAGTTTCTGGAGCAGCCAGACAGGGACTGGGCGACCAGTCAGGGCACAGTTTGGTCTAGAGAGGTCACTGTGGTTTGGATATGAATGTGTGTGTTTGTGTGGCTAATGTTTGCTTTGGATATGCCAAAATCTGACATAGCAGCTTCCATCATCTCAATTATCGTCATATTAGAGAAAGAGAGCTGCACGAAATAAGCCAATCAGAACTTATTAGATGCTTATTCATTGTGCTAATTCATGCTAGCATTGTGCTAATTCATGCTAGCAATGTGTTCAACCATGCTAGCAACATGCTAATAATCTATCTATCTATCTATCTATCTATCTATCTATCTATCTATCTATCTATCTATCATCTGTTTTTTTGATATACTGTATTGCCTTCAAAACCGTCAAACTTTAAGCTTTAAGACTACTTTAAACTTCAAACTACATCAAACTGAAAACATTCAAACTTCAAGCTTTTAAAACTTTTTCAAACTTGCTGGTCAAAGTTTGTCTTGACAAACTTTTTTATCTAGTTAAATCTAACTCCTCATCTTGTCAGCTTGATCCTATACCAACACACCTGCTCAAAAACATTCTGCCTTCTCTCATTATACCTATTACCCACATGATAAATAGATCCCTCATGACTGGTTATGTTCCACCTGGACTAAAAATAGCTGCGGTCACCACGGTACTAAAAAAAACAGGCCTTGAAAACTCAGTCTTCAGTAACTTTAGACCAATATCCAACCTTCCCTTTTTGTCTAAAGTCTTAGAAAAGGTGGTCGCCAACCAACTACAGTCCCATTTGGACAAAAACAACCTGCATGAGCCATTTCAGTCTAGCTTTCATCCTCTCCACAGTACAGAGACTGCTCTTCTAAGAGTAGT
Organism: Coreius guichenoti; assembly: GCA_039654105.1. Lineage (NCBI taxonomy): Eukaryota > Metazoa > Chordata > Actinopteri > Cypriniformes > Gobionidae > Coreius > Coreius guichenoti. Next base: position 19,932,126 of record CM077192.1, read on the forward strand.
GAATGATCTCCTCCCTGCCTCTGATACTGGTGCCCTCAGCCTCCTTTTTGGACCTGAGTTCAGCTTTTGATACTGTTTTCCATTCTGTACTCCTATCTCGTCTAACTGCTATCGGTATTACTGGAACTGTCCTTCAGTGGCTAAGCTCATATTTCTCAGACAGGCAACAGTTCATTAGCATTAATAAACACAAATCTCATTCTTTCACTGTTTCCTGTGGAATACCTCAAGGATCTGTTCTTGGTCCACTTCTATTTTTAACATGTTTCGTCTGGGTCAGATCATCCGGCGTCATGGTCTTAATTTCCACAGTTATACTGATGATACTCAAATATATCTTTCTGCTCAGCCCAATTCTGTTTTCCCTCCCCCTTCCATTACATCTTGCCTATATGATCTCAAAGCATGGATGGCTCAAAACTTCTTAAAACTGAATACTGAAAAAACAGAAATCCTGTCAGTTGGACCTAAATCCCTTGTCTCCTCCCAACATGAATTCTCAATTCATATTTACAGAGTTATAGTTTATACCATACGCAATCTTGGGGTACTATTTGATTCTAAATTATGCTTTGAACCCCACATCAATCAGCTTGTTACATCTTGTTTTTTTCCATCTCCGTAATATCGCCAGTATACAACCTTCCTTAAATCTCAAAGATGATGAAACTGTTGTCCATGCTTTTATAACCTCACGTCTGGACTATTGTAACTCTTTGTTTTACGGATTACCCACTAAAACCATTAATCACCTGCAACTAATTCAAACCTCAGTTGCTCATGCCCTTACATTTAACAAAAAAAACAGATCAAACCACTCCCATCCCATACACTCCCATCCCATACAGCAATTGCATTGGCTCCCTGTTATCTATCGCACTCAGTTTAAAATACTTGTCCTAGTTTTCAAGGCTTGTCATGATTCAACACCTTCTTGCCTTTCAGAATTAATACACCCTTATGTCCCTGCCTGTACTTTGAGATCAAGTTCTGAGAACTTGCTCACAGTACCTAAGTTCAAACTATCTACTGTTGGCGGTAGGGCATTCAGCATTTCAGCTCCAAAGCTTTGGAACAAACTCCCACAACACCTGTCTCCTCACTCCAGACCTTTAAAACTGATCTCAGAACAAATTTTTGTACATCACATTGTTAACTAATTGTATACTTTAAATTTCAGATCCATGCTTGCTTTGGTTTTGTCTCGTATGTTATATGATCACTGTCTGCCTGCCTGTTCATGTTGTTGTATCCTGATTGTATATTTGTATCTGTCAATATTATAGAAAAAGTGTCCTTGGGTTCTTGAAAGGCGCTATATAAATAAAACGCATTATTATTAAGTTGGCTTGAGAAAGTCAACTTACTGAAATGCTGTTTAAACTTAATATTATCCTTCTTTTTTTTTTCTGAGACTAAAATTTCTGACTCTAAATCCTCCTAGAGCTTTAACTCTACAACCTCCAAACTCGGCTCAGACCTTCAGACTGTTCTGATTTAGGGTCAGATTTACTAAACAGGTCAAATTAGCGTGAGAGTGCAATTCCAAAAAAGCGCAGATGGAAGTGGAAAGTTCTGCGCGTGATCTACTGACGACACGCAAATTAAAGAACACAGACGCAGCCGGATCTTTTCCATAATGACCAACGCAATCTACCAGTTAGCGTCTGGTTCAAGATGTGCTTTTATTGGGCGGTAAATAATGTCGCAAACACCAGTAAATTGACGAGCGCAAATTTTAGTAAATCATCTTGCGTGATTCATTTTAATACTCTCCTCCCATAAATTTTGCGTCTGAAAGGGAAACTCCTACAAATGCATATGCAATAAGGTCAGCCGCAAAAATAACGCCTTTTCAGCGCTAATTTATCACTGCGTGTCTTTAGTAAATCCTGACAGTAGTTTTTTAACGCCAAAAGAGGGTTTGCGCTTGCGCAAGTTGTTAGTAAATCTGGCCCTTACTATTTTCCTAAAAATGACGATCAAACCTCGGAAAAATCCCGTAGACTTTCATTGACGGAATGTTCAGATGAGCCAAGACTCCAACAGTCAAAATTCAAATTTAAACTGCAAGAAGCCCATTAGACTCAATTAAACTGCCATTATATGTACTATTTCTAATCCATTTAAACTAATTTAATCTATCTATCTATCTATCTATCTATCTATCTACACTGAACAAAATTATAAACACAACACTTTTGTTTTTGCCCCCATTTTTCATGAGCTGAACTCAAAGATCTAAGACTTTTTCTATGTACACAAAAGGCCTATTTCTCTCAAATATTGTTCACAAATCTGTCTAAATCTGTGTTAGTGAGCACTTCTCCTTTGCCGAGATAATCCATGGTGTGCCTTAGGCTGGCCACAATAAAAGGCCTCTCTAAAATGTGCAGTTTTACTGTATTGGGGGGGTCCAGGGGGGTCTGAAAACCAGTCAGTATCTGGTGTGACCACCATTTGCCTCACGCAGTGCAACACATCTCCTTCGCATAGAGTTGATCAGGTTGTTGATTGTGGCCTGTGGAATGTTGGTCCACTCCTCTTCAATGGCTGTGAGAAGTTGCTGGATATTGGCAGGAACTGGGACACGCTGTCGTATACTCCGATCCAGAGCATCCAAAACATCCGGTAAGTATGCTGGCCATGCAAGAACTGGGATGTTTTCAGCTTCCAGGGATTGTGTACAGATCCTTGCAACATGGGGCCGTGCATTATCATGCTGCAACATGAGGTGATGGTCGTGGATGAATGGCACAACAGTGGGCCTCAGGATCTCGTCACGGTATCTCTGTGCATTCAAAATGCCATCAATAAAATGCACCTGTGTTCGTTGTCCATAACATACGCCTGCCCATACCATAACCCCACCGCCACCATGGGCCACTCGATCCACCACGTTGACATCAGCAAACCGCTCACCCACACGACGCCATACACGCTGTCTGCCATCTGCCCTGTACAGTGAAAACCGAGATTCATCCGTGAAGAGAACACCTCTCCAAAGTGCCAGACGTCATCGAATGTGAGCATTTGCCCACTCAAGTCGGTTACGTCAACGAACTGCAGTCAGGTTGAGACCCCGATGAGGACGACGAGCATGCAGATGAGCTTTCCTGAGACGGTTTCTGACAGTTTGTGCAGAAATTCTTTTGTTATGCAAACCGATTGTTGCAGCAGCTGTCTGGGTGGCTGGTCTCAGACGATCTTGGAGGTGAAGATGCTGGATGTGGAGGTCCTGGGCTGGTGTGGTTACACGTGGTCTGCGGTTGTGAGGCCGGTTGGATGTACTGCTAAATTCTCTGAAACGCCTTTGGAGACGGCTTATGGTAGAGAAATGAACATTCAATTCACGGGCAACAGGTCTGGTGGACATTCCTGCAGTCAGCATGCCAAATGCATGCTCCCTCAAAACTTGCGACATCTGTGGCATTGTGCTGTGTGATAAAACTGCACATTTTAGAGTGGCCTTTTATTGTGGCCAGCCTAAGGCATACCTGTGCAATAATCATGCTGTCTAATCAGCATCTTGATATGCCACACCTGTGAGGTGGATGGATTATCTCGGCAAAGGAGAAGTGCTCACTAACACAGATTTAGACAGATTTGTGAACAATATTTGAGAGAAATAGGCCTTTTGTGTACATAGAAAAAGTCAGCTCATGAAAAATGGGGGCAAAAACAAAAGTGTTGCATTTATAATTTTGTTCAGTGCATCTATCCATCTATCTATCTATCCATCTATCTATTTGTTTTCTGATAGACTGTACTGACTTCAAAACCATCAAACTTTAAACTTTAACTACTTCAAACTTTAAGATTTTAAAACCATTTCAAACTTTCTGGTCTGGCTTTCTCGAGCCAACTTAGCTTGTCTCGACGAACTTTTTTATCTAGTTATTATTATAAGTGCTATTTTTGTCCAATACCATTTGGAGTTATAGAATATATTATGGGAAGTGTAGTTGTTTTGTTCCACAAACTTGTTGCCTCAATAATCAACTTTCACTATATCTCTAATATGTTTAAATAAATCACGATGTGTCATCAGTGGTACAAAAAAATATGTAGAAATGACATTGAGCATTTAACATTCATAATTACAACCATGTGTGATCAATATCAATTAGCCTAGTTAATTATCAAAATCCAGAGTTTCCCAAAATAGTAAATATGACATTGTGGTTGCATTAATCTCAATAAGATTGTCTGTAGCACATATTTAAAGTAGACTTAAATAATGACTTGTCATCCATCGCTTTGATGTGGTGGAATTTGGTTTGGAGAAACATTCCAGATTGGCATGGAAGAGATAAGATTTATCACAATGCTCCTGGTTAGGAAACGGTGTAATGAATGCACATAATCATACTTATCTTTGAGACATATTCATCTTTGTCTGTCAGACAAATATAATGTATTTACTTTATTAGTATCAGTTACTGTAGATTGTGTTTTGTTGTACTCGTTCATTCTACGGCATATATAAGAGAAGATCAGTGTTGATAGAAAACTGGCAGTTACAAAAATAAGATGATACAGATATTTGCTGCAGAAATTAATTTTGATAGACAAATAAATTTGTGATAGATGCTCCTTTAAAAGGTTGTGGAATCAGTACTTTGACATCTGCGACTCAAAGTTAGTTTTCAGTCTCTGTCATTGCAGTCTGTAGTTTGTTATGCTTAGTTCCCCCGGGTTTTAATCCAAAGTCTCTCTCCGGGTTGCTTCTAAAGGTGCATCAAAAGTCCAAAGTAATCCAAAAAGGCCGCCCTGATTCACTCATTGTTAAACAGTTCACATCCGCCTCGTCTCTTCAGATGATATCACTCAATGGCTGTCGTGCGCCCAGAGTTATCTGATTGGATGCGATGTCCCTCCTCTGCTTTCTTTTATCCAGTGCCACGCTCACCTTATATCTGCTGTGGAGAAAAGACTTTGTTAGACTTTGACAGCGCACCTGTTGAACTGAAAAAAAAAAGCTGCTCACAATGGAAGTTTATGGGAGAAGTGTGCAATGTATTTTTTATTAAATCACATTTTAATATAAAACTTTATTAATAATATTCTGAAATATTATATTAAATATTATTAAAATAATATAATATTTAATAATATAATAAAAATATTTATTTTTTATTTTTTTAAAGCATGTGACAACAGCACACCTGTTGAACTGATGGAAAAAAATGCATTTACAATGGAAGTATACCGGACAAGTGTGCATCGGATAGAAATTGCCAAAAAAAAAACTATTTTTTTTTCTTATTATTTATATACTTATGTACTAATATGTTTATATTAGTATATACTTATTATTTTATTGCTTGTAATTTGTTTGTTCCTAATTGTTTTTATCGACTGTTTATTTGTACTAAATAGTTGTTAAAATTTCATTAAAATTATTACATTTTAATTAGTGCTGTCAAAATTAGCACGTTAACGCATGCGATTAATTTTTTCAGTTTAACACGTTAAAAATATTTAACGCAATTAACGCAGCATACGTTTTTTCTTTCATCCTTTGGCTAGCGTAACATTATATGATCACGATCTTATTCGTGCAACTGCCTTTAAACCATTCAAGCGCGACAAGACAAAAGAGAACGCACTGTCTGTGAATGTTATCTGACACACACACAACGCACAGAACGACGCGCGCCAGTATCATGCACACAGACAGCGTGAACGACTCGAGTTTTCTTTTGCGCTTGGACAAACGATAACACAGAATAATGCCAAAATATTTATATATTTAACTCATAAGAGCAGTCTTAAATGAGTTAAATAACATCTTAAATTAACTTAAAGAGTTGTAGGAAAATGAGATGCGCATCAGATCTGCGTCATATTTGGCAGCGGCAGTTCTTAAAGTGACAGTAGCGACTAATGATGTCTTTCATTAAAGTTAATCAAAGAATAAAGGTAACAGAGAACATTTTAATGCTTTAATAAGGATTAATCTATATTTAATTAATAAATTATGCAGTTAAGACTGTAAAGTGTTTAATAACTTTATTCAATTTCTGTATTTCTGTTAGACAGGAAGGCCACAGGTAGACATTTATTATAATGGGTTTTACAATATGAAGATTGTTTTAAGTTCACTTAAATTAAAAGTTTTTATTTTTTTAAAGCCTAATAAATGTTGAAATTGATAGATTTTGTCTTGAATAATTGTTCAAATAATCTTACATTTTTTAATATTAAAATATCATAAAAATTACATAACAAAAATCATAACATTTTGTATAAAGATACTCCCTAGATTGCTCCTACTCTTGACCTTGACCAATAAGTCCACTTGGACTTCATCTTACTGACTATTAGTCTAAATATAGAGCCGCTTTTGGACAGTTTATCTCATTTTCCATTTCCTCTTCTTTTTTTAGCTTTGGCCTTTGAGTGGAGGAACGAAGGGAAATGACAAGGCAGGAAAAAAGGGTGGAGAGGGAAAAAATTAAACAAGGTGTGGGAAAGCAAACGATTAAAAAGACGATGTTTAAAGGTGCAATAAGCGATTTTTGAGAAACGCTGTTGAAAGTGGATCGGACCAAGCGTCACAACACACTTAGCCAATTAGCAGCAGGGGATGTGTCCAGTCATGATGGGGGAGGAGAGAAACACCATGTCTACACCGAACACGACTGCTGACGCGTCGCGCCGCAACAGCTAGAAGCTGTCTACACTGGACGCGACAAAGCAACCGTTGCAAAGCATTTGTCCTTCATGTCAGTACGTCATAAATAGAACAAGGCATCAGTTTACTTTCGGGAATTTGCCGTGTCATGTCGTGCCGCATCCAGTGTAGACAACATCACTGATCATAATGGGTTATATTGTCTTTTGTCGCGTCACATCGCGTCCGGTGTAGACACGGTGAAAGTGAGCAAGAGGGAGATTTGAAGAAAAGAGAGATGGAGAGACCTAAGCGGGAAGGCCTGAGAACTAGTGTTAATTTCGTTAACGAGATCTATGACATAAAATGTAGCTAAAAAATAACAACTTGACCAAAATCACTCTTTGTTTTTGTCGAATAAAAGAGGACACAAAAAATTACAGACTGATTTTAACAAGCCGCTACGAGCTTTCATGCTTACGGTTGTAATTTGTAATTTCGGTTGTAAAGTTTCTTGTTTTACCAGTAGGCCTATATGATAAATATCCTATAATAAATCAGGAAACTAGATTAGGTCAAATAAACCATGCGTATGGGTTGATATTCTCTTGTGCTTATAGGTGAAAGTGCAATAATTCTAATGAAATGTAAAAATTAATTTCTATTTATTATAATTGATTATAATTTTGAGCAAAATAATCAGGATTATCAATTTTACAATTATGCAACATGACGAAAATGTGTTTTCAAAATGCTCAACAACTTGACTAAACAAAAACAGGACAAGGTTGACTAAATATGATAAAAACTAAAAAGTATATTTGAAGCTTCACTTCAGCTTTGATAAAGAGACATCCACTCTTGCATTGCGTGTACGTACATTTTGGGGGAGGAGCAATGAAGGGAGGGGCGTGTTTGTTTGTTTGTTTGTTTGGGTTGATTTCAAATATCAACAGTGTTTCTCAAAAATCGCTTACTGCACCTTTAAGGGCGGCAGTGCTTACGTACCTGTGTGTATGCGGGACTCTGAGTGATGTTTGGACGTGCACACGCACTCGAGATGATCCTCCAGCTGCACCTGCACCTCCCGGAGCTTTGGCCTCCTGCGTACGTACTCCACCTTGGCCACCTGAGAGAGAGAGAGAGCAAGTGTGGGAACATCCTGAGTTGCACGCACACACTCATAACCCTATCAACAGTGTATTTTTCCTCTGCTTTTCCAGAGGTGAGATAAGGCGAGAGCTAAATGTGACTCGGTCGGTTTCCTGTAACGCAGATGAGCCGCCTCAAACTTCTCTTTCTAAACACACACACCTCATATCATACTGACAGACTCCTTCCCTCCCTGCCAACTCAGCTGCCCTGCAGGCCCATTTATACAATACTTCATTCAGGTCTGAACACTCACACACATTGCTGGCGAGATAAACAGAATAGAACACACCCCACAGCCGCGGCGTAACAGACAGATATTTGCAGCGGTTAACTCAAGGTTAAGGCTATTCGTTAACTAGCCGCGGAAGTCTGGCCTGAAACTCTTTCAGTGTGTTCAGCGGCCCTGAAATTCTCGTTGACACTGTCCTCCCTTTGGCACGTCCTACGCCTCCTCGCTCTTGTTACATTTAAATTTGAGAAATGTGAAAAGCTTTTCGTGCTGAAAATGAGCCTGGCAAGTGGCAAACATGGTCACAGCCTAGTGCGCAGGAGATTTACATCAATAAAAATATATTTCTAATATAAATGTTCTCAGTCAAGGAGAAAGAAGGAAGTTATAGTTATGATTCATTTCATTCTTTAAAATGAATGTGGATGGCATAACTCGGATAACTTGGTCTTGGAAGAAAAACACCTGAGTTCATAAGTTCTTTTACTTTTGACTGCATACTTTAGTATCTTGGAAAACTGAGCACAGAAAAGACATATAAAGACACACACACACACACACACACACACATATATATATATATATATATGTGTGTGTGTGTGTGTCTTTATATGTCTTTTCTGTGCTCAGTTTACCAAGTTATATATATATATATGTGTTATAAAAAGTATTTAAAATAATTATAATTGAATAGTAACTTAAAATATTTTAATCTATGATCTATGTGCATAAAATATAAAAATATATAACAATGTATAAATAAAACATGTATTTGTATACAAATGTAATATACTATTTTATATTGTATATGTATTATTTATAAAACATTAAAAATGTTACATTTGTCAATTATTTAAAATAATTATAACTGAATAATAATTTAAATATTTAAAATATAAATGATAAATATTTATATATATATAAATTAATAAATGGTATATATAGCCTATAATTTAATATTTTGTATTTTTTTTATATTTTAAAAAGTATAAAATAATCATAATTAAATAATGTAATATTTAACATATAAATTATAAATATAAATGAATAAATGGTATATATATACACTCACCTAAAGGATTATTAGGAACACCATACTAATACTGTGTTTGACCCCCTTTCGCCTTCAGAACTGCCTTAATTCTACGTGGCATTGATTCAACAAGGTGCTGAAAGCATTCTTTAGAAATGTTGGCCCATATTGATAGGATAGCATCTTGCAGTTGATGGAGATTTGTGAGATGCACATCCAGTGCACGAAGCTCCCGTTCCACCACATCCCAAAGATGCTCTATTGGGTTGAGATCTGGTGACTGTGGGGGCCATTTTAGTACAGTGAACTCATTGTCATGTTCAAGAAAGCAATTTGAAATGATTCGAGCTTTGTGACATGGTGCATTATCCTGCTGGAAGTAGCCATCAGAGGATGGGTACATGGTGGTCATAAAGGGATGGACATGGTCAGAAACAATGCTCAGGTAGGTCGTGGCATTTAAACGATGCCCAATTGGCACTAAGGGGCCTAAAGTGTGCCAAGAAAACATCCCCCACACCATTACACCACCACCACCAGCCTGCACAGTGGTAACAAGGCATGATGGATCCATGTTCTCATTCTGTTTACGCCAAATTCTGACTCTACCATCTGAATGTCTCAACAGAAATCGAGACTCATCAGACCAGGCAACATTTTTCCAGTCTTCAACTGTCCAATTTTGGTGAGCTCGTGCAAATTGTAGCCTCTTTTTCCTATTTGTAGTGGAGATGAGTGGTACCCGGTGGGGTCTTCTGCTGTTGTAGCCCATCCGCCTCAAGGTTGTGCGTGTTGTGGCTTCACAAATGCTTTGCTGCATACCTCGGTTGTAACGAGTGGTTATTTCAGTCAAAGTTGCTCTTCTATCAGCTTGAATCAGTCGGCCCATTCTCCTCTGACCTCTAGCATCAACAAGGCATTTTCGCCCACAGGACTGCCGCATACTGGATGTTTTTCCCTTTTCACACCATTCTTTGTAAACTCTAGAAATGGTTGTGCGTGAAAATCCCAGTAACTGAGCAGATTGTGAAATACTCAGACCGGCCCGTCTGGCACCAACAACCATGCCACGCTCAAAATTGCTTAAATCATCTTTCTTTCCCATTCTGACATTCAGTTTGGAGTTCAGGAGATTGTCTTGACCAGGACCATACCCCTAAATCCATTGAAGCAACTGCCATGTGATTGGTTGATTAGATAATTGCATTAATGAGAAATTGAACAGGCGTTCCTAATAATCCTTTAGGTGAGTGTATATATATATATATATATATAATAATTACATTTTGCATGTTTTTTTATTTTAAAAAGTATTTAAAATAATTATAATTCATATTTTAAATATTTAAAATATTAATTATAAATATATAATAATATCTTATATATAAAACATATATAAAATTTAAATATATATAATATAAAATAATATGTATTATTTATAAAACACTGAACATTTTAAATTTGCCAAATTATTTAACATAATTATAATTGAACAATAATATATAATATATTAAAAAATATAAATTATAAATATTTCCACTTTATAATAATAATTATAATTTTATATAATAATATCTTATATTAATGATATATAAAACATGAAAATAGGGGGAAAAATTATGTATCACAACTAAAATAGTTATTGAATAATTAAATTTCAATATATAAATATTTGAATATATAAAATATAAAACATAATGCATATTTACACACACACAATCAGGGAGAGGGGTGTTTTCTCACCTTCACAGTCCTGTGGTGTTTTTTGGACGGGTGGCAGCGCATGTTGCTGGTGTTGCAGCAGCCTGAGCATCGTCTCACCTCGACACACGGAGGCCAGATCAGAAAGTTGGCAGCCGTGGGATCTACCTGACTGCGTGGGATCTCGTAGATCACTGTGCGAGTCTTACAGACGGCTGGCACTGCTTCCTCTAAACACACAATAGCCTATAAACATACAGAACAACCACAGGTGCTTTGCAAAGTGTATGTGAGCATGTGTGTGTGTGTGCTTTACCAATGCTTCTCTTGCGTCTAGAGTGTGCGTGTGAGCTCTTGAGGTTCCTGCTGTCATACAGATGCTCCTTGTGGTGGCCTTGCTTAACGTCCTCCAGCACCTCATTCTCTGCAAAAGAAGTCAACGAAGCACAAAGTCAACAGTGTTTAAGCAACATATTTTGGCTTGTAGAACAAGCTACCATCCAATGCACAATCCCTCCCTCGCTATTGTGAAGAAAGAGTGCCCTTGAACCTCTTTGTGAACCCCGCCTCTACCAGCCTGATGGAAAGAAATGAAGAAAACCCGGTCTGATTACTAAGTAAAGAATAAAGGTGTCTGCCAACCTGCCAGCACACTTCATTCGAAAAACTTCCTTTATACACAGATCACAAAGCAAATATAAGCACCGCCTGAGGACACCGAGAAAATCTAGACTCAACAATAAGATGTTCGGAAAGGATTGTGTCATTTGAAATGCTTTATGGACGTCTGGTTAGTTAGTCTGACCAAAGTGTGCAGTATTTAATCATGCTGTTCTACGGATCCGCAGAGCCATTCAGCCCATACAGAGAGACTACGGGGGACAGAGATGCCCCTGTTGTTGCCCCCGGAAACCAGCCCAATGGAGGAGGAGGAGGAGGGTGGTTTTAATTCAGGCTTGAGCACCGTGGCCGACCGACCCACCCGGCTTTTCACACAGTCGTTAGCAGAGCAACAGACCTCACAAACGCAAACACTACTTGAGCTTCGGCCTCTTTTCTTTCCCAAACACGCAGACACACACTCGCACGCAGAGATGCACACAAACTGAGGAATTCGACATGAATAATACATTACAGCAGCGCTGGCATTCAGCCGCACTCAACTCATAAAGGCAGCATGACAACAGTATAATGGAGAGAGTCTCTTGACCTCCCTCAGGCACCAGCCACACAGACGCAGCTGTTTGCATTTCAATTACAGCGCTTATGGGCCAAATCAAATTTGAGACTCATATCGTTACGGCTGCAGCATTTCCTCATTAGATACGCTGGAAGTTTATATTTTTGGCATTGTGGATATTTTAACCCTTTTGGTTGGGTCTTCGCATTAAAAAAAGCTCCCATTCAGGGTCAGGTGATTCAAAACCAGCCAAATCATACTAGGCTTCCTTAAAGGGATAGTTCACCCAAAAATGAAAATTCGGTCATCATTTACTCACCCTCATGCTGTTCCAAACCTGTATGAGTTCTTTCTTCTATTGAACACAAAAGAAAATATTTTGAACAATGTTGGTAACCAAACAGTTGACGGTAGCCATTGACTTCCATGGTATTTTTTTTCCTACTATGGAAGTCAATGGCTGCTGTCAACTGTTTGATTACTAACATTCCAACGCTATCTCACGACTAATTCGTACGTATTTTACGAAGTGGCTAATTCGTACGAATTTGTGCGATTTGTTTAAACCCCAGTGACGGGTAGGTTTAGGGGCGGAGTTAGGGGGAAGTCATTCGTACAAATTCATACGAATTGGGCAACTCGTCAAATACGTACGATTTAGCAAAAATCGTACCAATTCGTACGAGTGAGGTCGTACAAATTCGTACAAATTAACCACCTCGTAAAATATGTACGAATTGCCGTGAGATCGGTTTGAACATTCTTCATATCTTCTTTTTTGTTCAACAGAAGAAAGAAACTCATACAGGTTTGGAACAACATGAGGGTGAGTAAACGATGAGAGAATTTTTATTTTTGGGTGAACTATCCCTTTAAAAATGAATTGTGGGATGTGCAAAACTTCATATTTTCAAAATCAACTAGCCATCATTGTGGGAATATCTAGTAAACAGCATCTTTACAGTGTAAAGGCAGCTGTAGATAGTTGAAAAGATGCAAGAAAAGACAAATGATGATTGAGAATGCAAATAAACGCAGGAAATAAGACCAATAGCAATGCAGTATGCAAATGCTGCAATGACATCACTGACAGTTAGAATTTTGAATAGCGAATGTTCTATCATTGTAAGTCGAACAGAGATTTTTAAACTTTACATTTTTAACATGCTGCCTCAAGAATGGAAATAATCTACTTTTTTATACACTGTAACTTCACATTTTCAAGGGACATATTTGAGTTCAGAATGTTGGTGCTGCCAAAACGTGACATCATTTACCAAGTTCAAATGCTGATGCGGCGCCACGAGTCCAGGAGCGGGACTGCGTCTCTAGGCAACAGGTGCTGAGGCGTTCGGTTTAAACTCGCTTAAATGCAAGGTCCATGAACTTTAAGTGCAGTAAAAGATTGAGTGAGTCTCCTGTGAATGGATATTTCCCACAGTCTTGTTCTCCTAACATTGCACCTCAACACTTTGACGACTGACATTAGTTGGGTTTCACTGTTTTGAAACAAATCTTTTAAGTGGACGAATCAAGGACTACAACAATTCTCCGATTTATCAAGCACACAACCCACATTCCTGTAGCAGTTGTAGTGCTTATATAGCAACTTATTTAGCAACCAGCTGGCAAGAAGGTTGAGTGAATGTTTCAATGACTCATTCATAAACCTGTCACCACCTGCTATATTAAGATACATATTCATCAACATATTCAGCCTACCCATTCCTCCTGTCAAATAATCAGAAAAAACAGCAAGATTTACCTAAGAAATCAATCTCCAGGATCCTCTGGAGGTCACTAATGCTGCGGATCTCGCTGTTAGAGAGTCTCTCAATCAGCTCCCGTGGAATTGGCGCTTCCTGTGGAAGAAAATAGGCCTAGTTATTCCAAAATATATAAAAATAAAATGAATGAAAATGCATGTGTTGTGGACCAAACCCCTTAAGTTATTTAAATATTATTTATTAAAAAGTATTTGAATACTTTGTAGTTTCACGGTTGCACCACTTGAAATTTTTATTTCATTATACCAAAACATTTGTAGAAAATTCTATATTTTTATGGTAACACTTTAAAATACAATTTCATTTGTTAACCTAATTAACTATACTTCTACGGCATTCATTAAGTTAATGTTAATCTCAACATTTACTAATATATTTTAAGATCAAAAGATGTATCTGTTAACATTAATGCAGTGAATTTACATTAACAAAGGTTAGGTAATCCTGTATTGCTTATAACAAATGAGACCTTACCAATTTTCAACTTTCAATTGTATGTAACCAGCATGCAGAGTGCAAATATTATCCTATATTTCTAATAACTTGTGTTTAAAAAGTAGATTTTTAGAAAAAGGTTTAGCCTACGTGCAATACGAATGGGTGCTACTGTTTTATGGGCATTAAAGTTCTAAAATTGCGTAGTGACAGACCTTAGGCTACAATCATTAACCATTTATAAAGGAATCTCTCTTTAGTGCTAAACACCGTGTTCCTCTTCCCCTATCCCAAATGAGTGTGTGTTCAGATGTTGGTCTTACCTCAGCGGCTGCTGAAAGCAGAGAGAAGCAGCAGATGAGAAAGTGGATCAGCGCGGTTCTCATCTCCCCTGTGGTCCAAATGTGTCCCAGCGCAGGCGAAACCTTCCCGACCGGAGCCGCAAAGATGCTCCAACCGGCGTGGAGCCAGGGAACATGCCTTTCCACAGACAAATCTCTCTAAGGATAAACTCTTCACAAGTCCGTGAAAGCCCTAATAACGACTCTCTGAAATGAAACGAACTCCTTTTAATAAATTATTGTCTTTTTTAATCCGTTAAAAAGTCAAACCCACAAAACATTGCGCGAGATCATTTCAAACACAAAAAAAGAAAACATGAACTTTATCCCTTGACCGCATCTCTTCTGAGTCTTATTTAAAAATTCATAAAATCTAAATCCAATAGTAATAATCCTAGACTCAAAAACATGGTCGAATAAAGACTTCACATTTATCCAAAATAGTCCATTTTTATGCACCGTCCACACTTTGTGTCCTCATATAAAACTGGTTCAAACTTTAACAGGTCTCGCGCGCATGGAGAGGATCTGACAGTGAATGAACTGGCGCTTCTCTCATCTCCTCAACTTAAACTCAGTGAGCCGCGCGCCCCCTCAGGACGAGGTAATCTCTGCTAACCAGCCTTTCAAGTCACCGCGTCAGTGAGCGGTGGGGATTTTGACTCCTTTCAGTGATTCGAATCTTTTCAATCAGTTAAAAAACATTCATTAAGTGACCGTTGATTACATCCTTACGTCAGTAGCTGAAGACGAGTGACTTCAGTCGCTCAACCGATTCTTTAAAAATAGCCTACTTAAAAGATTGAAGACAGAAATTATTTCCACTTCGCTCCACATTTCTTCAATTTAACAAGTGAGGATGTGACATCAACCGTTGCGTTTGACAAAAAAACGGTAGCGTGCCATTCAGTATTCTTAATACGATTTAAAATTTTCCTTCATATTTCGACTGTGGAGGTGAGTTAGCATTGCAAGTTAATTTCCTCTGAGCTATTAGAAAGTTAATAGTTAACACATTTAGTTCAGATTCAGACAGTGTTTACATTAGCCATGTTCTGTCAGATAATGTCTAACAGTAGAAATAGAGGTGAGCCAGTTTCTTGGTCTACTGAAGCCAGTGTTCTCCTCAGTTTTAGATGGGTGAGTCCTTAATCCGAGACAGGAAGCAACACAGACAGACAACTATTGAGGAGAAATTATGGGAAAAAGGCAACACTGAATAGACTACAAGAAAAAATGGAAAAGGTGAAGACAGCAGACTACAGGAGGTGAGCACAATGTCCTAGAGTTGAAACAATAGTAGATAAATAGACACGGCACACACACTAGCTTTCGAATTGGGTTTGGTGCCGTTTGGTGAGGTAAAAGGGAATAATAGAATTCTTTGGAAGCTTTTCATTCATTCCACTCATACCACAGATTGGCTCTAGGAATAAAACACTTGGCGTTTTCTTGTATAACAAAATATGTTATGGTTGTGCATGTTCCCATTTCATTACATACTGTATGAGGGTTTGTGTGTATGACAAGCATGAGTAGCATTCCTGACCCTGGCTTTAGCTGTAAGATGGAGAGGAATGTGTGAGGACCCACACACACACACCGACTAAAGCTTCAGCAGGTGAAGAATCTAGAAATCCAGCATCTATGTAGTTCATGACTGACATCTCAATGAAGACAGAGGGGGAAGGGGTAAGAGGTCAGACGAGCTGAACCGAAAGAGCTGATACGGAAAGACATTTTGATATGGATGCATATCTAGCGACAGTTTGATATGAAGGAAAAAGGAAAAGCAAATGAGAGGACATTTGTTATGGTTGTGGTAAAAATAGGCAGAGAAAAAAGGGACTCTGGGAGTTGAAGTCCCTTGAGATCCCGTCTTGCCAAAGAGAATGAGTCACGGCACAACCACATCTACCAGTAATGTGTGTGGGAAACCTCTACGGAGCACGCAAATGCATACTTGTACCTTTTCTGTAAGACAGACACACTTGGACACACGGACACCCACACATACCTCAAGCACCAGCGGTCCATGCCAAGCTGGGATTCCTGCCAAAACCAAAAACCTTTGCTCTCCTTCCCATCCATCCAAGCATGAGAATAATAAGTTGAACTTCTATCGTGTACAAACACTGCACACTTGCTAGCTGGTCAAGCTCTTGACTTGAGGGACTTTTAAGGAATGGTTCGGAAATGAAAACTCAGTTACCATTTACTCACCCTGATGTCATTCCAAACCTGGCTTTATTTCTTATGTGGAATGCAAAAGGAGAATTAGATCAAAGCAATTTTGTTTTAAAACATTATACTTTATGTAGCCTGATAATATTATTATCTGAAAAACTCAATAAAATCAGTGTGGTGTAACCAACGTGCAGAAGCCAGTTTGTCATCATGTGACCAAAAAAAATAGAGGACCACTTTAAACCCTCACGATTGTTTCAATCATTACATTTTTCATTAAAAGATGCATTTTATTCTGGTCAGATGGACTAACCCTAAGAAAACATGTTGATATTAATCACTCAAAGACTCAATCAAATGCACCATGTTTGCAAAAAAAATAAAAAATAAATAATAATAAAATCTTAAAAATAAGTTTTAAACATTTTGTGAATAATGATTAAATGTATGCAAAACCCAAAGAAATTATTTTAGTATTTTCTACTCAATGGTTACACCACTTGACATTTTAAAATTAAAATATTTGTAGTCATTAAATCAAAGTATTTAAATAGACCAATAAAATTAGTAGACAGGACTGCGCGCCTGCGCACATACGCATTCTTTTACAAAACAATCCCGCCAAACGCACATGACTATAAACTAAACACGTAATACGCATGTGCATGCTGTCACCGTTTTAACAGATTCACGTTTTTTTTTATTACACGGAGACGATAACGGTATCTTTTTCAAAGGTTTTCGTTTTCAGGCCCCCAAAACACCCAAAACTCATAAAAAGTTTTCCGTTTTTAGTTGAAAACGGTGTCGTGTAAACATAGATGTATGGAGCACATGGCATGCGGGGGAAAAAAAAGATATTGTGGCCACTAATTAACAATTAATTCCTGTGACTTATGCTGCCTTCACGTGCTATCGGAATTATCGTAAATACTAGTTTCCTAGTTAAAAAACTGGACATGAATGCCCTCTCAAGTCGAAATTTGAATGTGATGAGCTTGTGATCACGACTACAGAAGTGGGAAGTAGGAAATTTCCGATAGGCCGTGAAGGCAACATTAATTTGTGTCCACGTTTTATTAATTAATCCCTCGTTTTAGCGAAATCATTGCCATGTTTTAACTGGCTAGCCCCGCAGATTACATGCGGGGTGAAATAGCAAGATATCGTGGCCACAAATTAAGAATTTGTTCCCACAGTTTACTAATTCGTCCCTTGTTTCAGGGTCCATTTACACAACACCGTTTCAGCTAAAAACGTCTCGGTTACGTATGTAACCCTCGTTCCCTGAGGGAGGGAACGGAGACGTACGTCGGAACTGACCGACGAATTGGGGATAATTTTCAGAGACCAATCTACTTCGAGTGTTTAAAAACGAGCCAATGAACATTGGCATGCGGTTCACGCATTCCACACTGCTCCCCGCAGCGCTGGTATAAATAAGGAAGTGGATGCACCGCATCTTCGCTTTTCCACTGAGGAGCCGAACTAGTGCCTCGGCCGTCCAGCGGAGGTACAGCACCTGTGGCGACGGGACGTACATCTTCGTTCCCTCCCTCAGGGAACGAGGGTTACATACGTAACCGAGACGTTCCCTTTCAGTCGGTCACGTTCGACGTACGTATGATTTGGGGATCCTACCAACATGCCACAGATGCTGGCTCTTCCAGCGCCCTGCTTGAGCTCGCTGGACCGCCCCTATGTTGGAGCGGGAAGTCAGGGCTCTAAGCAGAGAAGGTCAGTCACTGCTGTTCTGCAAGACCCACTTAGTGTGACTATTGGATAACGCTGGGAAAGCGTGCACGTCTCGGGAGATGGAACGCTGCGAAGCCACATCCTTCTAAGGAAGGAGAGGTGGCAGTACACATAAGGACTAACTTAGTAGGGTAGTGCAACATATGGCAGTCTCTGAGGTGGTTCCAACCTAGTTCTAGGGGGGAAGGAACACCATCAGAGACGACAGAGCGAGCTCTGTCGAGGGAAAGACACGGGGCTAGCCGAGTAGGGTAGCTTGTACCGTGGAAGAATATACATATGGGGTCGCCGTGGGGACCGCTACATATGGATACCCAGCCAACACACAAGTTCCACATGCATACGGATGTAGGCCTGGCATCAGATGCCCGCAACATCTGATTGCCGAGGGTGACGGAGGAGCTCGACAGGGTTAGCCATTTCTGGGGAACACAACTGGAGACAATAAACGCACGTATCCGGCCCAGCGGGCGGGAGTGACGTTGCAAGCCGACACTAGAACAGGTCCTTCACGCTACTGGCCACTGGGGACGAGTATACGGGAAGATACTGGCTCTACACGGAGGCTATAGAATCTAGCGAACATGTTAGGTGTCGCATAGCCCGCAGCTCTGCTGCCTTATTTGGCCATTAAACTTTGGCAAACAAAACGTAATGAAATAAATGCTTCATCTTTAGTAACTAAGCATCTGATTGGCTGAGGGTTTTGAAACCCAGGCAGTTCTAAAATTGAAACTGGCTATATATGTGCTAAAGATGCTTTAATGTGTCCTCCTGTCTCTCTGTCCCCCTCAGCTCATCCCGCTCTCAGTCCAGTTGTCTTTCACTCCCTCTCCCCCCTGAGTGTGATAATCACCACCGCTGGAGGGGTAGATGGGGGAGGAGGTGGATCGAGATGCCCCTGAACCCCTGCGGTGGTTTATCAGCCCGAGTGTGTCAGCACTGCAGATGTCTGTCTTGCTGCCTTGAGCCAGCACCCAGGAGGAAGCTACACTTCTAGTTGAGTGTGCTCGCAACCCGAACAGGCAAGGCACGTCTTGGGATTGATACGCCAAGACAATAGCATCCACTATCCAGTGGGCTAACCTCTGCTTGGAGACAGCCTTTCCCTTCTGTTGGCCTCCGTAACAGACGAAGAGCTGCTCTGAGCACCATTCAACGAACAGGTTCCACTTCAACGCATAGAGGCGCCTCGTAGAGGGAGCTCTAGCAAAGGTGATGGTGTCTACCACAGCCTGTGGCAGGCCACCTAGAACCTCCACGTCCCGTCCAGGGACCAGACATGGAGTTTCCAGAGGTCTGGACACGGGTGCCATAGAGTGCCCCGTCTCTGAAAAAGCAGATCCTTCCTCAGAGGAATAGGCCAGGGACGGGCTGTCGCGAGGAATGTGAGTTCGGGGAACTAGGTCCGGTTGGGCCAGTACGGCGCAACTAACAAGACCTGCTCCTCGTCCTCCCTGACTTTGCACAGAGTCTGTGCAAGAAGGCTCACTGGGGGAAACGCATATTTGCGTAGGTTCCGGGGCCAGCTGTGTGCCAGTGCATCTGTGCCGAGGGTTCCCCCGGACAGGGAATAATACAGCTGGCAGTGGGTCGAGTCCGGAGAGGCAAACAGGTCTACCTGTCTACCTATATCTGGGGATGGAGTCGCCACTCTCCCGGAAGTGTCGACTGTCGTGAGAGCTCGTCGGCTGCACGATTGAGCACACCAGGGATGTGAATGGCCCGAAGCGACCTCAGATGCTTCTGACTCCAAAGGAGGAGATGGCGGGCGAGTTGCAGCATGCGGCGGGAGCGTAGACCACCCTGTCGGTTGATGTACGCAACGGTCGCAGTGCTGTCCGTATGGACCAGTACGTGCTTGCCATGTAACGGCTTTTTGAGGTGGCCCAGCGCAAGACGTACTGCTAGCAACTCGAGGCAGTTGATGTGCCAATGCAGTTGAGGCCCCGTCCACAGACCCGAAACTGCATGCCCGTTGTACGTGGTCCCCCAGCCGGTGGATGAGGCATCCGTGAAGACCACAGCATGCCTGGACACTTGTTTTAAGGGCACTCCCGCCGTAGAAACAAAGGGTCCGACCATGGGCTGAAGGTTTGGTGACAGTACAGAGTAACTGGAACCCGGTACTTGCCGCTCTGCCACGCCCATGTCGGGACTCGGCCGTGAAGCCAGTGCTGAAGCGGTCTCATATGAAGCAATCCGAGCGGCGTCACCGCGGCTGCAGATACCATATGCCTCAGGAGCCTCTGAAAAAGTTTCAGTGGGACTGCCATCCTGCCATTGAACGTATTCAAGCAGTTCAACACTGACCGGACTCGCTCCTCTGTGAGGCGCGCAGTCTGGTTGACCGAATCCAACTCCATACCGAGATAAGAGATCCTCTGCGTAGGGCAGAGTTTGCTCTTCTCTCGGTTGACCCGAAGTCCCAACAGGCTGAGGTGACTGAGCACCATGTCCCTGTGTTCGCACAACTGATTCCGAGACTGAGCCAGTATGACCCAGTCGTCGAGATAGTTGAGGATGCAAACGCCACGTTCTCTGAGCGGAACAGTGGCTGCCTCTGCGATTTTCATGAAGGGGCGACAGGGACAGCCCGAAGGGGAGGACTTTGTGCTGATATGCCCTCCCTTCGAACGCAAAACGTAAGAACGGTCTGTGTCGAGGGAGAATTGAGACATGAAAGTACGCGTCCTTCAGGTCGATCACTGCGAACCAATCTCGGGGACGGATGCATTCGAAAATGCGTTTCTGCGTTAACATCTTGAATGGGAGCTTGTTCAGGGCCCAATTCAGGACACGCAGGTCCAAGATTGGCCGTAACCCACTGCCTTTCTTGGATACAATGAAGTAGGGGCTGTAGAACCCTGACCTCATATCGGCTGGAGGAACCGGTTCGATCGCGTCCTTTGCCAGCAGGACATCGATCTCTGACCGCAAGACATGAGCATCGCTGCTTCGCACGGAGGTGAAGTGGATGCCCCTGTACTTGGGAGGCTGGCGGGCGAACTGAATCACATAGCCGAGTCTGATGGTACGGATGAACCAGCGAAACGGCCTGGGGAGCGCTAGCCAGGCCCCCAGAGACCGAACAAGTGGGACCAACGGGACCACAGACGTACCCGGGGTGGGGCAGCGAGGTGGAACACGGAGACCCGACTCGGGAGGCCCGGAGGCGGCCCGGAGTGTAGTCTGAGTATTCCAGGGTGGGGCAGAGTGTGGGTGAGAAGGCCTGGTGGCGTCCTCGGGCCGCACACTGCTGCCCTGTGGCGAGGGGAGAGGAGGAAGGGAGTGGCAAGGCACTGAAGCGTCGCACACTGCCAACCTCGCTCTCTTGGGGCCCAGGGAGGGAGGAAACTGCTCTTTTATTGAGAATGTGGGTACCGCTGGACTCCAGAGAGCCAGCGGCAGAACGGAAACCGAACAAAACAAAAAATTCTCCAGCCGGTCCTGTGGTGCGGACACCATCTCCCCGAGAGCAGCTCCTCTTCTCCCTGGGCTGCCCGTCTCAGGGCTGCTTGCCTTTGCGCTTGCCTGCAGACTCCTGATGCACTTCCGGGAAGAATGGAACCAGGGCGGGGTGCTGAGAACCAGCACGGGCCGTTCCGAGAAACCAAACGTGTGAAGGTTCGGGACATGGTGGAGGGTTCCACTCGAGCCCGTCACTTGCGGCGGCCCGGGAAAGCATAGCCGTGAGCTCTGGATCAGACTCGGGCAATGCTACCACACCCAAAGGGGGCAACGCAGCCGGAGATCTTCATCTCCAGAGGACATTACCTCGTCCCTCGATGCAGCAATCGATAACATATCCTCAGCTGGAGCCCCGAAAGTAACGGCTGGCCCCCCATGGGAAGGACCAGAGCACTTTCTCGGAAACTCCACCGGCGCAGGTGCGGAGGATGGAGGGGCCCGAGGAGGCTGACTCGTCGGGGAAGCCCTCACTGTTATCCTCAGGTCGCCACCAAGGCTATCAACCGAAGTAGCAGCCCTCTGCTTTGCAGTGGGAGGACCATTAGATCGGGGGATACGTGAAGGGACTCCACCCCGTTTGAGGTATTCGATCCTTGACCTAAGCACCGCGATGGTCATGTTACCGCAGTGGGAACATGAGTCATTCACAAAAGCTGCCTCAGTGTGCCGAATGCCCAAACACGTGAGACAACGATCGTGACCGTCAACTGGGGACAGATACCAACTGTATCCAGAAACACACGGTTTGAATGACATCTTAAAAAAGACGCAGGGTCAAACCGTGTAGCTCTTTTAGAAAAGGAAAACCGCTCTGATAGTGCTGAGGCACACAGGGGAGATGGCCGCGGCTCACAGCAGTTCAAGGGTGCAAGCCTGCTGTGAGCACTCAATGAAATGGCCAGCGAGCTGTGAAAACAGCTGTTTTGCTTCCTCAACTCACGACCGCCGCTGTCACGTGCCGTCTCACCCGCACCAGAACCAGAACGACCTCTTCACGAGCAGACTCGCTTACCATAAGCACTCTCCGTAGAAAAAACAACAAACTAAATGAACAGCAGTGTTCGGCTCCGAAGTAGAAAGCAAAGATGCGGTGCATCCACTTCCTTATTTATACCCATGCTGCAGGGAGGAGCGTGGAATGCGTGAACCGCATGCCAATGTTCATTGGCTTGTTTTTAAACACTCGAAGTAGATTGGTCTCTGAAAATGATCCCCAATTCGTCGGTCAGTTCCGACGTACGTCGAAGGTGACCGACTGAAAGGGAACTGAAAACTTTTAATGAGTTTTGGCCATTCTTTTCAAGCGGCAACCTCCCTCGGTCTCTCTTGAAGCCAACACGGAAGTGACTTAAACTGCAATTCATCGACTGGCCGCTAGAAACGGGCTCCAAAAGGGAGTCAAATCTGTAAAAATCTCCCCATGTTAAAAAATGCCCAACTTTACAGCAGAAAAAAATATGTTTACAGCCTTGTACGAAAAGTGGTTTTGGTCTATACAGCTAATTTTGCCCTTCATGACAACTGTGAGGGGGGTGAATTTTTTTATAACTCATCCATTTAAATTATATTAAGCCTTAAAGTTCTGCATAATTAAGGGCGTGGTCACTTGAGTGACAGGTGGATTGCCACTATGGTTGAGCCAGGTGGCCGTGGTTTCAGCAACCAGGCACCTCAGCTCCACCCACGTCCCGCCTCTTTGCCCATTTTCGGTTATCCGGGAGTGACGCGCGGTGACACGCTGCCAAGATGGCGACGGCCGGCTCCGCCCACTTTAGGCTTCAAAAATGCTCTTTAGAAACCTATGGGTGACGTCACGGACACTACGTCTATATTTTTTTTACAGTCTATGGTTCTTTTACACGACAACAGCGTTTTGGGGGGCTGAAAATGCAAACTTTTGAAAACAGGTGCACATTTTTGAAAATGATACCATTATTGTCTCTGTTTAAACTATAAAAACGCGCATTTGTGAAAACAGTGATGAGCATGTGTATTAAGTGTTCAGTCTATAGGCGCGTAGTGTTTTTTTTTACAAAGTGGCCACAATATCTTGACTCCCCCGCCCCCCTTTGAAAATATGGAGGCATGAATAAAAATTGAGAACTTAGTGTCACAAAGTTTTGGCTTTGGCTTTGAAAGCAAGTGAAAGCTGAGCAAGTGAGAAATAACATGTCTTGAAATGCCATGCAACATCAGTGCCAGAACAGTGGGACCAAAATATGTTCTTCAGTAATGGAGCTTGGCAGTGGAGTGACAGCATCAGTTATTTTGATTTGCTTTGGAGCACTCATGAGTGGACAAAACATATAAATGTACATACAAAAGTATTATTGATGTGAGAGGAAAAAGCCCCTCTGCTCTGTCCCTCCTCCTCCATCACTCTCTATTTGTGCACTGTTCATCATCCCCAGTGTCTCTGGCTCCTGCAGAGCTTCAGTGTGTCCGGAGGAATTAACAGACCAAGACCTCTGCCACCAGAGACAAGCCCTCACGCCCTCACAAGAATAACAGTGTGTTGCAATGCTTGAGCGAGGAGAAAAAAAATAAGGGAAATTCCCAGGAGGAGTCCAGACAGTTTACACAAAGAGACAGACTAGGCTTCTCTCACCATCCTCCAATTACTGGCTTTGCGTATTTTCTTATCATACATAGACTGTGTGTGTTTGTGCATGTCTCATCTCATCCCTGTAAGCCATTTAATAAGGAGACCCTAAGATGGAAGAAGGAAAGAAAGGTGTGGTTGAGCATGTTTGTTGTACCTGGAAGGAGTGTTTTTTTCACAGCGCGTGTAAGTTGTACTAAAAATGTGTTTAGGAGAGAGTCTCTTGTTTCTCTTGTTCAGTGATGGGAAGTAACTACGTAGTTGCATGCAGCGATGCTGCTAACTTAACTTTTTAGCAGCATGACATTAGCTCAGCTATTCTTAAAATAGTGTCGATTTTCCAGTAATAAGCTATTTCTTTCCAACATGAAGCGGTGTAGCATGACAAAACTCTCCATCTGTGTTTTTTTATGTCACAATGTATTATGCTAACAGCCTTACAGCTAAGCAAGACATACTGTATTAAAGTCAACATGAAATCCAAATGGACCCTATTTACTTTCTTAATGAATGTTCCTGGTCTAATTCCAGAAAAAAAAAATCTGTAAATGTTTCAGCAAAATGTAGCAACTTGCTAATAATGCTAACAAATAGCAAAATAGCTACCTAGGTTACCACTGTTTTAACAAACTCACATTCAGTTTTATTATCTTACTTTTTATAATCTAGAAAGTTCTCAATGGATATTTTAATAAATTTAGTCCCACCCAACATTTTTTTTTCTCCTTGAATATCCTGTTTTAATTGGAAATACATCACATTATGGAAGTAAAATTGGTTACATAAAGAACTTCACGTTGACTTGAATGAAATAATCTCTTAAAATGTCCCCTCTCTCAAGCAACGGTTTTATTAATTGAAATAAGACTGGAATAAAATAAAATATAAATATAACAGGAAAACTTAAACATAAAAAAAAAACTTAAATGAATTTTGCTTTGGAAACTAACTGAACTAAAATAAGTTTAAGTACTAAAATTACTAAAACTGAAATAAAAGTAAAGCTATGAAGAAATATTTAAAAGACTAAAAGTAGTAAAAATGACAAAAAAAGCACCAAATTACTAAAACGTACACGAAAAATACAATAGAAAATGAAAATACAAAATAAAAGCTAATTCAAGATATAAATAAATGCTATAAATGTTTAATTATATTAACGCTCTGGTACTGTTTGCATGTCGGTCAAAAATGAATGTTTTTTTTTTCAATTAAATGATTGTACTATATTTTAGTTCAATAATATTTTTTATTTAATATTTTGTATTTTTAGGGGATTTTATGGTACAAAATTATATTTATGCAGTAGTTATAATACATGTATTCACTTATTGAGCATAGACCTGAAAATGACATTTACAACTTAAACTGTCACAAAATCTTTAACGCTTTGGAGCACAGACTTAAGTTTGGTCTATTTTTAAAGCCAACACTTGGCAGATTATTGCTGAAGTGAAATTATTGTAATGAAGTGAATTTATTGTAATGAAAAATGCACAAAATACCATTTTGAATTTTTATATGAATTATATATTTTCCAAAATACATTTTACTCTAAAACTGAGAGAGAGAGAAAAAAAAAAAAAAAAAAAACATAAATCCAAACAAGCTGTGTTCCAAATTTGAGGTTGATATCTCAAAAAATTCAGTAAGATTTTATTTGGGCGCAGTACCAAACATTTCCGATAGATTCAGTCATTTTTGACTGCGAACAATACAATAGATTTTATTGTGTTTTGTGTTCACATAGCAAGTGCCAAAACCTTTACCAAGTTTCATACCATTCCAATGAAGTAAAAAAAAAATGTTACATTTGTTTTTTCAAAAACAAAATTTTTCAGTCAAAAATGATCGAACAGCACCAGAGGGTTAAAATAATATTAAAATAGCACTGCTTTCAAGTAGCCTGATTTACAATCATGGACAACTGGGAATTTTTTAAATTGTAAGGAGAAAGAAAAACTTTTTACCAATTAATTTTGAGTCCCTGCGCAACATAAACATTGACCTAGCTTGAACTATCTTGTGGCTTGGCAAGCTCGAGTTTCAAAAGGAGCTTCGTCAACCCTGGTCTGCATCAGTTTGTAGGTCAGAGAGGACATCAAAGCCTATACTTGGGGTAAGTCTTGTTTGGCTGCTAACCAAAACCTATTGTGCATCATTGCAGGAGCATTTGGGTGGTGGCCAACCAAAGGCTTATCCTAGATAATGCATGAATATGCTTAAGTTTACTCATAGACACTACTGTCATACGTCAAACAACATCTGCACGGTGGGGACAGGAGCTTGCATGTGAGCACAGCTGAAGAGGTCAAGACAGATGATGGGTCACAGCTACCGTGTTTAAGTACGAGACCTGCTGTAATCAGCATGAGAATAAAGCTTTGTTTTGATATCTACGATCTGACACTCATGCAGGAACATGCTTACAGTACATGTGTGTGTCGCAGTTTGGAATGCTCTTACTTCTAGGAACAGCGTGGTACAACCTTATCTGCATTGAGCAAGACCAAGTCTCTATCTTACAGCGTTTGCACATGCACAGTGACCGAAGAATGTTAAATCATTACTGGTGCCTGCTAAGGGTGCATACTTAGGTTTAGCGAATTGAAAAAAACTCCTCTTTCCAACTCCTCCACCCACCAAATGCCGGCATGATGCATCAGAAGGAGCTGGATGAAATATTCTGAATGATATCAAGCCACAGTCTTGTCATGCAGCCTGGAATTATAAACACACTATGCTCTTTCGTCTGGCCAGAGGAGAACTGAGCCTGGTTTCTCCCAAGGTTTTTTTTTCCATTTCTGTCACCTGATGGAGTTTGGGTTCCTTGCCACTGTCGCCTTTGGCTTGCTTAGTCTGGGACACTTTGATTTGACTGCACTGACAGTATTGGATCAAAACAAAACTTGAACTGAATAGATTACAAAAGTGCCCATCCACTTTTTTGGTGGTGCTGCTTCCGGAAGTATTTTTTCCATTCATTTATTCCATAGGGATTTAAAAAAAAAACTTTGTTAAAACCCTCATCCTTCTCTCACGACCTGTAACAAATCCTTCCCTCGTGGGTCAAAATGACCCTAAGCCCTAAAATTATACTTTTTTTTTGGTCCAGAAAGCTTATCTCATTTAATTTTTATAATATTTTTAGTATTTTTTATGCATGTTTTTTGGAGATTTTTTTAATGTTATTTTTGTAATTTTTTTACCTTTAAATTACTAGATTTTATTAATAAATAATATAATTTCAGCACATTCTTCAAACTTAAATTCAAAATAACTTCACTAAATTCATAACCCAGCTCAAAGCAGCTCAAAATATCTCACAATTTGGGTGTCTCTTGTGTAAAGAAAATAATATATCATGATATTTCATGACTCTTGCCACTAGATGGCCTTATTGCTCTAAATGGAGCAAATGCACTCTTCTGCTGGGTCCTAAAGTCAGTTCTTGAGTTTATCTCTTTGGTATGCATTCAGATACACACGTAGACATTATAAAATAATTTCTTGGTAAAGTTTTAACATTTTTAGTTTTCGGTTTTTCTATGTTTACTAAAGCATTCCTCGCATTCCATTCATTCCTAAGGGTGTCAAATTGACCCGCGAGGGAAGGGTTTGTTACTTTTTTTATTGCAACTACATAAACTCCTCGAATCCAGTCAATTTTTTTATGCGTGTATTCATGGTCCAAGTGCGTCAAAAGTCCTAAGGTGTTGGACCACTCCGATGAGTTAACATATTTTTTAAAAATGAGTTTCGTGTCAAAATGACCCAAGGGAAGGATGAGCGTTATAAATCAAGCCAACCAGCTATGAGGTGAATCATAACATTACAAACTTTGACTTGAGGCAGAAAAAGTATTTGAAAATCTGACAAAAATACAAAGGTACAAGACTATGTACCGGCTTTAGTGAGGAAACAATTTTGGAATCCCAATATTCCTCTGAACATGAAGTCTTTGATCATTAGTTTGACATGTTGGCCGACAGCCGATTAATGACCATTGTGATCAAATGTTACCTCCAACGAAATCAGAAGTTTTGAGGCGCAGTCCTGCAGTGTGGCTTCTCTTACGACAACGTCCGTTCAAAAACCAATAGGAGTGCAGAACGTGATGATGCAATTAGTGAGACAACAACAAACCACCACTTGCTCCACAAACACACATCTTCGTTTTTTCGGTAAAGCCATGATCAAAATTAATGCTAGAGATGGTTTTTGTTTGCCACAGGGCATAAAAAAATCGAACTGAAACGCAGCCAAAGTATATGCGGTTATAAAAAAAATTCAGGCAACACATGACTGCTGATAACTAAATTTAATTACATGACATGTTCTGTACACACATACCCTAGCCTGGTATGCATAAAATACAAAGTATACTTTGGGCTTAACCCTAAGTGTTCAAATTTGCTGCACATCTCGTCTCCCATAATTTGTGCTACGTCCATAAATTATACCTCTAGGTGGGATAGAAACTATCTAGAACACTCTAAAAACCAACTGGCAACCACCCATTATCATTTAGCATGCTAACGGCTAGTTTTGCATGGCTAAGCGCTACTAACATTTCTTTCAAAGTAGTTTTGAACCAAAAAATTGCCATTATCTTCTAACACCAGAGGCCTCATTCATAAAAATTTGTGTTGATTTCAACTGTGTGTACACACAAATGTTGTCGTTTTGTAAAACCGAATGTACCCAAGAACCTGCACAAAATACCCTGAATCCTAGTCAGCAGAAGATTGTGCGTACATGCAACCCCACCCCGTCTCCTCCCCAAAATAACCATACATGGAACTTACAACATGCATAACCTCATCTGCGTATAATTTTCCTATGCATATTACCACCCATATGATACTACTGTGTTTAACATTAGCCTACAAGACACTGTAGCCTATAAATCCTGATATGCACATTTCAACATCCAGTTTGTGCTTATGCAACTTTATACATCAGACCCCAGATCTGAAGGATCTTTCATTTCTGAGTTTTATAGATAAAGCCGAAGCATGAAAATAGATAAGTGCTTTCCTGTTTTCCATTTTCATTCCTTATCTCCTGCACTCGTCATCGTCTTCTTACACTAAAACAAAGGCTCTTTCTTTCATTGCTTCCCCCTGCTTTCTGTCTGCTGTTGTAATTTTTTTCCTGTGTCCTTGATCTTGTGTGTAAGATTAGTGGTCACCGTGGCATTGTTCTGTTTATCACTGAGCAGATGTGCCGAGCACTGCTGAGTGGCCCACATCTTCCTCTCTCCTTCCTCTCCCCTCTTCCTCTGAGTGACAGTGATGAAGGTATTTGGGTAAACAGGACTCTGTGATGATGGATGGGTCAGTAAGCATCTGGTGTGTGAGATCAGCGGCAGCAGTTTAACAAGCACCTGCAAAAGACTCAGAGGAAACACTTGTTCATTCATCTATATTTAGAGCTTTGTTTAAAGAGATATCATTTACTCATTTCAAATCCTACTTTCTTCTGTGGAACACAAAAATAGATATTTTCAAGAATGTCCATGCTGCTCTTTTCCTTATATTTAAAGGGGTCGTAAACTGGCTTTTTAAAAAATTTTATACTGTTGTCACACGAACTTATGACGTTCGTGTGGTTTTTACATTCAAAAACATCATAATGAATAAGTAATATGCTATTTTCTACCCTGGTTTTGAGCCTAGCTCTTGAAACGCTCGGTTTTTATGGGCGTGCCTCATTGAAGACTTGGAAGTAAACGGCCACTGCTATGATTGGATAACAGTTTTGCATATTATAATGAGCTTCAGCTCCCTTACACATGAGGAATTGTTTTGAAAACTTCCAATGTGGAGAAACGGCAACCGGAATTATTCGCCCACAGGGCTTGCAAAATGTCTTTATCAAACAAACACAATGATTTATCTCTCATCCACCTGCAATTAATTGGAATGTAATTTTTTATTACTTGGCCGGCCTGATTACTTGGATATAACCCAGAACCATGCATATAACACACACACACACACACACGTGCTCGCGCACCCACAAGCCAGTACGTGCATCAGCAAAACTTCACCTCAGACAAATCAGCATGTTCAAAACTTCCGCGATTGTATTTTTCCTTCAAATTCCAGTCAAGAGAGTGAACAACGCACATCAAAAAAGGAATGTTATTTCACTATTTAAGATAGTGCGAGCCCTGGCCCATACATGTCCGAGTCTGATCTAGAATTGCAGCACAATGAACCAACAACACCTCAAATACAAAGGATACTCCAGCCTGTGACAGCATGGTAAGTTATGTATATAGTTCGACACGTACATAATCAGTAGATATCAAATGTATAATGCAATACTATTACATATAAAAAACATTTTTTACTCACATAATTGTGTTGCATCATTCCCGTCAGATCCAGAAGGCACAGAATAGTTTTTTAATCTCATCCTGTCTGCAAATCCAGTCTTTTGTTTACAAACGAATCCACAGTGAAATGAAACGAACAAACGTGCAATGTCTTTACCCACGTGAGCTGGAACTTCATTAAAAATAAAGTTTAACCATGCATTGCTAATATTGGAATCCGAAGGAAGCTTATGACATGTTTATTGCTTGGAAGTTCGATCCGGTTTAGCTCCACTTAGGCCTATGTTATTTATCTAACGTCATGACATGCATGAGTCGGTGGGCGGGGCTACAGAATTAGGCGTTTGTCAGCGTTTCACTACACTCTGACGTCACGGGGAAGCTTGTTTCCGCCACAGAATAAAAAATTAAAAAGGTAAAAAAAGAATTCATCTCACAATTCTGACTTTTTTCTCACAATTCTGACTTTTTCAGAACTGCGTGATATAAAGTCACAATTATAAGTTATAAAGTCAGAATTGCATGATATAAAGTCCCAATTGCGAGTTTTTTGCGAGTTATAAAGTATGCGAGTTTTTTGCGAGTTATAAAGTAAGAATTGCGTGAAATAATGTTTATATCTCGCAATTCTGCCTTTTTTTTCTCACAATTACAAGTTTATACACGCAATTTGCAATTGCTAGATATAAAGTGAGAATTGTGAGATATAAACTAGCAATTCTAAAAAGTCAGTCTTTTTTCCTCTCAGAAATAACTCGCAATTCAGAATAACTCGACTTTATAACTCGCAATTACAAGTTTAAATCCCACAATTCTGAGAAAAGAATAATTGCAAGTTATAAAGTCAGAATTGCGTGATACAAAGTCAGAATTGCGAGTTATAAACTCGCAATTGTGAGGAAAAAAAGTCAGAATTGCAAGATATACATTTTATTTCACGCAATTCTGACTTTATAACTCACAATTGTGAGATAAAAACATGATCCTTCAGCAATCATTCTAATATGATGATTTGCTGCTCAAGAAACATTTATTACTATTATTATTATCAATGTTGAAAAGAGTTGCTTTTTTCAGGATTCTTTGATGAATAGAAAGTTCAAAAGAAGAGCATTTATTTGAAATATTTGTTAGAAATATAAAAGTCTAAATATCTAATGGAATACAAAAAAATAAACATTTTATAAACAAAAAATAAATGATATTTAATAATAATTTAAATAACATAACCTAATATCATTCATATTCACACGTTTTTTTTCAACGCAAAAAAGCAGATCGAACATTCTTAATATATTTTAATTTAATTATTTAATATATTTGCATAGTTCATTTAATCAAATAATTGATAAATAAAACGCGTTTGATCTTTCACATCTGATTTTAAGCCACACCTATTTTATGCTCTCATTAGAATGAATGACATTGTTCTCAAAGAATAAGCCATACAGCACACACCAGTGCAATGCAATGAATTCATGATCTGTCTGGGTTGTTGTACTTTTTTTACACGCAAGATTAATGCAATTAGCAATGCGGTCACGTGCGCAGAGGATTTGCGAATATTATTGTCTGAGTTGTATCGCTT
Organism: Coreius guichenoti; assembly: GCA_039654105.1. Classification (NCBI taxonomy): domain Eukaryota; kingdom Metazoa; phylum Chordata; class Actinopteri; order Cypriniformes; family Gobionidae; genus Coreius; species Coreius guichenoti. The sequence goes on from CM077192.1 coordinate 19,964,555, forward strand.
ATCCGCATTGTCTTTTACAGAGAGGAAAGAGAAAGGCGTGAAAGCGCAGTGTTACTCACTGGAATAATGAGGTCATTTTTGTCCGATCACACAATGCTTGCAGTCTTCCCTCGGCTTTAATATGCAGCTCTTTTGGCGGGAAACGACAGTATTGTTCTCACTTTAGTGATAATGGTGTGTGTGTGTGTGTGTGTGGGAGACTATTAAAACTACAGGTGACATCATCAGCACAGAGAAAACCCCTCATTAGGGAGTGATTCATCTTGTTAGTAGCGTTTCAAAAATCCAGCACGTGGGGCCCAAAGGAAAAGGTACTCGCGGTCAGAGGATGACGATAAGCTTTTCAGCACTTAAATACACAGACAAACACACGCACATGCCCACACACACCTGTGCAGGTGGGCTTTTGGAGTTGCTTCATTTGAAGCCTGGTCAGATCTGCCCGTTCTCACCACAATAATAGATCAAAAAGATCTTGCTGCCTATCCCAAGCTTTTATGAGACTGTTTAAAAATACAGTGAGTATGTGTGAAAAAGAAGTCGTTATGACGGCAGTGCAAACATTGCATTCTAAAGACAGGTGCACTGATGAGAATACACATGAAAATGACCTTTCTCACAGTACGGTGGGTAATTTATTGATAATTTCTAAAATATTCTATATCATTTTGATTATTATATTTTAATACATTTTTCCCCCATGATGATTTCCAATAATCCAGTTTTTTCCATGACTTGTAAGAACAGTAGGCCCGTGTGAGCGGTTAGATATTTGGTGTTTAAGAAAAACATTTTTCATAGCATCTCTAATTTAAACTGTTCATTTCAATGAATCTGTTCAAAACGCTGAAGTGCATCATTGAATCGGCATTTAGAAATGTTGACGGAAGTCTCTTGACACTTTAAAATAATAGTATTAAATAAAAATATTTGTTTAATATTAAATATATACCCTTCATGCCATTTTGATAAAATACCAGGATGTCAGTCTACTACAATATCGCAAAAATATTGACAAAAATAATTTTTAAAAAAAATATATAAAGTATAAATGATATATGCCTCGTGTTACAAAGTATAAAGAAGTTTAAAAAATATGCTGTAAAATATAAAGAATTACAGTGGGGAGAACAAGTATTTGATACACTGCCGATTTTGCAGGTTTGCCCACTTACAAAGCATGTAGAAGTCTGTAATTTTTATCATAGGTACTCTTCAACTGAGTGACCGAATCCGATAATTATTTAAAAATCATACAATGTCATTTTCTGGATTTTTGTTTTAGATTCCGTCTCTCACAGTTGTATCAAACAGTGTATACAGTGTATCAAATACTTGTTCTCCCCACTGTATAAAGAATGTAGGCTCACTCAAATATTGTCAAATGGCTGAAAAAATATAATTTTTAGAATATAAATTTAAAATATATCTAAATATATAAAAAATAATTGATACATAAAATAAATTTTAAATACCAACATGTAAGAACATTGCCTAAAGCATCACACTGCCTCCGCCGGCTTGCCTTCTTCCCATAGTGCATCCTGGTGCCATGTGTTCCCCAGGTAAGCGACGCACACGCACCAGGCCATCCACGTGATGTAAAAGAAAACGTGATTCATCAGACGAGGAATTTGGCCCTTGTCAAACTCGCTCAAATCTTTACGCTTGCCCATTTTTTCTGCTTCTAACACATCAACTTTGAGGACAAAATTTTCACTTGCTGCCTAATATATCCCACCCACTAACAGCTGCCGTGATGAAGAGATAATCAGTGTCATTCACTTTACCTTCACACATAATGTTATGCCTGATCGGTGTATATATATGTCAAGGTCACTTTTATTTATTAGGCTTATATAGGCTAAAAGAGTTGTTTGGATTTAATGAGGCAAATGCTTAAGAGTCAATGACTGGATCATTATTGCAGTGATTATTGTGTTTCTAGCATGTTATATGTTTGGGAACAGTTCTTCTAACCCTAATTGATGGAGTGTGTAGCTTTTCATTTCTTAAACAACCATATAGGAAGACACACCATGGCCATATTCCAGGATGACAATGTCAAGATTCATCAGGCTCAACATCATAACATTTATTTCTATCAAGATGTGCGTAAATTTTCGGTCAAGATCTTGTATTGACAGTGCAAGAGTCCAGCACTGTGTAAAGTCTCCTCCAGCACATCCCAAAGACTTTAAATGAATTTAAGGTCTGGATTTATGTGTGAAAATGATTCTTCATGCTCCCTCCCAACCATTATTTCACAATTTGAGCCTGATGAATCTTGACATTGTCATCCTGGACAATGACTTTTTTGTTTGCTGGGCAGTGCAGTAAAAGTGTATCTGATGAGATTTTTGTGTATGAGAAGCTGTGGACACTGAGCATGTATGTACCTCTCAGATCTCTAAGATCAGAGAATCCACTGCAGCTTAAGTGCAGTAATGATGGTATGAGTGTGTTCATGTCAAATGTGAGCGCTGAGAGTGCATGCCTGTGCTTGTGAGTGTCAGATGGAATGGCTTACAGTAACAGCCTGTTTCAATAGTAGGAAAATACTATGAAGTGTCTCTCCATCACTCTGAAGTGGAGGGATTCTAATGATAACTGTTGATCATGTTAGGTACATATGTGGATTAAAGACAGTAAATCAGGTCTGATTTTTAATACCAGACAAGAACCAGTCCTATATGTAATGTGAAACACTCTCTCCCCAAAAACACTAATAAATTTGTTTTACATCTTTTTTCGTTTTTATCAGTACAGTCATGCATAGCTCAGTCATGGTCTATCTTAGATAAACCGAGTGGCTTAACCGCACAGGTTATCTTTGAACTGCACACCTGTTGGTACTTTAAAAAGCTGGCAGGTGAGTGGAGATGAAGGGGCGCGTGAGACGAGCCAGAGAAGGAAGGGGAATGTGTGTGTAATGCTGGCAGTAATTGTCCCTTTGGCCTCGTGCCTGGTTTGTAAAGGCTGGTGCTTTTTAATGGCACTGCAGCAGGTTGAGCCGGTGAATGAGGACATACTGTTACTGTAAATATAATAAAACAGAGCAGACGATCTAAACAGGAGGCCTCTCTCCCAGTGCCCTTCAGTCTGAGCTGGCGGGGAAGGCATTGTTTCTTGCTTCCTTTGTGTTATGACTAGACATTAAGCTCTCAGGGTCTTTCACACACATTTGTTTTAGACACAATCTGTTATGGTTGCATGTGTGAATATGTAAGGAACCCATGAACATGTCTTCGAAAATGTGATTTAAAATTAATTACACCTTAAACTCTATTTAAGATTATATTAAAAAAGTGATGTCTGACTCATTTAACAATATACTGGAAAGGATCAGCTAATACTTGTTAAATTGCACCCTCTGGTGGTGATGCAATAGACTGCATGATTTAGCCATTTGTAATGCCTGATCAAAAATGTAACATGCTATAGCCATATTATGAATTACTGCAAAAATTATATCATGGCCACAAATTGAGAATTTGTTTCCATAACTCATTCATAGCCATGTTTTATTAATTTGATCCCTCATTTTAGTTCAATCGTGGCCATGCTATACTAATTCAATCCATAAATTGTGGCCATGTCATACTAATTCATTCCCTAAATCTTGGCCACGTTGTCCTAATTCATTCCCTTGTTTTAATTAAGTTTAATCATGGCCACCTCATACGTTTACACGACCACAATGTACTAAAAACGTTTTTCCTTTGTGTTTTTAGCTTGCAAACGACAACGTTGCCAAAGCGATCCCCGCTCACACGGATACATGAAAACGAATAAAAACACTGTATTATTTATTCCAGGCCAGCAGATGGCGATGTCACTTTGTAAAGAAAGAATTCACGCCTTTAGATGGAACATGTAATACGTGAAAACAGCCCCTAATTTGTTCCCTTGATTTAATTTAGGGGCTGTTTACGCGACACCAGTTTCAACTAAAAACGGAAAACTTTTTATGCGTTTTGGCCGTTCATTTACACAACAACAGGGTCTTGGGGGCCTGAAAATGCAAACTTTCAAAAACGGGTTTCAAAGTGTACGTTTTTGAAAACGATACCGTTATTGTCTCTGTGTAGACTATGACTACAAAAACACGGATTTGTGAAAACAGTGACATGTGTATTATGTGTTTAGTCTATAGGCGCGTATTATAGTGTTTCTCTACAAAAAAAAAAAAAAAACCTTCCACGTAAATGATATACAGTGTGATATGACCTCAGGGCATTAGTTTGTTTTTGCTAACATTCTGGTACAGATTAAGCATTAAATGACTATTTCAGTCTCTCTATTTTTACTTGCAGTTTCTTCATAATTAATTGTGAAATTTACTAGGAATAACTGTGAAAATTGTTTCTATGCCAAATTTTGTGGACTGAAATCAATAACCATGCCAAAATAATTAGTATTTTCAAAGAATAGAATTTGTCTCAAGACTGACAGCCGCTTTCAGTCAGTGCCGTTGCGAAGCTCTTCAGTTCGTCACATTTCAGCTGCAGAGCAGATCCAGCACCGCATTCAGACTCGACCGGCCAGCGCTCGACCCACGTGTCTTTACCCAGCGTATACACATACCTGAGAGGGAAAACATGAGAGAATGGTGAAATACAGACCCTAACATGTACATTTCCAGTGCTATTATGCTACTCACTGGTTGGACGTGCTCCCTGCTTGCCAAACATCAGCGATCGGCCCAATGATCAGATAGTCCTGACCCTCTCTCAAACCAAGCCCTGTCCTACAGCTCGCATGAGAGAGGAACATTCTTCTTTCCTTCTCATTCAGACCTTCTTCTGTCCCTACACAAACAGAAATGTATGGAGGTACATGAGCCAGGTGGCAGGTTAGATAACACTTTACACTCTTAAAAATAAAGGTTCTTTATTGGCATCTATGATTCTGTGAAGAACCTAGTTCATCGAAAAATAAACATTTTGTCATCATTTACTCACCCTCAAGTTGTAAACCTGTATGCCTTTCTCTGTTCTGCTGAACATGAAGAAAGATATTTGGAAGATGTTGGTAACCAAACAAATCTCGGGCCCTATTGACTACCATAGTAGGGAAAAAAAATACTATAGTAGCCCAATGGGGCCCATCTGCTTGGTTACAAACATTCTTCCAAACATCTTCCTTTGTGTATAGCAGAACAAAGACATTTATACAGGGTTGGAACAATTTGAGAGTGAGTAAACAATGACAGAAATTGTATTTTTGGGTGAACTATCCCTTTAACATCCATGGAATCTTTCTATTGTGCAAAAGGTTCTTTATAGAGGAAAAGGGTTCTTTAAGATTTTTAAAATGTTCTTAAAATCTTCAACGTAAAAAAAAAATGGTTCTATTAAGAACTGTTCACTGAAAGGTTCCTTGGGGAACCAAAAATGGTTCTTTTATGGCAAAAAAAACAACCTTTTGGGTCCTTTATTTTTAAAGAGGACCTATTATGCTTTTTAACATTTTTCAACCTTCTTTAGTGTGTAATGTTGCTGTTCGAGTACAAAAAAAAAGGTCTGCAAAGTTACAAAGTCACTCCAGAGAGTTATTCTCGATATCAGTGTGCACTTTTTCTGAACTCCCTCAAAATGCCTAGTTGGTGGCGCAAAAAATTGCGGCGAATTTAAAAAATCTTTGGAAGATATCACTGAACATTTATTTAACCATAGCAAAAGTAAATTACTTACTTGTGTTCATTTTTCATCTCTGTTTTTTGTGTTTATTTAAACCTAGACAGCATTTTAATGAGATTGTTATTTAATGCTGATTTAACCAGCAGAAGACACGAGCCGGGTTTAAATCCCAGTTGCGCAGGTGGGGCGTGTTGTAACACTGCGTGACAATGAGCCCCTGTATAGCTGTGTTTTGCGGTGTGTTTGTTGTCAAACTCAGAAATTAGTTTCTTTTTAATTATTAAAAAATGCCATTATTTTATATGAAAAAGTTAATTATTGTATTTTATTGACACAATATTTTAGTTTGTCTTGTATATTTTTTTGATTGTATCAGATAACACTTTAAGCTGTCATTTGGTCATGTTACAATGCACCCCACCTAAGGGGCATGTTGTCACATTTCACTTCCATTCTTTCGGGGTAAATCAAGAAAAAAAGTATACACTGTGTTAATGAAACAAAACCACATAATTGTACTAGACGTGTGCAATTAATGTGGGAAAAGATAAATACTCTGAACCCTAAGTGGATTTACACAAACTGAGAATGTCAAAAAGTGTTAGGTTGTGCCCCGCTCTCCCCTATTCCTCATTTAACTAACTCCTGCCCAATGCATGCGCTAAAAAAAGGGGCGAGGCCTGGTTGACTTAGTAGTGTGTTGAAACTCGCGGTTATAATTAAGGGGCGTGATGTTTCCCAAACACACTCGAAGCTGTTGACCAATCACAACACACTGGTGCAGCCGACCAATTAGAGCACATTGTGCTTTTCTGTAGGAGGGGCTTCATAGAGACAGGAACTAAACAGAGTATTGCTGACAGACTGGGAAAAGATGTGCTGCAACGATATCAAATATGTGAAAAATAATGAACATTCAATTGAACATTCAAACATGAAAACCTATTCTAGTAGAAAAATAGCATAATTGGTCCTCTTTAAAAGTGTAGTAGACGTACCTTCTTTGATAACCTGCACAATCTCCATCTCGTACTGGTCATAGTGACTCTGGCTGGCGCTGATCAGTTTGACTCTGTAGGCTGAAGAAAAGAAATATTTATTGAGAAGATGGTGACATTATGATGTGTTCCCCCCAAAAAGACAGAAGAAACATTCACCATGATGTAATCCATTGCATACAGCAGCCTTTCTCTGTTCTTTCCCAAAAGACAAGGAGTCTTCTTTCATTATACAACAGTCACCTATGAAAGAAATGTTTATAATTTATGTTATAACTGGTGAAAGGTATGAAGTTGATTGAACACACAAAGATAGTCCTGCTGATCTGACCCTGTGAGCAGCGGCACACGCCGTCTTTGCAGATCTGATCGAGCTGCTGTTGGTCTTCAGGAGGTGAGTAGAATCTGCTACAACGCTTATCTGACAGAACAAAGACCGTAATCTTTATCACAACATTAGTTAGCATTGTATGGAGCCCTGTGCATGACATGCAAGGGGAAAAATATTGTGGCCACGATTTAACTAATTTAAAATGAGGGAATGAATTAGTACAACGTGGCCATGATCTACTAAAACAAGGGAACAAATGAATAAAACTTGCTTGATAAGTCATGGGAACGAATTCTTAATAATCTATTTTTCTTTTTTCACATGTATTGTGTGGGTCTCCAAAAGCATTCATCATATTAAACAGGGTTTATCTTATTGGGGTTTATGAGCACAAAGGGGGTGCTAGATAATTTGATTACTTTTTTTGTCAAAGTTAACGTTTTATTAACTCTTTTCACGCCATTGATGGAATTTTCTGTCATTTATGAATAAATAAAATGTTTTTTGTTGTCGTTGTTTAAAAGCAGAGGCTCTGTTGTTTCTTTTGATATATTGCATGTTCAGGTATTCATACAACAAAATATTCTGGGGGTCGTGAAAATTTTATGAAAATGATCACAAAAATGCTGCCACTGACGGGCAACTTAAAAAAAAAAATGCAGGCGAGGAAAGAGTTAAATGTTTAACACAATATTTTTTTTTTCTTCAGAATGATATTTACAAATAAATCTCAATTGTATTGTATGAATCGAAAATGTCTTGATGCCAAGTAAAAAAGTAACTTCAGACAAAGAAAATATTTCCTGATAATATTTGCAGAATTTGCTTTGTTTTCAGTAAAATAACAATATAAACGGTAATTATCATTTTCTATAATGTCACATTATTTTTCTCACTAACTCAACTATAAACTCTAACTGCGTTTGTAAATATGAAAAAAATTAGCTCATTTTAGAAAGGGGTCCCTTGCAAAGGGGACCATCATACACTATATTGTCAAAGGTATTGGGACACCCCTCCAAATCATTGAATTCAGGTCTTCCAATCACTTCCGTGGCCACAGGTGTATAAAATCAAGCACCTAGTCATGCAGACGCTTCTACAAACATTTGTGAAAGAATGGGTCATTCTCAGGAGCTCAGTGAATTCAAGCGTGGTACCGTGATAGGTTGCCACCTGTGCAATAAGTCCATTCGTGAAATTTCCTCACTACTAAATATCCCACGGTCAACTGTTAGTGGTATTATAACAAAGTGGAAGCAATTGGGAACAACAGCAACTCAGCCACGAAGTGGTAGGCCACGTAAAATTACAGAGCGGAGCCAGCACATGCTGAGTCAATAGCTACAGACCTCCAAACTTCGTGTGGCCTTAAGCTTAGCTCAAGAACAGTGCGTAGAGAGATTCATGGAATGGGTTTCCATGGCCGAGCAGCTGCATCCAAGCCTTACATCACCAAGTGCAATGCAAAGCGTCGGATGCAGTGGTGTAAAGCACGCCACCACTGGACTCTAGAGCAGTGAAGACGTGTTCTCTGGTCTGGCAATCCGATGGACGAGTCTGGGTTTGGTGGTTGCCAGGAGAACGGTACTTGTGTAAAGTTTGGTGGAGGGTTGATTATGGTGTGGGGCTAAAGTTTGACTTTTAACAAAAACTTGTCTCTAGACATTTTTTTCTTCATTCCACTACCTGCCTCTCGCGATTATGGTGTGGGGCTTGGCCCCTTAGTTCCAGTGAAAGGAACTCTTAATGCTTCAGCATACCAAGACATTTTGGACAATTTCATGCTCCCAGCTTTGTGGGAACAGTTTGGGGATGGCCCCTTCCTGTTCCAACATGACTGCGCACCAGTGCACAAAGCAAGGTCCATAAAGACATGGATGAGTGAGTTTGGTGTGGAGGAACTTGACTGGCCTGCACAGAGTCCTGACCTCAACCCGATAGAACACCTTTGAGATGAATTAGAGTGTAGACTGCGAGCCAGGCCTTCTCGTCCAACATCAGTGCCTGACCTCACAAATGCGCTTCTAGAAGAATGATCAAAGATTCCCATAAACACACTCCTAAACCTTGTGGAAAGCCTTCCCAGAAGAGTTGAAGCTGTTAAAGCTGCAAAGGTTGGGCCAACTCCATATTAAACTCTATGGATTAAGAATGGGATGTCATTAAAGTTCATGTGCATGTAAAGGCAGACATCCCAAAACTTTTGGCAATATAGTGTATTTAGGGGTCCATGGAACCAAAAAGTTTGAAAAACCCTGAAATAAAGCAAAAAGCATTTAAATGTCTGACCTCATAAATACTACTTTAAAGCGGTCATGAACTGAGAAATCTAATTTTCCTTGAGCTTTTGACATATAAGAGGTCATCATACTATAAGAATATCCTGTAAGTTACAGAACTGAAAACTTCTTGTTAGTCCAATAAAAGCTTTTATTGACCCAAGGCCCAGCAAAAGACAGGTTTTTCAAAGTGGGAATCTATGACGTCAAAGGGAGGCAAGAACGCCTCTGCAGAAGAAGATCAACGCCTACTTCATCACTGCCTGTTTAGCCCTGCCCACCGATTTGCGCATGACATGCAATAGAATAGGTAGCCTAAAAGTAACATAGGCCTACGTGGTGTTAAACCAGATCGAGCTACCAAGCAATAAACATGCCGTTGAGGATTACAAAATATTGTGCAGTGCCTGGGCTCGACAGTAATGCAACATGTAAGTAACCGTGTTAATTCTAATGCCTGATCTGAAATGTAATTATTCATGTACAGTCAGATGTTCTTTGTCTGTGTGTCAGTAAATCAAACCAGTGACTAAACGTCAACTTGTGTTGTTTCTCTTAGTAGGATGAAAATAATCTGTTATTTAACGGTGATTAAATTCTATAAAGACAGTGATCAAAGAAAGCTCCCTTTGCAATCGTTGGAGCAGCGCGCGCTGGAGCTGTCAATCAAACAGCGAGAGTTTATCAGTGACGCGTTTATCAGTGACTCACGTTTTATTCAACGAATCTCTTAACTATATCACGTTTGCACTGTTAGTGAAGATAAAAGCATTCGTTAGTGTACAGAAACTGAGTTGCAATGACGAGATCACTGCTTTCATGCACTCAACATGTCTGTGATCGGCTACAATGTTCATCTCTGCAACCTTTCTGCCACAATCTTAATATAATGCCATAGATCTAAATATAATGCCATAGATCTAAATGTAATGCAACACTTTTCACGATTAGTTAACCATGAGAGCTGTAATAGTAAAAACGCGCTAAAAGAGAGAGTAATACTTAGCTATTTCAAATGGAAAGACGTTAGCCAATCACAGCAGTGGGCGTTTACACTGAAGTCTCACAGCAGACACGCCCCTTAAAACAGAGCGTTCAAACCAGAGGGCTAAAATCAGGGTAGGAAAAGTGCCTTTTATTTATAAATTATGACAATTTTTGATGTAAAAAGCTTTCTAACATTATAAGTGCACCCCAGGAAACATCATAAAACAATAAAACAACGTAGTTCATGACCCCTTTAAAAAGCTAATCAAATTAATCATTTTGTTCTAAAAATGTGGTGCTCAAGTTAAAAGAAGTTTGACTTTTAACAAAAATTTGTCTCTAGACATTTTTTTTCTTCATTCCACTACCTGCCTCTTGCGATTTTACCTGCAAAAATGCCTTCTGTGTGAATAGGAAGGTGTTCTTAATGTTTGCTAGCGTATTGCTATGGAATTATTAGCATATTCGGATGCTCAGAAAAGTAACAGCATTCCTCTCTGCACAGTTTGAGTTACTCATGTATGTACTAATGTCATGTCTCAGATACAATATGAGATGAGTTAAGTGGCAAAGTTTAATACTTAACGGTGTAGATTAGCAGCATAACTTCACAAACCTTTGTGTGTACGAACCTTTGTTGTAGTACTGGTAAACTGTGACAGTGGAAGGCTGAAGAAGCCCCACTTTAAATTTCTGATGCAGTCTGAATGAGATCATATCTGTCTCAGTACTGGACACCTGTCCGGGTCATTCATACAAAGACAAATATTCAATGTTGCCTTCATTAACATCATGTTAAACAAGTATGAACTTTTAGAGTGGTTGTTAGGTTACCTTAAACAAGTGAATTATGAGGGATCCTCTGTCACTCAGGTTGTCCACCACTTGGAAGTTGTTAATGTAGTGGTCCACGGAATTTTTAAGCTGAAAAATCAACCCTGACATTATCATATCTATGACCTAATGATTTGCCTTGCTGTGTACTGTCTACGTAGGTAGCTGCCTACATAGTTAGCATTCTAACTGTCAAGGTGACAGATTTGAAGCGCTCTTTATAGTCAGAAACTCTGTGCGCAACACAAATAGACTCAACTCACAATTGATTCCAATAGAGTTTAGCATTAGCATGTTGCTAAGCTAAAAGCACAATACTCTTGGCATACAATGCAAAGCACACAAAAATGTTGGGTAGAATAGCACACAAAAATGTTGGGTGAAAAAAAGCCCACTGGTGTGAAAACATTTTAATCAACATCAACTTTTTTTCATGATTTTTTCAGCCATCTGCATTATGGGATTGCATTCTCCATGATAGATACATGCAATGCTGCTAAATTTGGCCAAAATTAGAGCTTTCATGTCTGGAGCGCACATGTGATGCCTTAAAATGCTGTCTATGTAGGCTACAACACAGCTAGCTACAGAAATAGCTCACTGATGTAATGCCACATTATGTCATGAGTTTGGTCTTACCAATTGTAAATCTGAGTTTTCAGGCTCAAAGCCGGTTGGCAGGCCAATGTCCAGAATTACCATCCTCACTTGCCGTCCCTCCAGAGCCCTTGGGGGTGCAAAGCAGAGAATTGTGGATACCGCAATAATCTAGCCTGGCAAAAAATAAGATACAGTGGGGAGAACAAATATTTGATACACTGCCGATTTTGCAGGTTTGCCCACTTACAAAGCATGTAGAGGTCTGTAATTTTTATCATAGGTACTCTTTAACTGTGAGTGATGGAATCTAAAACAAAAATCCAGAAAATCACATTGTATGATTTTTAAGTAATAATTTGCATTTTATTGCATGACATAAGTATTTGATACATCAGAAAAGCAGAACTTAATATTTGGTACAGAAACCTTTGTTTGCAATTACAGAGATCATACGTTTCCTGTAGTTCTTGACCAGGTTTGCACACACTGCAGCAGGGATTTTGGCCCACTCCTCCATACAGACCTTCTCCAGATCCTTCAGGTTTCGGGGCTGTCGCTGGGCAATACGGACTTTCCGCTCCCTCCAAAGTTTTTCTATTGGGTTCAGGTCTGGAGACTGGCTAGGCCACTCCAGGACCTTGAGATGCTTCTTACGGAGCCACTCCTTAGTTGCCCTGGCTGTGTGTTTCGGCTCGTTGTCATGCTGGAAGACCCAGCCACGACCCATCTTCAATGCTCTTACTGAGGGAAGGAGGTTGTTGGCCAAGATCTCGTGATACATGGCCCCATCCATCCTCCCCTCAATACGGTGCAGTCGTCCTGTCCCCTTTGCAGAAAAGCATCCCCAAAGAATGATGTTTCCACCTCCATGCTTCACGGTTGGGATGGTGTTCTTGGGGTTGTATTCTTCCTCCAAACACGGCGAGTGGAGTTTAGACCAAAAAGCTCTATTTTTGTCTCATCTCCCATTCCTCCTCTGGATCATCCAGATGGTCATTGGCAAACTTCAGACGGGCCTGGACATGCGCTGGCTTGAGCAGGGGGACCTTGCGTGCGCTGCAGGATTTTAATCCATGACAGCGTAGTGTGTTACTGGTTTTCTTTGAGACTGTGGTCCCAGCTCTCTTCAGGTCATTGACCAGGTCCTGCCTACTTATGTCATGCAATAAAATGCAAATTAATTACTTAAAAATCATACAATGTGATTTTCTGGATTTTTGTTTTAGATTCCGTCACTAGTACCTATGATAAAAATTACAGACCTCTACATGCTTTGTAAGTGGGCAAACCTGCAAAATCTGCAGTGTATCAAATACTTGTTCTCCCCACTGTATCTACCTATATATAAGTGCTCACCTCACGTGGATATTGAGTCTGTAGGACTTTTCTACGTCCGGTGGGTTTTTTTCTAAAATGGACCAAAGAATGATCTTAATGAAAACTTGTACGCTATGTGTACAGTGTAAAAAAAACTTTTTTTCCTTTTTTGGCTCCTCTTGTTGGCTCAAATAATACTATTGTTCTATGCATGTATCTAATTCTGAGGAATTAGAGACAAAAGAGTGTAGTAATTGTTATTATAACAATTAGGAGTTATGGAAAGTTATGCCTGCACAAGTGACAGATTAGATCTGGTTTGGCGGCATGAGACCGACTTTATGGAAAACATTTCTGTCTGAACAAAACTGCCCTGCTCTTGTGGATAATAGATCTCCACCTGGATAGCACTATCGAGTCGTTAGGCTTTCTTTAAGCCTCCTTAGTAAACTGTCCTGAGCGTAGGATGTTGTTAGGCCACCTCTCGCTTTAGAGAGTTATGCTGAGGCCTCCATCCTCAGAGCTCAGCTAGGCAGTATGCTAGGTTGTTAATGTTTTTACAGTACTGGAGCGTTTTTAGGCCTCTTCACATTATAGAGAGTCACTTTTCTCAGAGCTGTCCTCTGTCCTTAGAGCTCGACTTGGCAGAAGTGTCAAATTGTTAGACTGTCCTGAGCCTGTTTTGCTACTGCCTTTAAGCGCTGCTAGGCCTCCTCTCGCTATAGAGAGTCGTCCTTTGAGGCCTCCGCTCCTCAGAGCTCCGCTTGAATAGCAGCTCTCTTTGAGATTCCTTGGAAGCTGTCCTGAGGGTGGAACGTAGTTAGGCCTCTTCTCGTTTTAGAGAGTCATCATACAGATGCTTCCGTTCTTAGAGCTCGGCTAGGCATTGGTACTGAGTGGCAGGTTCTCTGTGAACCTCCTTGGTACTCCTGGAATGGGAGTGTCGTCAGACCTCAGCTCACTATAGAGAGCTTTCCTGTTTAGGCCTCTGCTCCCCTAAACTCTGCCTGCTTACTATTGTCAATTTGCTAGGCCCTCTATGAAGCCTGCTTGACAGGCATTGAATGTAGCTAGGCCTCCTATCTTGAGAGAGAGTTGTTATGCCAGGGCCGTCGTCCTTTAAGCTCAGCCAGGGGCTAAATTGTTAGGCTCTTTGTGAGCCTCCTTGGCTACTGCACTTAAAATCCTGGCAGTTTACTGAGCTGTTAGGCTCCTCAGAGCTCCACCTGGATAGCAATATCAAGTAGCTAGGCTCTCTGTGAGCCTCCTTGGTAAGCTGTCCAGGGTGTTGGACATAGCTAGGCCTCCTCTCACTTTAGAGAGTTGTCATGCTGAGGCCTCCGTCCTCAGAGCTCGACCAGGCAGTAGTGCTGAGTCGTTAGGCTCCCTTTGAGCCTCCTTGGTTACTGCCTGTACTATGGAGCATTGTTAGGCCTCCTCTCGCTATAGAGAGTCGCTTTGTAGAGGCCTCCACTCCTCAGAGCTCCACCTGGATATCAATATCAAGTATCTAGGCTCTCTGTGAGCCTCCTTGGTAAGCTGTCCTGGGTGTTGGATCTCACTTTTGAGAGTCGTCATGTTGAGGCCTCTGTCCTGAGAGTTTAACCAGGTGGCTAGGCTCCACCTCAGCCAGGCAGTTTGCTAAGTTGTAGGCTCTCTGTGAGCCTCCTTGCTACTGGGAGCATTGTTAGGCCTCCTCTCGCTGAGAGAGTTATCTTTGATGCCTCCGCTCCCCAGAGCTCCGCTAGGATAGCAATTGCAAGGTTTAGGCTCTCTGTGAACCTCCTTGCAAGATATCCTGAGTGTGGGGCACTGTTAGGTCTCCTCTCGATTTAGAGAGTTGTCATGCTGAGGCCTCCGCTCCTAGAGCTAGGCTAGGTGGAAGGGTAGTATGCTAGGTTGTAGGCTCTCTGGGAGCCTCCTTGGCTACTGATCCTAGTGTGGAGTGTTGTTAGGCCTCCTCTTCTCATTGTGAGAGTCGTTATACTGAGGCCTCCACTCCACAGAGCTTCACGGGCCAGTTAGACTGAGTTCTCTTTCTGAGCTTTCTCGGTACTGCCCTTGGGGCGTTGCTAGGCCTCTTGTTTGAGGCCTCCACTCGTCAGGGCTGCCCGAACAGAATTTTTGTGTGTTAGGCTCTCTGTGAGCCTCCTTGGATGCTGGCCTGAATAAGAACATAGGCTTCCTCTCTTTAGAGTCATCCTGTTGAGGCCTCCGTTCTTGAGAAGCTCCGGTCTATGATCACATTGCTGGTGTGCACCTTAGGGATGAGGACTCCTTTGAGTCGTTTGACTTAGCTCAGCCAATAGGGCACTCATCCCTTCAGCATGGCAGCGTGGGTATTCCATTCCCATAGCGCCCTCTAGGGGATGCAGCACGAGTTCCCTTTCGAAAGGGAACATCTCAGGTTACGCATGTAACCTGTACGCATGCAAGAATTTACATCCCACAATTCTGACTTTATAACTCAATTGCGAGTTTATATCTCAGAGGTCTGAGAAGAAAAGTCAGAATTGCAAGATATAATCTAGTAATTGCGAGTAAAAATAAAATAAAAATAATTTTGAGATAAAATGTTGCAATTATCTTTTTTATTTTTTATTCTCTGGCAGAAACAAGCTTCCATATAAAACTGAGTAGAGAACATACCATTAGTCTCAGCGATGGAGACGTCCAGCTGAAAGCCGTTACACGTGCTGTTCTCGTACACATTAGGAAGCTGGTGGTACACAGTCACTACCTGGGACACATAAAATGCAACAGAGAAAAGATTGTAAATAAATTACGTCTTGGTTTTATTTTTTAACAATTCAATACTTTGGTGTAGATGTTGGCATTTAGCACCTCTAAAATTCCCTTGCCCTTCCCAGAAGCCACCACTGTGAATTCCTGGTCAAGAGGTACCTGGAAGAGATAATGAAGGCGAGTAACGGAGTCATTGTAATTCATCCCTGCATTCTTTTCCTTGATCTATGGAGTTATTAAACTGGCAAATGTCGAAAGAACATTTTTGTAACGCGAGAATACAACCATGTGAAGTGCGAATCTCTCCAAGTTAAGGCCTGTTTACACCTGGTATTAATGCGTTTTGGCCGAACGGATCACAAGTGGGTGACGCTAAATACAGGTGTAAACAGGGTCTAAAATGTTTTGAGCTTGTCTACTTTCAACCACTTCCAGAGGTAGTCGAAAACGCTTTCGACCGGATTGCTTTTATAGTGTAGACGCTCATGTGGTCATTGTGTTAAAACAGCCACAAAAGACCGCTTACTCTTCACCTACTGACCTAACATTAAACGTAATGGGAAGCGCGCTAGCCAGACGGGATTTAAACTTTGTTGGCTGAAGACCCAAGTTTGGTTTAAAGACAAAAAAATGTACCAAGCACAATGTTCTCTCACCATTCGTGATTTTTAAAACACTCTCACAGCGTTTGCAGAGGTCTTGCATCTGTCAGAGCAGAAATGAAAGCTGATGCTCTCTGTATGTTTTTCAGTCATCTCCTTTCACGTTCATATGTAAAATACATGAGCTTGTTTTGTCCATTAGATCGAAAGATCTGAAAAAACCCATACATTTACCTGCCCATAGACCCTCTACTCGAAGAAATCAGGACAGAAGTGGTTGAAAGTGGACAAAAGAGACGGATTAAAACATCTACTTGATCCGATTGACCAAAACGCATCTTAATACCAAGTGCAAACAGGACCTTTGCGATGTGACCATGATTTAGTTCGTTTAGAGCCTACGTTGAGCTTTTGAATTCTGCCAACTGAATTTAGGCTTCAAAATTCATAAAAGTGTTCAATTGTGAATATTATCTTGATGAACAGAGCTTAGTTTTTGGGTGACTGGGACAGGGAGAGCACTGTATATTTGTGCAAGAGCGAAGGGAATCTGTGTGCGAACTGAGAGATTTGTGCTTGCACATTACATGATAGTATTTTAACGCTACAATAATGTGCTTTCAACATTTGGCAGTGTAATAACACCACATATATCTACAAAAACATAAAGGGGAGTTTGAAAGGTATACCCGTGAAGATCGGGCCACATAAGCAACTTTGGGATTGAAGGTCCAGCGTACGTCACTGCGACCAGGAACACTGAGCTGAACCATCAAATTGAGGTCAGTAGGAGGAGGTCTCTTCACAAGGTACTCAGAAAGGGCCTGTAGCACTACCATAGTAGACTGATAGGAGAAAAACAGTCATTATATGAATAACATTGTACCTTAAATACAAATATAAGACAATTAGTGAAGGTTTACACATAGTTTTTACCTGAGTAGAGCCGTACCCTCCCCCAATGCCACGCTTCTCGCTCAGCCATTGAAAGGGGGCGGCTGCTTCTTCCATGTGGCCACTTTTGATAAGCGCTAACAATGAGTAGCCTGTAGCTTCCAGTGTGAAGAAATAATTAGCAGAGTCAGGCCAGTGGGTACGATCTGTAGACAGAAAATAAAGAAAGATGAGAAAGACAAGACCACACAAAGCAAAATATTTGATATTTTTGTTTTCAAAAGCTAAGTACCAGGTGAGGCTAATTTTAGCAACATGCTCTTCTGGCAGCCGTGGTTGGAAGCTGCTAAGGCGTAGCATGCTATAGCCGCTGTGTACGGCCTCGTCAGCCGGGGGAAATGCTCTCTTATATACATCGCTGCTTTTCTGGACTTGTCCTGCAATGATCGATCGAATGTAGAAAATACAATTAGCACCTTTGAACATGTAGAAACATATGCTATTGAGTTTCAGTTTTCTGGTTTGTCCAGAAGTACAACATGAATCAGTGTTGTAACTTTGTCTATTTACTTATATATTTACTTATATTTGTCTATTTACCGTCTTATTTATACTGGCTTAAGGAACAAAGTAGTATCTGAGCTCCGAAAGGCTAAGACTAATTATTTCTCCAAACTAATTGAAGAGGCCAGTGGTAGTAATTTTAAAGTGTGGCAACATATAAATAGATGTTTGTATTTTTTGTATTACATTGCAAAGAGCTCCGTTATCGCAGCACCACAGTAGAAAACGAAACCATATCCGTACCGCCTGGCTCGGATCGGCACGGAATGGAACGGTTAATAAACAAAGAGAACAGTTTGGCCCGATGGAAAAGCGGGCCAAATGTATGTTCTTGTATGTTCTGTATCATTCTGTATCGTCTTAGGAAGGCTCATACGTTTTTGAACTGAAAACAAGTGCCGTTTTATTAAGTCCAAATACAGCGCAAAACAACGTTGGGAGTGAGTAATTTGTTAAACGTGTTCGCACCTGATTTCTGTTAGATATAGCCTACGTACTTGTTGTTCATACTGGTTAAATGTTACAGGACA
The DNA here is from genome assembly GCA_039654105.1 of Coreius guichenoti. Taxonomy (NCBI): domain Eukaryota; kingdom Metazoa; phylum Chordata; class Actinopteri; order Cypriniformes; family Gobionidae; genus Coreius; species Coreius guichenoti. The sequence continues at coordinate 19,982,881 of CM077192.1, forward strand.
TTAATAAAAGAGACGGTGTATGATGACGTATGATGACATGTAACGGTGTAGTAGTGGTGTCCCATTTCTTAGGGGAATATTTTCACCCCTACGCCTTACCACTCTGTTTCATAGGCATAGGCATAGGGGTAGGCGAAGGGGTATAAAATAGGATTGGGATTGGGCCTTAATGTGCAGAAAACAGTTTCTATGTGCTTCTCCATACGAAATAGGCCTGCAAGGGATGTATCTGAGGTGCGGATCAAGAATGAAGTAATTAAATCAGTGAATGAAGTCAAGTACCTTGGCATCATTCTGGACAAGAATTAAAAATTTTATAGTCAGGTTAAGTACATCTGCAAGAAGGTTAAACCTAACCTAAATTGTTTTCGTGTTATTAGAAGGGATTTGTCATGTCAAACTGCAAAACTATACATGCATGCAATGATATTTTCACATTTATCATATTGCATTACATCATGGTCACAAGCCTCCAAAACTAAATTAAAGCCTATTATTTCAGTATGCAAACAGGCAATAAAAGTTATGGACCAGAAACCAATGAGATGGCATCACTGTGATGTTTTAAGAAAGCATAACCTTCTTAGCTTTGACAGTTTTGTCAATTTTAATTATCTCAAACTGGTTTTTAAATGTCTGATGAATCATGTGTCATCTCTGTTTTCTGAACTGGTCAGAGTTCACATAGGGCAAACACACGAGCCACTATCAGCGGTGACTGTATTGTCCCAAAGTATAAGACATCTTTTGGTCAGTCTGCTTTTTCGGCAAAGGGGCCAAAACTCTGGAATGTTTTACCTACTAATTTAAAACTAGAGACTAATGGCAATGCTTTTTACAGAGCACTTAAACAATGGTTAAAAACAAAACAACAGTGCTTACATGAATAGCCTACCACTGGGTTATTGTCTGACCATGTTGCCTTTTATAGTTTATGTATGAAAATAATTTTGAATATATTGGGTAATATATTTTTTTCTCTTTCTCTCTTTTTGTAATTTTATGGGGTTTTTTTCCTTTTCTTCTTTTTTCCTTTTACTATTAGTATTATCATTATTACTTTTATTGTTAGCTTTATTCTTTGTATTATTATTTCAGCATTGTTATTATTATTATTGTTTGTTACCCTTCCTAAAAAGCCTCCCGTGGACAGGTGTTGAAAATTAGTGTGCTAAAACACTCAAGCAAATGCATATGGTTCGTCCAATGTATTTGTTATGTCCATGTCAAATAAATCTAATAAATAAATAAATAAATAAATGTAGGAACTCAAGTTGCTAAATAAGTGGGCGGTCACTGTTTCTGTTTTCGGATTGGTGAAGGTCCCTTCAGAATTGAGGGAAATGTACATTTAATGGCATACTCCTTTTTTTTTTTTTTTGTCAAATCTGTATAAAGCTGGCAAATATTTTCCTGAAAATGTCCAAATATTCTTAACCTTATCATATTTTCATATGAAATATATTTTTTAATTAATTTTCTATTCATACAATAATATTTTATATTTATTTCATATATTGGAATAAACTTGCAATTATTTAATGTAGCTATTGTATTAATTATTATTATATTATAAATATCCTAATTATTAAATTTAGATATTTTTCTAATTATTTAATTTAGCTTTTGTCCCAATTATTACATTTAGCTATTGCCCTAATACTGTTTAATGTAGCTATTGTTTTAATAATTTAATTTAAAGGGATCGTTCCCCCCAAAAAATTAACATTTTCTTTAAAATGGCTAAAACATCTGAATTAAACAGTAGTTAAAGGGATAGTTCACCCTAAAATAAAAATTAATTACTCACCCTCATGTCGTTTCAAACCCTTAAGATTTTCGGTTATTTTTCGAACACAAATGAAGATCTTTTTGATAAAATCTGAGATATTTCTGTCCTTCCATTGACAGCTATGCAACTACTACTTTGACGCGTCAAAAAGTTCATAAAGAGATTGTATAACTGATCCATATGAACTGAGTGGTTTAGTCAAAATTTTCTGAAGAGACTCAATCAGTTTATATGATGACCAGATTGAATTAGGCTTTTATTTATACCAAAGTGGTAGTTCCGTAGCTGTCAATGGAGGGACAGAAAACGTCTCGGTTACGTATGTAACCCTCGTTCCCTGAAGGAGGGAACGGAGACGTACGTCGGAACTGACCGACGAATTGGGATCTATTTTCAGAGACCAATCTACTTCGAGTGTTATAAACGAGCCAATGAAGATTGGCATGCGGTTGACGCATTCCACGACCCGCCCCGCATCGCGGGTATAAATACGGAAGTGGAAGCACCGCATATCGCTTTTCAACTGAGGAGCCGAGACGAGTGACTCGGGACTTCAGCTGAAGCACAGCACCTGGCGATGGGACGTACGTCTCCGTTCCCTCCTTCAGGGAACGAGGGTTACATACGTAACCGAGACGTTCCCTTTCAGTCGGTCACGTTCGACGTACGTCGGAACTGACCGACGAATTGGGATCCCTACCAACACGCCAGGGATGCTGGCCCTTCCAGCGCCCTGCCTGAGCTCACTGGAACACACCTATGTTGGAGTGGGAGTCAGGGCTCCGGGCAGGGAAGGTCAGTCACTGCTGTTCCTGCAAGACCCACTCAGTGTGACTATTGGATAACGCTGGGAAAGCGTGCCCGTCTCGTGGAGATGGTACGCTGCGGAGCCACGTCCTTCAGAGGAAGGAGAGGTGGCGGAATACACATAAGGACTAACCTATCAGGGTAGTACTACATATGGCAGTCTCTGGGGTGGATCCAACCTGATCCCAGGGGGGAAAGAACACCACCAGAGACGACAGAGCGGGCTCTGTCAAGGGAAAGACACGGGGCTAGCCAAGTAGGGTAGCTGGTACCGTGGAGAATACACATATGGGGTTGCCGTTAGGGAACCGCTACATATGGCACCCAGCCTACACACACGTTCCACAAGCATACGGGTGCAGGCCTGGCGTCAGACGGCCGCAACGCCTGACACCGAAGGGGTGACGGAGGAGCTCGACAGGGTTAGCCATTTCCGGGGAACACAACTGGAGATAATAGACGCAGGGTGCCCCCGGTCAGGGAATAGTACAACTGGCAATGGGTCGAGTCCGGAGAGGCAAACAGGTCTACCTGCGCAGCTCCGAAGAGGTCCCATATCAGCTGGACACTCCGGGGGTGGAGTCGCCACTCTCCCGGAGGTGTCGACTGACGAGAGAGCTTGTCGGCTGTCTGGTTCAGCGCACCTGGGATGTGAATGGCCCGAAGCGACCTCAGACGCTTCTGACTCCACAGGAGGAGATGGTGGGCGAGTTGGAGCATGCAACGGGAGCGTAGACCACACTGGCGGTTGATGTACGCAACGGCCGCAGTGCTGTCCGTACGGATTAGCACGTGCTTGCCCTGTAGTGGCTTTTTGAGGCGACCCAGGGCGAGACGTACTGCCAATAACTCTAGGCAATTGATGTGCCAACGCAGACCCGAAACTACTGTGTGCCCGTTGTACGTGGCCCTCCAGTCCGTGGATGAGGCATCCGTGAAGACCACAGCATGCCTGGACACCTGTTCTAAGGACACTCCCGCCCGTAGAAACGAAGGGTCCGCCCAGGGGTTGAAGGTTTGGCGACAGTAAGGAGTAACTGAGACCCGGTATTTGCCACTCTGCCACGCCCATCTCGGGACTCGGTCGTGAAGCCAGCGTTGAAGCGGTCTCATATGAAGCAATCCGAGCGGCGTTACCGCGGCTGCAGATGCCATATGCCCCAGGAGCCTCTGAAAATATTTCAGTGGGACCGCTGTCCTGCCTTTGAACGTATTCAAGCAGTTCAACACTGACCGGACTCGCTCCTCTGTGAGGCGCGCTGTCCGGTTGACCGAATCCAGCTCCATACCGAGATAAGAGATCCTCTGTGTGGGACAGAGTTTGCTCTTCTCTCGGTTGACCCGAAGGCCCAACAGGCTGAGGTGACGGAGCACCAGGTCCCTGTGTTCGCACAACTGATCCCGGGACTGGGCCAATATGAGCCAGTCGTCGAGATAGTTGAGAATCCGAACGCCGCGTTCTCTGAGCGGAACAATGGCTGCCTCCGCGACTTTCGTGAAGAAGCGACGCGACAGGGACAGCCCGAAGGGCAAGACTTTGTACTGATATGCCCTCCCCTTGAACGCAAAGCGTAGGAACGGTCTGTGTCGAGGGAGAATGGAGACATGAAAGTACGCGTCCTTCAGGTCGATCGCTGCTAACAAATCTCGGGGACGGATGCATTCGAAAATGCGTTTCTGCGTTAACATTTTGAACGGGAGCTTGTGCAGGGCCCGATTCAGAATGCGCAGGTCCAAGATTGGTCTTAACCCACCCCCTTTCTTGGGTACAATGAAGTAGGGGCTGTAGAACCCCGACCTCATATCGGCAGGAGGAACCGGCTCGATCGCGTCCTTCGCCAGCAGGACATCGATCTCCGACCGCAAGACATGGGCATCGCAGCTCCGCACGGTGGTGAAGAGGATGCCCCTGTACTTGGGCGGCCGGCGCGCGAACTGAATCGCGAAGCCGAGTCTGATAGTACGGATGAGCCAGCGAGATGGCCTGGGGAGACCTAGCCAGGCTCCCAGAGACTGAACAAGCGGGACCAACGGCACCACAGACGTACCCGGGGTGGGGCAGCGAAGTGGAGTACACAGACCCGACTCGGGAGGCCCGGAGGCGGCCCGGAGTGTTGTCTGAGTACTCCAGGGTGGGGCAGAGTGTGGGTGAGGAGGCCCGGGGGCGTCCTCGATGTCCATACAGGCGGACACAGGGGGACGCCCTCGGCGACGAGCAGGCGGAGGTGCTGCAGCCGGCGACTGGGTGGAGGCAGCAGCAGGTCGCCGGGGCAGAATGTTCTTAATCGCCTCCGTCTGCTTCTGAGCCACCGAGAACTGCTGGGCGAAGCTCTCGATGGCGTCGCCGAAGAGGCCGGCCTGGCAGACAGGGGCGTTGAGGAACCGTACCTTGTCGGTCTCACGCATATCCGCCAGGTTCAGCCACAGGTGGCGTTCCTGGACCACAAGTGTGGACATCGCCCGACCCAGGGAGCGTGCGGTGACTTTCGTCGCCCGGAGGGCGAGGTCCGTCGCGGTACGCAGTTCCTGCATAACCCCTGGGTCGTTCCTGCATAACCCCCCTTGTGCAGTTCCTTGAGCGCTTTGGCCTGGTAGACCTGCAGGAGCGCCATGGCATGCAAAGATGACGCAGCTTCTCCCCAGGCTGTGTAAGCCTTGCCCGTTAGTGCGGATGAGAACTTACACGCCCGGGAGGGGAGACGCGGATTTCCGCGCCAGTCAGTAGCGGTCTTCGGACACAGTTGCATCGCTACTGACCGCTCGACTGGGGGGATCTCCACGTAACCCTTAGCTGCACCACCATCGAGGGTAGTGAGGACGGAGGAGTCAGTCGATCGATTTCTAGCGTTGTAAGGCGCTATCCACGACTTCGTGAGCTCCTGATGCACCTCCGGAAAGAAAGGTACTGGGGCGGGCCGTCCCGAGATACCAATCGTCCAGCCGCGAGGGTTCGGGACACGGTGGAGGGTTCCACTAGAGCCCAACACCGGCGGCGGCCCAGGCAAGCATAGCCGTGAGCTCCGGATCGGACTCGGGCAAACGCTACCACACCAGAAGGGGATAGCGCAGCCGAATCCTAATCTCCGGAGTCCATTAGCTCGCCCCCCGATGCAGCTATCGAGACCATGTCCTCAGCCGGAGCCCCGAAAGTAACAGACGGTCTCCCGTGGGAAGGACCAGGCTGCTCTTCCGGAAGCTCCACCGGCGCAGTGGAGGGGGGAGGGGCCCGAGGAGCCTGTTGACCCGGCGGGAGTGCCCTCACAGTAACCCTCAGGTCTCCACCAAAGGCATCAGCCAAAGTAGCAGCCCTCTGCTTCGCAGCAGGAGGGCCACTAGATCGGGGGATGCGCAATGGGACTCCACCCCGTCTGAGGTATTCGAGTCTAGACCGTAGTACTGCGATGGTCATGTTCCCACAATGGGAACATGAGTCATCCACGAAAGCCGCCTCAGCGTGCTGAACGCCCAAACACGAGAGACAGCGATCGTGTCCGTCAACTGGGAACAGATAACGATGGCATCCAGAAATACACGGTTTGAATGACATCTTGAAAAAGACGCAGGGTCAAACCGTGTTGCTCTTTTAGAAAAGGAAAAAAACGCTCCGATCAGTGCCGAGGCACACAGGGGAATGACTGCGGCTCGCAGCGGTTCAGGGGTGCAAGCCCGCTAAAAGCACTCAGAAAAAAACGCCCAGGAAGCTGTGAGAACAGCTGTTTGTTTTTTTCCTCTCGCGATCACCACTGTAGGGCACCGTCACACCGACACCGTAACTGGAGTGATCCTCTTCACGAGACTCAATACAACACTCTTCGCAGGAACACACCAGAAGGTACTGTTCGGCTCCGAAGTTGAAAGCGATATGCGGTGCTTCCACTTCCGTATTTATACCCGCGATGCGGGGCGGGTCGTGGAATGCGTCAACCGCATGCCAATCTTCATTGGCTCGTTTATAACACTCGAAGTAGATTGGTCTCTGAAAATAGATCCCAGTTCGTCGGTCAGTTCCGACGTACGTCGAACGTGACCGACTGAAAGGGAACTCAGATTTCATTAAAATCTCTTTATTTGTGTTCCAAAGATGAACAAAAGTATTTTTGAAACGACATGAGAAAAATAATGATAGAATTTTCATTTTTGGGTGAACTATCCCTTTAACTACTGTTTAATTCAGATGTTTTTAGCGGTTTTAAAGAGTGAAGTTACCTGTATGTCGAGGTCTGGCTCTTGGCAGGTAACAGCATTTTGTGCCTCTGCCAAAGCAATGAGTACGAATGCGGTCAGAGACACTCTGGATTCAGAGCCCTGCAGACCTCCCTGCATCACAAAACATGTGTTAGTTAGTACTGTGAGAAAGCATTCAGATAACAGTGGTCCCCTTTTATAGATTATTATGAAACTAGTGCAATCACAGTTATTAATTCTCACCGTCATACTGGTGTCATAGACAGGATTGTTCTCCTGAAAGGATCCATCTGGACGCTGTTTATTCTTGAGTAGGTACAGCAGAGGGCCACACAGATGTTTCTCATTGACACTGATAAACGAGTTTGCCATGGAGAACACCTTCACCACATATGCAGTGATCCTGAGACGGACAGACCATAAAGACACATGAACTCTACTGGGAAACGTTCAATATAGTTCTGTAGTTTAAGCGATGTGCTGGCATGAATACCATGTGCTGGTGCCTTCTTTGGCGTAGGGAGGGTATGAGTCATCCGTTTTTCGATAATTAAGTTGTTTTTCATAACCTATAAATAAAAGAAATAATATAAATCATTTATCTAAATGTGAAAGAATGCAGTTCATCCCTGTTTGTGTCTCATCGCACCTTTTTGTATGTACTTGATGGCCTCATCTCTGCGATTTATTCCCACAACGTCCCAGTTTGCACTGCGGTCCAAGTAATGGGCTGCAATGAGGGGCAGTGTGATACTGGCCAGGTTCTGCTCCACACACCCGCCCGGCATGCGGATCAGTGCTGCCAGCGAGTCCTCCTTAATGGAGTTATCAATGCTGTCTGCCAGCAAATCACCTGAAGAACGGATAAAAACATACAGATCAGTACAAAACTGTTTTGTTCATTTACATACATGTCTATAATGTAATTGAGTGTTAATACTATTTCATAATTTTATGAATATTACTTAATAAAATGTCAAACCTCTGACATTGACAAATGTCTCCGGCAGAGATTTTGGTACAACGGCGTCCAGCTGCATCTTCTTCACTTCTATCATCTGTCTCCCTGCTGAGATGAAGGAAATATTTATTCATTTATTATAACAGAAATGTATAAATGAAAGCATGTAGATAATACATTATTAAAATTAACATAGAATTTTTAGTAATATAACCATGGCTTGACATTAACATTTGACATTTATATACAATATATACATTTTTCAATTGTAGTCTTTTAAAAAGGCATCTGAAATAATAAACTAAGTGCAATGTAGTGTCAAAAATATTGATTATGATGATATACACTCACCTAAAGGATTATTAGGAACACCTGTTCAATTTCTCATTAATGCAATTATCTAATCAACCAATCACATGGCAGTTGCTTCAATGCATTTAGGGGTGTGGTCCTGGTCAAGACAATCTCCTGAACTCCAAACTGAATGTCAGAATGGGAAAGAAAGGTGATTTAAGCAATTTTGAGTGTGGCATGGTTGTTGGTGCCAGACGGGCCGGTCTGAGTATTTCACAATCTGCTCAGTTACTGGGATTTTCACGCACAACCATTTCTAGAGTTTACAAAGAATGGTGTGAAAAGGGAAAAACATCCAGTATGCGGCAGTCCTGTGGGCGAAAATGCCTTGTTGATGCTAGAGGTCAGAGGAGAATGGGCCGACTGATTCAAGCTGATAGAAGAGCAACTTTGACTGAAATAACCACTCGTTACAACCGAGGTATGCAGCAAAGCATTTGTGAAGCCACAACACGCACAACCTTGAGGCGGATGGGCTACAACAGCAGAAGACCCCACCGGGTACCACTCATCTCCACTACAAATAGGAAAAACAGGCTACAATTTGCACGAGCTCACCAAAATTGGACAGTTGAACACTGGAAAAATGTTGCCTGGTCTGATGAGTCTCGATTTCTGTTGAGACATTCAGATGGTAGAGTCAGAATTTGGCGTAAACAGAATGAGAACATGGATCCATCATGCCTTGTTACCACTGTGCAGGCTGGTGGTGGTGGTGTAATGGTGTGGGGGATGTTTTCTTGGCACACTTTAGGCCCCTTAGTGCCAATTGGGCATCGTTTAAATGCCACGGCCTACCTGAGCATTGTTTCTGACCATGTCCATCCCTTTATGACCACCATGTACCCATCCTCTGATGGCTACTTCCAGCAGGATAATGCACCATGTCACAAAGCTCGAATCATTTCAAATTGGTTTCTTGAACATGACAATGAGTTCACTGTACTAAAATGGCCCCCACAGTCACCAGATCTCAACCCAATAGAGCATCTTTGGGATGTGGTGGAACGGGAGCTTCGTGCCCTGGATGTGCATCCCACAAATATCCATCAACTGCAAGATGCTATCCTATCAATATGGGCCAACATTTCTAAAGAATGCTTTCAGCACCTTGTTGAATCAATGCCACGTAGAATTAAGGCAGTTCTGAAGGCGAAAGGGGGTCAAACACAGTATTAGTATGGTGTTCCTAATAATCCTTTAGGTGAGTGTATATCAATACTGAAATATCTGAAACGCTTCCAATACTCATTTTCCGCAGATACACGATACCAGCTGCGCTTTCTTGCTCTCTCTTCTCTCCGACAGAGAGTTGACACACAAACCCAAAGAAAATGCATGTGTACAGTATAAGGGATCAATCAAGCATCTGTGGGATGTGCTAAACAAACAAGTCCGAACCATGGAGGCCCCACCTCGCAACTTACAGGACTTAAAGGATCTGCTGCTAACATCTTGGTGCCAGATACCACAGCACACCTTTAGGGGTCTAGTGGAGTCCATGTTACGACGGGTCAGGGCTGTTTTGGCAGCATACCTGAACCATTTTTGCTTTGTAGCAGGGCGCATTATCCTGCTGAAAGAGGCCACAGCCACCAGGGAATAACGTTTCCATGAAAGGGTGTACATGGTCTGCAACAATGCTTAGGTAGGTGGTACGTGTCAAAGTAACATCCACATGGATGGCAGGACCCAAGGTTTCCCAGCAGAGGCCAATGCATCACACTGCCTCCGCCGGCTTGCCTTCTTCCCATAGTGCATCCTGGTGCCATGTGTTCCCCAGGTAATTCACTTTACCTGTCAGTGGTCATAATGTTATGCCTGATCGGTGTAAAATCAAGTACCTAGCCATGCAGTCTGCATTTACAATGAGTACAATGGCAAGCGTCAGATGGAGTGGTGTAAAGCACGCCGGCACTGGACTCTGGAGCAGTGGAAATGACGAATCACACTTCTTTGCTTGGCAGTCTCCATATTAATGTGTATGTATTAAGCATGTAATGTCATTACAGTCCCTGTTGGTGTAATAGTCAGGTGTCCCAATACTTTTGTCCATGTAGTGTAAATATATTCCATGCATAAAGGCCCATTTATACTGTGTAAAACTGCTACTGTTATAATTTTATAAAATTTGTTATAAAAAAATGCAAGAATTTAAGTTAAATAAATGTTTTTTGTGTTATCATTGCATTGATCATGAATAATCTCATGATTTCTAACCAGTCTTACCACTGTCTCCTTTCTCAGTGGGGTTCAACACAAAACTCCTCACTTTAATTGTCTGGATGCCTTCTGCCTAAAACACAAGATATAGAATCATGTGCCACACAGTTACTAAAAACATGTATGAACATGTAACATTTTTTTTTTGGAATATACAAAGGGTACAGCAATATTAATGCATTTATACATTCCTTTTTTAAAAAACAACTACTAAAGCCTTGTTTATACTTTCGCCTGGCTCCGCAGCACGAGCCTCCGCTGACTGCGCGTTTCTCCCCAAATGGACGAGGCGTTTATACTCGACGTGCTCGCCATTGTACTATTCTTTGAAACGACAGAGGGCGACTCGGAGTAATTGTTCTATAAACCATTAGGAAACAGCGGTGAGAAGAAGTAAAGTAAACACATGACAATGTTTATTTTACTACACTTCACCAAAAACACTGCAAAAGAATAGTGTAAAACCCAGTAAACCTTGAGATTATTACTTGTGACATTAGAACAAAATATGGATAGGAAAACATGTATACAACTAAATTAACGATTTCTTAAATATTTTCTAATTTCACTAAACATTTTCATTTAGTTTCGTGAACATTTTTATTAAACATGGATCTTTATTATCGTTAAAATGGCTTATTTCATTAAGGCTTATTTTGTAAACATAAGCAACTAATTTAGATGCGCAAACTGGGGGCCGGTGTGATGAGACGTCATGCTCGGCTAGATTCACCTCGATCTTGTGCATCTTCGGATGCGGAGCCGCATGCAAAGCTACAAAATTTGCCGTGCACACCGCCAAGCGAAACGCGCTCTCAACGCGCACTACCGCCCACTCTGCGATGACGGCATTTTTGCCGTGCGCACCTTCGCGCTCATGCGGACGCGTCGAGTATAAACCAAGTTTAAGGGTACACACAAACATGAACAGGCATAACCCTCAGTGGGCCCTTCCTCTCACCCTTCCCCAAGGAGGAGAATAAAACAGAGGAGTACATTTACAAAAAAACTATTATACATAAAAATATAATGAGACAAAATAATAAGGAGATGTATCCATAGGTTAATTAAAAATACATATTACAAATCAGCAAAGATAAGTGGTGTATTCTTAACAAAATAAAGTAGAGGATCCCAGTTTTTATGAAATTTGTCAGTGGAACCTCTTAGTGCAAACCTAATTTTTTCAATATATAGAAAAGACATCAAATCATCTAGCCACAAAAAAGTGGGAGGAGCTTTAGAGGACTTCCAGTGCAGTAAAATTCATCTGCGAGCTATCAGTGAGGCAAAGGGAAGAACATTAGCATTCTTTTTTGTATATTCATCCTGAGCCGCTGTGACACCAAAGATAGCAATCAGAGGGCATGGTTCGAGAGAAATATTAAGAATGTTAGAAAATCTATCAAAAAAGGAATACCAAAAATCTTCCAGCTTTGGACAAGAAAATAACATGTGGGAATGATCAGCAGGAGCCAGAGAACACCTATTGCAAGTGACGTCCACGCCTGGAAAAATGTAACATATCTAATATAAAATATGTTCAATATAACGTGTGAAAAACCCAAGACAGAGCAGGTTTTAGTAGCCCACTTACTACCACACGTAGATTCTTCCTCACTGCATCTTGCCCCATGAAGGAGGCCGCAATGGCTGTGACCTGTAGGGGGAGCTCTCCTGTTTTAAGGGGGATGATAGTGTATGTAATGAGCTTGGAGGAGCTGGCCTGCACCGAAACCTGCTGTCTGTGGGGTCCGCTAAATGCCACACTACACATGTCCTCTGTCTTATCCAGGATCACCATTACCTGCAAACAGACACATTGTTCAGGTCAGGTCACAGACGTTACAGTGGGAGTGTGGTAATTGTTTGATGATGTTGTGACTCTAACTGTCAATGCTGAGTTCCTGTAGTTGTGGACCACAGCTTTGATTTGCACATGTTCATTTCTGGACACTGAGTGAGGCAACCGCAGGTCTATGAAGAACGGCTTCCACGCCCGCACGTTATAAGGTTCAGCCACACAGAAACCTGCAAGAAGTTCAAAAACCAGGAATGATCACATTCTCAGGGACATTTTCACATTCATTCTCAGAAATATCTGACATGTAGCATTAAAAGCTAAATAATAATTATTAAAATATTCATAAATCATATGAAGAAATGCTTGACGTTGCATTAAAAGCTAAATAATTATTAATAAAATATTTATAATACATTTGACGTGTAGCATTTAAAGGTAAAGAGTTATTACTAAAATATTCATGATTGATATCACACAATACTTGATATGTAGAATTAAAAGCTAAATAGTAATTATTGAAATATTCTAATATGCAGAATAACTAATATGCAGAAATGCAGTATGTAATGTTTACATGAAGGATTAAAAGCTAAATAATTATTGAAATGTTCATAATTCATATTAAGAAAAGCTTGGCATGTAGCATTAAAAGCTAACCATAATTATATCCATAGTTCATATGCAAAAACACTGCCCATTAATAGTTAAGCAATTATTAAAATATCAAATTCATATGCAGAAACACTTGATATGTAGCACTGAAATCTAAATAATTATGATTTTAAAAAAAATCAATTCATATCTTTTCATTGTTATTATTTAGTAATCACTGTGGCAGATCTAAAACCATATAAATTTGATTCTGTATATCAGTTATTAGACATTTAAACATAAAACAAATAACAAAAAAAATATGGGCTGATTTCTATGCTATCTTATATAATTGTGCTGTATTGTTTGGCAACACTAAAAACCAAAGAACCTTCTACCACAAGAGATTTTTATTCTGCTGTCAGTGGCTTTAAACACTTTAAAGAGCTCTGCCCAGACAGACAGATGGTTCAGACAAGAGCAGGGCTGTTTACCCGTCTCAGGTGAGGCACTGATGGCTAGAAACCCCCACTGAGTGATACTGTCAGGAAGAACGGTGTTCACTGAAAATACAGCCAGCCTGGAATAAAAGCAGGGAGAGACACATCCATCAATGAACATGATAAAAGTGGGACTTCTTCACTGAGTCAAAGTCAAACTCTTACCCATCAGACTTGGGCACGCTGGGCAGTCTGATATCAGTCCACAGCCACGACTCGAAGAACTTGCTGCGCACGTAAATGTCTTCTATATCAGCTAAATCATCTTCATCGAACTCTTGCTCCTCCTCCTCCTCCTCTTTCATCCTTTCATCATGACTGTCCTTGCGTACTGCTGCCTGAGATGTGATGACAGCAGATCTGAGGCTGATAGATGGGGAAACCTCAATACGATCTGAAAAACGGTACCCAGTAAAAGAATCCCTGGCATATACAGCTTGAAGCTTAGGTAAAATTTGGTGGGTGGTGGTGGGTGGAGGGGTGGTGGTGGGTGGAAGGGTGGTCGTCGGAGGCCTGGTAACAACACTAAGCTCCTCGTCTCTGTACTCTGCGCAACAGCGGAGGAAAGCTAACACGCAGCTCCAGTCCTCTGTGATGTAGAGGGAGCGACGGTAGCACGAATAGGACATGGGAATCTCCCTCATGCCATCTACACAACATCTCTGCAGGAGCTCGTCAGAATATACATTCTCTGAGAGAAAAGAATGTGTTTAGGCAGGGTGACCTAGCTAATTTTTGCTAGCGCATTTGCTAATGCTTTCATATCTCCACTTCTCTAACAAACTGTAACATTCCAAACTTTTAAAAGATTTCTGATGCACTGATGACACTGACTCACCCAGCTGCTCTCTGAGCTGCAGTTTGGCAGCAGAACGTCTTCTTCTAGATCTACTGGAGCAATCTATTAAAAAAAAAAACAAAGAAAATACACTCTTAAAAATAAAGGTTCTTTATTGGCATTGATGGTTCCATGAAGAAACATCCATGGAAACTTTCCATTCCACAAAAGGTTTTTAAGAACTTTTCACTGCAAGATTCTTTGGGAAACTACAAATGGTTCTCCTATGGCATCACTGTGAAACTAAAATGGCGAAAGGGATGTGGATGTTAGGTTGACCCTAGAGAGCTCTCAACATCTCAACATAATCCTAATGATATATAAGGGATAGCGTACATCCAGCCAGTTGTTATCACAGAACAAACCCTGACAGGGTGATCAGGTCTTGCATCACTTTGAAGGGGTTTATTCTGCAATAACAACCAGTTGGATGTACATTATCCTGCTTATTACACGGCTGCTTGCCACATAAGTTAATTTGCTCTTTAAACGCAAAGCAGTGAGCAGTGGCTAGTAAGCAGCAATTTCAAACTAGACTGACATTTAAGGGATACGATACAGTCCACTTATCCACTTACTACTTATTACATGCCATTTCACCGCATAAATAATTATGGGGGTAAAAAAAATTGTACCTGTTTATTACCTTATAATCCATTACATTGTACAAAACAATCTTCGCAAAATGGCAGCAGCTGCGTTTGTATGAAACGAGAGCGAGTCCGCAATACCCAGATGACATAATTAAATAACTGTACACAAAATATTGATTTGAGTTTTAATATTTTATTAGCTCACCAAACGCAAAACTTCCACAAGAAAAAAAAAAATCTTGATAAGCGTATAGCGCTGACTTTTCAGTCGGTCACATTCGACGTCACGTCAGAACGTATCAACGAACTGAGATCTCGCCTGAGAGCCCAATCACCTTAGAGTGTAAACTAAATGAGCCAATGCACATTGCCATGCGAGATTTGCGTCTCGCGCTCTGCCCGCAGCACAGGTATAAATACGGAAGCTGATGCAACGCACATTCAGCTTTTCGCTTCTGAGCTGAGTAAGACTCAGGAGAAAACATTTGAATAAGATTTATTTACAGTTTGTATACAAGTAGTATCGAATAGATGAAATTATAAAGTTCTTTGATAAAGGATAAAGGCCCCGTCCATAGTCCGAATCCGGAGGGTAGCGGATGCTTGCAGTTCTTGCCTGAAGATGAAGGCAGGGGTGGAGCCTACCCCCAAAAGAACTGATAAATCAAAAGATACCCACCCATTGGGAGATTCTTTGGATGAAGTGCCTAAAATATTTGCAAAGAAAATAGATTATATTATTAGAATATTAATATAATAGATTATATTATTAGTCTACAATTTTATCCCTGATATCCATACACAGCTCTCTGGTCTTGGCCATTGTGGAGAGGTTGGAGTCTGTTTGATTGAGTGTGTGGACAGGTGTCTTTTATACAGGTAACGAGTTCAAACAGGTGCAGTTAATACAGGTAATGAGTGGAGAACAGGGCTTCTTAAAGAAAAACTAACAGGTCTGTGAGAGCCGGGATTCTTACTGGTTGGTAGGTGATCAAATACTTATGTCATGCAATAAAATGCAAATTTATTATTTAAAAATCATACAATGTGATTTTCTGGATTTTTGTTTTAGATTGCGTCACTAGTACCTATGATAAAAATTACAGACCTCTACATGCTTTGTAAGTAGGAAAACCTGCAAAATCGGCAGTGTATCAAGTACTTGTTCTCCCCACTCTAGATGTTAAATCAATAAACAGAAAGAATTTTTAGGCTACTGCCTAAAGTATGTGAAGAATGCCGCGAAGGCCGTGAAGAACTGCCATTGGAGTACGAAAAGCCGCGTAAGCTGTAAGGACTTCTACGTTAGGCCGTGTATACTGCCTCAATAGGCCGGGGTACGAGAAAAGCCGCGTAGGCTGTAAAGGACTGCCACATTAGGCCGTGTATACTGCCTAGATAGGCTGGAGTATGAGAAAAGCCGCTTTGGCTGAGAATGAGGCTCCGATAAGCCAGTGTGCGGGGAAGGCCGCATAGGTCGAGTAGAGGCCACGATAGCCCATGGTGAGGAGAAGACAGCGTGGGTGCGTGAGTTAGCCTCGATAGACTGAATGGAAAAGCGCGCCATATAATCTATAAAATAATAGATATTGGAACTGCCAACATGACCAGAAGTTTGTGTAGATAGTATACTTTTTAGTATATTATCTGAAAATGATGTGAGTATGTATACTATAATTTGTTACTGATTTTCAGTATAGAGTCAAGTTAGACAGATGCAAGAAGATCGCGTGAGGTGACCTATGGTAGCTCTGAGTGGGGTAGATATGGAAATAAAACGATTGATTTTGAAGCATATGAAAGCCACCACCACCAGTAGTTTGAATTAGGAATGTACCTTTGGAAATACTTGAGAGAGTTTGCTGAGCATGCCTGATGGTTTGAGCATCGCATCTTATGTAGGATTCGAATGCTGAAGAAGACCATCTGCCCAGGAGCTTGATTAAAGATGAGGGAATCTCGCGTTCAGCTGCCTTTGTAGCAGCACCGATCCTGAATAATTGTTCAGTATACTGATGAGATGATAGCCTGCAGTTCTGTAGAACTGTCACTAGATGAGTTTTAAACTACCTTCTTGATATGGGAGACCCGTTGGGGAGTATGAAAAGTGCAGAATGATTAGGGGTGCAGGGACGTGCTTTGAGATAGCGAATCATAGAATTGTAAGGACAGTAACTATTGTTAATTCTGGATATTGTGATAGTAGTACCTGAGCCTAAGGAGTCGGTCTTAGATTGCTTCAGTAAGATAGAAAAGAAATGAGGTGAAAAACTTAGGTCAGAAAATGTTAAGTATCGATTAGGGTCAAATTTATGAGATTCTGTAATGAATTCTCCTGGGCACATGAAGCCAACTAGAGACACAACTTCCAAGAGAACATTAATGTAAGCAGAAAATAAACCATGACACAGGAAGTTTACCAGCCTTTCTAAAATAGACATAGTGATAGGGAGGCGTTGGTCAGAAACTATAGGCGTGGCTTTAGTTAAGCCTTTAAGTAGCAGCCGTATAGCTGGAGAGGAGAATAAACTGGGAAAATCGGGATCGTGAAATCTGGCGTGAAATTGAATGCCTGTGAGCTGTTTGCGTGTAGTAGAGATTTTCAAGTGACGAGATTGGAAGTTGTGGACTAAGAAGGCGCAAACTGTAGGAACTAAAATGGGGAATAAAGAAATCTGATATGCACAACAAAACATAATAAACAAAGACCAAACAGAATTGTAGGCTTTAAGGGTTGATGTTGCTACACCCTTAGCGATATAATGCCTAACTGAATCTATCAAATGACTAAATGAAGCATTTAATCCAGAAGGATTTCTGAGAGCATCGGGCACGGTGTTGGATCCGCACTGGCTGCTGAAAGCCTGAAAATGAAAACGAGAGAGCGCGTCAGCAATTTCATTAGAGTGTCCGGGAATATGGATGGCTTTAATAATAAAACTATGATTCACCGACTGCCAAATAATTCTCCTTACAACTGACATAATTGCCTGACAGGGAGATCTTCCTTCGTTTATTATGGCGACGGCTGCTTCGTTGTCGCAAAACATAGTGATACATTTACGAGACCAAGCCGAGTCCCAGAGAATCCTAGCCAGCGATGGGATATAATTCATTGAGTGCGGAAGAAACGGAGCCTGTATTTAGGGTAGGAAATTTAACTGGCCATCTTTCGGCAAACCATAGCCCTTGAAAAAATCCCCCAAAGCCAATAGAGAGACCAGCATCAGTGAAAAGATCCAAAGCTACAGACAATTCAGGAACGTCATTATAGAAAAAAGATATGCCGTTCCAGCTGTTCAGCAGTTTGTTCTAGAAACTGAGATCAGACAAGCACCCCTCATCTAAGATGACAGTATCGCTTAAGTTAACCACTGAGTGAGCTAGAGTAAGCAGACGGGAAATAAATGCTCTACCTTGGGGAATAATGCTCATAGCGAAATTCATGTGCCAGAGAAGAGAGAGCATGTCATGTTTAGAGACGGAACGTGAAGAGATAAAAGACTCCATGAAAGATTTGATTCTGAGAAGTTTCTCGTTAGGTAGAGAAGCTTGCATTTTGACTGGATCTAATAAAATGCCTAGAAACTCCAGAGAAGTTGATGGACCTAGAGTTTTCTCTTTTGAAAGAGGAATGCCTACATCACTGAAAATCTGTCTGAGCGTATCTAAAATAGAGGTTTGCGGAGACGGAAAGTCGATCAGTAAAAAATCATCAAGCAAATGCAAGACGAATGGGAGCTTGCGAACGTTCAACAGTATCCAACACAGCGCTTTGGAAAGACAGTTGAAGATATCCGGACTACTTTTACACCCAAAAGTGAGCCTAACGGCAAAATAGAACTTGGAATCCCATTTCACGCCAAAAAGAGGCCAATCCACAGGGTGAGTAGGTACAATTTTGAAAGCGTCGGTAATATCAGCCTTAGCAAGCCAAGCACCTTGACCTGCCAACTTAATTAATTGAATGGCGTTATCAACTGAAGCATAGTAGAGAGAGAAAGGTTCTGAAGGGATGCATTCGTTAATGCTCGCTATCATATTAGAATGCGGCGAGGACATGTCAAATATTAAACGCTTTTTCCCTGAGTATTTGCGAGTAGCTACGCCCAGTGAATTTACGCATAAGGGAGAAAAAGGAGAACTGAAAGGCCCAATAACATAACCTTTATTGAGTTCTTTCTCTAGCAAGACAGAAACCACGTCGGGTTTGGCTAAAGCAGATTGCAAATTTTTGGCTACGTATGAAGTAGACAGAGGAGAAAGAATGCCTACCCTAAACCCTTGAGAAAGACCAGTAAATAAATAATCTACGAAAAAGGAATCAGGGTGAGAGGAGAGAAGATCAGAGAGAATTTGGACATTGATAGGAGTGGAAGGATGGTCTTTTTTAGAATTTTTTCTGATGAAGGGCTTTCTCTCGGTTTGTAGGCCTCATGTTGCCCGAGCCTGACCCAGAGCTGACAGCTATGCTTTCCCGGGCCGCCAAGAGAGTCTAACTCAAGTGGAGGCCTCCACCGTGTCCTGAGCCCTCGAGGTTGGATGATTGGTTTCTCGGGGCGGCTCCTGCTGGTTCCCGGTGCCTTTCTTTCCTGAAGTGCATGAAGAGGTCACCAGATCGTGGACAGCACCTTTTTCTGCCAGAAACCGGTCCGGTGCCTCTTCCCCCCTCAATACTTTTGATGGCGGGACGGCCAAGAGGTACGTGGAGATCCTGCTCTCAGGTGAGTTCCCCAGCTAGTGAACCCTGTTTGAGTTCTCCAACACCCTCAGCAGTCAGATGTGGCAGAGACGTCCGATGCCAGGCCTAACACTCGTAAGTACGCCCAGTGGTTGACCCCTGTGCTAGGCTAGGTGCCCATATGCTGTGGTCCCTATGGTTATCCCAAATGTGTATTCTTCCACGATACGGCTTCCCTGTCGGCAATCCCGTGTCTTTCCCATGGCACAGTCCAGGAATAAACCGGAAATACATTACTGTGTTAACTATTGGCAAGATTTCTGAAAGGTTGCATAACAACGGTTGCCTGAAGATGACTGTCAAATGGATATATTTGTCCTGCATTTTTGATTATACATTTTGCTCAGAAATTAAAAGTGTGCCATTTTTGTGCAATTTTATGTTGTTGCTATCCTCGTTATCTTAGCCTAATTCTGAAGCTTTGGACAAAAGTTTGGGGTCAGTATAGTATTTGAAAGAAATTAATACTTTAATTCATCAAGGACGTTAAATTGATCAAAAGTGACAGTAAATAAATTTGAAATGCTACAAAAGATATTTATTTCAAATAAATGCTGTTCTTTTGAAGTTTCAATTCATCAAAGAATCATGAACAAAAATTTATGACGGTGTCACATGTCTGTCTGTTTAGTTGATCTTTCAGTTGTGTTTTGATCCTGTCACGTGTTCCTTTGTCTTAGTTTCCTGCCACTTGTTTGTTCCTATGGTTACCCTCATTAGTTCATTTGTCCCAGCTGTGTCTTGTTAATCATCTTGTTTCTGTTCACTACTTAAGTTACACCCTCACCTTCAGTCTTTGTCTAGTCACTGTTATGTTAAGTTGGATTCCTGTTGCCTGTTTTGAGTTCTTTGAGAAGTTTTGATTAAAGTTTGTTTGATTATTATCTCCTGAGTCTTCATCCTGTTCCTGGTACCTCCAATGTTACAGATGACTAGACCTCAAAACATCGCTGCAGCAGTGCAGATGCTCTGTTTAGAGCAGGAGACTCTTTCCCTCGAGGCTCACACCTGTGTGTTCATCGACCTGAATGCAGACCTCGAGGGGACTTTGCGGAGTTTGTCGAGTGGGTGCTGGTGAGCTGTAATTCCCCTTACACCATCAGCTTTGCCGAGGACAAGCTCACCAGCCCCACTGCGACTCCAGCAACGCCAGAGCCAGCAATTGACAACTGGCTCATTGACTTCTGGACAGAACCAGCTCCAGTATCCGTCGAGAGTCCCGCGACGTCTCATGTCCATGTCCAGAGTCCAGCCCGTGACCAGAGTCCAGTGATGGCTCCAGCCCGTGACCAGCGTCCAGAGAGGGCTCCAGCCCGTGACCAGCGTCCAGAGAGGGCTCCAGCCCGTGACCAGCGTCCAGAGAGGGCTCCAGCCCGTGACCACCGTCCAGAGAGGGCTCCAGCCAGTGACCAGCGTCCAGAGAGGGCTCCAGCCAGTGACCAGAGTCCAGAGAGGGCTCCCGCCTCCTTCCGCCCCGAGTCCAGAGAGGGCTCCCGCCTCCTTCCGCCCCGAGTCCAGAGAGGGCTCCCGCCTCCTTCCGCCCCGAGTCCAGAGAGGGCTCCCGCCTCCTTCCGCCCCGAGTCCAGAGAGGGCTCCCGCCTCCTTCCGCCCCGAGTCCAGAGAGGGCTCCCGCCTCCTTCCGCCCCGAGTCCAGAGAGGGCTCCCGCCTCCTTCCGCCCCGAGTCCAGAGAGGGCTCCCGCCTCCTTCCGCCCCGAGTCCAGAGAGGGCTCCCGCCTCCTTCCGCCCCGAGTCCAGAGAGGGCTCCCGCCTCCTTCCGCCCCGAGTCCAGAGAGGGCTCCCGCCTCCTTCCGCCCCGAGTCCAGAGAGGGCTCCCGCCTCCTTCCGCCCCGAGTCCAGAGAGGGCTCCCGCCTCCTTCCGCCCCGAGTCCAGAGAGGGCTCCCGCCTCCTTCCGCCCCGAGTCCAGAGAGGGCTCCCGCCTCCTTCCGCCCCGAGTCCAGAGAGGGCTCCCGCCTCCTTCCGCCCCGAGTCCAGAGAGGGCTCCCGCCTCCTTCCGCCCCGAGTCCAGAGAGGGCTCCCGCCTCCTTCCGCCCCGAGTCCAGAGAGGGCTCCCGCCTCCTTCCGCCCCGAGTCCAGAGAGGGCTCCCGCCTCCTTCCGCCCCGAGTCCCGAGAGGGCTCCCGCCTCCTTCCGCCCCGAGTCCAGAGAGGGCTCCCGCCTCCTTCCGCCCCGAGTCCAGAGAGGGCTCCCGCCTCCTTCCGCCCCGAGTCCAGAGAGGCTACCGCCTCCTTCCGCCCCGAGTCCAGAGAGGCTACCCATCCACAGAGGCTGGCCCTGAAGGGTCTGAACCGCCGTGGCTCCCCAAACTCCCTGAGCCTCCGTGGTCTCCCGAGCTCCCAGCACCACCCTGGAGGCTTCCCAGCCAGTCGCTACCTCTGTTTTACCTGCCTTGGTCCTCAAGGACTCCAGGGTCCCCGTCCCCCCTCGGTCTTTCTACGGCGCGAAGACGCACCTACTGGGAGGGGGGAGTTTTGTCACATGTCTGTCTGTTTAGTTGATCTTTCAGTTGTATTTTGATCCTGTCACATGTTCCTTTGTCTTAGTTTCCCGCCACTTGTTTGTTCCTATGGTTACCCTCATTAGTTCATTTGTCCCAGCTGTGTCTTGTTAATCATCTTGTTTCTGTTCACTACTTAAGTTACACCCTTACCTTTAGTCTTTGTCTAGTGACTGTTAAGTTGGATTCCCATTGCCTGTTTTGAGTTCTTTGAGAAGTTTTGATTAAAGTTTGTTTGATTATTATCTCCTGAGTCTTCATCCTGTTCCTGGTACCTCCAACGTTATAAACGGTTTCCACAAAAACATTAAGCAGCACTGATAATAAGAAATGTTTCCTGAGCATCAAATCATCATATTAGAATGATTTCTGAAGGATCATGTGACACTGAAGACTGAGTAATGATGCTGAAAATTCAGCTTTACCATCACAGGAATAAATTACATTTTAACATATATTCAAATAAAAAAGTTATTTTAAATTGTAATATTTCACACTATTAATGTTTTTTTTTTTTTTTTTTTTTTTTTTTATCAAATAAATGCAGCTGTGATGAGCATAAGAGACTTCTTTCAAAAACATTAAATATGTTAATCTTTGAATGGTAGTGTAATGACTTTTTTTTTTTTTTTTTTCAAGTACAATTAATTAGATGTTAATGCTGTGTGTATGAAGGACCTTTTTTGTAGTCAGTGGAACCTCCTGTGCTAGAATAAAACATCAGTCCTGCATCACTGAAGACACCCATATTATTCCTGCCGCCTCCTGAGGTGCAGCCCATATCACCCTGTCCCACCACCTCCCACACCTGAATGAAAGAGTCATGGGTATCAATGAGGACCTGGAGAAGGTTCTGGAGAGTACAGTGAAAATTACGTCATCACTCACCTTCTTCTGCGTCAGGCGTTTTTTACTCAACAGAAAGATGGCATTATCCACAGCAACCAGGCTAACCTTTGCTCCCGGGTCACCTTTCACTTCAAATTTAAAGCTGCTGCCTGGTGAGTAGGAATTGAGTTTTTCTGCCTCCACTGGTCCTACACTGAGCTAATACAATCACAATACAAATACAAACACTATAAAATAAAATAATGCCTTCATAACATAAATGCAAGCAACTAGTAGGGCATTAAGAGGTTTAAAAGCCAGAAGCAGAATTACACTATTGAACAACAGGTATAAAGTGCTAGAATCATGGAATGTTAATAATTTTTATGGACGTCACATGAACTCACCGAACCTACACACCGGTCCTCCACATCAACAAACACAGAGTCTGCCACCACTTCCGCCCTATATCGCCATGGCAAAATGTAGTATGCCACAATCCGAAAGGCAGGTAGCATTTCTGCGGTAACCAGCAGAGGAATGTTTATGACATCCAGGTCTTTGACATTCACCCTAGCAGCATGGATTATTTTTCCCTTGTTTAACATCTGTAGAAACAATTGTAAGTGTAATCAATACCAAGATTACTGTCATTTTCATTCCAAAATGCCCCAAGTGTCACTCACGGCATATGTCAGCTTCTCCACAAGCTTTTTTTGCTTTGGTGGGGATCTGATGTGCGCTTGAACGTTGAGCCTGTCCCCCACCACCACCCGATTGGCACCCACTGAGATATGCAGGTAGTTCCTGTAGCTGCTAAAAGGGGCATATGGATCCACATGCACTTCTTCAACAGCTTGCTGTTCTGGTTTCAGTAAAGGATCCACTGTCTCCACCTACACATGAATATGTCAATCATGACAACTTTCTGGGTAGTTTTGGCAGGTTAATGGATATGGCAATGTTAATGTATTTGGTCTTGGTGGACTAGATCTGCTACGTTGCTGCTGCAGACCAAGTATGGACTTACTACTGCTAATAGATGCACAGACACACTGCTGTGAGCATGTAAGATATGCTGCTTCTGCATAAATAATCATGCATAAATCCTGTAGCAGATCTAGGCATGTGGAGCTGGAGGGTTTCAGAGGAACTCTGATAGTGAGCTGCAGGTCCAGCTTACAGCAAACACTGAACCAGACAATTTAAATGTTGAGCAGGCAATCTCATTGGCTGCAGGATCACCAGAGTCCAATTAGTTTTTGCCATGTAGTAATGATGTGATTGCTTGCAGATTGCATGTAAAGGACTTATCAGCCTGCACCCTCTAGAGTTTCATGATATATATACACCGATCAGGCATGTTTTTAGTCTTTGCTCCTGTCTGCCTCCTGTTTGTCCTGCTGACTGCTGTGCTCGCGTGTGCGCTTTGCTTGCTTTTGAATCTTTATTTGATATCATTCCCTGTTGTTTAAACTGCGAAATATAATTTACCCATCGCCATATATTGTCTAATATTGCCTACCACATTAAATCTGACACTGCTAGCTTTTAATCTAAATCACTATCACGCGTTAGCATTTCGCTAGCCTGTTAGCTTGTCATCTCTGCACTCGGGTCTCTTATTTTCTGAGTTCATTAAACAACTGTGGTGAGTTGGATTAGTAAATAGACTCCATCAAACAACTGTGGTAAATTGGATTAATCAACAAATACGGTAAGCCATGACTTCTTCTCCTGTCATTGTCACTTGCACTGCATGTTTCATGTTTAGTATATCTTTCTCCGTTGGCGAACAGGGCTTCACATGTGATAAATGTAAGGAGATAGTCAGGCTGACGGAGAAGATTTCAGAATTAGAGACACGCATCCAGACTTTATTTGAGAGTAGTGAGAATGTAACAGCTTTAGACACTGCTTTGGATGCGAATAGCTTAGTGAACTCTGTACATTGTTCGGTTCCGGCTGTAGAGCCCGTGCAGCAGGGCAACTGGGTGACGGTGAGACGGCATAGTCGTGGATCAAAAAACCACTCTTCCGTTCCGATTAGAACATCAAACAGGTTCTCCCCACTCAGTGATGCACCCACTGAGAATCCTGTTGAAAGTGCCCTAGTTATTGGCGATTCTATTACACGGAACGTGAAAATAGAGACACCAGCCACCATAGTCACATGTTTACCGGGAGCCAGAGCGCCTGACATCAAAGCAAATTTAAAAGTGCTGGCTAATGCTAACCGTAAATTCTCTAAGATTATTATTCACGTCGGCACAAATGATGTTCGACTTCGCCAGTCGGAGATCACCAAAATTAACATTAAAGAGGTGTGTAAACTCGCAAGTACGATGGCAGATGACGTTTTTTGCTCTGGTCCCCTCCCCGTTAAAAGGAGTGATGAGATACTTAGCAGACTATCATCACTCAATGGCTGGTTGTCTAAGTGGTGTCCGCAAAATAACATAGGGTTCATAGACAATTGGAAAAGCTTTTGGGGCAGACCTGACCTGTTGAAAAAAGATGGTATTCATCCTTCCTGGGATGGTGCCGCTCTTCTCTCTAGTAATTTGGCACATAGTCTTAGAGCTAAACATTGACTAACTGGGGCCCAGGTCAGGAAGCAGACGAACTGGCTTACCCGACCGCCTGCTAGCTGTCTCACGTCACAGAAGTCAGATAAATCCCAGCACATAGAGACTCTTTCACCTAGATATTATTACATAGAAACTGTGTCTGTTCCACGAATTAGTAAATACAAAAAACCATCAAAACCATTCAACGGTAAAAATGTAATTGATGTCCAACAAATAAACAACAGATATAATACAGATGATCAAATGATAAAGCTCGGGCTGCTGAATATTCGATCCCTTTCCTCAAAAGCGCTTATTGTTAATGATATGATTACAGATCATAACCTAGATGTGCTGTGTTTGACAGAAACCTGGCTAAAACCTGACGATTACATTACTTTAAATGAGTCCACCCCCCAAGATTATTGTTATAAACACGAGCCGCGTCTTAAAGGTAAAGGGGGAGGTGTTGCTGTAATTTATAATAATATCTTCGGTATTACTCAGAAGTCTAGTTTCAAATATAATTCCTTTGAAGTTTTGGTGCTTTATGTAACGATATGTAGTGAAATTGATAAATCCCGTTTGACATTTGTGCTGGCTACTGTATACATGCCTCCAGGGCACCATACAGACTTTACCAGAGAATTTGCTGATTTTCTATCAGAGTTAGTACTGGCTGCAGATAAAGTCCTAATTGTTGGTGATTTTAATATCCATGTAGACAATGAAAAAAACGCATTGGGATTGGCATTTAGAGACATTCTAAACTCTATTGGAGTAAGGCAACACGTGTCAGGACCCACTCATCGCCGTAATCATACGTTAGACCTAATACTGTCACATGGAATAAATGTTGATACCATTGAAATTCTGCAGCAGAGCGATGACATCTCAGATCATTACCTAGTATCATGTACACTTAATTTAGCAAAGGCTGCAAAGCCGTCCCCTCGCTTCAAATATGGCAGGACTATCACTGCTGCGACTAAAGATTTCTTTGTAAATAATCTTCCTCATCAGTTTCATCTCCTCAGCATCCCAGATAGCCTAGAGGAACTCGATGTTGCAACAGAAACTATTGACTCTCTCTTTTCCAGCACTTTAGACACAGTTGCTCCCTGGCGCTTAAAGAAGATTAAAGAAAATAGTCCAACGCCGTGGTACAACGAGCACACCCGGGCCCTGAAAACAGCAGCCAGAAAAACGGAGCGCAGCTGGAAGAAAACAAAACTAGAAGTTTTTCGCATTTCGTGGAAAGAGAGCATGATTGCATACAGAAAGGCCTTAAAAACTGCTAGATCTGCTTATTTCTCGACTCTCTTAGAAGAAAACAAACACAACCCTAGGTATTTATTCGATACAGTGGCTAAATTAACCAAAGATAAAGCTTCACCTTCTGATGTTTGTAAACAGCACAGCAGTAATGACTTTATGAACTTCTTTACTTGTAAGATTGATAATATTAGGAAAAAAATTATGGCCATGCAGCCGTCTACTACAGTATCACATCAGACAGTGCATTGTAGTGTCACTGAGGAAAAATTACATTCATTCACTGCTATAGGAGAAGAAGAATTGGCTAAACTCATTAAATCATCAAAATCAACAACATGTATGCTCGACCCCATACCGACTAAACTACTAAAAGAGATACTTCCAGAGGTCATAGATCTTCTTCTTAATATCATTAATTCATCCTTGACATTAGGATATGTACCGAAAACTTTTAAGTTGGCTATTATTAAACCACTTATTAAAAAACCGCAACTTGATCCTACAAAATTAGTCAATTACAGGCCAATCTCAAATCTACCCTTTCTGTCAAAAATACTAGAAAAGGCAGTGTCCTCACAATTATGCTCCTTTTTAGAAAGAAATGGTATCTGTGAGGATTTCCAGTCAGGATTTAGACCGTATCATAGTACTGAGACTGCTCTCATTAGAGTTACAAATGATTTACTCTTATCATCCGATCGTGGTTGTATCTCTCTGTTAGTGTTACTCGATCTTAGCACTGCATTCGATACTATCGACCACAACATTCTTTTGAATAGACTCGAAAATTATGTTGGCATTAGTGGAATTTCATTGGCATGGTTTAAATCATACTTATCTGACCGTTATCAGTTTGTAGCAGTAAATGAAGAGATGTCACACCGATCACAAGTTCAGTATGGAGTACCGCAGGGCTCAGTGCTAGGACCGTTGCTTTTCACCCTGTACATGCTACCACTGGGAGATATTATTAGGAAGCATGGCGTTAATTTTCATTGTTATGCTGACGATACTCAGCTCTATATTTCTTCACGCCCTGACGAAACTTACCAATTCACAAGATTAACAGAATGCATAGCTGATATAAAAAATTGGATGACTAGTAATTTCCTGCAACTTAATTCAGAAAAAACTGAATTTTTAATCATTGGACAAAAAAACTCCACAAGTAGTAACCTAGAATACTGTCTAACACTCGATGGCTGCTCTGTCAAGTCCTCGTCGTCAGTTAGGAACCTGGGTGTGCTCTTTGATACCAATCTCTCATTTGAAAGCCACGTTTCTAGCATCTGTAAAACTGCATTCTACCATTTTAAAAATATATCTAAATTACGGCACATGCTTTCAATGCAAAATGCTGAACAGTTAGTTCATGCGTTCATGACCTCAAGGCTAGATTATTGTAATGCTCTACTGGGTGGTTGCCCTGCTCGCTTAATAAATAAACTGCAGCTTGTCCAAAACGCAGCAGCTAGAGTTCTTACTAGAACCAGGAAGTATGACCATATTAGCCCGGTTCTGGCAACACTGCATTGGCTCCCTATTAAACATCGTATACATTTTAAAATCTTGCTGATTACTTACAAAGCACTAAATGGTTTAGCTCCCCAGTACTTGAGCGAGCTCTTAACGCATTATACTCCATCACGTCTATTGCGGTCTCAAAATTCTGGCCAGTTGATAATACCTAGAATATCAAAATCAACTGCAGGCGGTCGATCCTTTTCCTATTTAGCACCTAAACTCTGGAACAGTCTTCCTAGCATTGTTCGGGAAGCAGACACACTCTGTCAGTTTAAATCTAGACTAAAAACACATCTCTTTACTATGGCATACACATAAAACATTTTTAATTTCTATTATTCAAATCAGTTAAATGATTGTTTTAGGCTGCATTAACTAGGTCAGCCGGAACCGGGAACACTTCCAATAACGAGTACTTCCAGTACTCGTTACATCATAAGAAGAATGGCATCTACGCTAATGTTAGTCTCTCTGTTTATCCCGAGGTTTACTGCAGTCGGCCGGATCCGGGCCGTATCCAGACCAGATGGGGGACCTTAGCCTGGACATGACGACCATATCCCTGAAGTGTCTGCAGAGACCGTGTCAATTAAACTCCCCCCTGTAAATGCCGCATCGACACGACATCCTCATTAAACCCGTCCCCGGCGTGACGACTCCAATCTTTCGAATAATCCTTCGAATATCTATTGATCTAATATGACTTCTGACCTGTAATGTTGCCAGAATCATAATCATACACTATTTGTTCGTCGGCCAGAGGAGAACTGGCACCCCGACTGAGCCTGGTTTCTCCCAAGGTTTTTTTCTGAACCATTTTTGCTTTGCGGCAGGGTGCATTATCTTGCTGAAAGAGGCCACAGCCACCAGGGAATACCATTTCCATGAAAGGGTGTACATGGTCTGCAACAATGCTTAGGTAGGTGGTACATGTCAATGTAACATCCACATGGATGGCAGGACCCAAGGTTTCCCAGCAGAACATTGTCCATCACACTGCCTCCGCCGGCTTGCCTTCTTCCCATAGTGCATCCTGGTGCCATGTGTTCCCCAGGTAAGCGACGCACACGCACATGCCATCCACGTGATGTAAAAGAAAATGGGATTCATCAGTCCAGGCCACCTTCTTCCATTGCTCCGTGGTCCAGTTCTGATGCTCCCGTGCCCACTGTTGGTGCTTTCGGCGGCCCAAATACGCAAAAAACTGCGATGCACTGTGTATTCTGACACCTTTCTATCAGAACCAGTAATAACTTCTTGAGTAATTTGAGCTACAGTAGCTCGTCTGTTTGATCGGACCACACGGGCCAACCTTCGCTCCCCACGTGCATCAATGAGCCTTGGCCACCCATGACCCTGTCGCCTTTTCACCACTGTTCCTTCCTTGGACCTTTTTTGATAGATACTGATCACTACAGACCAGGAACACCCCACAAGAGCTGCAGTTTTGGAGATGCTCTGACCCAGTTGTCTAGCCATCACAATTTGGCCCTTGTCAAATTCGCTCAGATCCTTACGCTTGCCCATTTTTCCTGCTTCTAACACACCGACTTTGAGGACAAAATTTTCACTTGCTGCCTAATATATCCCACCCATTAACAGGTGCCGTGATTAAGAGATAATCAGTGTTATTCACTTCACCTGTCAGTGGTCATAATGTTATGCCTGATCGGTGTATATATATATATCGGTGGCGTGCGGTCCATATAAGCTGCGAATGCTCTGCATACCCAAGCCATTCGTGGACTCGCTAATTAGTATTAACACTATAAATTACTATAAAATCCCTTGTTTGAGGTGTACCATAAAGCTTACATGATAAAATGTTATACGTATTAACTTTCCGTCATTTATTTATTTGCCAAACGACGGAAATTTACTTCAATACTACCACTGTGTGTTCCGGGTATCCGGATCCACAACAGCTTTGCCGCCTATGCTCTGTTGTTATGTATCGTCATCATTGTCCCGAGTTCTCATTGGTGGCATACGGGGAATTTAATAAGCAGGGTAAGCTGTGAGCGGATCGCTCGCCCAAGAGGAAAATGTGCTGTTACTGCCAGATCTTGATAAACGAAAATCACATTGTGTTTGATACAAAACTTCAGGGCCGGCCCTAGCATTTTGGGGGCCCTAAGCAGATTTCCAAAAGGGGCCCCCACTACCTACAGTTTCACCTAACCACCCCCAACCCATTCCAACGTACACATCCTACACTGACACCTTATTGTAAAGTTTGACCGGTAACACTTTACAATAAGGTTGTATTAGTTAGCATTAGTTAATGCATTAGTTAACATGAACTAACCATGAACAATGCCTGTAGGTTTACTGCTTTTGTAAGGTTATCTTACTGTACATATTCTAACTCACCATCTTACTCTAAAGGTAAAAATGCTGTTGTGTACCTTATCAACATTATTTAATAAGCCATTGATTTGGGCTGTTGGTAAACATAATTCTAAAGTGGAAACCATCTGAACATCAACGGATAGGTTGTTCATGTTTATATGCACTTTACTATCATTACTTGCATTCAACAAAGCATTTATTAATGGATTTTGTGATCCTTATTGTAAAGTGTACACAATTTCAACATTAACTGATGTGTTACTAACATTTGTAAACTCTTTATTAACATGACTTGCCATTAACAAAGTATTTATTATTATTTACTGCTTTGTAATGAACCTACAAATGTTAACACATCAGTTAATGTTGAAATAGTGTACACTTCATAATAAGGTTCTCAAAAACCATGAATGCATGCTTTGTTTAATAATGTTGATAAAGTATACAGCAGCATTTTTACCTTTAGAGTAAGATGGTGAGTTAGCACTTAGTGTGTCAACTGCTACGTAAACTAAATATGTACAGTAAGATAACCTTTCAAAAACAGTAAAGCTACAGGCATTGTTCATGGTTAGCTCATGTTAACTAATGCATTAACTAATGTTAACTAATTGCTCTGTTAACATGAATAGATGCATTAATATATGTGTGAGTTAAGATTAACTAATGCTGAACAGAGGTGTTGTTCATGGTTAGTTCATGTTAACTAATGCATTAACTAATGTTAACTAATAAAACCTTATTGTAAATTGTTACCGTTTGACCACATTGTCTTACTTAATATATTTATCTTTCAAGATAAAATATGAAGATATCTTTACTTGTGCAAACTTTTAAAGATTTTAACGATTGTTTTTAGATAAATGTATCAACATTTAGTGAATTAATGCTTTAATAAAGCAAAAACACCTGTCAATGGGTTATTAAAATTACAATAGAGAATAGTATATTAATAATTATTATAATATTATTATTAATTATTATAATAGAGAATAAATAGGCTACTGTTCTGAGCTGACATGTTTTAGTCCTGACTAAAATGCAAATAACTTTATAAGTGTAAAAACACATTTTTGAAAAGTATTCAAGTAGGCCTATTTAAATATTTGGAGTTGTTTGATAAACACTAAAGCGAATACAAAAATCTGATTGGCTGTTTGAAAACGTAAACACTGGTTGCCTTCTTTTCCTCTCCGTTGCGAGCAGAAACAGAAAGTCGCGCTTGCGCAGCGCTGCTTTGTGTACAGGGGTAACCATGGTAACCGCCGTATTCTGCTGTTCTCCTGCCAGAGAGTGAACTTGCATTTTTATTCAGCCCGTCTGCTGCTTGTACAGATGATCAATGCGAAAACCAGATCGAATTTACACGCAGCAAACACGCAGTATTGTATAATTGCACTGGTAGATGGAAAACAAGCTAATATGCATTCTAAAAATCTAAACAATTTGGATATTAAGGTATCTAGAATTATTAACGTATTTTGAAGTGCCCACGATAACAATGCCATGCACGACACTGATACCGTGGCACATCGTCTTCATCGTCTTCGGCTCGTGAATGCCGAATTAAAACAATAAGACGTGATGCAGCAACCGCCATTTTAACAGTATCTTTTTAAAATGTAACACTATTATCTTGTTCACTTTTTTCCCTATTTTCCTCTTCTCTGCAACAGATTGATAGTGTCGCCGCCTCTTCATTTTCAAACATTAACGCACACGACTGGCACAAGCAAACTTTATCAAACTTATTACCACGCATTACTATATATATATATATATATATATATATATATATATATATATATATATATATATATATATATATATATATTATATTTGCAATTAACGCAAATAAATTACAGAAGTACGTGAAGCTGCGTCATTAACGTAATTTTTGTCACGCAGTTAGATGATCTTAGAAGTCGGGTGTTTATCACAATCACACTGAGCATCTACAAGCACCTGTAACCCTGGTAGGAGGAAATTTCAATTTGGGAGGTTCCAACTCTTTAACCCAATTCTGCTTCTCTGATTGTGATCAGGCCATTTTAAACCATTAAACTCTGGGAAAGTTTTCAGTGATCCAGTAATCGAATTCATTCAATCAGTCCAAATGTAAAAGTTAATGTAAAGAAGGCCAGGCTGATCACATCAGAGATATCAGAGAGAATAGAGACTCACATTGCGTTTTTAGTGAATTATTCATTCCAGTGTGTGCTTTGCTTTAAAACACGAGCTCTGTCGTATTCTGCGATTGTTTCTGAAGAGTGCATGCAATGTTGGTGAGAGTCCTACAGTAAGCGCGTGAGAGTCTGGTATATTGATGCACAAACAAACCATGTATGTGCGCGCTTTAGATCACTGATCGCACGCTGCATTCATGTACAGACACATTTCAGTACATTCGCGTTGTTTCCAAACACACTCAGGAAGGATAATGTTTGATTTGTCATGTGTACGTTGCTGTGTTTAGTAATCATAGGTTTATACAGTCAAGTCAAAACGGTTGATTTAGGAGTTCTTTTGGCGTCTCCATGTGGTCCTGTTCGGTATCGCAGCTTGACTCGTCTAAAATGAAAACAGTTTCGTTGTTGTTTCTCTGTATACACTGTAAATTCTGCAAAGTTTTTTTCTGTAATGTTTTTTTTCATGGGTGCTTAGGTGTGTATAAATGTATTATATAATATAATTATATGGACTCTTATATTTGGTTATTTGATTTCCTTTTGGAGTCTCCAATGATCCTTGAAGCTTGCAGAAAATACAGTTTTGTGAGAATCACCTTTCAATCTGATTGCTACTTTGCTGGATATAGCAAATGATGACAAAATGAATGTGTTTAATGAGATAAATGGCACAACAAAAGTGTGATTAATCATTAAAAAATAATCGTTTGACAGCCCTAATATATATATATATATATATATATATATATATATATACACACATGTACATGTAGGGTAAACGTACCTATTAAGCTTAAGTATCCATTAAGCACACTACTATCTTTAAGCTCAGATTATAAAAAGAAAAAAATAATTGATCATCCTACTTGATATCTTAACCAACTGATGTGTTTGTTACTATATACCTCCTGTAATTTCAAGCTAATCAGACCATTGCACACTGAGATACGGGTATTCACGTGTTCACACTGTCTGACGGCCATTTTGAAAGCTGTCTGAAAACTTTCACCAAAAGAGGAGCCTCTTAAATGTGCATTTTTTTAGATGTTTAAGCCTTTATTTTGGGTAAGTATAACTTATTATTGCAAAATTAAGATATTAATGTTTAGACTTTTGCATATTATAACCTGGAACCTGGATGTGGGAAATAATTACAGTTAGATCCAAAAGATAGTTTTAGCAACATAGCGCAGGTGCCACAGAACATAGTTCGCTTACTAGCTGCATAAGACTGTGTGCTACACTAATATATTACTTCACAGGCATTACTGGCTTGTACTTTTAAATCCATTATATTGTAAATTTACAGATTATTGATGTTCTGTGGTTTTACACTGCTGTAATTTTTAAAGACTTCATATTATTTTAAGGTGAGCTTAAAGGGTGCACTACTATGAAAATCACACAGCTTCAGTGTGACAGCAATAAGAAAAAGTATAATTTCATAGATATTTTCAATAATAGTGGTCCATATAAAAAATGTATGAACTTAATACATGACCTAGATTATTTATTTAGCAGAATTGTCCTTTTAAATTTAATTTAATAATATTTATTAATAAAAAAAAAATTGCTGTTCCAATTAAGCTCAGTGTGCTCCCTTTAAGCTCATCCACATTGAATGTCTATGTAAATACTTCATAAACAGACTTTAAATATTAACTGATGGTTGTCACTTCAAGTTAATCTTTATAAAATTAACAAAAAACATGTTGTGAGCTTAATGGGAACAGGGGTGTGCTTAAAGGGTACAAACATGTTTATTTTAACATAACTTCTTGTACTGAAACCAATACCCTGTGCACTAAAATGTTTCAATGTAGACTTTGGTGAGCTTAATAGGTACATTTACCCTATAGCTCACAGTTAAATACAGTTTTTGGATTGTTTCTATTGTGCGTGTAATTTTTTTCTGTGAGTGACTTACTTTCAGTATCTGTGATTTACGATATGTGCTGGCCAGGTTAGGCATGTTGATGTAGACTTCGATGGTCCCGCTGTGAACACTGATTGGGCTTTCAACAAAGCTGATTTTAACAGGAATATTAGGGGCTGGAGAGGCGTCATGGTTACTCACTGTAACCTAAGCAGCAAAATACAAACTAATTCATATTAATGCTACTGTCATGAGCTAAAATCAACTATCTTATCATAAAATCAGATTAAAGAAATAGTTCACCCAAAAATGTCCATTTTGTCATCAGCCTAATATCTTTTAGAAGGAAACTAAAAAAGTAATATAAAAAACAAAATTGACAAAAAAATGACTAAAACTTAAACTAAAATAAAAAAACGGAAAATATAAAAATAAAACCATTTCAAAATAATAATAGACAACATAATAGTAGTATATAAATAAATAACAGTATAATAACAATGCTGACATTTTTCTTTTACATATATTGCAGATAGATAGACTGATTGATTAAATTACCGTCATGCCTAATGGCAGGCCAGGTTTGAAATACTTTGGTGTGTCCCTGATGGAGAGCACGTAGGGTGATATTACTATTTTAATGCCGGATTTCTCTGCTTCCACAAGGTCGCTACCTGAGAAGAAAGTCTTTAGACGTAAGAATGTTTTCAGAAAAGAAAACATAATAATAAGGCAAACGCTGATATTGAATGATTTCCCCACCTGAGCTGGTCATTACTGACGCTTTGACGTAAACAGAAGACCCCACTAGGCTGTTTGTTTCAGTATAGACCCTCTTTATCTCCTCCATACTCAAACTAACAATTCCTCCATTCAGCTGCAATTTATAAAACATAGATAACAATAGTCTCTTTCTACAAAGATGATTTAATGTTTAAGATACTTAAATTGAAGGTTTTTTTAACCACTTACATCATTTAGTTGCTTCATAGATGTGAGCCTCTTCTTCTCACCATTTATTTCAATACCAAACAGCACATATGCAACACCTTGCACTGGTTCACCATAAAGATACCTGGAAGAAATATATACAGTGACCTCAAGGTTTTTGGCAACTTATGAATGTATGAATTCAATACACTACTGTTTAAAAATTTGGGGTCAATAAGATTTTGTAATGCTTTTGAAGTCTCTTATTCTCACGAAGGCTGCATTTATTTGACAAACAATATGGTAAAACACTGTGAAATATTATAACAATGTATACTAACTTTTATATTTGAATATATTTTATATATATTTATATAATTTTATTCAAAATATTATATATTATTACTATGATTCAAAACAAAATCTTACTGACCCCAAATTTTTTGAACAATAGTATAAGTGTTACTTCAGCGTCCAAATACATTCAGATCATTCAGAGTAGTTTGATTCACACACCTGGCTGTTATTTCTACTTCCAGCTTTTCTGCATCTAGACCGAGGTGGGATGTCTTTGGAGTCAAAGTGACATTGAATGCTGGGAGCACTTGGGAACAAGAAGAAATGGCATTAAACCACCAAGAGAGGGTTAATATGAAGGAATATGAAGGTAATATGAATTGCTTACCATATTTCTTTACTTCAAACTCTCTGCTGTAAATGTTCTCTTTTCCTTGATCAAACTTTGCAACAACTTTCCACTTGCCCTCTCTAGAAAATCAAAAAGATCAGCAGCTACACAAGTACAGTGTAAATCAAAATTAATATATTATATATAATATATTATATTATATCATATTAAATATAAATTATATTATCTTATTATCTTATATTTTAATTAAATATACGTGTATATAGCAATTTAAAATATGTAATATATAATTGTATATAATATGTCACGGTTCACAGGTCTGTTTGTTCATCTTGCTTGTCTTGTGTTTTCTGTCACCTGTTGGCGGCTCGCATTGCTGGGCAACGCTTCTCAGCTGATGAGCTAATCAGCTCAGCGCACCTGAAGCTCATCAGTACTTTAACCTTTAAATGTGGCTCATGTTCTCCCTGTCCAGTTTTGTTTCTAGTTCTCTGTGCCGTTTGTTTCGCTCCCTGTTCGTGTCTGGATTATCTCTGCATCACTTCACTGGATTTCTCATTGGACTATCTATCTGTAGACAACGCTCAGCCTGTTACAGTCTCCTCACTGCCAAGGCCTGCCATTCACCATCCTCTACCCACGATTCTGACTCTTGCTTATAAATAAACTGACTTTTCTGCATTTGCAACTGGATCCTGAGTTATTTCCTGACATAACGATCTGACTCAAAATGGATCCAGCTAATGCTTCTGAGTTAAAAAGACATTTTGTCTAGCAACAACGTCAACAATTGAACGTCAAGAGGAGCTTAACTGTCCAGTTCCAGCAGATGAAGACTGATGCTGCAGCATCTCCCACTTCGCCAGACCCACCATCTGTTCCCCCCATCAGAGACCACACCGATCGTCACACTGAACCACGACTACCACCACTAGCCACTTATTCTTGTGAGCCACAACTATGTCAATAATTTTTGGCCAAGTGCTCTTCATTTTTTGCTCTCCAGCCATCAGCTTTTCCTACAGAGCAATCCAAAGTGTCGTTGGTGATCACGCTGTCTGGTTCGGCGGAATTTGGGGAATGGCGGTGTGGGAAAATAACCATCCATGTTGCTCCTCGTTCCAGTCTTTCTCTGAAGAACTGTGTAGTCGCCAGACACGAAGTGGCGCGAGTGCTGTCTGATTTGTGTCAAGAAAACGTCTCGGTTACGTATGTAACCCTCGTTCCCTGAAGGAGGGAACGGAGACGTACGTCGGAACTGACCGACGAATTGGGATCTGTTTTCAGAGACCAATCTACTTCGAGTGATTAAAAACGAGCCAGTGGACATTGGCGTGCGGTTCACGCATTCCACGCACCGCCCCGCATCGCGGGTATAAATACAGAAGTGGAATACCGCATCATTGCTTTTCAACTGAGGAGCCGAGACGAGTGACTCGGCCTTCAGCTGAAGCACAGCACCTGGCGACGGGACGTACGTCTCCGTTCCCTCCTTCAGGGAACGAGGGTTACATACGTAACCGAGACGTTCCCTTTCAGTCGGTCACGTTCGACGTACGTCGGAACTGACTGACGAGTTGGGATCCCTACCAACACGCCAGGGATGCTGGCCCTTCCAGCGCCCTGCCTGAGCTCGCTGGACCACACCTATGTTGGAGTGGGAGTCAGGGCTCCCGGCAGGGAAGGTCAGTCACTGCTGTTCCTGCAAGACCCACTCAGTATGACTATTGGATAACGCTGGGAAAGCGTGCCCGTCTCATGGAGATGGTACGCTGCGGAGCCACGTCCTTCAATGGAAGGAGAGGTGGCGGAATACACATAAGGACTAACCTATCAGGGTAGTACTACATATGGCAGTCTCTGGGGTGGATCCAACCTGATCCCAGGGGGGAAAGAACACCACCAGAGACGACAGAGCGGGCTCTGTCAAGGGAAAGACACGGGGCTAGCCAAGTAGGGTAGCTGGTACTGTGGAGAATACAAATATGGGGTTGCCGTTAGGGAACCGCTACATATGGACCCCAGCCTACACACACGTTCCACAAGCATATGGGTGAAGGCCTGGCGGAGGAGCTCGACAGGGTTAGCCGTTTCCGGGGAACACAACTAGAGATAATAGACGCACGTATCCGGCCCAGGGGCGGGAGTGGCGTTGCAAGCCGACACTAGAGCGGGCACTTAGCGCTACTGGCCACTGGGGGCGAGGATGCGGGAAGATACCGGCTCTACACAGAGGCTATAGAATCTAGCGAACGTGTTAGGTGTCGCCCAGCCCGCAGCTCTACATATATCTGTCAGCGAGGCGCCTTGAGCCAACGCCCAGGAGGAAGCTACACTCCTTGTGGAGTGCGCTCGCACCCCGAACGGGCAAGGCACGTCTTGGGACTGGTAAGCCAAGACGATAGCATCCACTATCCAGTGGGCTAACCTCTGCTTGGAGACAGCCTTTCCCTTCTGCTGGCCTCTGTAACAGATGAAGAGCTGCTCTGAGGTTCTAAAGCTTTGAGTTCGGTCCACGTACGCGCGGAGGGCGCGGACGGGACAGAGCAAAGCTAGGCCTGGGTCTGCCTCCTCCGAAGGCAGCGCTTGCAGGTTCACCACTTGATCCCGGAAGGGAGTGGTAGGAACCTTGGGCACATATCCAGGTCGGGGTCTCAGGACAATGTGAGAGTTGGCCGGCCCGAATTCTAGGCACGATTCGTTGACCGAGAGTGCATGCAGGTCCCCTACCCTCTTGATTGAGGCCAATGCAATCAGGAGCACTGTCTTCATGGACAGGATGTTTAACTCTGCAGACTGTAAAGGCTCAAAGGGAGGACCCTGAAGTGCTCTGAGCACCAGAGCTAGGTCCCAAGAGGGTACCGAGGTTGAACGAGGAGGATTCAGTCTCCTCGCACCTCTGAGGAACCTGACGATTAAGTCGTGCTTCCCTAAGGACTTACCTTCTACTGCATCGTGATACGCCGCTATTGCGGCGATGTACACTTTGAGGGGGAGGGAGACAGCCTTCGCTCCAGCCCATCCTGCAGGAAAGAAAGCACGACATTAATCAAACACCTTTGGGGGTCTTCCCGGCGGGAAGAACACCACTCAACGAACAGGTTCCACTTCAGCGTGTAGAGGCGGCTCGTAGAGGGGGCTCTAGCAGAAGTGATGGTGTCTACCACTGCTTGTGGCAGGCCACCTAGAACCTCCGCGTCCCGTCCAGGTACCAGACATGGAGTTTCCAGAGCTCTGGACGCGGGTGCCATAGAGTGCCCCGCCCCTGAGAAAGCAGGTCCTTCCTCAGGGGGATCGGCCAGGGAGGGGCTGTCATGCCTACGGGTTTGGAACAACTAGTGCATTATCAGGGGTAATCATCATTATATACCATGATGACATGGTCTGTCTGAATACTTAATTCTGTTTGGCTGGAAGGTGTGCGTTCAAAACGTGTAAAGCACATGTAGTTCCAGTCAGTTTAATCACCGTTCTATATTAATATGCTGCCTTAATGAAGCGCAATCAAACACACACATACAGAAAGTCACTTGCACTCAGAGACCGGAGATCGTGCTTCGAACACAGAAACATTCAGAAGCACAGAAACTTGTTGTCAAGGCTGCCCACAGACTTATTTTTATTTGTTTAGGTGGGATCTGTCTACTACCTCCGTATCTTCAACATGGAGACTACAGCATCATCAAGAAGACGGAAAAAAACGTGATTACAGAGGTATCTTACACTTGCCAGTCTTACTATGTGCTGGACAAGCAACAGGAAACTTATAAGTGTGTGGCTGGAAAATGGGAGACTCCTCCGAAATGTCTGAGTGAGTCATTCAATTACAAATGAATTCTCTCTGTTTTTCGAATTGTTTTGTAGTGTTTTTCACTGGATGCTGTCTCTGTCATAGGGCCTTGTGAAGTTAATGACATAGTTGAGAAGTACAATTTAAAGCTCCCTACAGAAAAGGTCTATATACCACATGCTAAAAAGTATAGACTTAACTGTACAGATGGATGGAATACTGGAAGTGAGATGAGAGTGTATGTGCACGTGTCGTGTTCTGATGGGAATCTACAGATTGACAAAAGTTGTGAGTATAGTTTGTTTCGTTTTCAGAACCTGAATTAGTCATGTTGGTGTTCTGTACATTTATTTATTTGGTTGTTTCTCTAGGTGATACACAAAATAACAGAAAATAAACTGGAGTGGTAATTGAGGTAATGTAACCTAGTTAGATTTTAAGAATGACTTCTGTTATTTGATTTCAGATGTTTTGTAGCACTAAATGTTGATGTAAAAAATGACTATTGTCAAACCCAAACTGATGAATATTAAATATTTTCAGTGGCCTAATGTAAAAATGCAGCATGTAATGCATGTGTTTGTGAAGACATATCCCATCCCAATTATCTCAGAAATGATTTGTATATTTTATCTGTCAACATTCCTTTAACAACCCTTTTAATAAAAACATGTTAATTAGACTGACTTTGGTGTGGATTTTATTTCAACATGTATACATTTATGCATTTTATATATGCAAAACATGAACGCTGCAAAAAAATTACTTTTTCAGGATACTCTATCTTAAAGATCTTAAATCCAAATAAGCTGTACATATCTTTATTGGAAATTGTTTAAAAAATGTTCTTCATGCTTGTTCACTGAACCTTAACAATTATTGTACATGCACCTGTTGAAAAGTCCTTAAAGTGCCCCTATTATGCTATTTTAAAGGTTTCTAATTTTGTTTTGAAGGTCTCCTACAACATGTTTACATGCATCCAAGGTCAAAAAACACATTCATTTTCTCATACATTGCGCACCTCCACATTTTTCAATGATTCTCAAACGACTCATCCAAATATTCAGTCTCTGTAAACTCCTTTCCATGAGACTGCTCTGCTCTGATTGGCCAGATGACCCAGTCTGTTGTGATTGGTCTACCGCATACAGCGCATGTTGGAAGCTAAACACCCATTACCATAAACTGAATTTCAGCTCCGGAGGCTTTCTAAAGCTCAGCGATTGTACAACACTGTAAATACAGTAACGATAGCGTCAATTTTACCATATCAATCCAAGCATGAGTCCGATGATGAAACATTGGAAGAACTAGTTATTCAACCCAAACCTTTATCGCAAGGACAACTTGAGCAGGATGTTTCTCAGTGATACACTACTCATTTTGTGGTACATTATGAGATGTTGCAGCTGTATTTCCTCACCATCAGCATTAACAAGTGTATGTCCATCAACAAACCGATGTGTATATTTCTAATTTATTTGAACCACTGTAGTCACATGGACTATTTTAATGATGTCTTTACTACCTTTCTGGGGCTTGAAAGTGGCCGTTGCGTTGCTGTCTATGGGTGGTTCAGAAAGCTCTTGGATTTCATCAAAAATATCTTCATTTGTGTTCCGAAGATGAACAAAGGTCTTACGGGTTTGGAACAACATGAGGCTTTTTGAGGCGACCCAGGGCGAGACGTACTGCCAATAGCTCTAGGCAATTGATGTGCCAACGCAGTTGGGGCCCCGTCCACAGACCCGAAACTGTGTGCCCCCCCAGCCCGTGGATGAGGCATCCATGAAGACCACAGCATGCCTGGACACCTGTTCTAAGGACACTCCCGCCCGTAGAAACGAAGGGTCCGCCCAGGGGTTGAAGGTTTGGCGACAAACACTGACCGGACTCGCTCCTCTGTGAGGCGCGCCGTCCGGTTGACCGAATCCAGCTCCATACCGAGATAAGAGATCCTCTGTGTGGGACAGAGTTTGCTCTTCTCTCGGTTGACCCGAAGGCCCAACAGGCTGAGGTGACGGAGCACCAGGTCCCTGTGTTTGCACAACTGATCCCGGGACTGGGCCAATATGAGCCAGTCGTCGAGATAGTTGAGAATCCGAACGCCAATCTTGGGGACGGATGCATTCGAAAATGCGTTTCTGCGTTAACATTTTGAACGGGAGCTTGTGCAGGGCCCGATTCAGAATGCGCAGGTCCAAGATCGGCCTTAACCCACCACCTTTCTTGGGTACAATGAAGTAAGGGCTGTAGAACCCCGACCTCATATCGGCTGGAGGAACCGGCTCGATCGCGTCCTTCGCCAGCAGGACATCGATCTCTGATCGCAAGACATGGGCATCGCTGC
The DNA here is from genome assembly GCA_039654105.1 of Coreius guichenoti. Taxonomy (NCBI): domain Eukaryota; kingdom Metazoa; phylum Chordata; class Actinopteri; order Cypriniformes; family Gobionidae; genus Coreius; species Coreius guichenoti. Next base: position 20,025,125 of record CM077192.1, read on the forward strand.
TCCACACGGTGGTGAAGAGGATGCCCCTGTACTTGGGCGGCCGGCGCGCGAACTGAATCGCGTAGCCGAGTCTGATGGTATGGATGAGCCAGCAAGACGGCCTGGGGAGACCTAGCCAGGCCCCCAGAGACTGAGCAAGCGGGACCAACGGCACCACAGACGTACCCGGGGTGGGGCAGCGAGGTGGAGTACGCAGACCCAACTCGGGAGGCCCGGAGGCGGCCCGGAGTGTTGTCTGAGTACTCCAAGGTGGGGCAGAGTGTGGGTGAGGAGGCCCGGGGGCGTCCTCGGTGCCCACACTGCTGCCCCCTGGCGAAGGGGAGAGGGGAGGAAAGGAGTGGCAAGGCCCGGGGGCGTCGCACACTGCCAACCTGGCCCTTTTGGGGCCCAGGGAGGGAGGAAACTGCTCTGAGAATGTGGGTACCGCTGGACTCCGGAGAGCCAGCGGCAGGACCGAAACCGAAAAATATTCTCCCCCCGGTCCTCCTCCGGGGGAGGGAGGGGTGCGGACACCGTCTCCCAGAGAGCAGATCACCTTTTCACTGGGCTGCCCGTTTCAGGGCCGCTTGCCCTTGCAGGGGACTTCACGGGACCCTGGACGGGTTGGGCACCCGGCCACCTGCTGCCTGGGTGGAGGCTGCTGCTTGGCTTAGCAGGGGCGGAGGCAGACGCAGGGGGACACCCTCGGCAACAAGCAGGTGGAGGCGCTGCGGCCGACGACTGGGTGGAGGCAGCAGCTGGTCGTCGGGGCAGGATGTTTTTTAAACCACCTCCGTCTGCTTCTGGGCCACCAAGAACTGCTGGGCGAAGTTCTTGATGCCGTCGCCGAAGAGGCCAGCCTGACAGACAGGGGCGTTGAGGAACCGCACTTTGTCGGGCTCACGCATATCTGCCAGGTTTAGCCCCCACCACTAGTGTGGACATCGCCTGATCCAGGGAGCGTGCAGTGACTTCCGTCACCCAGAGAGCGAGGTCCATCACCGCACGCAGTTCCTGCATAACCCCTGGGTCGGGACTACCCTCGTGTATGCAGGACAGAGGGTAGTGAGAGAGGGAAAACTTATACAGATTATGGCCCTTTTGGCGTTCCATATTTTGACACCAAATAGTTCCACACTGCTAAATTTTTCCGATGCACATCCGGGAAAAAAAGACACAGGGGCAGGCAAGGCGATTTACGCGTTGCACTACGCCTCAGCCACCCAGGAAAGCATGGCTGTCAACTCTGAATCTGATTCAGCATGAGAATACACTATTATAGTGTGAAACTCAGCATTTTCATTTCCAGCGCATAACAGCCCTCTCTCCGATGCAGCAATTGACATCTGTCCTCTGCCAGAGCCCCAAATGAAACGCTGGCCCTTTTTTTTTTAGGACCAGCAATCCCATCTGTAAGCTACCAGCAGGCATGTGAGACAGTGAGCGTGGCCGTCAGACTCGACAGCACACGGCGCTGAACACTCAAGCCCCTATGAAAGAGGCAAGATGAACAACGCGCCGACGTGGCATGTTCTCATGAGAGAACATGAACCACCCACAAACAAAGTCTCAGCACGCTCGTGATGCGATAGAGGAGTGGGGGCCCGAGGAGATGTACCCGGCGGGGAAGCCCCACTGTAATCCTCAGGTCACCAAGGCTTATTAGCCGAAGTAGCCCTTTTCTGATGCACCAGAAAATAAACTAGATCGGGGAATAGGCAAAGGGACTCAACCCCGTTTGAGGTTTCATAGTCTTGACCGCGCATCTAGAGCGCCGAGTGACGCGCTGGGTTGCCGTGACAACCCCTGCTGTCAGCAGGCGCTCGACGGCACACGACACGCTGAACGCTCAAGCCTTTACGAGAAAGGTGAGACGAACAACGCGCCGACGTGATCACGTTCTCCTGAGAGAACATGGATCACCCACGAACGCATGTTCATATGCGAGAGAGATCGTGGCCGTCAAATGAGGAAAGAAAACAACCGCATCCACACGATTTGAATGACATCTTGAAAAAGACGCAGGGTCAAACTGTGTTGCTCTTTTAGAAGGAAATGCTCTTTTAGAAGTGCTGAAGCACTCAGGGAGATGGCCACGGCTCACAGCAGTCCGATTGCAAGCCTGCGTGTGAGCACTCAAGAACGGAAACGCCCAGCCAACCAACACAGGAACAAGTGTATGTTGCAGCGGCCACTCGCTGACTCGCGCCGTCACACCAGCACCCAGGTAAGAGAGCGATCCTCCTCGAGACTCGTCTAAACACTCTTCGTAGAAACAGCTTGATACAGCAAACCGTTCGGCTCCGAAGTTAAAAAGCAATGATGCGGTATTCCACTTCCGTATTTATACCCGCGCTGCGGGGCGGTGCGTGGAATGCGTGAACCGCATGCCAATGTCCATTGGCTCGTTTTTAATTACTCGAAGTAGATTGGTCTCTGAAAACAGATCCCAATTCGTCGATCAGTTCCGACGTACGTCTCAGTCACAGATTATTCTATCGAGTTTCGCACACTGGCTGCTGAATGCAAGTGGAACGAGGAGGTATAGTGGGATATGTTCCTGCATGGGTTGGCTGACCGTATTCAAAAGGAGATATCTGTGTTGGATTTACCCACTGACTTGGATGGTTTCATTGAGTTGGCGATCAGAGTAGATGCTCGATTGCAATGTCATGATCAATGTGCTCTGTAAAGCTTTGTACTTGAGAGGGAGGCTCGCTCTTCGACTATCTCCAAAGCTACGGTCAGCCCCGCTTTCGATCCGGAACCCATGCAGGTGGGTCAGAACTCACTTTCATGGGAGGAGAAGGATTGTTGAAGGACATTGGGATTATGTCTTTACTGTGGAGCTGCGGGACACATCGCAGCGCAATGTCCTTCGAGAAATCACATTGAAGAGATTAATTTCATGTTAATTGACTCCCCCCTCACTCCAGTAGTCCTTGGACATGCCTGGCTTACGCTCCATAACCCACACATCAACTGGCATCAAAGCAGTGTCTTGTCTTGGTGTGATCATTGTCATGCCTCTTGTTTGGTGTCTGCGTGTTCTTCTGTGTCTTGTTCTGTGATGTCCCAAGGAGTACCTTGATCTGGTTATATTCACTTTCTGCTCCAGAAAGGGAGGCCATTAACCGACAATGGCGTTTTGGTAGCCTGAAAACGCAAACTTTTGAAAACGGTTTCAAAGTGCAAGTTATTTAAAAACAACACTCTTATCATCTCTGTGTAAACTACAAAAACGCAAATCTGTGAAAACGGTCATGCAGTCATATCATGCACATGCGTAGGCTATTACATGTTTAGTTTTTTTTTTTGCAAATGAAAGGATACCGATATTAACAGTAAGAAATAAGGGAGGGAGCATACGGACATCATCACAAGTGGTTATAAGAATTACACAAATCAACACAATATAACATTATGTCATCATGAAAAAATAAAGGTTCCTTACAACAGATTCAAGGATGATGTATGTTTTCGAAGCCTTTGTGTTCAAAGGTTTTTACATTTTCTTAAAGGAAGTAAAAAGGGACTTTATATCAGAGGAGAACATTTTAAAATTGGGATTACAGTGAATGGTTCAGGCTTTGTGAAGATGAAATTTACCCAGAAGACAAAGTAATAATACAGTATTATCAAGAGTGACATCCTTAGAATGAAAATCGGATCCAAAAAATTATAGTTTTTGTAATTTGTGTCTATAGGCATGTGCGTTCGGCCCGAGGGCACTGTAGTAAAAGAATACGTATGTGAGCAGGTGCGTAGTCTTTACTTACAAAGTGATATCGCTAACTACTTGTCTGGAATGCATAATACAGCGTTATTAGTTGTTTTCACGGATCCGTGTGAACGGGATCGTTTTGATAACATTGTCATCTACACTCACCTAAAGGATTATTAGGAACACCATACTAATACTGTGTTTGACCCCCTTTCGCCTTCAGAACTGCCTTAATTCTACGTGGCATTGATTCAACAAGGTGCTGAAAGCATTCTTTAGAAATGTTGGCCCATATTGATAGGATAGCATCTTGCATTTGATGGAGATTTGTGGGATGCACATCCAGGGCACGAAGCTCCCGTTCCACCACATCCCAAAGATGCTCTATTGGGTTGAGATCTGGTGACTGTGGGGGCCATTTTAGTACAGTGAACTCATTGTCATGTTCAAGAAACCAATTTGAAATGATTCGAGCTTTGTGACATGGTGCATTATCCTGCTGGAAGTAGCCATCAGAGGATGGGTACATGGTGGTCATAAAGGGATGGACATGGTCAGAAACAATGCTCAGGTAGGCCGTGGCATTTAAACGATGCCCAATTGGCACTAAGGGGCCTAAAGTGTGCCAAGAAAACATCCCCCACACCATTACACCACCACCACCAGCCTGCACAGTGGTAACAAGGCATGATGGATCCATGTTCTCATTCTGTTTACGCCAAATTCTGACTCTACCATCTGAATGTCTCAACAGAAATCGAGACTCATCAGACCAGGCAACATTTTTCCAGTCTTCAACTGTCCAATTTTGGTGAGCTCGTGCAAATTGTAGCCTCTTTTTCCTATTTGTAGTGGAGATGAGTGGTACCCGGTGGGGTCTTCTGCTGTTGTAGCCCATCCGCCTCAAGGTTGTGCGTGTTGTGGCTTCACAAATGCTTTGCTGCATACCTCGGTTGTAACGAGTGGTTATTTCAGTCAAAGTTGCTCTTCTATCAGCTTGAATCAGTCGGTCCATTCTCCTCTGACCTCTAGCATCAACAAGGCATTTTCGCCCACAGGACTGCCGCATACTGGATGTTTTTCCCTTTTCACACCATTCTTTGTAAACTCTAGAAATGGTTGTGCGTGAAAATCCCAGTAACTGAGCAGATTGTGAAATACTCAGACCGGCCCGTCTGGCACCAACAACCATGCCACGCTCAAAATTGCTTAAATAACCTTTCTTTCCCATTCTGACATTCAGTTTGGAGTTCAGGAGATTGTCTTGACCAGGACCACACCCCTAAATGCATTGAAGCAACTGCCATGTGATTGGTTGATTAGATAATTGCATTAATGAGAAATTGAACAGGTGTTCCTAATAATCCTTTAGGTGAGTGTATACGAAGAAAAAACTTTTCAGTTTTTAGCACATCATTGTTGTGTAAACATACCCTAAATGTGGTGTGTTTGCTCTTGTCTTTTGTCAGATCATTTTGGTGTTCATGTCTGCTGTTTCTCCCTGTACAGTTTTGTTTCTAGTTCTCTGTGCCATTTGTTTTGTTCCCTGTTCGTGTCTGGATTATCTCTGCATCACTTCACTGGATTTCTCATTGGACTATCTATCAGCAGTCAACGCTCAGCCTGTTACAGTCTCCTCACTGCCAAGGCCTGCCATTCATCTTCTACCCACGTGTAATGTCTAGTGTCTTGGTTTTGTTTCATGTTCATGTTTTCTGTTTGAGTTTAATCAGTCATGTTTCCTGGTTTGTCATGTGATTCCATTGTGCCCTCATGTGATCACGTCATGTGCTTCCCTAGTCTCTTGTGTCATGTTGTCATTGGTTGATTTAGTCATGTGGGTTCTCAGTTCAGTTCTGTCATTGGTTCATTGTTTGATTGTTCACAGGTGTTCCTTGTTAGTCATCAGTCTCTGTGTATTTAAGCCCTCATGTTGCCATGTGTCTTTGTCTAGTATTGTTTGTCACGGCTGTTGGTGAGTTCATGCCCCAGTCAAGTCTGCCCCAGTCAAGTCTGCCCCAGTCAAGTGTACATGGTCTGCAACAATGCTTAGGTAGGTGGTACGTGTCAAAGTAACATCCACATGATGGCAGGACCCAAAGTTTCCCAGCAGAACATTGCCCAAAGCATCACACTGGCTCCGCCGGCTTGCCTTCTTCCCATAGTGCATCCTGGTGCCATGTGTTCCCCAGGTAAGCGACGCACACGCACCCGGCCATCCACGTGATGTAAAAGAAAACGTGATTCATCAGACCAGGCCACCTTCTTCTATTGCTCTGTGGTCCAGTTCTGATGCTCACGTGCCCACTGTTGGCGCTTTTGGCGGTGGACAGGGGTTAGCATGGGCATTCTGACTGGTCTGCAGATATGCAGCCCTATACGCAGTACCGTCGCAAGGGCTGTGCCAAGTGTGCGACCACACAGGGCCTCGCGCAAAGTAAAGTGACACCTGACTTGATGATGTAAAGCCAATAGTTAAAATTCATGTTTTTGTCCTTCGAAATACTGTAATAGTTAAAAGACATAGCTAAAATTGAGACTATGTGTATCGTGATGCTGTATTATTCTGCTTGTTAAAAATGTATTATGCAGTAATTTCTCTGTGCGTGAGACTGTGCGTGTGACAGTGATTCATGCGCATACATGTCAGTCAGTGGGCCGCCTCTTAAATGGGTCAAACCATAGATATTACCTAAGAAGTTCAAGTAAATAAGCTAGAAATCCGCGCTCATTGAAGGATGTGCATTTACTGAATGGATGGAGAAAGCATGGATGCCTGCAGGATTTCATCTGACGGTACGCACAAAAGGTTTTTTATTAAACACTATAAGTATAGCCTAACTATTACGCACCTTTCGGAGCATCAGTGAGAGCAACGGCACCGCAGAACGAGTGTAGCCTACTCTATCTCCAGACGTGTTAAACATTTTTAAATCTGAAAACTGCAAAAAGCAACAAAATTGTCAGACATCAATTTAGCACATGTTCACAGAGGAAACCTACTGAAAAACAGCGCTGGTTGTTCTCTCAATACTGTCTGTTTATTTTACTGACTGAGAAATCGCTTCAGATCAGTCAGATGATTCAGTGAGAGAGCAGTCCAAATTAATTCCTCGCACCCCCCTTGCGACGGGTCTGCCTATACGCAACAAACTGTGATGCACTGTATTCTGACACTTTTCTATCAGATCCAGCATTAACTTCTAGAGCAATTTGAGCTACAGTAGCTCGTCTGTTTGATTAGACCACACGGGCCAACCTTCGCTCCCCCACATGCATCAATGAGCCCATGACCCTTTTGCTGGTTCACCACTGTTCCTTCCTTGGACCACTTTTGATAGATACTGACCACTGCAGACCGGGAACACCCCACAAGAGCTGCAGTTTTGGAGATGCTCTGACCCAGTCATCTAGCCATCACAATTTGGCCCTTGTCAAACTCACTCAAATCTTTACGCTTGCTCATTTTTCCTGCTTCTAACACATCAACTTTGAGGACAAAATGTTTACTTGCTGCCTAATATATCCTACCCACTAACAGGTGCCGTGATGAAGAAATAATCAGTTATTCACTTCACCTTCAATGGTCATAATGTTATGCCTGATCTGTGTATATGCATGTATATAGCAATTTAAAATAATTTAGCGATAATTATATTCAAGCAAACAAACTATGCTAATTGTGTAAACCATAAATGAACAGTTCTGTGTGCATACTTGACTACATTAGAGAGGAGGTAGGTATCAGATAGTATCCCATCGATTGCTTTGGCTCTGGAAATACCATGTACTGCAATACCATCTGGATTCTGAAACATGAGTCAATTGAGCCATAAAACATTATTGCAAAAAATAAACAGTTGCCGGTAAAACTTTACAATATGGGTGCACTAATATGCATTAATTCCAAACTGTCCTCCAAAAAAAAAACGACTCTATAGGTCGTTTTTCAAACACCTTATTACGACCTATATTTACATTTTAAAGTCATGGGATCGAACCCACGATTGCATGATCACATGAGAACATGTTGCTGTATATTGCAATGCTCGACCAATTGAGCTATGCAAAACCTGAAATATGACGCAGATAAAAGGGAACAATGCATTAAAATGAAAGTGTCCTGTTGTCGATAGGGGCGCAACTGTAGTAAACGCTTCCATGGGTCCTATTTTTATGAATTAAAATGAAAGTGTCCTGTTGTCGATAGGGGCGCAACTGTAGTAAACGCTCCTATGGGTCGTATTTCAGGGAAGTGACAAACGACCTATATAGGCGTATTGGTTGGAGGACATGTTGATTAATTCATGCTTAACTAATGCACAGATAATCATGAGTTAATGTATGACTCATGAAGAACTAAACCATTTATTAATGATTACTGCATCAGCAACTAATGAAGACTTTATATGATTAATAGATTAAGTAATCATTAAATTGTTATTAAATGTGTCATATTGTATTAATTCCCTAATAACATATTATATTAACTAATAGTGTAAATTCATATGTTAATTACCACAATGGGTCAGAGCCATGTATTTCAACTTCCAGTTGTCTGCTTTAATTAATCATTAGCTAACGATTGGCAAAGGTATCATTATGTTATGACTTTACTTGTTGAGGCACATGACTATTAACATGACTATATTAGTGCACCCGTATTGTAAAGTGTTACCCAGTTGCCTTGCTAAATGTAATGACACTTATGTCAATGCCAGCGACAATCACCTGGATCTCAAGAGATATGGTTCTCTCTGAAGCACGGAACTCTGAATCAGATACAAAAGCCCTGCAACGCACTGGAAAATTCCGGAGTGACGAAGGAAAAAAAGATTGAACAATGCATGAATAATAGGTATTATCAATGTGCTCAACAGCATGTGAGAGCTGACCTGCATCTCCAGGGTTGTAAACAGGTTTATCAGTCTGAATGAAGATGTATCCAGTGCGGAACGACACTCTTATTACTCTTTCTGCACGATGGAAGAGGCCAAACTGAACAACCAGCTTCACATATTTCTTCTTTCCATCTGGATGAAGCATATTTGGATCAATCTGACAAAAGACCATATTTTATTACGTTTACATCAGCAAGCAACATGAGCAATAAAAAATAAAAAGTGAGAACTTTACCCAACCAAGTTTGTCAAATACATTCATAAATTTACCTCAATGGTCTTGAGGGCGCTGTAGTTGTTGTCTGACTTGAGGATAACTGAGTACCGTGACAAGACTGATTGGGAGATTGGATAGTCATAGACCACAATAGTGACTTTTAGTAGCCGGGACAGATTCTGACCCTCTAGCAGGATGTTCTGTTTTGTTCCAGGCCTTATCTTTGCTGGAGCTAGAATAGAAAACCTAAACCAAAACATATGCATGCAGGCACACATAACTTCTATGGGAAACATGTTTACAATTTCCAAATTAAGATTTATTTTATTTTAAATTATTTTGTTTTTGTGGTGAAAGAAGTCAAAAATGTCAAAGTGGTTTAACCTAGATGAAAAAAAAAACATTATGAACAGCCTGACATTCTAAAACAATCATGATAATAATTCTAAACTAAAAAAAAGAAAAGAAGTGTGTTATATGTGTGTTAACCAACTGTAAGGACAGAGGTCAGAGAACAGCTGTGTACTTACGTCGGAGACGGATCAATAACCGGATCACTGTCAACACAGAACACACTCAGTTACAGATGAACCCTATTTCATTTTACAACAAAAATCTATACTGAGAATTTCATATCCATGAACATTTTTCACAAAATTCTGTCAGAAGCACAAAATACACAACACAAAAAAGATATACATACGGTATTCGCATATTAGGTCCCCAAACTGTCCTCTTGCTGTTCAGTTGACAAGATAAACACAAAATCAACTTTGTCAAGAAAAGGAGAACATTTACACATTATTAATATAATATTAAACGCACTGTCTTTGAGAGGAAGCCTGGCCGTCGGAGATGTGACAGAGCAAAGTCGCCCATAACAGCAGTGGAAGGAGCATCTTCCTGCAGGACTGACGCTCACAAAATGTCAGAAACAACAACGAGAGAGCTGAAATACCACCATATCCCTCCCACTAAACCAGACCACCAATAACTTAAAACTTTGAGAAACTCTTGTGCAATGTTTGCTTTGTTCTAAGCACCAGTCAGATATCTGACAGTATACACATAGGCAAGATTCAGGCTTTCAGCATTACAAACATCTCTTACTCAAAGCATTGACAACAAAATGTTATTAAAAATAGATTTTTATATTTTCTCAAGAGAATTTTAGTCGTGTTTGCATGTGGAAACGTTCGCTATCATGATGCTAGGGTGTTGCTGTTCTGTTTGTAGTTTGTTTTGATTTCTCAGCATTGCAGCAACGGGTGCGCTAATGCAGAAATTAGTGTAAATGTTATTTTTACAGCAGGTTTTCCTATTTAGGTCAACTACTGTCAGTTTAAAGAGAATCTTCCTGGTCATGTTATTTAAAGTCTAAATTTAAATAGCAACTTACCTGATTTTTTTACAAAGAAGTGCAAACCCTGCCCGGCAGCCAATTCTAAAGATTTCGTTGGTCATTTCAATCAGAGTGCTGATTGCATACACAAAGCCGAAATAAATACTAACTCTGTGACTGTACCCTAAAACCAACCTTATAGACCAGGAACACCCCACAAGAGCTGCAGTTTAGGAAATGCTCTGACCCAGTCGTCTAGCCATCACAGTTTGGCCCTTGTCAAACTCACTCAAATCTTTACGCTTGCTCACTTTTCCTGCTTTAACACATCATCTTTGACGACAAAATGTTCACTTGCTGCCTAATATATCCTACCCACTAACAGGTGCCGTGATGAAGAAATAATCAGTGTTATTCACTTCACCAGTCAATGGTCGTAATGTTATGCCTGATCAGTGTATATGCATGCATATAGCAATTTGTGGTGGGTATGAGGTGTTGACCAGGCCTCCAAATTCCCAAGATCTCAATCCAATCGAGCATCTGTGGGATGTGCTGAACAAACAAGTCCGATCCATGGAGGCCCCACCTCGCAACTTACAGGACTTAAAGGATCTGCTGCTAACATCTTGGTGCCAGATACAACAGCACACCTTCAGGGGTCTAGTGGAGTCCATGCCTCGACGGGTCAGGGCTGTTTTGGCAGCAAAAGGGCGACCAACACAATATTAGGAAGGTTGTCAATGTTATGCCTGATCGGTATGTATATATATATATATATATATACACTCACCTAAAGGATTATTAGGAACACCTGTTCAATTTCTCATTAATGCAATTATCTAATCAACCAATCACATGGCAGTTGCTTCAATGCATTTAGGGGTGTGGTCCTGGTCAAGACAATCTCCTGAACTCCAAACTGAATGTCAGAATGGGAAAGAAAGGTGATTTAAGCAATTTTGAGCGTGGCATGGTTGTTGGTGCCAGACGGGCCGGTCTGAGTATTTCACAATCTGCTCAGTTACTGGGATTTTCACGCACAACCATTTCTAGAGTTTACAAAGAATGGTGTGAAAAGGGAAAAACATCCAGTATGCGGCAGTCCTGTGGGCGAAAATGCCTTGTTGATGCTAGAGGTCAGAGGAGAATGGGCCGACTGATTCAAGCTGATAGAAGAGCAACTTTGACTGAAATAACCACTCGTTACAACCGAGGTATGCAGCAAAGCATTTGTGAAGCCACAACACGCACAACCTTGAGGCGGATGGGCTACAACAGCAGAAGACCCCACCGGGTACCACTCATCTCCACTACAAATAGGAAAAAGAGGCTACAATTTGCACGAGCTCACCAAAATTGGACAGTTGAAGACTGGAAAAATGTTGCCTGGTCTGATGAGTCTCGATTTCTGTTGAGACATTCAGATGGTAGAGTCAGAATTTGGCGTAAACAGAATGAGAACATGGATCCATTATGCCTTGTTACCACTGTGCAGGCTGGTGGTGGTGGTGTAATGGTGTGGGGGATGTTTTCTTGGCACACTTTAGGCCCCTTAGTGCCAATTGGGCATCGTTTAAATGCCACGGCCTACCTGAGCATTGTTTCTGACCATGTCCATCCCTTTATGACCACCATGTACCCATCCTCTGATGGCTACTTCCAGCAGGATAATGCACCATGTCACAAAGCTCGAATCATTTCAAATTGGTTTCTTGAACATGACAATGAGTTCACTGTACTAAAATGGCCCCCACAGTCACCAGATCTCAACCCAATAGAGCATCTTTGGGATGTGGTGGAACGGGAGCTTCGTGCCCTGGATGTGCATCCCACAAATCTCCATCAACTGCAAGATGCTATCCTATCAATATGGGCCAACATTTCTAAAGAATGCTTTCAGCACCTTGTTGAATCAATGCCACGTAGAATTAAGGCAGTTCTGAAGGCGAAAGGGGGTCAAACACAGTATTAGTATGGTGTTCCTAATAATCCTTTAGGTGAGTGTATATATATATATATAGACCAAAAAAGTCGCTGTTTGGATTTAAATTATTATTTATACCATATGTATATCATTATTATTTATATTGGATGTTAATTATGTTTCTAGCATGTTATATGTTTGGGAACAGTTCTTCTAACGCTAACTGGTGGAGTGTGTAGCTTTTCATTTCTTAAACAACCATATAGGAAGACACATCATGGCCATATTCCAGGATGACAATGTCAAGATTCATCAGGCTCAACATCATAACATTTATTTTCATCAAGAGGTGAATTAATTTTTGGTCAAGATCTTGTATTGACAATGCAAGAGTCCAGCACTCTGTAAAGTCTCCTCCAGCACATCTCGAAGACTTTCAATTAATTTAAGGTCTGGACTCAGAGGTGCCAATTCATGTGTGAAAATGATTCTTCATTCCCAACCATTCTTTCGCAATTTGAGCCTGTTGAATCTTGACAATGTCATCCTGGACAATGATATGTTTTTGGTTGGGCAGTATACATATACTGTATGTATAGTTCACTGATGTAAAGTGTATCTGATGAGATTTTTGTGTATGAGAAGCTGTGGACACTGAGCATGTATGTACCTCTCAGATCTCTAAGATCAGAGAATCCACTGCAGCTTAAGTGCAGTAATGATGGTATGAGTGTGTTCATGTCAAATGTGAGCGCTGAGAGTGCATGCCTGTGCTTGTGAGTGTCAGATGGAATGGCTTACAGTAACAGCCTGTTTCAATAGTAGGAAAATACTATGAAGTGTCTCTCCATCACTCTGAAGTGGAGGGATTCTAATGATAGCTGTTGATCATGTTAGGTACACATGTGGATTAAAGACAATAAATCAGGTCTGATTTTTAATACCAGACAAGAACCAGTCCTATATATAATGTGAAACACTCTCTCCCTGAAATCACTAATATTTTTTATATCTATCTTTTCTTCTTTTTTTATCAGTACAGTCATGCATAACTCAGTCATGGTCTATCTTACATAAACTGGATTTGACCTAACCGCATGTAGAAGCATAGTCTTGTGGGCAGCGCTGTGTCATATGCCATAGCTGTGCACAAGAAAACCCGCGTCTGAGTCTCAGCTCGAGGTTTAGGCTTATTTGTTCTTCATTAATGACGTCATCAGTGACTAGTTGACATTGACTTTCATCACATAAATGTCGACTTAAAAAATCTGAAGTCGTTCAACCCCTACTTTGTACTAAGGGTATGTTTACGACAACGATTTTTTCCTTCGCGTTTTTCGCGTACAGATGACAATGTTGTCAAAAAAATCCCTCTTCACATGGATCCGAGAAGACCATTAAAAACGCTGTATTATTCATGCCAGGCCAGTAGTTGGCGATGTCACTTTGTAAATAAACTACGCGCCTATAGACTAAACTAATTTGTTCCCTTGTTTTAATTTAGGGGCCGCTTACACGACACCGTTTTCAACTAAAAACGGAAAAGTATTTATGCGTTTTGGCCGTTCATTTACATTTTTAGTTATTACGTGTTCAGTCTATAGGCACGTATTATAGTGTTTCTTTAAAAAAAGACATTCAACATAACAGCACAATTTTGTAGCACTTTTATCAATGATATACAGTGTGATATGACCTCAGGGCATTAGTTTGTTTTTGCCAGCATTCTGGTACAGATTAAGCATTAAATGACTATTTCAAACTCTATTTTTACTTGCTTTAATTACTTCGTAATTAATTGTGAAATTTACTAGCAATAACTAAGTGTATATATATGAATAACTAAATTCATTAGTATTTTCAAAGAATAGCATTTGTCTCAAGACTGACAGCCGCTTTCAGTCAGTGCCGTTGCGAAGCTCTTCAGTTCGTCACATTTCAGCTGCAGAGCAGATCCAGCACCGCATTCAGACTCGACCGGCCAGCGCTCGACCCACGTGTCTTTACCCAGCGTATACACATACCTGAGAGGGAAAACATGAGAGAATGGTGAAATACAGACCCTAACATGTACATTTCCAGTGCTATTATGCTACTCACTGGTTGGACGTGCTTCCTGCTTGCCAAACATCAGCGATCGGCCCAATGATCAGATAGTCCTGACCCTCTTTCAAACCAAGCCCTGTCCTACAGCTCGCATGAGAGAGGAACATTCTTCTTTCCTTCTCATTCAGACCTTCTTCTGTCCCTACACAAACAGAAATGTATAGAGGTACATGGCAGGTTAGATAACATACTACACTCTGTCATCATTTACTCATCCTCAGGTTGTTCCAAACCTGTATGTTTCTTTGTTCTGCTGAACACGAAGGAAGATATTTTTATGAATGTTGGTAACCAAACAGATCTCGGGCCCATTGACTACCATAGAAGGGAAAAAATATTATAGTAGTCACTGGTCAATTTTCAACCTTCTCTAGTGTGTAATGTTGCTGTTGAGCATGAAAAAGGTCTGCAAAGCACAAAGTGACTCCAGAGAGAGTTATTCTCTATATCAGTGTGCACTGTTTCTGAACTCCCTGAAACGCCTTCATTGTAGTCTTGATTTTTCTTCCGGGAACACACACACGTCACAATATTACTCATTTAAATAATTCCCACCCAAGGTATATGCAAAATAAAGGGCGAGGCCTGGTTGATTTAGTAGTGTGTTGAAACTCGTGGTTATGATAAGGGGTGTGACATTTCCCCAAACACAAAGCTGTTCCAATTGACCAATCAGAGCACACTGCGCTTTTCGAAAGGAGGGGCATCATAGAGACAAGAACTAAACAGAGCATTAAAAACACACAAAAAAACCTGAAAACCTTTTCTAGTAGACCCCAAAAACAAAATCAAGACTTTGTAAAAGAGCATAATTGGTCCCCTTTAAAAGTGTAGTAGACGTACCCTCTTTGATAACCTGCACAATCTCCATCTCGTACTGGTCATAGTGACTCTGGCTGGCGCTGATCAGTTTGACTCTGTAGGCTGAAGAAAAGAAATATTTATTGAGAAGATGGTGACATTATGATGTGTTCCCCCCAAAAAGACAGAAGAAACATTCACCATGATGTAATCCATTGCACACAGCAGCCTTTCTCTGTTCTTTCCCAAAAGACAAGGAGTCTTCTTTCATTATACAACAGTCACCTATGAAAGAAAGTTTTATAATTTGTTTTATAACTGGTTAAAGGTATGAAGTTGAACACACAGAGATAGTCCTGCTGATCTGACCCTGTGAGCAGCGGCACACGCCGTCTTTGCAGATCTGATCGAGCTGCTGTTGGTCTTCAGGAGGTGAGTAGAATCTGCTACAACGCTTATCTGACAGAACAAAGACCGTAATCATTATCACAACATTAGTTAGCATTGTATGGAGC
Organism: Coreius guichenoti; assembly: GCA_039654105.1. Lineage (NCBI taxonomy): Eukaryota > Metazoa > Chordata > Actinopteri > Cypriniformes > Gobionidae > Coreius > Coreius guichenoti. Next base: position 20,040,637 of record CM077192.1, read on the forward strand.
CCTGTGCATGACATGCAAGGAAAAAAATATTGTGGCCACGATTTAACTAATTTAAAATGAGGGAATGAATTAGTACAACGTGGCCATGATCTACTAAAATCCAAGCTTTGGGGGTGTTGATGGCAGTGATCCGGACAAAGTCTTTAACTAAAATTCAATTTTCTCAGCTTTTTGTTAGAATAAGCTAGAATAAAATGTTTGTTGTTGTTGTTGTTTAAAGCAGAGACTCTGTTTTTTCTTTTGATATATTGCATGTTCAGATATTCATACAACAAAATATTCTGGGGGCTGTGAAAGTTTTGTGAAAATTATCAAAAAATGCTGGTGCTGACTGGCAGCTTTTTGAAAATGTCTTGATGCGAAATAAAAAACTTATTTTGCATAATTTTTAACTTTGTCTTCTGTAAAATAACAATATAAGCAATAGGTTACTGTCGTAACTCCAGTTCTCTGAAACATCGAGTGGAGAGATCCACCTATGGGGAAGGGCATCCGTACCTGACCTCTGCAGAAACATCCAATTGCACCAAGTCTGGCTTGACAGACAGGAGTACGTGCCCTGGACAGACAGGAGCGTGTGCATAAAGCACCTGTACGCGCTACCTTTCCTCAGTGAGCATATTCGCTTCTCGTGCAGCTAGCGGGGCAAGCTTGGTGGATCTCTCCACTCTATGTTTCAGAGAACCGGGTTACGAACAGTAACCTATTGTTCTCTTTCATAATATTGTGTTCGAGATCCACCTATGGGAGATATGGACAGCTCCCCGGTTTCCCAATACAATCAGCAAGGCCCTGAAAGCCAGAGGACGGTCACCTGGGAAGGCGGTGCATGACACGTCACAAAGTAGCAGACCACACACAAAGTGAGGGTGCAACACCAGCAATGAAAGAAATGACGTGGTATGTATTCATGAATAAACCTGAAAACACACATGATGACATTTTATGGTGCCAGGTGAGGGTACAAATAACATGCTAGTGACATAAATAAGCTGAGCTAGGCAGCCCAAGCTTAAAGAGGGGGAGAGGGCCTAGCACAAGGCTACGAAGAGTCCACACCCAGGACAGAATGAGCTACCGGGGTCCTGGTGACATCGAGCCCATAGTATCTGACAAACGTATGGGGAGAGGCCCAGCTTGCAGTGGCACATATGTCCTGCAAGGAAACCCCTTTAAACAGAGCCCAAGAGGCAGCCATACCCCTAGTGGAGTGTGCTCTGAGGCCCACTGGAGGCTGCACTCCACCTTAGATTCATATACCAAAGATATAGCTTCCACAAGCCAATGAGAGAGGCATTGCTTGGAAATGGGTTTCCTTGTGTGTGGGGGAGCCCAAAGGATGAAAAGCTGAAAGCACACAAGCAGTGTTTTGCATCACTTTCTCTATTGAATCGGCTATAATCAGCCAATCGTCTATGTCAGAATTTTTAGCCCCGCTTTTCTCAATGCGCTAACCCCGCCTCCGCATACAGACAGAACACTCTCGGACTGAGAGCGAGCCCGAGCGGAAGAACTGTGAATTCATAACATACGCCTTGCTAGGCGAAACTAAGAAACTTAGGATAAATGCTTATGTAAAAAAAAAAGCATCTTTCAGATCGGTCGATGTGAACCAATCGTTCTATTTTATTGAACGAGAGAGAATGGCATGGGTTAACATTCTGAAATTGTATTTTCTCAAATGTTTGTTCAACACTCGCGCATTGTAATTGAATGCGCCAGAATAGGACGAAGAGACCAGTCCTTCTTTGGAATTAGGAAATAACGGGAGAAAACCCTGATGGAATTGATGCCGGGCTTTCTTCTGTGTGAGAAAAGATAACTCCTAAAACGTGAGGGTTTTCTGGCAATCTGTCTTTAGCCTTTCATAATAGTCTGAATCATTGCATCTGTTGCATTAAAACGACGGCAGGACCAAAGAGAGCATGGCCAGGCTCAACCTACGCTCCAGCGATGCGCCGCTTTTCACTATCGGGGAGGCCAGATAGATTAAGCCACAGTGCACATTCTCCTACCATAAAAAGAGCCAAAGAACGCCCGCTAGCTTGGACAGCTTGACAGGCATTATGGAGAACAAGGTCATTGACAGTGACTATCTCCTTCCAGAGAATGGGCCTCCATTTCTCCAGTTATTCTCCCATCTGGACCAGAAGTTTGGTCTGGTAATCGGAAATCAGGAAGGATGCGTTGAGGGCTCTTACAGCCAAGGCCTGGTGGATGGATGCGGCCCAAGCAATCCATGGGAGGGGTGAGCGGCCCACCTTGAGAAGGATTAAGGTGCCTAGCGATAGAGAACTCGATGGTGGGGGGGTCACCCATGCCGAGAGAGGCCATATCCTTAACATCCAGGTCTCCCCAGCAATGTTTCATGTGTTTAGCACACACATGGAGGACAGGAAAAACTGTTTCCCAAAAGTTTCCCATCATAGACGTCACGCTCTTGGTCAGAGGCACCTCAAAAAGAGCCGGGTCGCTTTGGTCGGCCCAGCTCATTGCGGGAGTCATTACTTACCTGGCTAATAGGACAAACACGTTCGGTGGAGGTTGATCCAAAAGATGTGTCCTCTGGCAGACAATAGTGAAGTCCGCAAAAACACGAGCTGAGTGTAAAATATTCCAGAGGTTGCAAAAAGCGAATGACATCTGAGGAAAGGTAACGCGTGCAGGTGCTTTAAGCACTTTGGTAGTGGGCAAAAACTTGTCTCTAGACATAGTTTTTTTCTTCATTCTATTACCCTGCCTCTCACGTGTTTACCTGCAAAAATGAATAGCAAGGTGTTCCTAATGTTTGCTAGCGCATTGCTATGGAATTGATAGCATATTCGGTTGCTCAAAAAAGTAACCTCATGCCTCTCTGCACAGTTTGAGATGAGTTAAGTGGTAAAGTTTAACACTTAACAGTGTAGATTAGCAGCATAACTTCGCAAACCTTTGTGTGTACGAACCTTTGTTGTAGTACTGGTAAACTGTGACAGTGGAAGGCTGAAGGAGCCCCACTTTAAATTTCTGATGCAATCTGAATGAGATCATATCTGTCTCAGTACTGGACACCTGTCAGGGTCAATCATACAAAGACAAATATTCAATGTTACCTTCATTAACATCATGTTAAACAAGTATGAACTTTTAGAGTGGTTGTTAGGTTACCTTAAACAAGTGAATTATGAGGGATCCTCTGTCACTCAGGTTGTCCACCACTTGGAAGTTGTTTATGTAGCGGTCCACTGAATTTTTAAGCTGAAAAATTAATCCTGACATTATCATATCTATTGCCTAATGATTTGCCTTGCTGTGTACTGTCTACGTAGGTAGATGCCTACATAGTTAGCATCCTAACTGTCAAGGGGACAGATTTGAAGCGCTCTTTATAGTCAGAAACTCTGTGCGCAACACAAATAGACTCAACTCACAATTGATTCCAATAGAGTTCAGCATTAGCATGTTGCTAAGCTAAAAGCACAATACTCTTGGCATAAAAATACAAAGCACACAAACATGTTGCGTAGAAAAGCCCACTGGTGTGTTGAATGAAAAAAATCTAAATATTTTTAAATCAACATCAACTTTTTTTTCATGATTTTTTTTTTAAGCATCTTGGATGTAGCTTGTAGCAATCCATTATGGGATTGTATGCTCTATGATAGATACATGTAATGCTGCTAAATTTGGCCAAAATTTGAGCTTTCATGTCTGGAGCGCACATGTGATGCCTTAAAATGCTGTCTAGGTAGGCTACAACACAGTTAGCAACAGGATTAGCTGCTATCGCTAATGTAATGCCACATTATGTCTTACCAACTCTAAATCGGAGTTTTCAGGCTCAAAGCCGGTGGGCAGGCCGATGTCCAGAATCACCATCCTCACTTGGCGTCCCTCCAGAGCCCTTTGGGGGTGCAAAGGAGAGAATTTTTGGGTACCGCAATAATCTATCCTGGCAAAAAATAAGATATCTACCTATATATAAGTGCTCACCTCACGTGGATATTGAGTCTGTAGGACTTTTCTACATCTGGTGGGGTTTTTTCTGAAATGGACCAAAGAGTGATCTTAATGTGTACGCTATGTGTACAATGTAAAAAAGTTAGCTATGGTTGTCAGAACTTTACCGTTAAAAAAGGGTAGCAACATTTTTAGTTTTACAGATTGAATATAAATTTACAGTATAAAACAAATATTTCATTAACTGCTATAATTGCAGATAACACTTTATTTTAGTGTTATGCTCCCTTCACATGCTATCAGAATTATCCTAAATACGAGTTTCCTAGTTAAAAATTGGACATGCTCTCTGAAGTCATATTTACCACTGGGAAGCTCGTGGATAATTTTGATACCCAAGTTCCCGAGTTGGGCGTACCATTAAATTTAAACATGTCGGAGGGGAGAACAATTGCTGCTGTGACTGCTATTGTTTATCAGTTTATTCACAACAGCTACACAGCTTGTCTTGTCATTAAATTAGTGCATATTTACATATATGAATAACTATTTAAAGCAGATTGTATGTTTTATATACAGCAAAAATAGCCTATATTTGACGGAAATTCCAGAATTGCCAGCAAGCTATGCAGATAGTGCTGTGAATCTTTATATGGTTGTCAATGAATGGGATGCTATATATCATTTTGACTTTATTAAGATTTTCCCAATAAATAAGCAAAAACCTGCTGTCCTCCATGACTCCTGTTCTTTCCGACAACAAAGCACTTGAATGCAACAAGCTCGTAATTACAACTTCAAAAGTGGGAAGTAGCACATTTCTGATAGCTCTGAGAAGAAAAGTCAGAACTGCAAGATATAAACTTGCAATTGCATGAAAAATAGTCCGAATTTTGAGATAAAATGTTGCAATTACCTTTTTTGTTTTTTACTATCTGGGGGAAACGAGCTTCCATATAAAACTAGAGAGCATACCATTAGTCTCAGCGATGGAGACGTCCAGCTGAAAGCCGTTACACGTGCTGTTCTCGTACACATTAGGAAGCTGGTGGTACACAGTCACTACCTGGGACACATAAAATGCAACAGAGAAAAGATTGTAACTATATTACGTCTTGGTTATATATTTTAATAATTCAATACTCCACCTCCAAAATTCCCTTGCCCTTCCCAGAAGCCGCCACTGTGAATTCCTGGTCAAGAGGTACCTGGAAGAGATAATGAAGGTGAGTAAGTTATTGTATTTCATCCCAGCATTCTTTTCCTTATATATGGAGTTAAAATTCTGCTAAATGTCGAAAGAGTAAAGTATGTGTGTGAATCTTTTCAGCTTAAGGCCTGTTTACACCTGGTATTAAAGGGTTGGTTCAGCCAAAAAATTATCCTGTAATTTACTCACCCTCAAGCCATCCTAGGTGTATATGACTTTCTTCTTGCAGCTGAACACAATCAGAGTTATATTAAAAAATATCCTGGCTCTTCCAAACTTTTAGAGTGAATGGTATCCTAGATTTTTAACCCCAAAAGAGCGCATCCATCCATCATAAAAATACTCTATACGACTCCAGTGGGTTAATAAAGGCCTTCTGAAGTGAAGTGATGGGTTTTTGTAAGAAAAATATCCATATATAGATATCAATTCTGTCAGAGCAGAAACAAAAGCTGATGCTCTCGGTATGTTTTCTCTGCGTGTTCACACGTAAATTGCATGAGCTTATTTTGTCCATTAGATTGAAAGATCTGAAAAAGCCCATACATTTACCCACCCATACACCCTCCCCTCGAAGAAATCAGGACAGAGAAGTGGATAAAAGAGGACAAAAGAGACAGATTAAAACACCATCTACTTGTGATCCCATTGACCAAAACCATCTTAATACCAGGTGTAAACAGGGCCTTTTGTGATCAATGTGCGACCATGGTGTAGTTAGTTTATAGGCTACGTTTAGATTCTACGTTAGATTGCACATTACATGATAGTATTTTCACGCTACAATAATGCTCTTTCAACATTTGGCAGTATAATAACACCACGTATATCTACAAAAACATAAAGGGGAGATTGAAGGATATACTAACGCACCTGTGAAGATCGGGCCACATAAGCAACTTTGGGATTGAAGGTCCAGCGTACGTCACTGCGACCGGGAACACTGAGCTTCACCATCAAATTGAGGTCAGTAGGAGGAGGTCTCTTCACGAGGTACTCAGACAGGGCCTGTAGCACTACCATAGTAGACTGATAGGAGAAAAAAAGTCATTATATGAATAACATTGTACCTTAAATACAAATATAAGACAATTAGTGAAGGTTTACACATGGTTTTTACCTGAGTAGAGCCGTACCCTCCCCCAATGCCACGCTTCTCACTCAGCCATTGAAAGGGGGCGGCTGCTTCTTCCATGTGGCCACTTTTGATAAGCGCTAACAATGCGTAGCCTGTAGCTTCTAGTGTGAAGAAATAATTAGCAGAGTCTGGCCAGTGGGTACGATCTGAAGACAGAAAACAAAGAAAGATAAGAAAGACAAGACCACGGGAAGCAACATATTATTAAATATTTTGTTTTCAAATGCTAAGTACCAGGTGAGGCTAATTTTAGCAACATGCTCTTCTGGCAGCCGTGGTTGGAAACTGCTAAGGCGTAGCATGCTATAGCCGCAGTGTACGGCCTCGTCAGCCGGGGGAAATGCTCTCTTATATACATCGCTGCTTTTCTGGACTTGTCCTGCAATTACCAATCGAATGTATAAAATACAATTAGCACCATTAAACATAAAAAAAAAGTATGTTATTATAAAATTAAATTTTTCTGCTTTGCCTGGAAGTACAACATAAATCAGTGTTGTACCTTCGTCTATTTATTTGTTTTTTTTTAGAGGCGAAGTGACGCACAGTTACTTGCCTCCTCTTACTTACTTGCCTCATTTGCTCCGATTAAATAGTGCTTGTATTGCGCATAATTTTATTAATTCCTGCAGGTTTCACGCTCACACTGAAAGCATGCGCACCACTGATCTATATAAGTGGAGCGCACAAGCCGCATCTAAAACAGCTTGTGAGTCGCAAGTACCAAAATTCAATTCAATTTACATTTATTTTTTACAGAAAATGCATGCGTCTACATTACAATTTAGAGTGGTCTGTTATCAGAGGTGAGAGTGTCTAAGTTATGGATTTAATGTACATATACAAATCACCAGAGGTGGAAAGTAACAAATTACATTTACTCGCGTTACTGTAATTGAATGGTAGTTTTTAAGTAGTTTTAAAAAACCTGTAATTTTACTTTTACTTAAGTACAAACCCGATTCCAAGAAAGTTGGGACACTGTACAAATTGTGAATAAAAAAGGAATGCAATAATTTACAAATCTCATAAACTTATATTTTATTCACAATAGAATATACACTCACCTAAAGGATTATTAGGAACACCTGTTCAATTTCTCATTAATGCAATTATCTAATCAACCAATCACATGGCAGTTGCTTCAATGCATTTAGGGGTGTGGTCCTGGGCAAGACAATCTCCTGAACTCCAAACTGAATGTCAGAATGGGAAAGAAAGGTGATTTAAGCAATTTTGAGCGTGGCATGGTTGTTGGTGCCAGACGGGCCGGTCTGAGTATTTCACAATCTGCTCAGTTACTGGGATTTTCACGCACAACCATTTCTAGAGTTTACAAAGAATGGTGTGAAAAGGGAAAAACATCCAGTATGCGGCAGTCTTGTGGGCGAAAATGCCTTGTTGATGCTAGAGGTCAGAGGAGAATGGGCCGACTGATTCAAGCTGATAGAAGAGCAACTTTGACTGAAATAACCACTCGTTACAACCGAGGTATGCAGCAAAGCATTTGTGAAGCCACAACACGCACAACCTTGAGGCGGATGGGCTACAACAGCAGAAGACCCCACCGGGTACCACTCATCTCCACTACAAATAGGAAAAAGAGGCTACAATTTGCACAAGCTCACCAAAATTGGACAGTTGAAGACTGGAAAAATGTTGCCTGGTCTGATGAGTCTCGATTTCTGTTGAGACATTCAGATGGTAGAGTCAGAATTTGGCGTAAACAGAATGAGAACATGGATCCATCATGCCTTGTTACCACTGTGCAGGCTGGTGGTGGTGGTGTAATGGTGTGGGGGATGTTTTCTTGGCACACTTTAGGCCCCTTAGTGCCAATTGGGCATCGTTTAAATGCCACGGCCTACCTGAGCATTGTTTCTGACCATGTCCATCCCTTTATGACCACCATGTACCCATCCTCTGATGGCTACTTCCAGCAGGATAATGCACCATGTCACAAAGCTCGAATCATTTCAAATTGGTTTCTTGAACATGACAATGAGTTCACTGTACTAAAATGGCCCCCACAGTCACCAGATCTCAACCCAATAGAGCATCTTTGGGATGTGGTGGAACGGGAGCTTCGTGCCCTGGATGTGCATCCCACAAATCTCCATCAACTGCAAGATGCTATCCTATCAATATGGGCCAACATTTCTAAAGAATGCTTTCAGCACCTTGTTGAATCAATGCCACGTAGAATTAAGGCAGTTCTAAAGGCGAAAGGGGGTCAAACACAGTATTAGTATGGTGTTCCTAATAATCCTTTAGGTGAGTGTAGATAACATATCAAATGTTGAAAGTGAGACATTTTGAAATGTCATGCCAAATATTGGCTCATTTTGGATTTCATGAGAGCTACACATTCCAAAAAAGTTGGGACAGGTAGCAATAAGAGGCCGGAAAAGTTAAATGTACATATAAGGAACAGCTGGAGGACCAATTTGCAACTTATTAGGTCAATTGGCAACATGATTGGGTATAAAAAGAGCCTCTCAGAGTGGCAGTGTCTCTCAGAAGTCAAGGTGGGCAGAGGATCACCAATTCCCCCAATGCTGCGGCGAAAAATAGTGGAGCAATATCAGAAAGGAGTTTCTCAGACAAAAATTGCAAAGAGTTTGAAGTTATCATCATCTACAGTGCATAATATCATCCAAAGATTCAGAGAATCTGGAACAATCTCTGTGCGTAAGGGTCAAGGCCGGAAAACCATACTGGATGCCCGTGATCTTCGGGCCCTTAGACGGCGCTGCATCACATACAGGAATGCTACTGTAATGGAAATCACAACATGGTCTCAGGAATACTTCCAGAAAACATTGTCGGTGAACACAATCCACCGTGCCATTCGCCGTTCCCGGATAAAACGCTATAGGTCAAAAAAGAAGCCATATCTAAACATGATCCAGAAGCGCAGGCGTTTTCTCTGGGCCAAGGCTCATTTAAAATGAACTGTGGCAAAGTGGAAAACTGTTCTGTGGTCAGACGAATCAAAATTTGAAGTTCTTTTTGGAAAACTGGGACGCCATGTCATCCGGACTAAAGAGGACAAGGACAACCCAAGTTGTTATCAGCGCTCAGTTCAGAAGCCTGCATCTCTGATGGTATGGGGTTGCATGAGTGCGTGTGGCATGGGCAGCTTACACATCTGGAAAGGCACCATCAATGCTGAAAGGTATATCCAAGTTCTAGAACAACATATGCTCCCATCCAGACGTCGTCTCTTTCAGGGAAGACCTTGCATTTTCCAACATGACAATGCCAGACCACATACTGCATCAATTACAACATCATGGCTGCGTAGAAGGATCCGGGTACTGAAATGACCAGACTGCAGTACAGATCTTTCACCCATAGAAAACATTTGGCACATCATAAAGAGGAAGATGCGACAAAGAAGACCTAAGACAGTTGAGCAACTAGAAGCCTGTATTAGATAAGAATGGGACAACATTCCTATTCCTAAACTTGAGCAACTTGTCTCCTCAGTCCCCAGACGTTTGCAGACTGTTATAAAAAGAAGAGGGGATGCCACACAGTGGTAAACATGGCCTTGTCCCAACTTTTTTGAGATGTGTTGATGCCATGAAATTTAAAATCAACTTATTTTTCCCTTAAAATGATACATTTTCTCAGTTTAAACATTTGATATGTCATCTATGTTGTATTCTGAATAAAATATTGAAATTTGAAACTTCCACATGATTGCATTCTGTTTTTATTCACAATTTGTACAGTGTCCCAACTTTTTTGGAATCGGGTTTGTATGTTTTGTTTGAAGTGTTGTACTTCGCTACATTTTAAACCATATCTGTTACTGAGTAAAAATAAATAGATAAATAAAACAAAGGGGGAAAATCGCGCTCTGGAAACTACTGCATTGAATTGAAGGGTTGGAGAACAAACGCGCAAAAATCACAAAAAGATGGAGACGGACAAGACAGACATCAGTGATGCCGACCCAGCTGAAAGTGAAACGCCATCGTGAACCCCTGGCTAGTATGGAAATATGTTGGATATATATATATATATATATATATATACAAAAAAAATTTAACATGTGGTTGTCCTGGAGGATAAAAAATGTGGATGCAAAAAGTGTGGATGCAAAGTGGCTGCAAAAGGAAGAATCACATTGAACATGCTCGGGAACACCATACCTCTGTACAGATAAAGGTATGTTTATAACTTAAGGCCGAATGATTTCTGTGATGCAGAGAATCCCAGAATCCAGTCATGAAAACTGAATTTACAGTATAATGGAGATGTCATGTAAAACACACAAACTGATGGACGAATGAATAAATCGAAAGTAGAGTTGTACAATAAATAAAATCGCGACATAGTCTGTGAATATTAAAGCGCAAAACACTATTGTTATATAAATATATGATCTGCTTGTTCTATCTCTGGTGAATGAGCAGCGTCGTTTCGTCTACTACATATTCAAGTACGCGTGATGCTTGTGGTTTTTTTAATGTCTCACAAACCATATTTGGAAATGAACACATGAACATTTCCAGAGCTGATCTCAGAGAACCCCTAATGAGGGGTTCCCCATTTTCAAACCCCATTTTCATCATTTTATTTGAATAAAAAACATTGTCAAATACACTCTGAAACAGGTCTTCACTACAACCCGTCAAAATAAAAGTTTGGTTTAACTAGAAGAAATTATGACAGAAATATATTACTATTGTAGGCCTACAACAGAATGTACGTGTCAAAATAATAATAATAATAACAATAATAATAATACATAATTTAAACATTATTTAAGAATATATTTTTTAATCCATGGTTTAATTTAGTAAATCTCTGTTTTGCAGCACTTTGCAAAAAAATAAAAGGATAAAAGTTTGTTACATTTTATTTGATTACCACCGTTTTTGATAATATATTTGTATTAAATCATAAAAAGAACAATTTCATAGGACTCTATTATTCTTAAACATTTTAATAAATTAATGATAAAAAGAAGTTGTTAATCTAATTCATAATCATTCATTGAATTTAGTTGATTTGACATGTTTTATTGAAATTTTAATAAACAAAACAAACAAATGGTTTCAAGTTTGTTATAATAAAGCATTTGTTCAACCAAAAAAAAAAAAACAGTTTTCATTCATTTAACGGCCATTTTAACTGATGATAATAATAACCATAATTTAATAATACAGTATATTTATTAAATAATTGTTTAATACCGTGATGCTGTGAAATTCTGATGTTTTCTGAGATGGTTATCATATCGTGAAAATCGTCTCGGTTACGTATGTAACCCTCATTCCCTGAAGGAGGGAACGGAGACGTACGTCGGAACTGACTGACGAATTGGGGATCATTTTCAGAGACCAATCTACTTCGAGTGTATAAAAATGAGCCAATAACGTTGGCATGCGGCCCATGCACCGCCCCGCAGAGCGGGTATAAATACGGAAGTGGAATACCGCATCCTCGCTTTTCCAACTGAGGAGCCGAAAAAGTGACTCGGCCCTTCAGCAGGAGCATAGCACCTGGCAACGGGACGTACGTCTCCGTTCCCTCCTTCAGGGAACGAGGGTTACATACGTAACCGAGACGTTCCCTTTCAGTCGGTCACGTTCGTCGTACGTCGGAACTGACCGACGAATTCGGGATCCCTACCAACACGCCAGGAGTCTGGCCCTTCCAGCGTCCTGCTTGAGCTCGCTGGAGTGCTCCTAGGTTGGAGCAGGAGTCAGGGCTCCAAGCAGGGAAGGTCCGTCACTGCTGTTTCTGCAATACCCACTCAGTGTGACTATTGGATGATGCTGGGAAAGCGTGCCTGTCTCAGGGAGATGGAACGCTGCGGAGCCACGTCCTCCAGGGGAGGAGAGGTGGAATACTCATAAGGACTAACCTAGCAGGGTAGTGCAATATATGGCAGTCTCTGGGGTGGATCCAACCTGGACACCGCCAGAGATGACAGAGCGAGCTCTGTCAAGGGAAAGACACAGGGCTAGCTGAGTAGGGTAGTGGGTACCGTGTAGAATACACATATGGGGTCGCCGTAGGGACCGCTACATATGGAACCCAGCCTACACACATGTTCCACAAGCATATGGGGGCAGGCCTGGCGTCAGACGGCCGCAACGTCTGAAACTGCAGGGGTGACGGAGGAAATCGACAGGGTTAGCCACTTCTGGGGAACACAACTGGAGACGCACGTATCCGGCCCAGCGGGCGGGAGTGGCGTTGCAAGCCGACACAAGAACGGGCACTTCGCGCTTACCGGCCACTGGGGGCGAGTACACGGGAAGAAACCGGCTCTACACGGAGGCTATAAAATCTAGCGAACGTGTTAGATGTCGCCCAGCCCGCAGCTCTACATATATCTGTCAGCGAGGCGCCTTGAGCCAGCGCCCAGGAGGAAGCCACACTCCTGGTTGAGTGTGCTCGCAACCCGAACGGGCAAGGCACGTCTTGCGATTGGTACGCTAAGACGATAGCATCCACTATCCAGTGGGCTAACCTCTGCTTAGAGACAGCCTTTCCCTTCTGCTGGCCTCCGTAACAAACAAAGAGCTGCTCTGAGGTCCTAAAGCTTTGAGTCCGGTCAACGTAAGCGCGAAGAGCGCAGACGGGACATAACAAAGCCAGGGCTGGGTCTGCCTCCTCTGAGGGCAGCGCTTGCAGGTTCACCACCTGGTCCCTGAAGGGAGTGGTGGAAACCTTGGGCACGAGTTGGCCGGCCCGAACTCTAGGCACGATTCGTTGACCGAAAGTGCGTGCAGGTCCCCTTGATGGAGGCCAATGCAGTCAGGAGTACTGTCTTTAGGGACAGAATTTTTAACTCTACAGACTGCAAAGGCTCAAAGGGAGGACTCTGAAGTGCTCTGAGCACCAGAGTTAAATCCCAAGAGGGTATCGAGTGTGGACGAGGAGGATTTAGCCTCCTCGCACCTCTGAGGAACCTGACGATTAGGTCGTGCTTCCCTAAGGACTTACCTTCAACTGCATCGTGATACGCCGCTATTGCTGCGACATACACTTTGAGGGTGGAGGGAGACAGCCTTCGCTCCAGCCCATCTTGCAGGAAAGAAAGCACGACACTAACCGAACACCTTCGGGGGTCTTCCCGGCGGGAAGAACACCACTCAACGAACAGGTTCCACTTCAGGGCATAGAGGCGCCTTGTAGAGGGGGCTCTAGCAGAAGCGATGGTGTCTGCCACCGCTTGTGGCAGGCCACCTAGAACCTCCGTCCAGGGACCAGACATGGAGTTTCCAGAGGTCTGGACGCGGGTGCCATAGAGTGCCCCGTCCCTGAGAAAGCAGGTCCTTCCTCAGGGGAATCGGCCAGGGAGGGGCTGTCACGAGGAGTGTGAGTTCGGGGAACCAGGTCCGGTTGGGCCAGTAGGGCGCAACTAGCAAGACCTGCTCCTCGTCCTCCCTGACCTTGCACAGAGTCTGTGCGAGAAGGCTCACTGGGGGAAACGCATATTTGCGTAGGTCCCGGGGCCAGTTGTGCGCCAGTGCATCCGTGCCGAGGGTGCCCCCGGGAGGACCACTAGATCGGGGGATGCAATGGGACTCCAATGGGACGCAATGGGACTCCACCCCTTCTGAGGTATTCGAGCCTAGACCGTAGAACTGCGATGGTCATGTTCCCGCAGTGGGAACATGAGTCATTCACGAATGCCGCCTCAGTGTGCTGAACGCCCCAAACACGTGAGACAGCGATCATGACCGTCAACTAGGGACAGAAAACGACGGCATCCAGAAACACACGGTTTGAATGATATCTTGAAAAAGACGCAGGGTCAAACCGTGTTGCTCTTTTAAGAAGGGAAAATGCTCTTTTTAGGAGTGCTGAGGCACTCAGGGAGATGGCCGCGGCTCACAGCGGTCCGATAATGCAAGCCCGCATGTGAGCACTCAACAAACGGAAACGGCCAGCCAACCAACACAGGAACAGTGTACGTTGCAATGGCCACTCGCTGAATCGCACCATTACGCCAGCACCGGTAAGAGAGCGATCTTCCTCAAAAGGCTCGTCTTCACAAAACACTCTTCGTAGAAACAGTAACAGGCTGACTGTAAACCGTTCGGCTCCAAGTTGAAAGCGAGGATGCGGTATTCCACTTCCGTATTTATACCCGCGCCGCGGGGCGGTGCGTGGACCGCATGCCAACGTTATTGGCTCGTTTTTATACACTCGAAGTAGATTGGTCTCTGAAAATGATCCCCAATTCGTCGGTCAGTTCCGATCGTACATTGAACGTGACCACCTGAAAGGGAACTCATTCTATCACAACCCTACACGGGAGAGTTCCCCACCCCGGCTGTTAAAAAAAAGTAACTCAGTAACTTTTACTCTGAGTGCATTTTAAATTAACTACTTTTTACTTTTACTTGAGTAGATTTTTAGACTGGTAATTTTACTTGTACTTAAGTAAAATTTCATTGGAAGTAATAGTACTTTTACTTGAGTAGAATATTTTATTACTCTTTCCACCTCTGCAAATCACACAGTTAGCCAACAATGTATTAATAAACAATGTATTAATTTAAGGCAGAAACAATGAGCTCATTGAAGTAAAGAATACATGTTGTTTACAAATGATTAGTATAGAAAAAGAAATTTAGCATTGGTGCAAATGAGTGGATTACTGCACTTAAACAGTCAAATACACAAAAGTATGTCAAATACATACAAAATTATGTCTTAGCGAGTATTCAGTTAAACACAGTCCATTTTGGAATGTAAATATAAGATAACGCATGTTGTGCAACAGTATATTGGATCTGTGTATACACTCTTATAGTGACAGCAGCCTAATATTCCTGCTGCTGTCTGTCATGTTAATCAGAGAACAAAAGACAAAGAAAATCACTCTCTGCTCTTGACTGAATAACTTTTGTAACATTAATTGTAAGCAATAATCTTAAATTAAATAATCTTATTTCATTTTTACAATGAAGACTATCCAGTGTTATTTTACATTTGATTACTTTAATTTCTGTAGTAGTTGTCGTGAATAATAACCTACTCTTAGACCCACCTGAAAAACTTAAAGTTGTGTTTATTTCATATCTCTCTTTATTCTATTGCATTTATTTGTGCTATTGTTTGAGGGCAGAGGTCCCTTCAGGATTGAGGGGAGTGTACATTTAATGGCATACTTTGTTTTTTGGTAAAATCTGTATGAAGCTGGCTATGTTTTCCTGAAAATGTACAAACATTCTTAACTTTTCATTTTTGTACAATGTTATTTTATTTTTAACTTAATTTTCTATTCATACAATAACATTTTCTATTATATTTATTTCATATTAATAGCTATTGTCATATAATCCTATTGTCCATAGCTATTGTTTTAATTCTTTAATTCAGCTGTTGTGCTAATTATTTAATTCAGCTATTGTGCTAATTATTTAATATAGCTATTGTTTTAATAATTTATTTTAACTACTGCTTAATTCAGATGTTTTTAGCGGTTTTAAAGAGTGAAGTTACCTGTATGTCGAGGTCTGGCTCTTGGCAGGTAACAGCATTTTGTGCCTCTGCCAAAGCAATGAGCACGAATGCGGTCAGAGACACTCTGGATTCAGAGCCCTGCAGGCCTCCCTGCATCACAAAACATGTGTTAGTTAGTACTGTGAGAAAGCATTCAGATAACAGTGGCCCCCTTTTATAGATTATTATGAAACTAGTGCAATCACAGTTATTAATTCTCACCGTCATACTGGTGTCGTAGACAGGATTGTTCTCCTGAAAGGATCCATCTGGACGCTGTTTATTCTTGAGTAGGTACAGCAGAGGGCCACACAGATGCTTCTCATTGATACTGATAAATGAGTGTGCCATGGAGAACACCTTAACTACATATGCAGTGATCCTGAAATCGACAGAACCGTCTCGGTTATGTATGGTAACCCTTGTTCCCTGATGGAGGGAACGGAGACGTTTGTCAAAACGACATATAGGATTCACTCTTGGGAGCCCCAATCACTTCTGAGAATTTCAGAAAAGGCCAGTGAAATTGGTGTGCAGAATTTGCATGCCAGGCCACGCCCTGTACATATAAGTGTATATAAGCCGACCGGAGTGCAAGTTTTGTTCTAAGGAGCCGAGGTAGCGTCTAATGGTCTCAGGTCTCCACAGGGAGCGTTACCCACCACTGCAGCTGTAGGGCCTCTTCTGATTATTTTAAGGTAACAAGCCTAAGCTTAAAAAAATGTATAGCTGCGTACACCTGTTTGTTAACGTTGAGAAGCGTTCTCTTTCCCAGAGGTACAGGAACACTACGGAGACAACATCCAACAGTCCACAGAGACTGGAGACAGAGCTAGCTCTGTCGAGGGGAAGACACTGGGTTTGCCAACAGGGAGACTGAACAGAGGAAAATATATCGTATGGGGCAACCACTACATACGAAGCACCAGCCTGATTACAGGGGCTCACCTAAAAAGGGGCAGCTCACGAGTAATGGGCCTGGTAATGAGTTCCTCTGCCAAACTCATCTACCGGAAAGGTGCTAAAATGATGGAGGGGTGGCCTAGGGATCATCATTCCTGGGGAACTGAACTAGACCTAAGAGCGCACATTATCACCTCGGAGAGGGGAAAGGCACTAATGCAATCACTACACCCAGCCAGTTCATCGAGACTTACCTGATATTATAGAAAACTCAAGACGAAACTGGTTCCATTAGGTGATTATAAAATCTCGCAACGGTGTTGGGTGTAGCAACACCGCGAGTGGAGAGAGCTCTCACTCCAAGGGGGCATGGCACACCTTGGGCCTGATACGCCTGGAAAATGGCATCCACAATCCAGTGGGCCATTCTCAGTTTGGAGACAGCATTCCCCTTCTGCTCACCTCAAAGCAGACAAAGAGCTGTTCAGATCGTCTGAAACTCTGGGTTTGATCCAGATATACACGCAAAGCGCACACTGGACACAACAGAGACAAGGCTGGATTACCTCAGGGCCAATAGCACAGCCAGCAACTCTAGGCAGTTGATTTGCCAATGCAGCTGATTTGCCAACACTTGGCCTAGGTGGACTCCTGCCCATAGAAACACGAGGTCCGACCAAGGGCTGAATAGATGGCGACAGATCGGCGTTATGGCCATGCAATGTGCGCCATGCCCATCTCGGGACTCGAGTCTGGAGCCAATGCTGCAGTGGTCTCATATGTAACAATCCGAGCAGCGTGACCGCGGCTGCGGAAGCCATATGCCCCAGGAGCCTCTGAAAGTATTGGTTCAAGCAATGCAGCATTGACCGAGCGTGGTCTAAAGAGAGCCGCACAGTCATGATAACCAAGTCCAACTCCACATCGAGAAAAGAGCTGCTCTGTGCAGGGGAGTGCTTGCTCTTCTCCCAGTTGACCTGAAGTCCCAGTCCCGGCTGACCCTGGACCGAAGGACCTGGTCTGTGTGTTCACAACTCCAGCCAGTCGTCGAGGTAGTTGAGAATGCAAATGCCCTGCTCCCTTAAAAGGAGTAAGGGCAGCCTCTGTGACCTTCCTGAAGACGTAAAGAGAAAGGGACAGCCCCGAAAGGGAGGACCTTGTACTGGTATGTTCATCTTTCGAAGGCAAACAGAAGAAACGGTCTGTGCTGAGGAAGGATCGAAACATGAAAGTATGCATCCTTCAGGTATATCGCCCCAAACCAATCCTGATGTCTGACACATGTCGAGAGAACAAGAGCCACAAACACTCTGTGTGAGTGTATGACCCAGGGAAAGAGGAAACTGCTCTTTTTGTGAAGGTGTAAAATTCACTCCCCCACCCAACAGTGTTGCTGAAGAGGCTGCCTTGTGATAGTGGGGCGTCCATCATCTCCGCAAGGTTAAGCCACAGGTGGCTATAGCGACTAGACCAATCAAACACATGATTTTTACAATTTAATCTCCTTAAGGACCCAGACAGGCTCCGTGATGTCTAGTTTCCCCACTGTGAATTAGCACCCTGGTGCCCACCCTGGTGCCATACTTTTCAAAGACACTAGGGCTGATTGTTCTCAAATGGGAGAACAGCACAACCAACAAACATGCAACCCCCTATAGAAATGGAATTCTATCCACTAATTCATTAACAATCTGTTTAATGAATGAACATGCATTTCCCCAGTACATTTTGTGTATCATTACTCTTTGTATATTGTCTTTTTTTATATTGTATAGTGTTATGCATGCTTGATGATAGAATAACTAGTTAATGTTAGCCTGTCTAGCTGGTGTCTCCTATCAAAATATTCCTCATTTAATGACTCACACTTTGGTGGACATCACTTTCTTATAGAATGAAGTGTGTTCATTATATTTATCAGAATATAAATGAACACACAATTTTCAACTCACTCCAATGAGTCAGCCTTTCAAACAAAGGAACTCTCCCACTGAGAATTGCACCTTCCTCATTGGTCAAGCCAAAACTCAAAGGTGTAGCCTCTGTGGAACTTAAAAGCCAACACGTTAGTAGTGCTTGCTGGCTGGCATTCCATCCCCGACCGCTATTCGCGTGAGACCTTATCCGGCAGCCATGTGGGCCTTCTTCGACCATAACAGAGTCTCTGCAAATTCACCGTCGCTTCTTAAATTAAGGAATGGAAGGTATCTATTGCAACTGCAACACCATCGGACCAAACTATCAAGACTTTCTCCTGCGACTGTATATGCGGACGCTCTTCAACAGCTCAGGCAAATGCAAGTAACGTACGATATACAAAATCGCTGTTTAGTTAGTTAAAGCTGTAAACCCCTTTGTTCAAACTAAGGAGCTTGTAGTCATAACTGATGGTTCTTCCAGGTGTTAGACTCTTTTTCCATAGCTTCATTCCTCTGTTCTGATCCGTTTTTTTTAGTCACTTTCACTTTCCATCCTACCCCATGTATGTGTGCTTGTGTGTATGTGTTTCTGTTAGATTATTTATGTTTTCGTGTTTTAGTTAAATAAACTCTTGTGCACATTCGTATGAGTTGGTTCTGGTCTGCTTTGTCACTTTAACGAATCGATCATAGCTACAAGCTAAGAAAGAGTTGTTTTTCTGTGGCCACAGAAGATATCCTTTCTGAAGAGTTGATAGACAAATCAGTACTGAGTGTTTGCTGGACGAACAGATTATTTGATTGTAATATTAATTCAGTTACATGAAGTCAATTCAGTTAACTGATCCAAATATTTATAATTCATTATAACGACTAATTTGTTACATGGCGCTCCTGGACCACCAAGGTGGACATTGCCCGACCCAGGGCCTGCGTCGGAGAGCATAGTCGGTTGCCGAACACAGTTCCTGCAGCAACTCTGAGTCAGTACTACCCTTGTCCAGATCTTTCAATGCCTTGGCTTGATATACCTGCAGGATATCCATAATGTGTAGGGCGGAGGCAGCCTGGCCAGCAGCAGTGTAAGCCTTTGCCGTCAGAAATGAGGTAAAGTTACACGCTTTGGATGGAAGACACCTGGTGATTCTGCCAAGTGGCAGTGTTTTGTGGACATAAATGCACTGCAATCGCATACTCCACCAGGGGAACGTCCACATAACCCTGCGCCACCCCATCATTGAGGGTAGTGAGGATGGAGGACCCAGCGTGTTCTGGCCAAGAATGGCGCTTTCCACGTCTTTGTGAGTTCCTCGTGCACCTCCGGGAAGAATGGCATGTCTGAAAGCATAAGCCCACCCTTCAATGCTGCAAGCGATAACTCATCATCTCTGCGAGCCCCAAATTGAGATGGCGCATACACCCTGCGAAGCAACGTCATGAGACGCAACGTCGAGTGATGCAGCGGCAAACTCATCCAGGACCTCAACCGGAGCAACTGAGTGCGCTGGGGAATAGGAAGTTCGCGGGGATTTACCCGGCGAAAGCACTGCCATTTCACCCCCCAGAGGTAGAAGGACCAGGATGGGAAGCAGATGAGGAGGCTCTCTGTCTTTTAAAGAAATAAGAGAGCCGCGACCGCAACATTCCGATGGTTATGCTCTTGCAGTGAGAGCATGAGCCACCCACAAACGCTACCTCAGAGTGGGCACAGCCCAAGCACTGAACACAGCGATCGTGCCCATCAGAGGGAGAGAGGAATCACCTGCATCCAGTGGGACACGGATGGAACGATATCTTTAAAAAGACATGAATAACCATGTAAAGCTCTTTTAGAGGAAATTTGCTATTTTAAGAGGAAATTTCTCTTAGCAGGCTGCTGAAGCACCCAGGGGAACACTTTTGCACTTATCCGTGCACAATGAAAGGACCACTGAACGTGCTGTATTTCCAGCAGCGACGAGGTGATTGGAATGCTTTTCTCTGTTCCCAGATGAGACGCACTGCTTCGGCTACGAAGAACAAAGCTGAAGTGCACTTGCACACTGGCCGGCTTATATACCCGTATGTACGTGGCGTGGCCTGGCATGCAAATTCTGCACGGCAATTTCATTGGCCTTTTCTGATATTCTTAGAGCTGATTGGGGCTCCCAAGAGCGAACCCCATTTGTCGGTTTCGACACACGTCGAAGTGACCGACAGAAAGGGAAATAAAGACACTAACTCTACTGGGAAATGTTCAATATAGTGCTGTAGTTTAAGCGATGTGCTGGCATGAATACCATGTGCTGGTGCCTTCTTTGGCGTAGGGAGGGTATGAGTCATCTGCTTTCCGATAATTGAGTTGATTTTCATAACCTATAAATAAAAATAATAATAGAATATAAATAATTTATCTTAATCATATCTGAAAGAATGCAGGGCATCCCTGTTTGTGTCTCATCGCACCTTTTTGTATGTATTTGATGGCCTCTTCTCTGCGATTTATTCCCACAACGTCCCAGTTTGCACTGCGGTCTAAGTAATGGGCTGCAATGAGGGGCAGTGTGATACTGGCCAGGTTCTGCTCCACACACCCGCCCGGCATGCGGATCAGTGCTGCCAGCGAGTCCTCCTTAATGGAGTTATCAATGCTGTCTGCCAGCAAATCACCTGAAGAATGGATAAAAACATACAGATCAGTACAAAACTGGGAAATTAATGTCCATAATGTAATTAAGTTTTAATGCTATTTTATAATATTATGAATATTGCTTTATTTCTTTATATTATGAATAATATAAAATGTCAAACCTCTGACATTGACAAATGTCTCCGGCAGAGATTTTGGTACAACGGCGTCCAGCTGCATCTTCTCCACTTCTATCATCTGTCTCCCAGCTGAGATGAAGGAAATATTTAATCATTTATTATAACAAAAATGTATAAATGAAAGCATATAATTACATTTACATTAATAATATAACATAAACTTTTCATGCATGTGAGGATTTGAAGAAAAAAAACGAGAAATTCTTAGTGCATTACAGTGAATTATTCATGGGATATATTGTAAATGAATTCAGGAGAACAGAACACAAATGCACAGTGTATATGTATTTTTTCATACTATTACAGCAGAATACAAATGAAAAAAAAAAAACGCAGCGACTGAAAAGAGCTCTTGCCATAGATATTCTTGTCATACCATGTCACATTAAAGGGGTCATGAACTGAGAAATCAAATTTTCCTTGAGCTTTTGACATATAAGAGGTCATCATACTATAAGAATATACTATAGTATATTCTTACATACTATAAGAATATATTTTCAGTTATATTTTCAATATAACTGAAAACGTCCTTGTTAGTCCAATAAAAGCTTTTATTTACACCAGGCCCAGCAAACGACAGGTTTTTCAAAGTGGGGATCTATGATGTCAAAGGGAGGCAAGCACCGCCTCTGCAGAAGAAGATCAACGCCTACTTCATCACTGCCTGTTTAGCCTTTAGCCCCGCATGACATGCAATAGAATAGGTAGCCTAAGTAACATAGGCCTACGTGGTGTTAAACCAGATCGAGCTACCAAGCAATAAACATGCCGTTGAGGATTACAAAATATTGCATGTAAGTATAACATGTAAGTAACTGTGTTCATTCTAATGCCTGATCTGAAATGTAATTATTCATGTACAGTCAGATGTTCTTTGTCTGTGTGTCAGTAAATCAAACCAGTGACTAAACGTCAACTTGTGTTGTTTCTCTTAGTAGGATGAAAATAATCTGCTATTTAACGGTGATTAAATTCTATAAAGACAGTGATCAAAGAAAGCTCCCTTTGCAATCGTTGGAGCAGCGCGCGCTGGAGCTGTCAATCAAACAGCGAGAGTTTATCAGTGACGCGTTTATCAGTGACTCACGTTTTATTCAACGAATCTCTTAACTATATCACGTTTGCACTGTTAGTGAAGATGAAAGCATTCGTTAGTGTACAGAAACTGAGTTGCAATGATGAGATCACTGCTTTCATGCGCTCAACATGTCTGTGATCGGCTACAATGTTCATCTCTGCAACCTTTCTGCCACGATCTGAATATAATGCCATAGATCTAAATGTAATGCAACACTTTTCACGATTAGTTAACCATGAGAGCTGTAATAGTAAAAACGCGCTAAAAGAGAGAGTAATAGCTATTTCAAATGGAAAGATGTTAGCCAATCACAGCAGTGGGCGTTTACACTGAAGTCTCACAGCAGACACGCCCCTTAAAACAGAGCGTTTAAACCAGAGGGCTAAAATCAGGGTAGGAAAAATGCCTTTTATTTATAAATTATGACAATTTTTGATGTAAAAAGCATTCTAACATTATAAGTGCACCCCAGGAAACATCATAAAACAATAAAACAACGTAGTTCATGACCCCTTTAAAATACCAAGCGTTACATTATTCTCCTGATGTCTGAAAATAGAACATGAAGGAAATTTTACAGCTCATTCAGTCAAACTGACAGATAAGGATTATTTGAAGCACAACCATATGATTTGAAATGATTTCAGTGTTTTTAAGTGGAATTTCAACCAGAAGTGCCTCCCATAATCTAAAATGCAGTAGGCTCATTAGGGAAAAGGTGGGTATGGATAAAAGTATTGGAACAAATCTCTTAATTATTGAATTCAGTTGTTTCAGTCAGACCCATTGCTACAGGTGTATGAAATCAAGCACCTAGCAATGCAGTCTGCATTTACAAACATTTGTGAAAAAAATGGGTCGTTCTGAAGAGCTCAGTGAATTCAAGTGTGATACTGTGATAGGATGCCATTTTTGCAATAAGTCAGCTTGTGAAATTCCATCCCTGCTAGATATTCCACGGTCAACTGTAAGTGGAATTATTGGAAAGTGGAAGAGTTTAGGAACAGCAAAAACTCAGCCATGAAATGGAAGACCACATAAAGTGAGCGGGGTCACCGAGGAGCATGGTGCGTAAAAGTCGCCAACGCTCTGCTGATTTAATAGCTGAAGAGTTGCAAACTTCCACTGGCATTAATATCAGCACAAAAACTGTGCGACGAAGCTTCATGGAATGGGTGTCCAAGGTAGAGCAGGAATGCAAGCCTCACATCACCGAGTACAATGCCAAGCGTTGAATGGAGTGGTGTAAAGCACGCCGACACTGGACTCTGGAGCAGTGGAAGCTGTTATAGCTGCAAATGGCGGACCAACTCCATATTAATGTGTATGTATTAAGCATGTAATGTCATTACAGTCCTTGTTGGTGAAATAGTCAGGTGTCCCAATACTTTTGTCCATGTAGTGTAAATATAGTTTATGCATAAAGACCCATTTATATTGTGTAAAACTGCTACAGTTACAATTTTTAAACAGCGTGATATTGCAAAGGCAAGAATTTAAGTTAAATAATTGTTTTTTTGTGTTATCATTGCATTGATCATGAATCTCATTATTTCTAACCAGTCTTACCACTGTCTCCTTTCTCAGTGGGGTTCAACACAAAACTCCGCACTTTAATTGTCTGGATGCCTTCTACCTAAAACACAACATATAACATGTATGAACATGTAACATATCTAATATAAAATATGTAAGACCCAAGACAGAGCAGGTTTTAGTAGCACACTTACTACCACACGTAGATTCTTCCTCACTGCATCTTGCCCCATGAAGGAGGCCGCAATGGCTGTGACCTGTAGGGGGAGCTCTCCTGTTTTAAGGGGGATGATAGTGTATGTAATGAGCTTGGAGGAGCTGGCCTGCACCGAAACCTGCTGTCTGTGGGGTCCGCTAAATGCCACACTACACATGTCCTCTGTCTTATCCAGGATCACCATTACCTGCAAACAGACACATTGTTCAGGTCAGGTCACAGACGTTACAGTGGGAGTGTGGTAATTGTTTGATGATGGTGTGACTCTAACTGTCAATGTTGAGTTCTTGTAGTTGTGGACCACAGCTTTGATTTGCACATGTTCATTTCTGGACACTGAGTGAGGCAACCGCAGGTCTATGAAGAACGGCTTCCACGCCCGCACGTTATAAGGTTCAGCCACACAGAAACCTGCAAGAAGTTCAAAAACCAGGAATGATCACATTCTCAGGGACATTTTCACATTCATTCTCAGAAATATCTGACATGTAGCATTAAAAGCTAAATAATACTTATTCAAATATTCATGATTGAGAAATACTTGATATGCAGCATTAAAAGCTAAATAATAATTATTAAAATGTTCATAATTCATAAATGTATAAATAATTATTGAAATATTCAGAATTCATTTGCAGTAATGCATTACATGTAGCATTAAAATGTAAATATTTATTAATAAAATATTCTTAATAATTTGACATGTAGCATTAAAAGCTAAATAATAATTATTAAAATATTCATAATTCATAAGAAGAAATGCTTGGCATCTAGCATTAAAAGCTAAATAACCATTAATAAAAATATTTGTAATTCGTAAGCAGAAATGTTTGACATGTAGTATTAAAAGCTAAATAATTATTATTAAAATATTCATAGTTCATAAGAAGAAATGCTTGACATGTAGCATTAAAAGCTAAATAACCATTAATAAAAATATTTGTAATTCGTAAGCAGAAATGTTTGACATGTAGTATTAAAAGCTAAATAATTATTATTAAAATATTCATAGTTCATAAGAAGAAATGCTTGACATGTAGCATTAAAAGCTAAATAACCATTAATAAAAATATTTGTAATTCATAAGCAGAAATGTTTGACATGTAGTATTAAAAGCTAAATAATTATTAATAAAATATTCATAATACATTTGATGTGCAGCAATAAAAGCCAAATAATTATTATTAAAATAGTCAGAATTTATATGAGGAAATGCTTGGCATGTAGCGTTAAAAGCTAAACATTATTATATTCACAATTCATATGCAAAAACGCTTGACATGTACCATTAGTAGTTAAGCAATTATTAAAATATCAAATTCATATGCAGAGAATGCTTGTCTTGTAGCATTAAAAGCTTAATATTTATTATTAATATATTCCAAATTCATATGCAGAAAAGCTTGATGTAGCATTAAAAGCTAAATAATTATGATTTTAAAAAAAACATAATTCATATATTTTCATTGTAATTAGTTAGTTATCACTGTGGCAGATATAAAACCATATAAATTCAATTCTGTATGTCAATTATTAGACATTTAAACATAAAACAAATAACAAACAAATATGGGCTGATTTCTATGCTATCTTATATAATTGTGCTGTATTGTTTGGCAACACTAAAAACCAAAGAACCTTCTACCACAAGAGATTTTTATTCTGCTGTCAGTGGCTTTAAACACTTTAAAGAGCTCTGCCCAGACAGACAGATGGTTCAGACAAGAGCAGGGCTGTTTACCCGTCTCAGGTGAGGCACTGATGGCTAGAAACCCCCACTGAGTGATACTGTCAGGAAGAACGGTGTTCACTGAAAATACAGCCAGCCTAGAATAAAAGCAGGGAGAGACACATCCATCAATGAACATGATAAAAGTGGGACTTCTTCATTAAATCAAAGTCAAACTCTTACCCATCAGACTTGGGCACGCTGGGCAGTCTGATGTCAGTCCACAGCCACGACTCGAAGAACTTGCTGCGCACGTAAATGTCTTCTATATCAGCTAAATCATCTTCATCGAACTCTTGCTCCTCTTCCTCCTCCTCCTCCTTCTCTCTCATCCGTTCATCATGATTGTCCTCACGTACTCCCACGACAGATGCTGCGAGGGAGAACATGCGTGTACGCTCAATAGGTTCTGGCCTTCTTAAAAATGTAAAAGAATCCCAGGCAATTTCACTCTGAAGCATAGGTAAAATTAGGTGGGTGGTGGTGGGTGGAGCGGTGGTGGTGGGTAGAGGGGTGGTCGTTGGAGGCCTGGTAACGACACCAAGCTCCTCCCCTCTGTACTCTGCGCAACAGCGGAGGAAAGCTAACACGCAGCTCCAGTCCTCAGTGATGTAGAGGGAGCGACGGTAGCACGA
Source organism: Coreius guichenoti (assembly GCA_039654105.1). Lineage (NCBI taxonomy): Eukaryota > Metazoa > Chordata > Actinopteri > Cypriniformes > Gobionidae > Coreius > Coreius guichenoti. The sequence goes on from CM077192.1 coordinate 20,067,235, forward strand.
ATAGGACATGGGAATCTCCCTCATGCCGTCCACACAACATCTCTGCAGGAGCTTGTCAGAATATACCTTCTCTGAGAGAAAAGAAGATGTTTAGGTAGTGTGACCTAGCGCATTAGCTTGCATTGGCTCGACTCGCCAATTTTTGCTAGCGCTTTTGCTAGACTTTCTTATCTCCGCTTCTCTAACAAACTGTAACATACCAAACTTTTTAAAGATTTCTGATGCACTGATGACACAGACTCACCCAGCTGCTCTCTGAGCTGCAGTTTGGCAGCAGAACGTCTTCTTCTAGATCTACTGGAGCAATCTATTCCAAACAAACCAAAGAAAATACACTCTAATATAAATATAAAGGTTCTTTATTGGCATCGACGGTTCCATGAAGAACCTTTAACATCCATGGAACCTTTCCATTCCACAAAAGGTTCTTTATAGCGAAAAAAATGAAATGTATCCCATAATTTACTCATCCAAGCCATCCTAGGTGTATATGACTTTCTTCTTTCAGCCAAACACAATCGGAGTTATATTAAAAAGCTTCCAAGCTTTATAATGGGAGTGAATGGTATCCTAGATTTTGAAGCCCAAAAAAGTGCATCCATCCATCATAAAAGTAATCCCTAACCGGAAATAGTAGACCATCCGGGTATCTTTGGAATACTCATTTCAACATACTACGATTTGGGACATTCTAATTCTATTTTCAAATACTATTTAGGACGGATAGTATGCGAATTGGGACGCACCAACATGTATCTCCTCCTAGAGCTTTAAAGCTACAACCACCAAAATCAGCTCAGACCTTCAGACTGTTCTGACTCGGGTTGCTATAACTTTTCAAACTGATCCAACTTATGGTTTTCTTAAAAATGAAGATTAAAAATCATAAAAGTCCCATACATTTTCATTGAGGGGGTCAAAACTTTAATACAATAACTCTAATAAGGCATCTTTACACAGCCGAGTTAAGGCTGCTCTAAAGCAGCTCTGAGTCTACTCAAAATTCTGTGTAAAGACGCAATGCTGCATAAAAGCAGACTTAAAATACGCAGGGTCTGATTCACCTCAGCCCCTAGTATCAAAGGCGACTCTGAAGTTGTTTCAGTGTAAATAAACGTGAACTTGTGCTGCCCTAAACTACATCATTTTCATGACAACCAAAAGCACACCTGTCAGCTCAGTCGGCGGGAGAATCAAGCTCCATATCGTTTTAGGCAAATTAATGTCTACCATTAAAGTAAAAGAGCCCTGTACTCACATCGTGAAGCAGCCCACCAAAATAAGTCGTCATGTGTAATCAACTGGCGTTCGTCGTTTGTAATCTTCCTTTGAAGAGATCAACGCGCTGCTACATTTCTCTCAGATACGGTAAATGCCTAACCCAGTCGGCGTCACTGTGATTGTGCATTGTTATATTATATTCCAAAAATCATCTCCTTGAGAACAATATTTCATGACGGTCAGGTGACATCTGCTGTATTGCCTGAAATGCTAACGTTAGTACACTATATTGCCAAAAGTATTGGGACACCCCTCCAAATCATTGAATTCAGGTGTTCCAATCACTTCCATGGCCACAGGTGTATAAAATCAAGCACCTAGGCATGCAGACGCTTCTACAAACATTAGTGAAAGAATGGGTCATTCTCAGGAGCTCAGTGAATTCAAGCGTGGTACCGTGATAGGTTGCCGCCTGTGCAATAAGTCCATTCGTGAAATTTCCTCACTACTAAATATTCCACTGTCAACTGTTAGTGGTATTATATCAAAGTATAGCAACTCAGCCACGTAAAATCACAGCGCGGGGTCAGTGCATACTGAGGCGCACAGTGCACAGAAGTCGCCAACTTTCTGCAGTCAATAGCTACAGGCATCCAAACTTTGTGTGGCCTTCAGATTAGCTCAAGAAGAGTGCGTAGAGAGCTTCATGGAATGGGTTTCCATGGCCGAGCAGCTGCATCCAAGCCTTACATCACCAAGTGCAATGCAAAGCGTCGGATGCAGTGGTGTAAAGCACGCCGCCACTGGACTCTAGAGCAGTGGAGACGTGTTCTCTGGAGTGACGAATCACACTTCTCTCTCTGGCAATCCGATAGACGAGTCTGGGTTTGACGGTTGCCAGGAGAACGGTACTTGCCTGACTGCATTGTGCCAAGTGTAAAATTTGGTGGAGGGTTGATTATGGTGTGGGGTTGTTTTTCAGCGGTTGGGCTTGGCCCCTTAGTTCCAGTGAAAGGAACTCTTAATGCTTCAGCATACTAAGACATTTTGGACAAATTCATGCTCCCAACTTTATGGGAACAGTTTGGGGATGGCCCCTTCCTGTTCCAACATGACTGCGCATCAGTGCACAAAGCAAGGTCCATAAAGACATGGATGAGCGAGTTTGTTGTGGAGCGGAGACTGCGAGCCAGGCCTTCTCGTCCAACATCAGTGCCTGACCTCACAAATGTGCTTCTAGAAGAATGGTCAAAAATTCCCATAAACACACTCCTAAACCTTGTGGAAAGCCTTCCTAGAAAAGTTGAAGCTGTTATAGCTGCAAAGGGTGGGCCGACTCCACATTAAACCCTACGGATTAAGAATGGGATGTCATTAACGTTTATGTGCATGTAAAGGCAGTTGTCCCAAAACTTTTGGCAATATAGTGTATCATTGTTCATTTGTTGTGCCTGCTAAAGTGACTTTCTGGCTCTTCGAAAAAACTTTCAACCAATTTTTAATCGTGCAGTGATCTACCCAGTGTAATAATTCATAATTTCTTTATAGCATTTGTTCCAGCTGGCACAATTTTATTAAGAAATATAAAATAACTATACCGTAGCCTACAATAGCCTATCAGTACCACAGAATTATGACAAACATCAAAGCGTGAGATATAGCACACAGAGGAAATTAATTAGAAATTCCGTTTTATTTCATTGTTTATTATTTCATTATTTTTAAATTAATTTATAACACTTTGTTAAAACTGTAGTTTTAAAGCATTGTTTCCCGCAATTTTAATTCCTGTGTTTTATGCCACTTCAGAGAAGCATTAAAACAGTCTGTGTAAATGCATTTTTGTGAATTTATGCCGCTTCAGATTTGGTTTCTGTGGCGCCTTTTTCTGTGTAAAGATGCCTATAGAGTATTTAAGCTTCATCCACTATGTATCTATCACTAGCAAAGCCTTACAACTAGCTTAGGACATGCTAGCAAACTTGCTAAATCATGCTAGCAACATGCAACACATTAAATCATACTAACATCATGCTAATTCAGGCTAGCAGCATGATAAAACATGTTAATTCATGATAACAGCATGTTAAATAATGCTAGCAACATGGTAATTCATGCTAGCAGTATATTAAAACATGCTAATTCATGCTAGCAGCATGCTAAAACATGTTAAAAACGTACAAGTTACAAGTGTGCTAAATCAAGCTAGCAACATGATAATCCATGCTAAAATGCTAAAATATGCTTATAAAATGCTAATTCATGCTATCATATGTTAAAACATGTTAGCAACCTGCCAAAACATCTAACAATGCTAAATAATGCTAGTGATATGCTAATTCATGTTAGCAACGTGTTGAAACATGATAGCCTCATGCTAATTAATGCTAACATGTTAAAACATGTTAGCAAAATGTTAATTCATGCTAACAACATGTTAACATCATGTTAAATCATGCTAGCAACATGATAAAACATGTTAGCAACATGTTAAAATGTGGTAAATCATGTGTGTTCCCCCGCTGTCCCAAACTTCAATTCCAACAATTAAATTCAAACTTTAAGCTTGTCAAAGTTATTTCAAATTTTCAGACAAAGCTTTTTCTCAAACTTCAAAGTTTGTTTGCAGACTTAGATGTTAATGCTGTGTGTGTGAAGGACCTGTGTTGTAGTCAGTGGAACCTCCTGTGCTGGAATAAAACATCAGTCCTGCATCACTGAAAACACCCATATTATTCCTGCCGCCTCCTGAGGTGCAGCCCATATCACCCTGTCCCACTACCTCCCACACCTGAATGAAAGAGTCATGGGTATCAATGAGGCCCTGGAGAAAGTTCTGGAGAGTACAGTGAAAATTACATCATCACTCACCTTCTTCTGCGTCAGGCGGTTTTTACTCAACAGAAAGATGGCATTATCCACAGCAACCAGGCTGACCTTTGCTCCCGGGTCACCTTTCACTTCAAATTTAAAGCTGCTGCCTGGTGAGTAGGAATTGAGTTTTTCTGCCTCCACTGGTCCTACACTGAGCTAATACAATCACAAAAACATTCATATGAAAATTAATGCAAGCAACAATTATAGTTATTATTAAACTTATATGGGCTTTTTCTTTTTTTGACAAAGTAACCCTTTTTTAAAACCCCTTAAGATGTTTAAATGCCAGAATTAGAATTACTTGCACTATTGAACAACAGGCATAAAGTGCTAGAATCATGCAATGTCAATAATTTCTTATGGACATCACATGAACTCACCGAACCCACACACCGGTCCTCCACATCAACAAACACAGAGTCTGCCACCACTTCTGCCCTATATCGCCATGGCAAAATGTAGTATGCCACAATCCGAAAGGCAGGTAGCATTTCTGCGGTAACCAGCAGAGGAATGTTTATGACATCCAGGTCTTTGACATTCACCCTAGCAGCATGGATTATTTTTCCCTTGTTTAACACCTGTAGAAACAATTGTAAGTGTAATCAATACAAAGATTACAGTCATTATCATCCCAAAATGCTCCAAGTGTCACTCACGGCATACGTCAGCTGCTCCACAAGCTTTTTTTCATTTGGTGGTGAGGAAGATTTGATGTGTGCTTGGACGTTGAATAAGTCACCCACCACCACCCGACTGGTACCCATTGAGATATGCAGGTAGTTCCTGTAGCTGTTAAAAGTGTTATATGGATCCAAACGCACTACTTCAACAGCTTGCTGTTCTGCTTTCAGTGAAGGATTCACTGTCTCCACCTACACATGAATATGTCAATCATGACAACTCTCTGGGTAGTTTTGGTATATATATATACACAATAGCTCCCTTTCAGTCAGTCACTACGCGTTACGTCAGTGACTGACGGAATGGGGGTTTCGCTTAGAAGCCTATCACCTTCGAGTTCTACAAAACGAGCCAATGGCAAAACAATGCCATGGGTCTGTGGAATTTGCATAGTGCAACTCCACCCCACCGCGTGGGTATATAAGGAGCCGAGTGTTCACTTGCCTTCTGAGCTTCTTCATATCAAGACGAGCGACTCTCCAGTGTGTCTGTGTGACGGCGCGTTCCAGCGAGTTCCAGCGAGTTCCAGCGAGTTTCGCATTCCTGTCTGATCTGTGCAGTGATCTGTCACAGCGTGTGTGTTCTCCCTGGGCGCTTCGGCATTCTGCAGAGTTTTTTCCTCTTCTAAAAGAGCTTCACGAGGCACGTCTTTTTCAAGATGTCTCGTCCGTGTGTTTCTGGGTGCAGTCGACTAGTTGATCCGTCTGACGGGCACGAGCGCTGCCTCGCGTGTTTGGGCTTAGTGCACGCCGAGGCAGCGTTTGTGGATGACTCATGTTCCCACTGCAGGAACATGACCATCACAATGCTGCGATCCAGACTCAATGATCTTCGTAAAGGTAGAGTCCCCTCCGCCACACCCCAATCTATTTCCTCCGCGAGAGGGAATACTTTGGCTGGTGGACAGGGTGTTTTGATGGTGACAGTGTTAAACAACCCGACAAATCTTCCTCGGGCCACACCCCCCTCTAGTGCATTGCACCCCTGATGTTGCCGGAAGAGGTTGCTCGTCTGTCTCGTGGCGGGCCCAGCATGTCATTCGGGGCTCCGGCGGATGACGCTTTGTCGATCGCCGCATCACAAGGTGGGCTGGATTCCTCCGGAGATGACGATTCGACTGTGCTGCCTCCTTCGGGAGTGCCAGTATTGCCCGAGTCTAATCCGGAGCTTACGGCCATGCTTGCCCGGGCAGCTGAGAGCATCAAGACTGGATGATTGGTTCTTGGGGGCGACCCGTGCTGACACCCGTCAGCACCCGCCTCCAGTTTCGTTCTTCCCGGAAGTGCATGAGGAGGTCGCGAAATCGTGGAAGTTCCCATTAACTTCTCGCGATCGCTCGACGGCCTCCTCCGCCTTCACTGCTCTTGATGGCGCCGCGTCCAAAGGGTACACTGGGGTCCCCCCGGTGGAGCGCTCTGTAGCGCTGCAGTTATGCCCTCAGAGCGCCTCCACCTGGCGTGGTGACCCAAAGCACCCGTCCAAGGCCTGTAGGTTCTCATCCACTCTGGTGGCCAAGACCTACAGAGCTGCGGGTCAGACCGCGTCCACCCTGCATGCTATGGCCATCTTGCAGGTCCATCAGGCCAAGGTGCTCAGAAGCATGCACGAGGGTAGTGCTGACCCAACACTAATGCAAGAGCTGCTCACAGCGACCGACCTCGCGCTACACGCAACGAAGGTTACTGCGTGCTCTCTGGGTCAGGTCATGTCCACTTGTGTGGTCCAGGAGCGTCACTTATGGCACAACCTGGCAGATATGCAAGAGGCTGAGCGACTAAGTTCCTCAACTCCCCTATCTCTCAGGCTGGGCTCTTCAGCGGGGTGGTCGAGGACGAGGGGCGCGCAAAAGCAAACTGAGGTGATAAAACATATTCTTACCCGGCGGCCAGCTGCTGCCTCCACCCAGCCGCCGGCTCAGACGCCACAGTCTGCTCCCCGTCGAGGGCGCCCCCATGCAGCTCCCGCCCCTCCCGGCTGGCCCCAGCAGCAGCCTCACCCGGGCCGCGGCGCGGGGGAGGTCGCAGGAAGGCGGCCCAGCCCGTCTCCGCCCCTAAGCCTGCCAAATGCCAGGCCAAGTGCCGTTCCTTAGACGGGCAACTCGGAGGTGAACGTCGGTCTTTCACAGCAGATGGTATCAGGACCACTCCTTCCCCCGATGGAGGGCTGAGGGAGAATCCTTAGTTTTCCCCTTCCGCCGCTGGACTCACGGTCGGTGGCACCCTATTCATGGTTAAAGAAAGATCTGACATTTTCACCTCCGAGCCCCAAGAGGGCGCGGTTGACAGCGTGCGACGCAATGCCTCGCTGCTCTCATCCCCCTATGTCGCCAGACCCCTGTCAGAGGAGGCCGCCGCAGAACGCTCATCCTTCCCTGGCCTCCTCTGTCAGGACGCGGAACATGACCGCGCCCCACCTCGGGACACTCCGCCTCCCACGTCTGGGCCAGTCATTGCGCTTCGCTGCCCTATCGTGGGTACGCCTGTGGCTCGCATGACCCCGCTGGTTCAGTTTCTGGGAGCCTGGTTAGAGCTTCCCGATCTGGCTCAGTTATGCGATTCAGTTCGCACTGTGTCCTCCACGCTTTCGGGCAGTCCGCTATACCATGGTGGGTGGCAATGCCCCTGTCATGCGTGCGGAGGTTGCCACCCTACTGGCGAAGGGTGCGATCGAGACCGTCCCTCCCGAGATGAAGTCCGGCTTCTACAGCCCCTACTTCATTGAACCCAAGAAGAGCGGTGGGTTACGAGCAATCCTGGACCTGTGCGTCTTGAACCGAACCCTTCACAGGCTTCCATTCAAGATGTTGACAGCCAAATGCATTTTCGAAATGCGTTCGTCTGTCGGATTGGTTTGCAGTGATCAACCTGAAGGACACGTACTTTCATGTCTCCATTCTTCTTCAACACAGACCGTTTCTATGGTTTGCTTTCGAGGGACAGGCATACCAGTACACGCTACTCCCATTTGGGTTAGCCCTGTCTCCTCACGTCTTCACGAAAGTCATCGAGGCAGCCCTTGTGCCACTCAGGCAACACGGGGTTCGCATCCTGAACTATCTCGACGACTGGCTGATACTAGCTCACTCTCAAGAGCAGGTTTGCAAACACAGGGACCTGGTGCTCCAGCACCTTGCCCATCTGGGCCTTCGGGTCAACTGGGAAAAGAGCAAACTCTCCCCTGTGCAGAGGATCTCTGGAAATCAACTCGGTCACAATGTACGCGCAGCTTACGAGCGAGCGTGCGCAGTCACTGCTGACTTACCTGAGTCAATTCGAGGGCAAGGATGCGGTTCCACTGAAGTTATTTCAGAGGCTCCTAGGGCATATGGCATCCACAACGGCAATCACGCCGCTCAGACTGCTTCATATGAGACCGTTCCAGCACTGGCTTTGCGATTGAGTCCCGAGATGGGCATGGCAACAGGGCACGCTCCGGGTGCCAGTCACTCGGGCCTGCCGTCAAACCTTCACCCTGTGGTCGAACCTTTCCTTTCTACAGGCTGGAGTGCCCTTAGAACGAGTGTCCAGGCATGTTGTTCTGACAACAGATGCCTCCGCCACGGGCTGGGGTGCCATGTGCAATGGACACCGCGGGCTCCTGGACAGGACCTCAGCGCCTATGGCATGTCAATTGCCTCGAGATTCTGGCCGTATGTCTAGCCCTGCACCGTTTTCGGATGCTGCTGAAGGACAAGCACGTACTGGTCTGTTCAGACAACACGGCGACAGTAACGTACATCAACCATCAGGGTGGTCTGCGCTCCTGCCGTATGTCGCAACTTGCCCGCCATCTCTTTTTATGGAGTCAGAAGCATCTGAGGTAGCTTCATGCCATTTACATCCCAGGCAAGCTGAATCGTGCAGTCGACAAGGTCTCACGACATCGGCCATGTCCTGGGGAATGGAGACTCCATCCCCAAGCAGTTTAGCTGATTTGGGAACAGTTCGGCGACGCACAAGTAGATCTGTTTGCCTCCCCAGACAATTTCCATTGCCGCTGGGGACCCTCTGCATGGATGCACTAGTGCACAGCTGGCCGCAGGGCCTACGCAAGTATGCGTTCCCCCAGTGAGCCTTCTCGCACAGGTTCTGTGCAAGATCAGGGAGGATGAGGAGCAGGTCCTTTTGGTTGCGCCGCATTGGCCCAGCCGGACTTAGTTCTCCGAACTGGTGCTCCTCGCGACAGCCCCTCTATGGCCAATCCCTCTGAGGAAGGACCTACTTTCTCAGAGACGGGGCACCCTCTGGCACCCACGTCCCGACCTGTGGAACCTGCACGTGTCGGTTCTGGATGGGACACGGAAGGTTTGAGTACCCTACCACCTCAGGTGGTGGCTACCATCACTTCAGCTAGGGCCTTGTCTACTAGACACGCCTATGCTTTGAAGTGGAACCTCTTCGTCACCTGGTGTTCTTCTCGCAGAGAAGATACCAGAAAATGCCTGATCGGGTCTGTGCTCTCCTTCCTCCGCGGTGGGGCGGAGTTGCGCTATGCAAATTCCGCAGACCCATGGCATTGTTTTGCCATTGGCTCGTTTTGTAGAACTCGAAGGTGATAGGCTTCTAAGCGAAACTCCCATTCCGTCAGTCACTGACGTAACATCTCCGTTCCCTCCTTCAGGGAACGAGGGTTACATACATAACTGAGACGTTCTGCCTGGTTCTTGAATGTGATTGGCTGAAAGCCTTTTCCAGCCGTGCGATATTCCCCCAGTATCAGCACTTTACCGTTTCACCGTTTGTTTCACTCCCCTTGCGGCGACTGTCATGGCGTCATGTTATTGTGGCACAGAATGTAGTTTTAAGAGTTTTTTAGGCCAGAATGTATGACTCATATATGTGATTCATATATAAACATAGCGCCTGTTTTACAATTTGTTTAGACACTTTCACAGATGCGAGCTCCAGGCAGTCTGCGTCCGTTCAGCTCTCAAGTACCCGCCGAGAACAGCTTCATCTTGGCCAGTCCTTCGAGAATTTGCCGCTGGCTTTTACTGTAGTTAGTGGTTAAACATGAGATAATTCATTTGGGCTATATCAAATGGGCAATCTTTGGTCTTATTAGTCTATTACTTGTTCAAATGCAAACCGATTTGGGTTAGGGAGAAAATTAAGTTTCATAATTTTATATTTATACTATATTTATGTTAAATCCTGTAGGGCCTACTAGAATGCTGTTGTTGTACGTTTGACTGAATTGTTTGCTTGTGTTTATTTCCTATTGTCTTTTATAATGGCTATTGCTTGGTAATTTAAATATTATTGTTCAATACATATTATTTCATATAGATAATATGCCGTATTTGTAGCCTACGACAGTGTCAGAAATTCAGCAGGATCATCGCACAGTGTGTTTGCTGCTACGGCCTACGTCTACTGACCAGCCAATAAAAATGTGACATGAAATCAACGCGACATGACGCTAAAACTTAAAACTGCTTAACTCAAGCTCTTTTCCCTTCCTCTTTCGCTGCATCCTCTTTTTTTCAGCACACATAAAAACTACAACTGCGTGTGATACAACTACAACAAGTGTGATTCATCGTGATCTTTTTGTTTACCACTAGCGTATAACGTTTTATTCTTCTTTAGAAACTTGCATCGCAGCCTACGAGTCAATAGGTGTCATCATCGTGCAGTCTACATGCATGTCGTACCCAAGGTTAATAGATCCATGTAGTTTAATAGATCCATGTAATGATCTTACAGGATTGCTAAATTCATGCAGTGTGTCCCAGGCTTTAGCGCTGTCTTGGGAAATCTTTTAAATCTTTTTTTAATCTTTTAAAAGGACAAAGACAAATATTTCACTTTCCTCAGTGGACATTCAAACTGATTTTTTATAATGGATATAGTATTATGAACATCAACCTGAAGAATGTATGCATTTGCAAATCAGATGCATTTGATGATTTCATGATTTCTCTCATAATACCATAATTCTCTACAATAAGCTTCAATGAAGCAACTCAACATTCCTTTGTTACTAGTTCTAAAGTGATGTTTTAGAATTAGTAACGGAGGCTTGGGTTCAACTGTCAACTTGAATTTGTGGTGGAAGGAAGTAGTTCTGCACAAAAGAATGTTTTTAAAGACACTCAGTTGTTGTTTGTTATTTATTTACTCACTTGTGCTGTTGAACTGTTGTATAAATGCAATATCACACTCGTAGCCAAGCAATATGGCTGTATATCAGCAGGCTGTGATTACCTATGGCCGTGCTGATATACAGCCATATCGCACTGCTACTCGTGTGATATTGCTCATATATATATATATACAGTATAAGCTGCAAATTCTCTGCATACCCAAGCCATTCATGGACTTGCCGATTAGCATGAACACTATAAATTACTATAAAATCCCTGGTGTACCATAAAGCTTACATGATATTATAAATGATAGTAATACGTATGTAACTCTCTGTCATTTATTTATTTGCCAAACAACGATAATTTTATTAAAATCTGTAGTTCCGGGTAAGCGGATCCACAGCAGCTTTGGCGCCCACGCTCTGTTGTTATGTATCGTCATCATTGTCCCACGTTCTCATTGGTGTTATAAGGGGAATTTAATGAGCAGGGTAAACTGTGAGCGCATCGCTCGCCCAAGAGGAAAAATGTGCTGTTACTGCCAGATCTCGATGACCGAAAATCACATTGTGTTTGATACAAAACGAACTAGACTAAATCAAGTGAAAAAAATGTCATAACTGAAACTATTTTCATAGTATTTTATGTTCTCCATAGGGAAATTTGTTTTTAACGAAAACGTATAACTGTTTAAGACAGACCTACTGTAAGCAGAACTATACTGTAACTACCCGAGGCTGTTAATCGTAGTCTGTGTGTTTGTTAAAGTCATCAATTTGCATTATTTCAACTTATTTTTTAAATAATTACATTTTCATTATACTTACATACTATACATTACATTTATTCTAAAGATATTTTACTTATATTTTATTTATAATAGGCTACTAATATTTATTATATTATACTTATTTTTAATTCTTAATAAAACACTTCTGGCATACATTTAAATTGACGCCTGCCATGGTGTTTCTTATTTGTCGTCTCTGATTTAGATGTGTGTCCTCAGCCGATGCTCTTTACCGTTTAATGGTGAAACATGTAGTTTCTGCGACATTAGTGCCACCTAGCGGAATTACAAAAATACAGCATATTTTGCAAACGCCCCTTTCACACGTCGCGCCTGACTCAACTCAAACACAACTCAACAGCTTTTATGCGTGCTTGTGAAGGCATCAACAGGTAAATGTCGGCCACTTTCAATAAATGGTCAAATATATTAGGAAACTTTTAGCTGTGTTGCTATGTGTCATGAGAGTAAGCAGCTGAGCAGCTAAAACTCTGTCTAGAGGGAACACAAATGCGCTTATTATAAACCCATCCGACGTGCACCAGGTGCACTTTTGACATAACGCATCACCCAGCATACCCGGTTAAAAAAGTCACCGCTCACCACTGATATATATATATATATATATATACACACACTATATTGCCAAAAGTTTTGGGACATCTGCCTTTACATGCACATGAACATTAATGACATCCCATTCTTAAGCCATTTTTGACCATTCTTCTAGAAGCGCATTTGTGAGGTCAGGCACTGATGTTGGATGAGAAGTCCTGGCTCGCAGTCTCTGCTCTAATTCAGGACTCTGTGCAGGCCAGTCAAGTTCCTCCATACCAAACTCTCTTATCCATGTCTTTATGGATCTTGCTTTGTGCACTGGTGCGCAGTCATATTGGAACAGGAAGGAGCCATCCCCAAACTGTTCCCACAAATTTGGGAGCATGAAATTGTCCAAAATGTCTTGGTATGCTGAAGCATTAAGAATTCCTTTCACTGGAACTAAGGGGCCAAGCACAACCCCTGAAAAACAACCCCACAGCATAATCCCCCCCTCCACCAAACTTTATACTTGGCACAATGCAGTCAGGCAAGTACCATCTTCCTGGCAACCGCCAAACCCAGACTCGTCCATTGGATTGCCAGACAGAGAAGTGTGATTCGTCACTCCAGAGAGCAAGTCTCCACTGCTCTAGAGTCCAGTGGCGGCGTGCTTTACACCACTGCATCCACCGCTTTGCATTGCACTTGGTGATGTAAGGCTTGGATGCAGCTGCTCGGCCATGGAAACCCATTCCATGAAGCTCTCTATGCACTGTTGAGCTAATCTGAAGGCCACATGAAGTTTGGAGGTCTGTAGCTATTGACTCTGCAGAAAGTTGGCGACTTCTGTGCACTGTGCGCCTCAGCATGCACTGACCCCGCTCTGTGATTTTACGTGGCCTACCACTACGTGGCTGAGTTGCTGTTGTTCCCAATTGCTTCCACTTTGTTATAATACCACTAACAGTTGACCGTGGGATATTTAATAGTGAGGAAATTTCACGAATGGACTTATTGCACAGGTGGCAACCTATCACGGTACCAAGCTTGAATTCACTGAGCTTCTGAGAGTGACCCATTCTTTCACTAATGTTTGTAGAAGCAGTCTGCACGCCTACGTGCTTGATTTTATACACCTGTGGCCATGGAAGTGATTGGAACACCTGAATTTAATTATTTGGAGGGGTGTCCCAATACTTCTGGCAACATAGTGTATAATATATACAGTGTATATATTCAGCCTACAGTTAAATACATTTTTTGGATTGTTTCTATTGTGTGTGTGTGTTTTTTCTGTGAGTGACTTACTTTCAGTATCTGTGAATGAACGTATGAGTTGGGCATGTTAGGCATGTTGATGTAGACTTTGATGGTCCCGCTGTGAACACTGACTGGGCTTTCAACAAAGCTGATTTTAACAGGAATATTAGGGGCTGGAGAGCCGTCATGGTTACTCACTGTAACCTAAGCAACAAAATACAAACTAATTCATATTAATGCTACTGTCATGAGCTAAAATCATCAGTCATCAGCCTAATATCTTTTTAGAAGGAAGCTAAAAACACAAAAAATGACAAAAGCACATAAAATTATTAAATCTTAAACCAAAATAAAAAACCTGAACATATAAAAATAAAACCATTTCAAAATAATAACTGACACCATAATAGTAGTATATAAATAACAGTAGAATAATACTTTTACACATGCTTGCTTGTGTGTGGTCAAAAGTTTTTGAAAGAGTCTCTTATGTTCATCAAGCCTGCATTTATTTGAACATAAATACAGAAAAAAACAGTCATATTGTAAAATATTATTACAATTTAAAATAATGTTTTTCTGTTTTAATTTATTTCTGTGATGCAAAGCTAAATTTTCAGCATCTTCAGTCTTTAGTGTCACATGATCCTTCAGAAATCATTCTAATATGATTATTTATTATCAATGTTGGAAACAGTTGTGCTGCTTAAAATTTAGAACCAGTGATTTATGAATAAAAAGTTAAAAAGAACAGCATTTATTCAAAATAGAAATATTTTATAACAATATAAATCTTTACTATCACTTTTTTTTTTAAATCAATTTAACACATCCTTGCTGAATAAAAGTATTAATTTCTTTCAAAAAATAAAAATAAAATGAAGATTTCTATTTTACATAAATGCTTTTCTTTTTAGACTTTTTATTCATCAAAGAATTCTGAAAAAAAAGTGTCACCGGTTATAAAAAAAAAAAAAAAATATTAGGCAGCACAACTGTTTCCAACATTGATAATAAATCAGCATATTAGAATGATTTCTGAAGGATCATGTGACACTGAAGACTGGAGTAATCGATGAAAATTCAGCTTTGCATCACAGGAATAAATTATATTTTAAATTATATTAAAATAATAGAAAAACATTATTTTAAATTGTAATAATATTTCACAATATTACTGTTTTTTTCTGTATTTTTGATCAAATAAATGCAGCCTTGATCAGCAAGAGACTTTTTTTTCAAAAACATTAAAAATAGTAATGTTTCCAAACTTTTGACCGGTACTGTATATATATATATATATATATATATATACGTATATGAAACTTAAAATAAAAAAACAAATGCACATAGCAAAATTACTAAAACTTAAATTAAAATAACAAAATTAAAGTTAACTCAAAATATTATTAAATACTGTAAATAATACTAAAATTACAGTGCTGCTGAGCTCTTTCTAGAGCTTGACAGCCCTTGGTCACGTTCACTTTCACTGTATGGAAAAGAGCAGCTTGGGCATTATGCTCCATTTTGGTGCAGCAAATGAAGACAAACACAGGTTTGAAATGACATGAAAGATGAACTATCCCTTGAAGCAGAAAACGTCACAACAGAAATTAAATTACCGTCATGCCTAATGGCAGGCCAGGTTTGAAATACTTTGGTGTGTCCCTGATGGAGAGCACGTAGGGTGATATTACTATTTTAATGCCGGATTTCTCTGCTTCCACAAGGTCGCTACCTGAGAAGAAAGTCTTTAGACGTAAGAATGTTTTCAGAAAAGAAAACATAATAATAAGGCAAACGCTGATATTGAATGATTTCCCCACCTGAGCTGGTCATTACTGACGCTTTGACGTAAACAGAAGACCCCACTAGGCTTTTTGTGTCAGGATAGACCCTCTTTATCTCCTCCATACTCAAACTAACAATTCCTCCATTCAGCTGCAATTTATAAAACATAGATAACAATAGTCTCTTTCTACAAAGATGATTTAATGTTTAAGATACTTAAATTGAAGGTTTTTTTAACCACTTACATCATTTAGTTGCTTCATAGATGTGAGCCTCTTCTTCTCACCATTTATTTCAATACCAAACAGCACATATGCAACACCTTGCACAGGTTCACCATAAAGATACCTGGAAGAAATATATACAGGCACTTATGAATGAATTAATTCAATACACTACTGTTCAAAAATTTGGGGTCAGTAAGATTTTGTAATGCTTATTATTCTATTCTATTCTATTCTATTCTATTAGTCTATTATTGTACCAAGGCTGCATTTATTCAATAAAACACACAGTAAAACATTGTGAAATATTATAACAATTTATAGTAACTTTTATATTTCAATATAGCCAGGAATACCGTTTCCATGAAAGGGTGTATGTACATGGTCTGCAACAATGCCTGGGTGGTACGTGTCAAAGTAACATCCACATGGATGGCAGGACCCAAAGTTTCCCAGCAGAACACTGCCCAAAGCATCACTGCCTCCGCCGGCTTGCCTTCTTCCCATAGTGCATCCTGGTGCCATGTGTTCCCCAGGTAAGCGACGCACATGCACCCGGCCATCCATGTGATGTAAAAGAAAACGTGATTCATCAGACCAGGCCACCTTCTTCTATTGCTCTGTGGTCCTGTTCTGATGCTCACGTGCCCACTGTTGGCGCTTTCAGCAGTGGACAGGGGTCAGCATGGGCACCTGACTGGTCTGCGGCTATGCAGCCCCATACACAACGAACTGCGATGCACTGTGTATTCTGACACCTTTCTATCAGAAGCAGCATTAACTTCTTGAGCAATTTGAGCTAGCTTGTCTGTTTGATCGGACCACACGGGCCAGCCTTCGCTCCCCACGTGCATCAATGAGCCTTGGCCGCCCATGAAACTGTTGCCAGTTCACCACTGTTCCTTCCTTGGACCACTTTTGATAGACACTGACCATTGCAGACCGGGAACACCCCACAAGAGCTGCAGTTTTGGAGATGCTCAGTCCCAGACCCAATCATCTAGCCATCACAATTTGGCCCTTGTCAAACTCGCTCAAATCCTTAAGCTTGCCCATTTTTTCCGCTTCACATCAACTTTGAGAAAAACTTGCTGCCTAATATATCTCATCCACTAACAGGTGCCGTGATGAAGAGATAATTAGTGTTATTCACTTCACCTGTCAGTGGTCATAATGTTATATATATATATATATATATATATATATATATATATATATATATATTTCTGTGATGCAAAGCTGAATTTTCAGCATCATTACTCTCAGTCTTCAGTGTCACATGACCCTTCAGAAATCATCAATGTTGAAAACAGTTGTGCTGATTAATATTTTTGTGGAAACTGTAATTCAAAACAAAATCTTACTGACCCCAAATTTTTGAACAATAGAATATATACACTGCCCGGGGCAAAAAAAAGTCGCTGTTTGGATTTAAATAGGCAAATGCTTAAGAGTCAATGATTGGATCATTATTGCAGTGATTATTATGTTTCTAGCATGTTATATGTTTGGCGACAGTTCTTCTAACCCTAATTGATGGAGTGTGCTTTTCATTTCTTAATGGCCATCTTCCAGAATGACAATGTCAAGATTCATCAGGCTCAAACTGTGAAAGAATGGTTGGGAATGAAGAATTATTTTCACACATGAATTGGCACCTCTGAGTCCAGACCTTAAATTCATTGAAAGTCTTTGGGATGTGCTGGAGGAGACTTTACAGAGTGCTGGACTCTTGCATTGTCAATACAAGATCTGGACCAAAAATTGATGCACCTCTTGATGGAAATAACATCACAGCATTTGGGTTACATTATCCAAACAGCGACTATTTTTTGGCCAGGCAGTGTACGTATATATATATATATATAAATAAATAAAAGTGTATAAGTGTTACTTCAGCATCCAAATACATTCAGATCATTCAGAGTAGTTTGATTCACACACCTGGCTGTTATTTCTACTTCCAGCTTATCTGCATCTAGACCGAGGTGGGATGTCTTTGGAGTCAAAGTGACATTGAACGCTGGGAGCACTTGGGAGCAAGAAGAAATGGCATTAACCCACAAACAGAGGGAAAAAAATAAGGATCTGAAGGTAATATGAACTGCTTACCATATTTCTTTACTTCAAACTCTCTGCTGTAAATGTTCTCTTTTCCTTGATCAAACTTTGCAACAACTTTCCACTTGCCCTCTCTAGAAAATTAAATAGATCAGCAGCTACACGAGTACAGGGTAAATTAAAATGTATTCATTATATTATTATATTAATATATAATATTAAATATAAATTACATTATTTTATTTCATTATATTTAATAAGAATAGTAATTTAATAATTTAATAATTAAATATACATGTATATAGCTATTTAAAATATTTAATATATAATTAATAGTGCTTTCGATTAATCACGATTAATCGCATCTAACATAAAAGATTTTCTTTACATAATATATACGTGTGTGTATATATATTATTATATTTATAAATATATATACTGTATGTATGTATATATGCATGTATTTAGTCATTTACAAATTATAAATCAGAGATAATTACATTTAAACACACAAACTATACTAATTGTGTAACTATACTATAAACCATAAATGAACAGTTCCCTTTCAGTCGGTCACATTCGATGTACGCCGGACGTCACCGATGAATTGGGATCACTTCTGGGAGCCCTATCAGCTTCGAGTGTCTACAGAACGAGGCAATGTACATTGGCATGCAAGATTTGCATCTCGTGCTCCGCCCAAGGAAGCAGATGCAGTACACATTATTCTTCACTTCGGAGCCGAGCAGTTCTGTGCTGTCTCTGAAAAGTGTGTATACAGTGACTACGAGTCAAAAGCAAGCTTTCTGGACGGCGTTGGTGTGACGGCACGTACAGCGGTGATCGCAAGCATTGCTCAACAACTGGCTGTCAACGAGTCTGCTGTTTATTCAGCTGTGAGAAGGTTCGGTGAAGGCATTCCTTGTTGAGTGTGCACAGCTCGTGTGCCGCCGAGCTGCCGGCTGACAGCGCGGGTTGTCACGGCAACCCAGCGCGTCACTCGGCGCTCTAGATGCGCGGTCGAGACTTTGAAACCTCAAACGGGGTTGAGTCCCTTCGCCTATTTCCCGATCTAGTTTCTTTTCTGGTGCACCAGAAAAGGGCTACTTCGGCTAACAGGCCTTGGTGACCTGAAAATTACAGTGGGGCTTCCCCGCTGAGTAGGTCTCCGTGGGCCCCTCACTCCTCTATCGCATTGCAAGCATGCTGAGACTGTATTCGTGGGTGGACCACGTCGGCGTGTTGTTCGTCTTGTTTTTTTCATAAGGGCTTAAGCGTTCAGTGCGCTGTGTGTCGTCAAGTTTGACGGCCACATTCACCGTCTCGCATGCCTGGCAGCTACCGGGTGGGATTGCTGGTCCTTCAGGGCAGTTTCATTCAGGGCTCCAGCGGAGGATCAGATGTCGATTGCTGCATCGGAGAGAGGGCTGTTATGCTCTGGAAATGAAAATGAGGCCCACTGTAATGGTGGGTGCTCATGCTGAATCAGATTCAGAGTTGAAAGCCATGCTTTCCAGGGCTGCTGTGCGCTCGGTCTAAAAGCTGAGTTTCGTGGCTGGTGTATGGGGGCGCAGAGCGAGGCATAATCGCTTTGCCCCGTCCATGTGCTTTTTTTCCCCGGATGTGCATGGAAAACTTGGCAGTATGGTGTTGGCGCCAATATGGAACGCCAAAAGGGCCAAAAGCTGCATAAAAAGTTTTTTCTCTCTCACTACCCTTGATGGTGGGGCGGCAGTGCTACTGGCAGGCCGCCTCTGCCCCGCATACGATGGCCACCCTGCAAGTCTACGGAAGGCCAAAGTGAGTAGTTCTGAGCCCGTGAGACCTTGTTTAAAGTCACAGTGCTGGCCCTCGGCCAGACAATATCCACCTTGGTGGTCCAGAAGCACCCCCTGGCGAACCTTGCAGAGCTGCGAAAGTCGTCAAAGTACGTTTTCTCGATGCTCCCATCTCTCAAGGTGGCCTTTTCGGCGACACTGTCGAAAGCTGTGCCCAGCAGTTCTCCGCAGTTCAGAAGCAGGCTGAGGCAAACAAGAGTATGCCCCAACGTGTTATCAGAGTCACTCGTGGGCTGCCCCTCAGTCTGCTCATCGCCAAGGGCGTCAGTCTCCTGTGGCCCTCCGCAGGAAGATGACGTCACCTGTCGCAGCCGCCAAACGGTCTGTGAAAAACCACTCCTGAGACGGGCGACCCGGAGATGGACGGAGCTGCTCTTCCCCCGGAGGAGGGCGGCGTGAAGAATCTTTTGTCGAACTTCTGTTCCGCTACTGGCGTCACAGCCAGCAGTACCCAAAATTCTCAGCTAGAGCAATTTCTTCTATCTCTGGGTCTCAAGAGGGCGCGGTTGGCGGTGTGCGATGCTATGCCTTGCCACCCTCAGCCCCCTCTTCTATCACCAGCGGGCAGCAGCTTGCGCTTAGAGGACGCAACTAGCCTTCTCACGCCCCCCCTACCCAATGGTGGAACCAGGTAAGTGTTGCAACGCACACTCAGACCCCACTTCGCACAGATGCCTCTGCAACCGGCTGGGGTGCCACGTACAACGGGCATGCAGTCTCGGGTCTGTGGACGGGGCCTCAACTACATTGGCACATCAACTGCCTCGAGTTGTTAGCAGTACGTCTTGCACTGGGCCGCCTCAAAGGGCCGCTACGAGGCAAGAACATACTAGTCCGAACGGACAGCACTGCGGCCGCTGCGTACATCAACTGACAAGGTGGTCTATGCTGCCGTCGCATGTCACAACTCGCCCGCCATCTCCTCCTTTGGAGTCAGAAGCAAAAGGGAACGGCTGTCTCCAAGCAGAGGATGGCCCACTGGATAGTGGATGCCATCACCTTGGCGTACCAAACCCAAGGCGTGGCTTGCCCGCTCAGGTTGAGAGCCCACTCCACTAGGAGTGTCGCCTCTTCCTGGGCGCCAGCGCATGGCGCCTCGCTGGCAGATATATGTAGAGCTGCGGGCTGGGTGACACCTAACACGTTCACTAGATTCTATAGCCTCCGTGTAGAGCCGGTTTCTTCCCGTGTGCTCACTTCAACCAGCCAGTAACACCGAAGTGCCTGCTCTAAGTGTCAGCTTGCTGCGCCATTCCCCTCCTCATGGACCAGATAAGTGTGCTTATATTCTCCAGTAGAGTTCCCCAGATTGGCGAACCCTGTCAAGCTCCTCCGCAACCCGCAGCAGTCAGACGTGGTGGAGGGTCTGACGCCAGGTCTAACACTTGTATGCATTGGTGGAACCTGTGTTAGGCTAGGTATCCATATGTTGTGACTCCTACAGCGTTCCCATATGTGTATTCTTCAATGATACAGCTCCCTACGGCGAGCCCATGTCTTTCCCTTGGCAGAGTCCACTCTGCCATCCCTGCCAGGTGTTGTCTCCCCCCCTGGATTGGCCGGAGCCACCCCAGGGACATTCCATATGTTGCACTGCCCTAACTGGCCAGTCCATATGTGTAACTCCCACATAATACCTCCCTTTGGGCAGGTATCATGTCTGAAAGAGAACATCTCGGTTACGTATGTAACCCTTGTTCCCTGAAGGAGGGAACGTAGGCGTACGTCCCTTCGCCACAATTGCTGTGCCATCGCTGTACAGCCGAGTCACTAGCTTGGTTCCTCAGTGTAAAACAATGTGTACTGCATTTGCTTCCTTATTTATACACGCGCTGCGGGGCGGAGCACAAGATGCAAATCTTGCACGCCAATGTACGCTCGCTCGTTCTGTAGACACTCAAAGCTGATAGAGCTCCCAGAAGTGATCCAAATTCCCTGTGACGTCCGACGTACGTCTCCGTTCCCTCCTTCAGGGAACGAGGGTTACATATGTAACCGAGACGTTTTGTATGCATACTTGACTACATTGGAGAGGAGGTAGGTATCAGACAGTATCCCATCGATTGCTTTGGCTCTGGAAATACCATGTACTGCAATACCATCTGGATTCTGAAACATGAGCCAATTGAGCCATAAAATATTATTGCAGAAAATAGAGAGTTGTCTTGCTAAATGTAATGACACTTATGTCAATGCCAGCGACAATCACCTGGATCTCAAGAGATATGGTTCTCTCTGAAGCACGAAATTCTGAATCAGATACAAAAGCCCTGCAACGCACTGGAAAATTCCGGAGTGATCAAGAAAAAAAAAAGATTGATAATACCTATTATTCATGCATTGTTCAATGTTCTCAACAGCATGTGAGAGCTGACCTGCATCTCCAGGGTTGTAAACAGGTTTATCAGTCTGAATGAAGATGTATCCAGCACGGAAAGACACTGGTATTACTCTTTCTGCATGGAAGGTGCCAAACTGAACAACCAGCTTCACATATTTCTTCTTTCCATCTGGACGTAGCGCATTTGGATTAATCTGACAAAAGGTTGTATTTTATTACGTTTATATTCAAAAAGCAACATGAGCAATGTCTCAAACAAGTGAGAACTTTAACTAACCAAGTTTGTCAAATACATTCATACATAAATTTACCTCAATGGTCTTGAGGACGCTGTAGTTGTTGTCTGAATTGAGGTTAACTGAGTACTGTGACAAGACAGAATGGGAGACTGGATAGTCATAGAACAAGATAGTGACTTCTAGTAACTTGGACAGATTCTGCCCCTCTAGCAGGATGTTCTGTTTTGTTCCAGGCCTTATCTTTGCTGGAGCTAGAATAGAAAACCTAAACCAAAACATACACATCAAAGCACACATAACTTCTATGGGGAACATGTTTACAATTACCAAATTAAGATTTATCCCTCTGGTATTGTTCATTTGGGAGACATGGAGTCACCCTTGTGTTGTTCACGGTCAAAATTGACCAAACACCTGAAATGTAACTTTTAGTTTCCATTGAAAATAATACATTAGTTCCCTAATATCAGGGCCGGCCCTAGCATTTAGGGGGCCCTAAGCAGATTTCCAAAAGGGACCCCCATTACTTACAGTTTCACCTAACCACCCCCAACCCATTCCAACGTACACATCCTACACTGACACCTTATTGTAAAGTTTGACCAAATTGTCTTACTTAATATATTTATCTTTCACAATATAATATGAAGATATCTTTACTTATGTAAACTTTTTAAAAATTTGAAGATTTTAACGATTGCTTTTAGATAAATGTATCAACATTTAGTGAATTAATGCTTTAATAAAGCAAAAACTGCCAATGGGTTATTAAAATTACAATAGAGAACAGTATATTAATAATAATTATAATAATAGAGAATAAACACTGTTCTGAGCTGGCATGTTTTAGTCCAGATTAAAATGCAAAGAACTTTATAAGTGTATAAACACATGTTTGAAAAGTATTTAAGTAGGCCTATTTAAATGTTTGGAGTTGTTTGTATCTAGGTATCTAGAACTATTAATGTATTTTGAAGTGCCCACGATAACAATGCCATGCACGACACTGATACCGTGGCACATCGTCTTCAAAGCGTTCGTGAATGCCGAATTAAACCAATAAGATATGATGCAGCAACCGCCATTTTAACAATATCTTTTTAAAAATATAACACTCTTATCTTGTTCACTTTTTTCCCTATTTTCCTCTTCTCTGCAGTCTGCACCAGATTGATAGTGTCGCCGCCTCTTCATTTTCAAACATTAACGCACACGACTGGCACAAGCAAACTTTATCAAACATATTACCACGAATTACTGTCTTAACGCCTGGCGTGGGGCCCCCTGGTGGCCACGGGTGCCCTATGCAACCGCTTATATCGCTTATTAGGCATTAGACATTTTTTTCCCAAGACTTTTTTTAAGGTTTATAATCTTTTTTGTATGAAGTTTTGATTTTAAGTGTCAGTTTTTGCATTCATTTTACTACAGTCAAAGCTGACAATTTGTTACACATAATATTAAAATGTCTTCTGGCTCAATTTTGCCATATTGTTACAGCCACACCAGTTAATTTGTGTGTATAATAGTGTGTTGTGTTGTGTTTTTTTTTTTTTTTATTTGTTTGTTTGTTTGTTTGTGTGTGTGTGTGTGTGTGTGTGTGTGTGTGTGTGTAAGTGAGTTTGTTTGAGTGGGTGTGTTGTGCGTTTAACATTTTGAAACCTTTTTTATTTCGGTCTAAAATAACCATAAAACACCAGAGGGTTATTTTATTTTAAATGATTCTGTTTTTGTGGTGAAAGAAGTCAAAAATGTCAAAGTGGTTTAACCTAGAAGAAAATAAAACATTATGAACAGCCTGACATTCTAAAACAATCATGATAATAATTCTAAACTAAAAAAAAGAAAAGAAGTGTGTTATATGTGTGTTAACCAACTGTAAGGACAGAGGTCAGAGAACAGCTGTGTACTTACGTCGGAGACGGATCAATAACCGGATCACTGTCAACACAGAACACACTCAGTTACAGATGAACCCTATTTCATTTTACATACAACAAAAATCTATACTGAGAATTTCATATCCATGAACATTTTTCACAAAATTCTCTCAGAAGCACAAAATACACAACACAAAAAAGATATACATACAGTATTCGCATATTAGGTCCCCAAACTGTCCTCTTGCTGTTCAGTTGACAAGATAAACACAAAATCAACTTTGTCAAGAAGAGGAGAACATTTACACATTATTAATATAATAATAAACGCACTGTCTTTGAGAGGAATCCTGGCCATCGGAGATGTGACAGAGCAAAGTCGCCCATAACAGCAGTGGAAGGAGCATCTTCCTGCAGGACTGACGCTCACAAAATGTCAGAAACCACAACGAGAGAGCTGAAATACCACCAAATCCCTCCCACTAAACCAGACCACCAATAACTTAAAACTTTGAGAAACTCTTGTGCAATGTTTGCTTTGTTCTAAGCACCAGTCAGATATCTGACAGTATACACATAGGCAAGATTCAGGCTTTCAGCATTACAAACATCTCTTACTCAAAGCATTGACAACAAAATGTTATTAAAAATAGATTTTTATATTTTCTCAAGAGAATTTTAGTCGTGTTTGCATGTGGAAACGTTCGCTATCATGATGCTAGGGTGTTGCTGTTCTGTTTGTAGTTTGTTTTGATTTCTCAGCATTGCAGCAACGGGTGCGCTAATGCAGAAATTAGTGTAAATGTTATTTTTACAGCAAGTTTTCCTATTTAGGTCAACTACTGTCAGTTTAAAGAGAATCTTCCTGGTCATGTTATTTAAAGTCCAAATTTTAATAGCAACTTACCTGATTTTTTTCACAAAGAAGTGCAAACAGGCAGCCAATTCTAAAAATTTCATTGGTCATTGGTGATTGCATACACAAAGCTGAAATAAATACTAACCCTGCAGTGAAGTGACTGTGGTTTGTTACCGTGTTTGCAATGAGCAAGTCAATAGGCTAAACTAAGTTCAATTCTCAATGCTTGAAATTTGAAAAAAGGGGGAAAAAAACCCTGACATGCTTTTCAGTATGGGAGTTTATTTTTTTTTGCAAATAATCACTAATTGTTGACGATAACATGACTGATACATGTAGGAAATACAGCTGTGTTATTTCAACTTACAGTTTATATCAGACCTCACTGCCTGAGTCGGAGTCACAGTCATTTACAACCAGAGATTTTCCAGCAATTGTAACAATGTGATTGTTATCTGACTGATGTTGTAGCACGGACCCTTTTGTGTGTGGCACCTTGAGAGTCGAATGCTGTTCAGTAAATGAAGAATCACGGGCATATGGGTTCAGTCTGAGTTATATATTTATTCACTCTGGAGAAAGAACAAGAGTAAAACATGGTGGCAGCTGCAAGATTTTTTTTGTTGCTGACAAATAAGTTTTGTTTTAGTGCCTAACGAAAAGAAGCGTGCCTTGTTGAACCGAAGCAAGCCTTATCGGATAAGATGGACGGCACACTCGGATTAAAGGGATAGTTCAACAAAAAATGAAAATTACCCCATGATTTACTCACCCTCAAGCCATCCTAGGTGTATATGACATTCTTCTTTCAGACGAATACATTCGGAGTAATATTAAAAAATGTCCTGTCTCTTCCCAGCATTATAATGGCAATAAATGGCAGCCCAAAATTTGAAGCCCAAAAAAGTGTATCCATCCATTATGAAAGTAATCCACACTGGGGGTTAATAAAGTCCTTCTGAAGCGAATCGATGGGTTTTTGTAAGAAAAATATCCCATTATAAACTTCCGGCGGACCGCCTTCCGTATTCAACTTACGAAAAAAGCGTAACTGGCGCAACGATGACGTTGAACGTAGTGTAAGCAGTTTGAAATGCGAGAGGAATTACACTTTCTTCATAAGTTGAATACGGAATGCGGCCTGCTGGAAGCTAGATATTTTACATTATAAAGTTTTAAATATGGATATTTTTCTTACACAAACCAATCGATTCACTTTAGAAGGCCTTTATTAACCCCCTGGAGCCGTATGGATTACTTTTATAATGGATGGATGCACTTTTTGGGCTTCAAATTTTGGGCTGCCATTCACTGCCATTATAATGCTTGGATTAGCTAGGACGTCTTTTAATATAACTCCGATTGTATTCGTCGAAAAAAGAATGTCATTACACCTAGGATGGCTTGAGGGTGAGTAAATTATAGAATACATTTTTGGGTGAACTATCCACCGCCGACATTGATACTGGAATCGAACAATCTGTCAAAGGAAATGGAAGGCATGGAAGGAGGAATTTCAGTTGTATCTTGACCTGACTCTGACGGAGACGTCAAAAGGAACGAAGGTAAAACTTTTATACTATCTGGAAGGAGAAACCGGTAGAGAGTTATGTAAAAATTTTACTAGGCTCATCAACGAAGGGAAGGACTGTTTTTTATCAACACTGCAACCCTAAACTAAACGAAACCAGTCAAGGGACTGATGAAGGATTTGACTAATATGTTACCGAATTGAAAATGCTCACTAGCACATGTAATTTTGGTGACATTTTTTGGGGACATTCTTTTGGAAACCATAGAGGGAAGACCAGTAGAAGAAATTCATGCTTTGAAACCGGTACAGACACATAAAATAGTAAAGGTTGACGAACCTTGAGCTGTCATTGCAAATTCTGTGGAAAGATGCACGATAGAGATAAATGAAAATGTTCAGCGTATGGGAAAACATGTAGGAAATGTGGAAAAGCCAATTATTTCACTGCTCTGTGCAAGTTAAAACGAACACATGGAAAAATTTTGAATAATGTAACAGAAACAGAGAGCGAGTTGTATGAGGACATTTGGAGCATCACAACTGAGTCTGTGAACAAAGTCACAAAGATTATGGACGGACAGCCAAGTCAACTGTTTGCTGTAATGCTGCTTGGAAACAACTCGGTTAAATTCCAGTAAGACCGTGGGGCAATGTGCAACATCATCCCAATAAATCTTGTGATTCCAGACATTCAATTAGAGAAAACAGCAGCAGTGGAAGGAGCATCTTCCTGCAGGACTGACGCTCACAAAATGTCAGAAACCACAACGAGAGAGCTGAAATACCACCAAATCCCTCCCACTAAACCAGACCACCAATAACTTAAAACTTTGAGAAACTCTTGTGCAATGTTTGCTTTGTTCTAAGCACCAGTCAGATATCTGACAGTATACACATAGGCAAGATTCAGGCTTTCAGCATTACAAACATCTCTTACTCAAAGCATTGACAACAAAATGTTATTAAAAATAGATTTTTATATTTTCTCAAGAGAATTTTAGTCGTGTTTGCATGTGGAAACGTTCGCTATCATGATGCTAGGGTGTTGCTGTTCTGTTTGTAGTTTGTTTTGATTTCTCAGCATTGCAGCAACGGGTGCGCTAATGCAGAAATTAGTGTAAATGTTATTTTTACAGCAAGTTTTCCTATTTAGGTCAACTACTGTCAGTTTAAAGAGAATCTTCCTGGTCATGTTATTTAAAGTCCAAATTTTAATAGCAACTTACCTGATTTTTTTCACAAAGAAGTGCAAACAGGCAGCCAATTCTAAAAATTTCATTGGTCATTGGTGATTGCATACACAAAGCTGAAATAAATACTAACCCTGCAGTGAAGTGACTGTGGTTTGTTACCGTGTTTGCAATGAGCAAGTCAATAGGCTAAACTAAGTTCAATTCTCAATGCTTGAAATTTGAAAAAAGGGGGAAAAAAACCCTGACATGCTTTTCAGTATGGGAGTTTATTTTTTTTTGCAAATAATCACTAATTGTTGACGATAACATGACTGATACATGTAGGAAATACAGCTGTGTTATTTCAACTTACAGTTTATATCAGACCTCACTGCCTGAGTCGGAGTCACAGTCATTTACAACCAGAGATTTTCCAGCAATTGTAACAATGTGATTGTTATCTGACTGATGTTGTAGCACGGACCCTTTTGTGTGTGGCACCTTGAGAGTCGAATGCTGTTCAGTAAATGAAGAATCACGGGCATATGGGTTCAGTCTGAGTTATATATTTATTCACTCTGGAGAAAGAACAAGAGTAAAACATGGTGGCAGCTGCAAGATTTTTTTTGTTGCTGACAAATAAGTTTTGTTTTAGTGCCTAACGAAAAGAAGCGTGCCTTGTTGAACCGAAGCAAGCCTTATCGGATAAGATGGACGGCACACTCGGATTAAAGGGATAGTTCAACAAAAAATGAAAATTACCCCATGATTTACTCACCCTCAAGTCATCCTAGGTGTATATGACATTCTTCTTTCAGACGAATACATTCGGAGTAATATTAAAAAATGTCCTGTCTCTTCCCAGCATTATAATGGCAATAAATGGCAGCCCAAAATTTGAAGCCCAAAAAAGTGTATCCATCCATTATGAAAGTAATCCACACTGGGGGTTAATAAAGTCCTTCTGAAGCGAATCGATGGGTTTTTGTAAGAAAAATATCCCATTATAAACTTCCGGCGGACCGCCTTCCGTATTCAACTTACGAAAAAAGCGTAACTGGCGCAACGATGACGTTGAACGTAGTGTAAGCAGTTTGAAATGCGAGAGGAATTACACTTTCTTCATAAGTTGAATACGGAATGCGGCCTGCTGGAAGCTAGATATTTTACATTATAAAGTTTTAAATATGGATATTTTTCTTACACAAACCAATCGATTCACTTTAGAAGGCCTTTATTAACCCCCTGGAGCCGTATGGATTACTTTTATAATGGATGGATGCACTTTTTGGGCTTCAAATTTTGGGCTGCCATTCACTGCCATTATAATGCTTGGATTAGCTAGGACGTCTTTTAATATAACTCCGATTGTATTCGTCGAAAAAAGAATGTCATTACACCTAGGATGGCTTGAGGGTGAGTAAATTATAGAATACATTTTTGGGTGAACTATCCACCGCCGACATTGATACTGGAATCGAACAATCTGTCAAAGGAAATGGAAGGCATGGAAGGAGGAATTTCAGTTGTATCTTGACCTGACTCTGACGGAGACGTCAAAAGGAACGAAGGTAAAACTTTTATACTATCTGGAAGGAGAAACCGGTAGAGAGTTATGTAAAAATTTTACTAGGCTCATCAACGAAGGGAAGGACTGTTTTTTATCAACACTGCAACCCTAAACTAAACGAAACCAGTCAAGGGACTGATGAAGGATTTGACTAATATGTTACCGAATTGAAAATGCTCACTAGCACATGTAATTTTGGTGACATTTTTTGGGGACATTCTTTTGGAAACCATAGAGGGAAGACCAGTAGAAGAAATTCATGCTTTGAAACCGGTACAGACACATAAAATAGTAAAGGTTGACGAACCTTGAGCTGTCATTGCAAATTCTGTGGAAAGATGCACGATAGAGATAAATGAAAATGTTCAGCGTATGGGAAAACATGTAGGAAATGTGGAAAAGCCAATTATTTCACTGCTCTGTGCAAGTTAAAACGAACACATGGAAAAATTTTGAATAATGTAACAGAAACAGAGAGCGAGTTGTATGAGGACATTTGGAGCATCACAACTGAGTCTGTGAACAAAGTCACAAAGATTATGGACGGACAGCCAAGTCAACTGTTTGCTGTAATGCTGCTTGGAAACAACTCGGTTAAATTCCAGTAAGACCGTGGGGCAATGTGCAACATCATCCCAATAAATCTTGTGATTCCAGACATTCAATTAGAGAAAACAGCAGCAGTGGAAGGAGCATCTTCCTGCAGGACTGACGCTCACAAAATGTCAGAAACCACAACGAGAGAGCTGAAATACCACCAAATCCCTCCCACTAAACCAGACCACCAATAACTTAAAACTTTGAGAAACTCTTGTGCAATGTTTGCTTTGTTCTAAGCACCAGTCAGATATCTGACAGTATACACATAGGCAAGATTCAGGCTTTCAGCATTACAAACATCTCTTACTCAAAGCATTGACAACAAAATGTTATTAAAAATAGATTTTTATATTTTCTCAAGAGAATTTTAGTCGTGTTTGCATGTGGAAACGTTCGCTATCATGATGCTAGGGTGTTGCTGTTCTGTTTGTAGTTTGTTTTGATTTCTCAGCATTGCAGCAACGGGTGCGCTAATGCAGAAATTAGTGTAAATGTTATTTTTACAGCAAGTTTTCCTATTTAGGTCAACTACTGTCAGTTTAAAGAGAATCTTCCTGGTCATGTTATTTAAAGTCCAAATTTTAATAGCAACTTACCTGATTTTTTTCACAAAGAAGTGCAAACAGGCAGCCAATTCTAAAAATTTCATTGGTCATTGGTGATTGCATACACAAAGCTGAAATAAATACTAACCCTGCAGTGAAGTGACTGTGGTTTGTTACCGTGTTTGCAATGAGCAAGTCAATAGGCTAAACTAAGTTCAATTCTCAATGCTTGAAATTTGAAAAAAGGGGGAAAAAAACCCTGACATGCTTTTCAGTATGGGAGTTTATTTTTTTTTGCAAATAATCACTAATTGTTGACGATAACATGACTGATACATGTAGGAAATACAGCTGTGTTATTTCAACTTACAGTTTATATCAGACCTCACTGCCTGAGTCGGAGTCACAGTCATTTACAACCAGAGATTTTCCAGCAATTGTAACAATGTGATTGTTATCTGACTGATGTTGTAGCACGGACCCTTTTGTGTGTGGCACCTTGAGAGTCGAATGCTGTTCAGTAAATGAAGAATCACGGGCATATGGGTTCAGTCTGAGTTATATATTTATTCACTCTGGAGAAAGAACAAGAGTAAAACATGGTGGCAGCTGCAAGATTTTTTTTGTTGCTGACAAATAAGTTTTGTTTTAGTGCCTAACGAAAAGAAGCGTGCCTTGTTGAACCGAAGCAAGCCTTATCGGATAAGATGGACGGCACACTCGGATTAAAGGGATAGTTCAACAAAAAATGAAAATTACCCCATGATTTACTCACCCTCAAGCCATCCTAGGTGTATATGACATTCTTCTTTCAGACGAATACATTCGGAGTAATATTAAAAAATGTCCTGTCTCTTCCCAGCATTATAATGGCAATAAATGGCAGCCCAAAATTTGAAGCCCAAAAAAGTGTATCCATCCATTATGAAAGTAATCCACACTGGGGGTTAATAAAGTCCTTCTGAAGCGAATCGATGGGTTTTTGTAAGAAAAATATCCCATTATAAACTTCCGGCGGACCGCCTTCCGTATTCAACTTACGAAAAAAGCGTAACTGGCGCAACGATGACGTTGAACGTAGTGTAAGCAGTTTGAAATGCGAGAGGAATTACACTTTCTTCATAAGTTGAATACGGAATGCGGCCTGCTGGAAGCTAGATATTTTACATTATAAAGTTTTAAATATGGATATTTTTCTTACACAAACCAATCGATTCACTTTAGAAGGCCTTTATTAACCCCCTGGAGCCGTATGGATTACTTTTATAATGGATGGATGCACTTTTTGGGCTTCAAATTTTGGGCTGCCATTCACTGCCATTATAATGCTTGGATTAGCTAGGACGTCTTTTAATATAACTCCGATTGTATTCGTCGAAAAAAGAATGTCATTACACCTAGGATGGCTTGAGGGTGAGTAAATTATAGAATACATTTTTGGGTGAACTATCCACCGCCGACATTGATACTGGAATCGAACAATCTGTCAAAGGAAATGGAAGGCATGGAAGGAGGAATTTCAGTTGTATCTTGACCTGACTCTGACGGAGACGTCAAAAGGAACGAAGGTAAAACTTTTATACTATCTGGAAGGAGAAACCGGTAGAGAGTTATGTAAAAATTTTACTAGGCTCATCAACGAAGGGAAGGACTGTTTTTTATCAACACTGCAACCCTAAACTAAACGAAACCAGTCAAGGGACTGATGAAGGATTTGACTAATATGTTACCGAATTGAAAATGCTCACTAGCACATGTAATTTTGGTGACATTTTTTGGGGACATTCTTTTGGAAACCATAGAGGGAAGACCAGTAGAAGAAATTCATGCTTTGAAACCGGTACAGACACATAAAATAGTAAAGGTTGACGAACCTTGAGCTGTCATTGCAAATTCTGTGGAAAGATGCACGATAGAGATAAATGAAAATGTTCAGCGTATGGGAAAACATGTAGGAAATGTGGAAAAGCCAATTATTTCACTGCTCTGTGCAAGTTAAAACGAACACATGGAAAAATTTTGAATAATGTAACAGAAACAGAGAGCGAGTTGTATGAGGACATTTGGAGCATCACAACTGAGTCTGTGAACAAAGTCACAAAGATTATGGACGGACAGCCAAGTCAACTGTTTGCTGTAATGCTGCTTGGAAACAACTCGGTTAAATTCCAGTAAGACCGTGGGGCAATGTGCAACATCATCCCAATAAATCTTGTGATTCCAGACATTCAATTAGAGAAAACAGCAGCAGTGGAAGGAGCATCTTCCTGCAGGACTGACGCTCACAAAATGTCAGAAACCACAACGAGAGAGCTGAAATACCACCAAATCCCTCCCACTAAACCAGACCACCAATAACTTAAAACTTTGAGAAACTCTTGTGCAATGTTTGCTTTGTTCTAAGCACCAGTCAGATATCTGACAGTATACACATAGGCAAGATTCAGGCTTTCAGCATTACAAACATCTCTTACTCAAAGCATTGACAACAAAATGTTATTAAAAATAGATTTTTATATTTTCTCAAGAGAATTTTAGTCGTGTTTGCATGTGGAAACGTTCGCTATCATGATGCTAGGGTGTTGCTGTTCTGTTTGTAGTTTGTTTTGATTTCTCAGCATTGCAGCAACGGGTGCGCTAATGCAGAAATTAGTGTAAATGTTATTTTTACAGCAAGTTTTCCTATTTAGGTCAACTACTGTCAGTTTAAAGAGAATCTTCCTGGTCATGTTATTTAAAGTCCAAATTTTAATAGCAACTTACCTGATTTTTTTCACAAAGAAGTGCAAACAGGCAGCCAATTCTAAAAATTTCATTGGTCATTGGTGATTGCATACACAAAGCTGAAATAAATACTAACCCTGCAGTGAAGTGACTGTGGTTTGTTACCGTGTTTGCAATGAGCAAGTCAATAGGCTAAACTAAGTTCAATTCTCAATGCTTGAAATTTGAAAAAAGGGGGAAAAAAACCCTGACATGCTTTTCAGTATGGGAGTTTATTTTTTTTTGCAAATAATCACTAATTGTTGACGATAACATGACTGATACATGTAGGAAATACAGCTGTGTTATTTCAACTTACAGTTTATATCAGACCTCACTGCCTGAGTCGGAGTCACAGTCATTTACAACCAGAGATTTTCCAGCAATTGTAACAATGTGATTGTTATCTGACTGATGTTGTAGCACGGACCCTTTTGTGTGTGGCACCTTGAGAGTCGAATGCTGTTCAGTAAATGAAGAATCACGGGCATATGGGTTTAGTCTGAGTTATATATTTATTCACTCTGGAGAAAGAACAAGAGTAAAACATGGTGGCAGCTGCAAGATTTTTTTTGTTGCTGACAAATAAGTTTTGTTTTAGTGCCTAACGAAAAGAAGCGTGCCTTGTTGAACCGAAGCAAGCCTTATCGGATAAGATGGACGGCACACTCGGATTAAAGGGATAGTTCAACAAAAAATGAAAATTACCCCATGATTTACTCACCCTCAAGCCATCCTAGGTGTATATGACATTCTTCTTTCAGACGAATACATTCGGAGTAATATTAAAAAATGTCCTGTCTCTTCCCAGCATTATAATGGCAATAAATGGCAGCCCAAAATTTGAAGCCCAAAAAAGTGTATCCATCCATTATGAAAGTAATCCACACTGGGGGTTAATAAAGTCCTTCTGAAGCGAATCGATGGGTTTTTGTAAGAACAATATACCATTATAAACTTCCGGCGGACCGCCTTCCGTATTCAACTTACGAAAAAAGCGTAACTGGCGCAACGATGACGTTGAACGTAGTGTAAGCAGTTTGAAATGCGAGAGGAATTACACTTTCTTCATAAGTTGAATACGGAATGCGGCCTGCTGGAAGCTAGATATTTTACATTATAAAGTTTTAAATATGGATATTTTTCTTACACAAACCAATCGATTCACTTTAGAAGGCCTTTATTAACCCCCTGGAGCCGTATGGATTACTTTTATAATGGATGGATGCACTTTTTGGGCTTCAAATTTTGGGCTGCCATTCACTGCCATTATAATGCTTGGATTAGCTAGGACGTCTTTTAATATAACTCCGATTGTATTCGTCGAAAAAAGAATGTCATTACACCTAGGATGGCTTGAGGGTGAGTAAATTATAGAATACATTTTTGGGTGAACTATCCACCGCCGACATTGATACTGGAATCGAACAATCTGTCAAAGGAAATGGAAGGCATGGAAGGAGGAATTTCAGTTGTATCTTGACCTGACTCTGACGGAGACGTCAAAAGGAACGAAGGTAAAACTTTTATACTATCTGGAAGGAGAAACCGGTAGAGAGTTATGTAAAAATTTTACTAGGCTCATCAACGAAGGGAAGGACTGTTTTTTATCAACACTGCAACCCTAAACTAAACGAAACCAGTCAAGGGACTGATGAAGGATTTGACTAATATGTTACCG
The DNA here is from genome assembly GCA_039654105.1 of Coreius guichenoti. Classification (NCBI taxonomy): domain Eukaryota; kingdom Metazoa; phylum Chordata; class Actinopteri; order Cypriniformes; family Gobionidae; genus Coreius; species Coreius guichenoti. The sequence continues at coordinate 20,101,799 of CM077192.1, forward strand.
AATTGAAAATGCTCACTAGCACATGTAATTTTGGTGACATTTTTTGGGGACATTCTTTTGGAAACCATAGAGGGAAGACCAGTAGAAGAAATTCATGCTTTGAAACCGGTACAGACACATAAAATAGTAAAGGTTGACGAACCTTGAGCTGTCATTGCAAATTCTGTGGAAAGATGCACGATAGAGATAAATGAAAATGTTCAGCGTATGGGAAAACATGTAGGAAATGTGGAAAAGCCAATTATTTCACTGCTCTGTGCAAGTTAAAACGAACACATGGAAAAATTTTGAATAATGTAACAGAAACAGAGAGCGAGTTGTATGAGGACATTTGGAGCATCACAACTGAGTCTGTGAACAAAGTCACAAAGATTATGGACGGACAGCCAAGTCAACTGTTTGCTGTAATGCTGCTTGGAAACAACTCGGTTAAATTCCAGTAAGACCGTGGGGCAATGTGCAACATCATCCCAATAAATCTTGTGATTCCAGACATTCAATTAGAGAAAACAGCAGCAGTGGAAGGAGCATCTTCCTGCAGGACTGACGCTCACAAAATGTCAGAAACCACAACGAGAGAGCTGAAATACCACCAAATCCCTCCCACTAAACCAGACCACCAATAACTTAAAACTTTGAGAAACTCTTGTGCAATGTTTGCTTTGTTCTAAGCACCAGTCAGATATCTGACAGTATACACATAGGCAAGATTCAGGCTTTCAGCATTACAAACATCTCTTACTCAAAGCATTGACAACAAAATGTTATTAAAAATAGATTTTTATATTTTCTCAAGAGAATTTTAGTCGTGTTTGCATGTGGAAACGTTCGCTATCATGATGCTAGGGTGTTGCTGTTCTGTTTGTAGTTTGTTTTGATTTCTCAGCATTGCAGCAACGGGTGCGCTAATGCAGAAATTAGTGTAAATGTTATTTTTACAGCAAGTTTTCCTATTTAGGTCAACTACTGTCAGTTTAAAGAGAATCTTCCTGGTCATGTTATTTAAAGTCCAAATTTTAATAGCAACTTACCTGATTTTTTTCACAAAGAAGTGCAAACAGGCAGCCAATTCTAAAAATTTCATTGGTCATTGGTGATTGCATACACAAAGCTGAAATAAATACTAACCCTGCAGTGAAGTGACTGTGGTTTGTTACCGTGTTTGCAATGAGCAAGTCAATAGGCTAAACTAAGTTCAATTCTCAATGCTTGAAATTTGAAAAAAGGGGGAAAAAAACCCTGACATGCTTTTCAGTATGGGAGTTTATTTTTATTTGCAAATAATCACTAATTGTTGACGATAACATGACTGATACATGTAGGAAATACAGCTGTGTTATTTCAACTTACAGTTTATATCAGACCTCACTGCCTGAGTCGGAGTCACAGTCATTTACAACCAGAGATTTTCCAGCAATTGTAACAATGTGATTGTTATCTGACTGATGTTGTAGCACAGACCCTTTTGTGTGTGGCACCTTGAGAGTCGAATGCTGTTCAGTAAATGAAGAATCACGGGCATATGGGTTCAGTCTGAGTTATATATTTATTCACTCTGGAGAAAGAACAAGAGTAAAACATGGTGGCAGCTGCAAGATTTTTTTTGTTGCTGACAAATAAGTTTTGTTTTAGTGCCTAACGAAAAGAAGCGTGCCTTGTTGAACCGAAGCAAGCCTTATCGGATAAGATGGACGGCACACTCGGATTAAAGGGATAGTTCAACAAAAAATGAAAATTACCCCATGATTTACTCACCCTCAAGCCATCCTAGGTGTATATGACATTCTTCTTTCAGACGAATACATTCGGAGTAATATTAAAAAATGTCCTGTCTCTTCCCAGCATTATAATGGCAATAAATGGCAGCCCAAAATTTGAAGCCCAAAAAAGTGTATCCATCCATTATGAAAGTAATCCACACTGGGGGTTAATAAAGTCCTTCTGAAGCGAATCGATGGGTTTTTGTAAGAAAAATATCCCATTATAAACTTCCGGCGGACCGCCTTCCGTATTCAACTTACGAAAAAAGCGTAACTGGCGCAACGATGACGTTGAACGTAGTGTAAGCAGTTTGAAATGCGAGAGGAATTACACTTTCTTCATAAGTTGAATACGGAATGCGGCCTGCTGGAAGCTAGATATTTTACATTATAAAGTTTTAAATATGGATATTTTTCTTACACAAACCAATCGATTCACTTTAGAAGGCCTTTATTAACCCCCTGGAGCCGTATGGATTACTTTTATAATGGATGGATGCACTTTTTGGGCTTCAAATTTTGGGCTGCCATTCACTGCCATTATAATGCTTGGATTAGCTAGGACGTCTTTTAATATAACTCCGATTGTATTCGTCGAAAAAAGAATGTCATTTCACCTAGGATGGCTTGAGGGTGAGTAAATTATAGAATACATTTTTGGGTGAACTATCCACCGCCGACATTGATACTGGAATCGAACAATCTGTCAAAGGAAATGGAAGGCATGGAAGGAGGAATTTCAGTTGTATCTTGACCTGACTCTGACGGAGACGTCAAAAGGAACGAAGGTAAAACTTTTATACTATCTGGAAGGAGAAACCGGTAGAGAGTTATGTAAAAATTTTACTAGGCTCATCAACGAAGGGAAGGACTGTTTTTTATCAACACTGCAACCCTAAACTAAACGAAACCAGTCAAGGGACTGATGAAGGATTTGACTAATATGTTACCGAATTGAAAATGCTCACTAGCACATGTAATTTTGGTGACATTTTTTGGGGACATTCTTTTGGAAACCATAGAGGGAAGACCAGTAGAAGAAATTCATGCTTTGAAACCGGTACAGACACATAAAATAGTAAAGGTTGACGAACCTTGAGCTGTCATTGCAAATTCTGTGGAAAGATGCACGATAGAGATAAATGAAAATGTTCAGCGTATGGGAAAACATGTAGGAAATGTGGAAAAGCCAATTATTTCACTGCTCTGTGCAAGTTAAAACGAACACATGGAAAAATTTTGAATAATGTAACAGAAACAGAGAGCGAGTTGTATGAGGACATTTGGAGCATCACAACTGAGTCTGTGAACAAAGTCACAAAGATTATGGACGGACAGCCAAGTCAACTGTTTGCTGTAATGCTGCTTGGAAACAACTCGGTTAAATTCCAGTAAGACCGTGGGGCAATGTGCAACATCATCCCAATAAATCTTGTGATTCCAGACATTCAATTAGAGAAAACAGCAGCAGTGGAAGGAGCATCTTCCTGCAGGACTGACGCTCACAAAATGTCAGAAACCACAACGAGAGAGCTGAAATACCACCAAATCCCTCCCACTAAACCAGACCACCAATAACTTAAAACTTTGAGAAACTCTTGTGCAATGTTTGCTTTGTTCTAAGCACCAGTCAGATATCTGACAGTATACACATAGGCAAGATTCAGGCTTTCAGCATTACAAACATCTCTTACTCAAAGCATTGACAACAAAATGTTATTAAAAATAGATTTTTATATTTTCTCAAGAGAATTTTAGTCGTGTTTGCATGTGGAAACGTTCGCTATCATGATGCTAGGGTGTTGCTGTTCTGTTTGTAGTTTGTTTTGATTTCTCAGCATTGCAGCAACGGGTGCGCTAATGCAGAAATTAGTGTAAATGTTATTTTTACAGCAAGTTTTCCTATTTAGGTCAACTACTGTCAGTTTAAAGAGAATCTTCCTGGTCATGTTATTTAAAGTCCAAATTTTAATAGCAACTTACCTGATTTTTTTCACAAAGAAGTGCAAACAGGCAGCCAATTCTAAAAATTTCATTGGTCATTGGTGATTGCATACACAAAGCTGAAATAAATACTAACCCTGCAGTGAAGTGACTGTGGTTTGTTACCGTGTTTGCAATGAGCAAGTCAATAGGCTAAACTAAGTTCAATTCTCAATGCTTGAAATTTGAAAAAAGGGGGAAAAAAACCCTGACATGCTTTTCAGTATGGGAGTTTATTTTTTTTTGCAAATAATCACTAATTGTTGACGATAACATGACTGATACATGTAGGAAATACAGCTGTGTTATTTCAACTTACAGTTTATATCAGACCTCACTGCCTGAGTCGGAGTCACAGTCATTTACAACCAGAGATTTTCCAGCAATTGTAACAATGTGATTGTTATCTGACTGATGTTGTAGCACGGACCCTTTTGTGTGTGGCACCTTGAGAGTCGAATGCTGTTCAGTAAATGAAGAATCACGGGCATATGGGTTCAGTCTGAGTTATATATTTATTCACTCTGGAGAAAGAACAAGAGTAAAACATGGTGGCAGCTGCAAGATTTTTTTTGTTGCTGACAAATAAGTTTTGTTTTAGTGCCTAACGAAAAGAAGCGTGCCTTGTTGAACCGAAGCAAGCCTTATCGGATAAGATGGACGGCACACTCGGATTAAAGGGATAGTTCAACAAAAAATGAAAATTACCCCATGATTTACTCACCCTCAAGCCATCCTAGGTGTATATGACATTCTTCTTTCAGACGAATACATTCAGAGTAATATTAAAAAATGTCCTGTCTCTTCCCAGCATTATAATGGCAATAAATGGCAGCCCAAAATTTGAAGCCCAAAAAAGTGTATCCATCCATTATGAAAGTAATCCACACTGGGGGTTAATAAAGTCCTTCTGAAGCGAATCGATGGGTTTTTGTAAGAAAAATATCCCATTATAAACTTCCGGCGGACCGCCTTCCGTATTCAACTTACGAAAAAAGCGTAACTGGCGCAACGATGACGTTGAACGTAGTGTAAGCAGTTTGAAATGCGAGAGGAATTACACTTTCTTCATAAGTTGAATACGGAATGCGGCCTGCTGGAAGCTAGATATTTTACATTATAAAGTTTTAAATATGGATATTTTTCTTACACAAACCAATCGATTCACTTTAGAAGGCCTTTATTAACCCCCTGGAGCCGTATGGATTACTTTTATAATGGATGGATGCACTTTTTGGGCTTCAAATTTTGGGCTGCCATTCACTGCCATTATAATGCTTGGATTAGCTAGGACGTCTTTTAATATAACTCCGATTGTATTCGTCGAAAAAAGAATGTCATTACACCTAGGATGGCTTGAGGGTGAGTAAATTATAGAATACATTTTTGGGTGAACTATCCACCGCCGACATTGATACTGGAATCGAACAATCTGTCAAAGGAAATGGAAGGCATGGAAGGAGGAATTTCAGTTGTATCTTGACCTGACTCTGACGGAGACGTCAAAAGGAACGAAGGTAAAACTTTTATACTATCTGGAAGGAGAAACCGGTAGAGAGTTATGTAAAAATTTTACTAGGCTCATCAACGAAGGGAAGGACTGTTTTTTATCAACACTGCAACCCTAAACTAAACGAAACCAGTCAAGGGACTGATGAAGGATTTGACTAATATGTTACCGAATTGAAAATGCTCACTAGCACATGTAATTTTGGTGACATTTTTTGGGGACATTCTTTTGGAAACCATAGAGGGAAGACCAGTAGAAGAAATTCATGCTTTGAAACCGGTACAGACACATAAAATAGTAAAGGTTGACGAACCTTGAGCTGTCATTGCAAATTCTGTGGAAAGATGCACGATAGAGATAAATGAAAATGTTCAGCGTATGGGAAAACATGTAGGAAATGTGGAAAAGCCAATTATTTCACTGCTCTGTGCAAGTTAAAACGAACACATGGAAAAATTTTGAATAATGTAACAGAAACAGAGAGCGAGTTGTATGAGGACATTTGGAGCATCACAACTGAGTCTGTGAACAAAGTCACAAAGATTATGGACGGACAGCCAAGTCAACTGTTTGCTGTAATGCTGCTTGGAAACAACTCGGTTAAATTCCAGTAAGACCGTGGGGCAATGTGCAACATCATCCCAATAAATCTTGTGATTCCAGACATTCAATTAGAGAAAACAGACCAGGTACTTGTGATGTACAACAAAGGTACACTGAAACCAGTAAGCAAATGCCAGTTGAAGTTAAGAAATCCACGAAACAAAAGCTGTACAGACTGGAGTTTATGGTCGTCGACGCACACTCTGCAGTACCGTTACTAGGAAGCAAAGCAGTCTAGGGCATGAAACTAGTTAAAGTACAGTTTGAGGATATCCTGGTGGTGGATAATGCTGTGACAAAGACAGACAGACACGACACAGTCGGGCAATGAACAATGGAACAAATAATGAGTGAGTTTACAAATGTTTTCACAGGTGATTGCTGTCTGCCAGGCCGCTACAAGATTGAATCTGGGGTGGAGCCAGTGAAACTGCCAAAGTACCAGTCGCGATAATGGGACCGCTGAAGGAAGAGCTGAACAATCTCCAAGAACGAGGTATAATAAATCCTGTAAAACAAAGCACCGACTGGATAAGCAGTCTTGTTGTAAAGAAACCCAGCGGCAAATTGAGAATCTGCATAGACCCCAGACCGTTGAACAAAGCCTTAAAAAGGAGTCACTTCCCTCTGCCCACAATCGAGGACATCTTGCCGGAGCTGTCAAAAGCAAGAGTATTCACGGCCTGTGATGTAAAAAAATGGTTTCTGGCATGTCAAATTGGATGACCCATCAAGTTATCTCACCACGTTTGCAACGCCTTATGGGAGATACAGGTGGTTGAGAATGCCTATGGGAAGAAGCCCAGCCCCTGAGGTTTTCCAGAGAATGCTGAACCAGGCGTTAAAAGGATTTCAGTGCGCACACATAATCACAGACGATGTGTTGATAACAGGGGAAGGAGAAACACTGGAAATGGTGAATAAGGACCATGATCAAAAACTGAGACTGTTTTGATGAGATGAGAAACATCAAAAACATGCACACCAGTAGCCTGCTGGAGGTCATTTTGTAGGGCTCTGGCAGTGCTCCTCCTGTTCCTCCTCGCACAAAGGAGCAGAGACTGGTCCTGCTGCTGGGTTGTTGCCCTTCTACGTCCTTGTCCAGCTCTCCTTGTGTACTGGTCTGTTTCCCGGTATCTCCACCATGCTCTTGAAACTGTGCTGGGAGACGCACCAAACCTCCTTGCGACGGCACGTATAGATGTGCCATCTTGGAGGAGCAGGACTGCCTGTGCAACCTGATTGGGTTGCAGGTACTGCCTCAGACAGTGACAGGGACCCTAACAAAACACAAAACTAAAGACAAATCAGACAGGAAGAATAAGAAGAGAACAATTTACAAGGTATTAACAACTTAAAAGGTATGAGCGACAGGTGCACTTACACCTGACTGCATCAGTAATGCGACAACCATACCTAGTATGTTTTTCTCAGCATTTGCATTGTTTGGAATGTCTGCACAAAGGAGACGTCGAGCAGCTGCTCAAAGATCTCGCCTTTGGAGAAGACTGTTGATTTTATACTCGAAAAAATTAAACGTATCACTACTTGAAAATTAAGATTACCCCAGACTTGCATCGCTCGCCCACCCCATCTTTGATCAACATCTTGGGAAGCCAATCATGTGTGTTGGCGGATGGCTAGAAACGGAGTCTTTCACGTGGCTGAAGCTTGAAGTTTTGAGGCAGTTGAAGGCTGTAAATTCGTTGCTAAACTTTGCGGCAAAACTTAACTTAGAACACGAGACTCAACGGAAAGAAAAGAAACTAAGTAAAAGAAAGGAAAGTGAGTGAGACGAGAGTATAGATGGCTTGAAAGAAGCTGTTGTCCCATTTTCTCTGGTCTGCCGTTTGTTTCTGACTCCGTCTAATTCTTTGTTCGTGTTCTGAGATTTTAAACTCAGATGTCTGCCCATCCTTCTGGATGAGCTCTGACCAATTAGGTATTGTCTTTAGCTCAGAGGTGGCTGTTTCTCCTCCTCTCACCATAAATGACATGTTATCTGTGGTCTCTTAACTTCCCGCTCTAAGCAGAGAGTACAGTTTAGACATGATTTCTATTAATAAGAATACGACACATCTTACACAGATTTCAATCAAGCCATCTCCTGAATTATGAACAGATACATACAATGGTACCAAGCAAGGCACCCTTCCAATCAACCACTCAATAGTTATAACAATTACATAAATTGTGAGTGATCTACGCATAATGGTCACATGTATTGGTTGTAGACATGATATAGAATTATGCAGTAGAAGGATGTTTGATCAAAAGTACGGCTACCATCCTTTTTGAATGATTTCATGAATGAATGAATGAATCTCTGTGGGTTTTCTTGTGGATTTCAACTCTGTGTCACTCAGAGTTCATTCAAAAGTCGTTGAGAAGAAGATCTGTTTTGGATCTTTTGTCTTAGGGGTCAAACAATCTCTGCCGTTATCTTGGTGTGGCTCAAGCTGTGCCCTCTCCAAACCAATCCGTCTTTTACAAACTGCCTATGGTTGACAATGCTCTTCCTTTTAGCTAGGGTCATCTCTGGCCATAAAGTACTTAGCTGGAGGTTTCGTTAGTTAGCTCAGACTGGATGGAACCCACTTAATTTATTGTTCTATACTGTGGATTTGGGGTTGTAAGAATGGATTTCACCTGAGCATGAACTCAAGAAGTCTAATCTGCAATAAGACAATAAAACTTTCTCATCTGAATAGGAGATCTACAAGAGAAAACAAGACCCCACCTGCTCAATCTTATCCCACCCCCCCACCCCCCCCCCGACGAGTCCTGACCATCTCACCCTCTCTGTCTCAGGGCCCACATCATCATGCAAATCTCACAGATCCTGCCACAAGCGGTTTCTCTGTGGTCAAAATAAATACGTTTGGTGCGATTGGTAAAGAGGTTTCATTCCCACATCAGTAGAACAGGTCATCATAAAGAAAACAGGGCTTGTTCCCCTGGTGTGGGAGATGCTCATAAAGATCTTTTGATAAACATTTGCTGTCATCCCCCAAAGATAGGCGTGACCATTTGGGCACGAGAAAAGTTCAACCAAAAGCTGCATAAATATTTGGGTGCTAAATGTTTATTGTTCTTTGTTCTGGTTGAGTATTTAAAGGGAATTGGCAAACCACTCAGGGAAGCATCTGTATTCAGAACTTCCCACACTGTTGCGGTGTGTCTCTATTGCCAGGTAATGATGACTCTTGGAAACTCTTTTTATATTATTTTGTAATTGTATTGTATATTGTATGCTGATCAGTTGTGTATAATGGATTCTTTTTAATTCCTTTATTTGGTTTTTGCCTGGCTAAAATACACATTAATCTTGATTCATCTTGTATTTTACCGAAATCATTATTCTAGTATGGATCAATGTGGAGTCCTTTATTTCCGCAAATCTTTTGCCAGAATAGATCAAACCGAGGACCCCATGACTGAAGTATGGAGCGCAGCATGCAGGATAATCCGATTTCTGACTATTACTGTATTAGCACGTTGCAGCTCTTGTGTCTATTAATCAAATTACACTTTTTGTTGAGTAAGCAGGTGCGACCACTTAAAGGTAAAATATTCACTCTGCATTCCTCTGACTAATATCAGAACTGGCCAGTTTGTGTTCGTGAACGTGCGAATCGCGACGCGTCTGTTTCTGTGCGATATCGGGTCCCTTAATGAACGAATATTTGATCAGCCGTTAATTTATAAACGTAACAAACGTAACGAAATCACATACAATTAGAGTCAGATTAAATTATTCATGGAGTCAGATTGAAAATTGGATCTTCACATTTTAATAAATTAAAGTGATTCTTCCAGAAGCGCCAGAAAAGACATACATGCAGAAGTCCTTCAACTAGCTGCTGGATTCCTACGTTGGGCCAAGCAGGTGGAGCTTACAGGGTCTGGAGTGTTGAGTTGGGTTTTTGTGTGGAATTATGTTTGAATGAATCATCTGGAAGATTTGTTTGTGTCGGGTTCTCCCTCAAATCCTAGAGATGCGTGGGTACCCATCCGCCAACTGACCCGACTGGTTAAGCTTTGGTTATTGACAGACAATGTCACCGTGACGGATGTCGTAGAAAAGGTCACTGTTGATAGACTGCTACGTGCTCTACCTCGCCCACACCAACGTACCGCCGGACTACAAAATCCACACACTTTAGCAGAGCTTGTGGAGGCAGTGGAGCTGTCCGAGGCTGCAGTGGCAAGGGCATCGGGAGAGAGAGCTGCCTTCTTCTCCCGTAAGGGTACTGGGGAACGGTGAGGGATGAACGGCACCCACAAGTCTGTGAGCCTGGCGAGCCCTTTTCAGGCGCCTGGACAGGATGAGCCCATGCCGACTGACCCAAATCTGAGGCCCAAGCCTGGATGACAGGATGCATTGTGCACCATAATGTCCCCATCGGAGCCCCAGAAGAGGATGTCCGAGTGAACAGTCGTCGAGTTCGAGCCGTTCTGGACACGGGCAGCAGCGTCAGCCTCATTCAACCCGAACTTCTGGGAACCACAAAACTGGGCAGATCCCTCCTCCCAATCACCTGTGTTCATGGTGACATGAGGTATGTGCTGGCCCAAACCATCTCAATTTCTGCTTCCCTAGGAACCTGGATGGTTGAGGTTGGGGTGTTGAAGGACCTGCCGGTACCTGCCTTGCTGGGGCAGGATTGGCCAGGATTGGAGCAACTTCTACGACGTCGCGACAACCCTGTGCGCCGGAGGCGGAGACCCCGATCCTGGAAACAAAGAGCTTGTCAGGCTTAACATCGGATAGTGAGAGACCGGGTGAGTCTTTTCAAACTAATCTTGAAGTCTTCTCTGATCTGTTCTAGCAGATCACAGGGAGAGGGTCCCTGGGAAGAGAACAACGAGAGGACAATCGCTTGAAACACTGCTGGTCACAGGTCAGGGTGGTCAACGGCGCCGAACACCAGCCACCCCCACACCCCTCTCCATACTTCATTGTAAAGAATGACTTGTTATACTGTGTAGCGGAAAGACGAGGGAAACTAAAGGAACTGCTACTCCCAAGAAGCAAAACAGAGATGGTCCTCCACCTGGCACACTCCCATCTGCTGCTATGTTGCAGCAGAAAACATGTTGCAGCGGATAAGAGATTGCTTGCACTGGCCTGGGATGAATTCTGAAGTTTGGCGGTTCTGCCAGGCCTGTGGAGTTTGCCAACGAAATGCTCCTCAGAGACCCGCCCATGCCCCCTTTATTCCACTACCAATGTGAATGATTATGAATAATGCTCTGATTTACACCTGAGGAGACAATAGAACCCATAATGAGCTGCATAATTACGGTGGCCTAGTAGTGCACAACACAACGCAATATAAAAAGCAAACATAAGTTCACAACACAACGAAAAAGCCACAACACAACAAAATCAAGCCACAACACAACGAAAAAGCCACAACACAAAGAAATCAAGCCACAACACAACGGAAACAAGCCACAACACAAAGAAAAAGCCAGAACACAACGAAAAAGCCACAACACAACGGAAATGCTCCCAACCACTAGGGGGCTCTCAGAGCATGGTAAAGTATTAAAACATGTTAAAATTCCACAGCTTGATTGTATTGGTAAAACTGACTCATTAATGCACAACACAACATTGGAATTTGAACATTTAAAAAAAAAAAAAAAAGTCATTTTAATTCATACAAATTATACGTTTCAAGCACTTGGTGGAATTGGCAGACGTTCCCTTAGGCATCATGCGCCGTGGTAGCGGGTAAAAGCGTTCTCGAGTATAAATATGCAGCTATAATGCACGTAGGTGATTTTGAATTGATATTTCATGTCGATATACAATTGCACACTTAAAACTAATCGTAGTGTTCATATATTTGTAAGACTGGCGAATCTATAGAACAATGGTAAGGAAAACTAACTTTTCCTAATTTTTTTTTTCTAACTAGTGGTCGGGAGCATTTCCGTTGTGTTGTGACTTTTTCGTTGTGTTGTGGCTTGTTTCTGTTGTGTTGTGGCTTGATTCTGTTGGGTTGTGGCTTGATTTCGTTATGTTGTGGCTTTATTTTGTTGTGTTGTGAACTTATGTATGCTTTTTAAATTTCGTTGTGTTGTGCACTATTGGGCCACTGTGCATAATGACCTGCATAATGAATGAGCCTTTGAGTCAGGTATGTGACTGAGGGAGCTAAGGAACAAGACAAAAGAAATATATTTTGTTGTAGTTTATTTAGAATATGGTCATCTGACGTACTCATAACCACACCTTTAGTGACGGTGATCCATAGTCAGCAGTGACGTGAGTACCAATCACTACATTACTTAGCGTCCTTTGATGGACGGAAATAAAATCACTAGATTATTTTGTCCATTAGATCGAAAGTTCTGAAAAAGCCAATACATTTATCCTTCGAAGAAATCAGGACAGAAGTGTTTAAAAGAGGACAAAATAGATGGATTAAAACACCAGGTGTAAACGGGTATGTGTCTCCCTCGTCTACTTATGATCCCATCAACCAAAAACATCTTAATACCAGGTGTAAACAGGGCCTTTGTGATGGTGACATTGAAGTCATGCGACCATGGTGTAGTTCATTTATAGCCTATGTTTAGATTTTGACTTCTGCTAACTGTCTTTAAAGTTGTGTTCATTTGTGAATATTATCTTGATGAACAAAACATGTGAGATCATAAACATTTGTTGGTCACAGAGCTTATTTTCTGCAATAATTTAAAAGCCAATGGAAAACTTATTGGGTTTTTGTCTGGGGCACCAGAGTGACTGGAACAGGGAGAGCACTGTACATTTGTGCGAGAGCGAAGGGAATCTGTGTGCAAGCCGAGAGATTTGCGCTCACACATTACATGATAGTGTTTTCGCTCTACAAAAATGCTGTTTCAACATTTGGCAGTATAATAACACCACATATATCCACAAAAACATGAAGGGGAGTATGAAAGATATAATATCGCACCTGTGAAGATCAGGCGACATAAGCAACTTTGGGATTGAAGGTCCAGTGTACATCACTGTGACCGGGAACACTGAGCTTCACCATCAATTTGAGGTCAGTAGGAGGAGGTCTCTTCACGAGGTACTCAGAAAGGGCCTGTAGCACTACCATAGTAGACTGATGGGGGAAAAACAGTCATTATATGAATAACATTGTACCTTAAATACAAATATAAGACAATTAGTGAAGATTTACACATGGTTTTTACCTGAGTAGAGCCGTACCCTCCCCCAATGCCATGCTTCTCACTCAGCCATTGAAAGGGGGCGGCTGCTTCTTCCATGTGGCCACTTTTGATAAGCGCTAACAATGCGTAGCCTGTAGCTTCCAGTGTGAAGAAATAATTAGCAGAGTCTGGCCAGTGGGTACGATCTGAAGACAGAAAATAAAGAAAGATGAGATAGACAAGACCACACAAAGCAACATATTTAATATTTTTGCTTTCAAAAGCTAAGTACCAGGTGAGGCTAATTTTAACAAACATGCTCTTGTGGCAGCCGTGGTTGGAAACTGCTAAGGCGTAGCATGCTATAGCCGCTGTGTACGGCCTTGTCAGCCGGGGGAAATGCTCTCTTATATACATCGCTGCTTTTCTGGACTTGTCCTGCAATGATCGATTGAATATAGAAAATACAATTGGCACCATTAATCATAAAAAAAGTATGTTATTAAAATTTCATTTTTCTGGTTTGCCCGGAAGTACATGAATCAGTATTGCACCTTTGTCTATTTACTCAGCTGTGTGTTGAATCCGGTTAAATAGTGCTTGTATTGTGCATAATTTTAGTAATTCCCACAGGTTCGCTCACACCAAAAGCGTGTGCACCACTCATCTATATAAGTGGAGTGCACAACCCGCCTCTCAAACAGCTTGTGAGTCGCAAGTACCAAAATGAGTGGCTTACTGCACTTAAATGATCAAACACATACAAAATTATTTCAAAATGCCCGTCTTGGCGAGTATTCAGTTAATCACAGTCAGTTTGGGGAGGTAAATAGTTGAGAAAGATAACATGCTGTGCAACAGTATATTGGATCCGTGCATAAACTCTTAAAGTGACAGCAGCCTAATATTCCTGCTACCGTCTGTCATGTTAATCAAAGAACAAAAGACAGAAAATCACCCTCTTCTCTTGCCTGAATAATTTTTATAACTTTAATTGTAATCATTAATATTAAATGATCTTATTTCATTTTAACAGTAAAGACTATCCAGTGTTATTTTACATTTGATTACTTTAATTTCTGTAGTATTTCTTACCTGAATAATAACCTACTGTTAGACCCACTTGAAAACCTTAAAGTCATGTTTACTTTATATCTCTCTTTATTTTATTGCATTTATTTGTGCTGTTGTTTGAAATTTGTTCATTTGCTCTTATTTTATTACTGACTTTTTACTTGTGGTTTTATGAAAATAAAAGTTTGCATTGAAGAAAAGTAGATTTTTATTTGTATATGCTATCAAATCAAGCGTAGCGTTAGTTCTGGCAGGTCACGTTAGCCAAGCTCGCATCAGCTGACTGTCAGCTGATCCACATCTACCTATAGGAATAAGACGCCTATCACCGCATTCCTATATATATGGTTCATTTAGTATTATCAGCAGCTTTATCGCGTTGCTCAAGAGCTAAATAAACGGTGATTTATTCCCCACACGGATTTCACCTCATGTTCAAGTTTGTGAACAAACACACTAATTCGCCGCATTGATTATAAGCTGCTCGATTTGGAATATCGATACCTATATATACAAACCCGATTCCAAAAAAGTTGGGACACTGTACAAATTGTGAATAAAAACAGAATGCAATGATGTGGAAGTTTCAAATTTCAATATTTTATTCGGAATACAACATAGAGGACATATCAAATGTTTAAACTGAGAAAATGTATCATTTTAAGGGAAAAATAAGTTGATTTTAAATTTCATGGCATCAACACATCTCAAAAAAGTTGGGACAAGGCCATGTTTACCACTGTGTGGCATCCTCTCTTCTTTTTATAACAGTCTGCAAACGTCTGGGGACTGAGGAGACAAGTTGCTTAAGTTTAGGAATAGGAATGTTGTCCCATTCTTGTCTAATACAGGCTTCTAGTTACTCAACTGTCTTAGGTCTTCTTTGTCGCATCTTCCTCTTTATGATGCGCCAAATGTTTTCTATGGGTGAAAGATCTGGACTGCAGGCTGGCCATTTCAGTACCCGGATCCTTCTACGCAGCCATGATGTTGTAATTGATGCAGTATGTGGTCTGGCATTGTCATGTTGGAAAATGCAAGGTCTTCCCTGAAAGAGACGACGTCTGGATGGGAGCATATGTTGTTCTAGAACTTGGATATACCTTTCAGCATTGATGGTGCCTTTCCAGATGTGTAAGCTGCCCATGCCACACGCACTCATGCAACCCCATACCATCAGAGATGCAGGCTTCTGAACCAAGCGCTGATAACAGCTTGGGTTGTCCTTGTCCTCTTTAGTCCGGATGACATGGCGTCCCAGTTTTCCAAAAAGAACTTCAAATTTTGATTCGTCTGACCACAGAACAGTTTTCCACTTTGCCACAGTTCATTTTAAATGAGCCTTGGCCCAGAAAAAACGCCTGCGCTTCTGGATCATGTTTAGATATGGCTTCTTTTTTGACCTATAGAGTTTTAGCCGGCAATGGTGAATGGCACGTTAGATTGTGTTCACCGACAATGTTTTCTGGAAGTATTCCTGAGCCCATGTTGTGATTTCCATTACAGTAGCATTCCTGTATGTGATGCAGTGCCGTCTAAGGGCCCGAAGATCACGGGCATCCAGTATGGTTTTCCGGCCTTTGACCCTTACGCACAGAGATTGTTCCAGATTCTCTGAATCTTTGGATGATATTATGCACTGTAGATGATGATAACTTCAAACTCTTTGCAATTTTTCTCTGAGAAACTCCTTTGTGATATTGCTCCACTATTTTTCGCCGTAGCATTGGGGGAATTGGTGATCCTCTGCCCATCTTGACTTCTGAGAGATACTGCCACTCTGGGAGGCTCTTTTTATACCCAATCATGTTGCCAATTGACCTAATAAGTTGCAAATTGGTCCTCCAGCTGTTCCTTATATGTACATTTAACTTTTCCGGCCTCTTATTGCTACCTGTCCCAACTTTTTTGGAATGTGTAGCTCTCATGAAATCCAAAATGAGCCAATATTTGGCATGACATTTCAAAATGTCTCACTTTCAACATTTGATATGTTATCTATATTCTATTGTGAATAAAATATAAGTTTATGAGATTTGTAAATTATTGCATTCCTTTTTTATTCACAATTTGTACAGTGTCCCAACTTTTTTGGAATCGGGTTTGTATATATATATATATATATATATATATATATACACACACACACACACACACACACATATATATATATATATTAATATATATATTAGTGCTGTCAATCTATTAAAAAAATTTACAAATTAATCGCACATTTTTCTGTAATTAATCGCAATTGCACCTAACATTACATTTTTAATATTTTTATATTGTAATAATTTCTCAGTTAATCTCCAAATTAATGTAGAAACAACATAAAGACAGTACATTTTAAATATTTGATCTAACAGGTAGGAAATATACATTTACATTTACATTTAAATTTATTCATTTTGCAGACACTTTTATCCAAAGCGACTTACAAACGAGGAATACAGGAAGCATTCGTCAAGAAGAGGAGAATAAACAAAAAGTGCTCAAAATACGAAGTTTCAGACATTGCTTAGAGTAGCATAAGCTAGAATAGGGAGGGAATAAAGGAAAATAAAGGGATAGGATTTTTTTTTTTTTTTTAAGATGAGGTTAAGTGCTCACAGAAGAAATTAGTTTTCAGCTGTCTTTTGAATGTTGTCAGTGATTCTGCATTCTGGATGAAGGCGGGAAGATTGTTCCACCAGCAAGGAACAGTGAACGAAAATGTTCTGGAGAGTGATTTCGTGCCTCTCTGTGGTGGTACCACGAGCCGTCGGTCCTTTGCTGAGCGAAGGCTTCTAGTGGGGATGTAGACTTCTAAGAGCGAGTGGAAGTATGCAGGTGCTGAGCCTGTGGTAGATCTGCAGCAAGCGTCAATGCCTTGAACTTGATGCCAGCAGCGAGTGATAGTCAGTGCAGAGAGATGGAGAGAGGTGTGACGTGGGCCCTTTTGGGCTTGTTGAAGACAAGACGTGCCGCTGCGTTCTAAATCATTTGAAGCGTTTTGATTGCACATGATGGAAGTCCAGCCAGAAGCGCATTGCAGTAGCCAAGCCTATGAATGACCAGGGACTGGACGAGAAGCTGTGTTGCATGCTCAGTTAGGAAAGGCCTGATCTTCCTGATGTTGTGCAGCGCAAACCTGCATGACTTCAATTTCAATTTCTGTGTATTTTATTCAAATATACAGAAATTAAATAAAGTTATCAAACACTTCACAGTCTTTACAAATTTAATATGGATTAATATCCGATGTCCTCACAACTATATATATATATATATATATATATACAAATATATATACAGTGCATCCGGAAAGTATTCCCAGCGCTTCACTTTTTCCACATTTTGTTATGTTACAGCCTTATTCCAAAATGGATTAAATTCATTATTGTTTTCCTCAATTCTACAAACAATACCCCATAATGACAACGTGAAAGAAGTTTGTTTGAAATCTTTGCAAATTTATTAAAAATAAAAAATGCAAAAAAAAAAAAATCCCATGTATATAAGTATTCACAGCCTTTTCTCGATACTTTGTTGAAGCACCTTTGGCACCAATTACAGCCTCAAGTCTTTTTGAGTATGATGCTACAAGCTTGGCACACCTATTTTTGGGCAGTTTCTCCCATTCTTCTTTGCAGGACCTCTCAAGCTCCATCAGGTTGGATGGGGAGCGTCGGTGCACAGCCATTTTCAGATCTCTCCAGAGATGTTTAATCGGGTTTAAGTCTGGGCTCTGGCTGGGCCACTCAAGGGCATTCACAGAGTTGTCCCGTAGCCACTCCTTTGTTATCTTGGCTGTGTGCTTAGGGTCGTTGTCCTGTTGGAAGATGAACCTTCGCCCCAGTCTGAGGTCCAGAGCGCTCTGGAGCAGGTTTTCATCAAGGGTGTCTCTGTACATTGCTGCATTCATCTTTCCCTCGATCCTGACTAGTCTCCCAGTTCCTGCCGCTGAAAAACCTCCCCACAGCATGATGCTGCCACCACCATGCTTCACTGTAGGGATGGTATTGACCAGGTGATAAGCTGTGGCTGGTTTCCTCCAGACATGACGCTTGCCATTCAGACCAAAGAGTTCAATCTTTGTTTCATCAGACCAGAGAATTTTGTTTCTCGTGGTCTGAGAGTCCTTCAGGTGCCTTTTGGCAAACTCCAGGCGGCCTTTTACTGAAGAGTGGCTTCCGTCTGGCCACTCTACCATATAGGCCTGATTGGTGGAGTGCTGCAAAGATGGTTGTTCTTCTGGAAGGTTCTCCTCTCCCCACAGAGAAACGCTGGAGCTCTGTCAGAGTGACCATCGGGTTCTTGGTCACTTCCCTGACTAAGGCCCTTCTCCCCCGATCGCTCAGTTTGGCCAGGCAACCAGCTCTAGGAAGAGTCCTGGTGGTTCCAAACTTCTTCCATTTACAGATGATGGAGGCCGCTGTGATCATTGGGACCTTCAATGCTGCAGATATTTTTCTGTACCCTTCCCTAGATCTGTGCCTCAATACAATCCTGTCACGGAGGTCTATTGACAATTCCTTGGGCTTCATGGCTTGTTTTGTGCTCTGACGTGCACTGTTAACTGTGGGACCTTATATAGACAGGAGTGTGCCTTTCCAAATCATGTCCTATCAACTGAATTTACCACAGGTGGACTCCAATCAAGTTGTAGAAACATGATGATCAGTGGAAACAGGATGCACCTGAGCTCAATTTTGAGTGTCATGGCAAAGGCTGTGAATACTTATGTACATGTGATTTTTTCGTTTTTTATTTTTATTAAATTTGCAAAGATTTCAAACAAACTTTTTTCACGTTGTCATTATAGGGTATTGTTTGTAGAATTGAGGAAAAAAAATGAATTTAGGAATAAGGCTGTAACATAAAAAAGTGAAGCGCTGTGAATACTTTCCGGATGCACTGTATATATATATATATAAAAACAATCGCATATAACACAACATTATATGATTTGACACTAAAAACACTAAAAAGAAAAGCAGGCCGAAAGCGGTCCGGAACGACGACTTCTCTCGCTTCTACCAGCAAGCCCGAGGCGCCCACCGAGGCCGTCCCAGAACCAGAGCCGCAGATCCTTGAAGCCCCGGAGCCCAGGCAGGTGGATAAGTCCATCGCAGAGCCAGGAGCAGATCTGTGGTCCACGGATCCAGTTCCCACCCTCGAATCTTCGCCGGTCCCTTCCGGAAATCTTCTTCAGCCCTCATCCCTGTCTCACTTCCTGATCCAATTGCCATCACTGGTTACGGCCAGTCCCCTGGATCCGTCGGCGCCATGGCTGGTGTCATCTAGCTCCTCGGCTCTGTCACCACCGCTAGCTCCGTGCGGCTCACC
Source organism: Coreius guichenoti (assembly GCA_039654105.1). NCBI lineage: Eukaryota > Metazoa > Chordata > Actinopteri > Cypriniformes > Gobionidae > Coreius > Coreius guichenoti. Next base: position 20,121,221 of record CM077192.1, read on the forward strand.
TGCCTCGCCTAGGACTTCTCCTTCACCATTTTGGCATGAGGTAGAGTCCCCGGCTGAACCTCTGGCCTCCAGGTCCACATCTCCACCTCTGCCTGTCAGCCCGTCGCCTTCACCTAGACTCATCGCTCCCTCGTCACTGCCGTGGCCCTTCTGCCCGGAGACTCCGCTGGACTCCTTCGGAACTCCAGGTCGGCCTTCGGCGGTCGACACCCAGCTTCTGCCACAGACTTCCAACGATGCCTACACCCTGCACCCCTACGGCGTCATCGGGCTCCTCCCTTCCTCTGACCTCCCCGTCATCTCAATCAGCCGGATCCCTGTCAGTGCCGGATCCCTGTCACCGCCTTAGTCCTGTGAACCAGCGGCTCGGCGCCAAGCTTCCAGGTCTGCGATGTCGCCCTGGTCCGTCACCCGCTCTGTTCCGCCGGTTCCCCTCACCATGATTCTGCTTCCGCCGATCGGTCCCAGGGTTCTGTCTACCCTGGATCCTCCCTCCATCAGCACCACCATGGTACCGGGGCCCGCCTACCCCAGGCACCTGTCTGTCACCAGCTCCACGCCCTCCACCGAACCCTTCCCCTCATTGCTACTTCCTGAACTTGGTTGTCATCACGGCGCGAGGACACAATCCGATGGACAAGTCTGGGTTTGGCGGTTGCCAGGAGAACGGTACTTGCCTGACTGCATTGTGCCAAGTGTAAAGTTTGGTGGAGGGGGGATTATGGTGTGGGGTTGTTTTTCAGGGTTTGGGCTTGGCCCCTTAGTTCCAGTGAAAGGAACTCTTAATGCTTCAGCATACCAAGGCATTTTGGACAATTTCATGCTCCCAACTTTGTGGGAACAGTTTGGGGATGGCCCCTTTCTGTTACAACATGACTGCGCACCAGTGCAAAAAGCAAGGTCCATAAAGACATGGATGAGTGATTTTGGTGTGGAGGAACTTGACTGACCTGCACAGAGTCCTGACCTCAACCCGATAGAACACCTTTGGGATGAATTAGAGCGGAGACTGCGAGCCAGGCCTTCTCGTCCAACATCAGTGCCTGACCTCAAAAAAGCGCTTCTAGACGAATGGTTAAAAATTCCCATAAACACACTCCTAAACCTTGTGGAAAGCCTTCCCAGAAGAGATGAAGCTGTTATAGCTTCAAAGTGTGGGCCAACTCCATATTAAACCCTACGGATTAAGAATGGGATGACTATAGATAGATAGATAGATAGATAGATAGATAGATAGATAGATGCGCAAATGCAAAATTACTAAAACTAAAAAGCTAACTCATAATATTAATAAATACTGTGAATAATACTACAATTACACTGCTTCTGAGTCAGTTTTAGAGCCTAACAGCCCGTGGTCACCGTCCACTTTCAATTTATGGAAAAGAGCAGCTTGGACATTCTCCATTTCTGTTCAGCAAATGAACATGAAGGGTGAACTATCCCTTGAAGCAGTAAACGTCACAACAGAAATTAAATTACCGTCATGCTTAATGGCAGGCCAGGTTTGAAATACTTTGGTTTGTCCCTGAAGGAGAGCACGTAGGGTGATATTACTATTTTAATGCCGGATTTCTCTGCTTCGACAAGGTCGCTACCTGAGAAGAAAGTGGCAAGACGTAAGAATGTTTTCAGAAAAGAAAATTAATAATGAGGCAAACGCTGATATTGAATGATTTCCACACCTGAGCTGGTCATTACTGACGCTTTGACAAACACAGAAGACCTCACTAGGCTGTTTGTGTCAGTATAGACCCTCTTTATCTCCTCCATACTCAAACTAACAATTCCTCCATTCAGCTGCAATTTATAAAACATAGATAACAATAGTCTCTTTCTACAAAGCTGATTTAAGATACTTAAAGTGAAGTTTTCTTTCTTGATTAACCACTTACATCATTTAGTTGCTTCATAGATGTGAGCCTCTTCTCACCATTTATTTCAATACCAAACAGCACATATGCAACACCTTGCACTGGTTCACCATAAAGATACCTGGAAGAAATATATACAGTGTGAAGTATCAAATCAAAATCAAATCACCTTTATTTATATAGCGCTTTTTACAATCGCAATTGTTTCAGGAAACAGGAAAATAATGCAACGGAATTTGATTCAGCTGTACAGCCGCTCTGATGAAAACGGTGATGTCATCCACCTCATTTCAATTATCATATAGTGTCAATGCGGGCAGATCAGTAATATAGTTGAAATTTAAGTGTCCCCAACTGAGCAAGCCAAAAGCCAAAGGCGACGGTGGCAAGGAACCAAAACTCCTTCAGGGCCAGAATGGAGAAAAAAACCTTAGGAGAAACCAGGCTCAGTCGGGGTGCCAGTTCTCCTCTGGCCGACGAACAAATAGTGTATGATTATGATTCTGGCAACATTACAGGTCAGAAGTCATATTAGATCAATAGATATTCGTAGGATTATTCGAAAGATTGGAGTCGTTACGCCGGGGACGGGTTTAATGAGGATGTCGTGTTGATGCGGCATTTACAGGGGGGAGTTTAATTGACACAGTCTCTACAGACACTTCAGGGATATGGTCGTCATGTCCAGGCTAAGGTCCACCATCTGGTCTGGATACGGCCCAGATCCGGCCGACTGCAGTAAACCTCGGGATAAACAGAGAGACTAACATTAGCGTAGATGCCATTCTTCTTATGATGTAACGAGTACATCAGGTGTTATGGGAAGTGTTCCCGGTTCCGGCTGACCTAGTTAATGCAGCCTAAAACAATAATTTAACTGATTTGAATAATAGAAATTAAAAATGTTTTATGTGTATGCCATAGTAAAGAGATGTGTTTTTAGTCTAGATTTAAACTGACAGAGTGTGTCTGCTTCCCGAACAATGCTAGGAAGACTGTTCCAGAGTTTAGGTGCTAAATAGGAAAAGGATCAACCGCCTGCAGTTGATTTTGATATTCTAGGTATTATCAACTGGCCAGAATTTTGAGACCGGAATAGACGTGATGGAGTATAATGCGTTAAGAGCTCGCTCAAGTACTGGGGAGATAAACCATTTAGTGCTTTGTAAGTAATCAGCAAGATTTAAAAATGTATACGATGTTTAATAGGGAGCCAATGCAGTGTTGCCAGAACCGGGCTAATATGGTCATACTTCCTGGTTCTAGTAAGAACTCTAGCTGCTGCGTTTTGGACAAGCTGCAGTTTATTTATTAAGCGAGCAGTGCAACCACCCAGTAGAGCATTACAATAATCTAGCCTTGAGGTCATGAACGCATGAACTAACTGTTCAGCATTTTGCATTGAAAGCATGTGCCGTAATTTAGATATATTTTTAAGATGGTAGTATGCAGTTTTACAGATGCTAGAAACGTGGCTTTCAAATGAGAGATTGGTATCAAAGAGCACACCCAGGTTCCTAACTGACGACGAGGACTTGACAGAGCAGCCATCGAGTGTTAGACAGTATTCTAGGTTACTACTTGTGGAGTTTTTTTGTCCAATGATTAAAAATTCATTTTTTTCTGAATTAAGTTGCAGGAAATTACTAGTCATCCAATTTTTTATATCAGCTATGCATTCCATTAATCTTGTGAATGGGTAAGTTTCGTCAAGGCGTGAAGAAATATAGAGCTGAGTATCGTCAGCATAACAATGAAAATTAACGCCATGCTTCCTAATAATATCTCCCAGTGGTAGCATGTACAGGGTGAAAAGCAACGGTCCTAGCACTGAGCCCTGCGGTACTCCATACTGAACTTGTGTTCGGTGTGACATCTCTTCATTTACTGCTACAAACTGATAACAGTCAGATAAGTATGATTTAAACCATGCCAATGAAATTCCACTAATGCCAACATAATTTTTGAGTCTATTCAAAAGAATGTTGTGGTCGATAGTATCGAATGCAGCGCTAAGATCGAGTAACACTAACAGAGAGATACAACCACGATCGGATGATAAGAGTAAATCATTTGTAACTCTAATGAGAGCAGTCTCAGTACTATGATACGGTCTAAATCCTGACTGGAAATCCTCACAGATACCATTTATTTCTAAAAAGGAGCATAATTGTGAGGACACAGCCTTTTCTAGTATTTTTGACAGAAAGGGTAGATTTGAGATTGGCCTGTAATTGACTAATTTTGTAGGATCAAGTTGCGGTTTTTTAATAAGTGGTTTAATAATAGCCAACTTAAAAGTTTTTGGTACATATCCTAATGTCAAGGATGAATTAATGATATTAAGGAGAGGATCTATGACCTCTGGAAGCATCTCTTTTAGTAGTTTAGTCGGTATGGGGTCGAGCATACATGTTGTCGATTTTGATGATTTAACGAGTTTAGCCAATTCTTCTTCTCCTATAGCAGTGAATGAATGTAATTTTTCCTCAGTGACACTACAATGCACTGTCTGATGTGATACTGTAGTAGACGGCTGCATGGTTATAATTTTTTTCCTAATATTATCAATCTTACAAGTAAAGAAGTTCATAAAGTCATTACTGCTGTGCTGTTTACAAACATCAGAAGGTAAAGCTTTATCTTTGGTTAATTTAGCCACTGTATCGAATAAATACCTAGGGTTGTGTTTGTTTTCTTCTAAGAGAGTCGAGAAATAAGCAGATCTAGCAGTTTTTAGGGCCTTTCTGTATGCAATCATGCTCTTTTTCCACGAAATGCGAAAAACTTCTAGTTTTGTTTTCTTCCAGCTGCACTCCATTTTTCTGGCTGCTGTTTTAAGGGCCCGGGTGTGCTCGTTGTACCACGGCGTTGGACTGTTTTCTTTAATCTTCTTTAAGCGCCGAGGAGCAACTGTGTCTAAAGTGCTGGAAAAGAGAGAGTCAATAGTTTCTGTTGCAACATCGAGTTCCTCTAGGCTATCTGGGATGCTGAGGAGATGAAACTGATGAGGAAGATTATTTACAAAGAAATCTTTAGTCGCAGCAGTGATAGTCCTGCCATATTTGAAGCGAGGGGATGGCTTTGCAGCCTTTGCTAAATTAAGTGTACATGATACTAGGTAATGATCTGAGATGTCATTGCTCTGCTGCAGAATTTCAATGGTATCAACATTTATTCCATGTGACAGTATTACGTCTAACGTATGATTACGGCGATGAGTGGGTCCTGACACGTGTTGCCTTACTCCAATAGAGTTTAGAATGTCTCTAAATGCCAATCCCAATGCGTCTTTTTCATTGTCTACATGGATATTAAAATCACCAACAATTAGGACTTTATCTTCAGCCAGTACTAACTCTGATAGAAAATCAGCAAATTCTCTGGTAAAGTCTGTATGGTGCCCTGGTGGCCTGTATACAGTAGCCAGCACAAATGTCAAACGGGATTTATCAATTTCACTACATAACGTTACATAAAGCACCAAAACTCCAAAGGAATTATATTTGAAAACTAGACTTCTGAGTAATACCGAAGATATTATTATAAATTACAGCAACACCTCCCCCTTTACCTTTATCATTTGATCATCTGTATTATATCTGTTGTTTATTTGTTGGACATCAATTAAAATTTTACCGTTGAATGGTTTTGATGGTTTTTTGTATTTACTAATTCGTGGAACAGACACAGTCTCTATGTGATAATATCTAGGTGAAAGAGTCTCTATGTGCTGGGATTTATCTGACTTCTGTGACGTGAGACAGCTAGCAGGCGGTCGGGTAAGCCAGTCCGCCTGCTTCCTGACCTGGGCCCCAGTTAGTCAATGTTTAGCTCTAAGACAATGTGCCAATTTACTAGGGAGAAGAGTGGCACCATCCCAGGAAGGATGAATACCATCTTTTTTCAACAGGTCAGGTCTGCCCCAAAAGCTTTTCCAATTGTCTATGAACCCTATGTTATTTTGCGGACACCACTTAGACAACCAGCCATTGAGTGATGATAGCCTGCTAAGTATCTTATTTTTTGTCAAAAGTGTTGGAGAAGATTGTCTTTCTTCAACTCTCTGCATTCTCTTTGCCACTTATCTCTAGCTACCTAGGGCCACTCTCTAGAAATGTTCATCCATACGCAAAAAATCTGGGTGTATTTCTTGACTCAGAGCTGAATTTTGCTAAGCAGGTTAGCGCTATGGTGAAAACTAGTTTCTACTACTTTAGATTAATAGCTAAAATGAAACCTATGCTCTCATCTAGAGATCTAGAGATCTAGAGATCTAGAGATAATCATCCATGCTTTTATATCATCTAGACTGGACTATTGTAATGTCGTGTATTTAGGACTCTCTCAGTCATTGGTGAATCGATTGCAGCTAGTTCGAAATGCCGCTGCTAGACTATTGACTGGTATAAGAAAGAGGGACAGAATCACCCCGATGTTATCATCAGATTTCGGATTGACTTCAAGGCCATATTAATAATTTTTTTTATTTTAAATGTTCTCGCGACCTCCTATTTGACAGATCTCATTATTCCGCACTGGCCAGTAAAGAATACAGAGATGGGCAGATAAATTATTGCTCCATGTACCACGATCCCGACTCAAGCGAAAAGGTGACCGTGCCTTTTTGATAGCCAGTCCTAGGCTATGGAATAACTTACCGCTTGCCATCCGCTCTGTCCCCACATTGAACGCTTTTAAAACAGCTTTGAAAAAGCACTTTTATAGCTTGGTGTTTGAGCCAGGAGAGAACTAAATATTAATTGTATGTTGTGGTGTTTTTGTTTTTTCTTTGTTTGGTTTTATTGATTGCTTTGTACAGCACTTTGGGCTGCACTTGAGGCAGTAGTAATGTGCTCTATAAGAAAATAAACTAAACTAAACTATTTATTTAAATAGCAATTTAAATTTTCAGCATCATTACTCCATCATTACAGTCTTTGGTAAAATGATAAAAAAGTCGCTGTTTGGATTTAAATCTGCAAATGTTTAAGAGTCAATGGCTAGATCATTATTGCAGTGATTATTATGTTTCTAGCATGTTATATGTTTGGGAACAGTTCTTCTAACCCTAATTGATGGAGTGTGTAGCTTTTCATTTCTCAAACAACCATGTAGGAAGACACATCATGGCCATATTCCAGGATGACAATGTCAAGATTCATGCTCAAATTGTGAATGGTTGGGAGGGAGCATGAAGAATCATTTTCACACATGAATTGCCACCGTAAGACCTTAAATTCATTGAAAGTCTTTTGGATGTGCTGGAGGAGACTTTATAGAGTGCTGGACTCTTGCATTGTCAATACAAGATCTTGACCAAAAAATGGTGCACCTCTTGATGTAGTGTTACTTCAGCGTCCATCAGATACATTCAGATCATTCAGAGTAGTTTGATTCACACACCTGGCTGTTATTTCTACTTCCAGCTTATCTGCATCTAGACCGAGGTGGGTTGTCTTTGGAGTCAAAGTGACATTGAACGCTGGGAGCACTTGGGAGCAAGAAACAAATGGCGTTAACCCACCAACAGAGGGGGGGAAAAATAAGGATCTGAAGGTAATATGAATTGCTTACCGTATTTCTTTACTTCAAACTCTCTGGTGTAAATGTTCTCTTTCCCTTGATCAAACTTTGCAACAAATTTCCACTTGCCCTCTCTAGAAAGTCAAAAAGATCAGCAGCTACACATTATAATTATATTATCATATTAATATATAATATTAAATATAAATTACATTATTTTATTATCTTATAATTGAATTAAATATACATTATATAAATATATATATATATATATATATATATAGCAATTTTAAATATTTTATATATAATTAATAGTGATGTTGATTAATCACGATTAATCGCATCTAACATAAAAGTTTTTCTTTACATTATATATATATATGTGTGTATACACCAATCAGGCATAACATTATGACCACTGACATGTTAAGTGAATAACAATGATTCCCATTCAATCGGTCACTCCGACACCACGTCGGACCAACGAATAGGAATCTCGCCAGAGAAGCCAATCTACTAAACAAGCCTTTGCACACTGGCATGCAATGATTGCAGCAGCTGCTCTGCCTCACAGCGCAGGTATAAATGAGCAGCAGGTGCTTGCATTTAATCAGCTTTTCGCATCGGAGCTGAGCGGTTTATGTTTCCTGCTCTCTACAAAGCGTGTTAACATTATATGAGTCAAGCTCTTCGAGTGGACCTCTCCTCCAGTGGCAGAGCCAGGATTTTTGGTGTCTGGGGTCTGGGGTGGCACAGAAATCTTAATTATTTCAACATAAAAATGAGTTTGACTATAATGTACTGGACTATTTTAGTGCCTACAACACAACTGAATACAGTTAATTTGCACTTAATTGTAATTGAAATAGTAGTGAATTAGATCATGGAATACTGAGTGAATTTGACCATTTTTGTGTTATTCCTCACCTTGAGGCATATTAATAAAGAGGCTCACATTATAGCTAAAGTTCAACTTGCTCAGTTAGCTCGGTTCTGGTTCTCAAAAACCCATTAGCTTATTCTCCATTGTTGCATCTTCATAGATGAGACATGCAGTTAACTTCATAGCCTTGATTATTCAATTCATTTTTATATAATCAATGTACTCTTCAACAATTCTGAGTTTTCTAAAACTTGCAACCGAAAAAGTAAACACTGAATCTATCACAGTTCTATCATAAATTAAACTCAGTACAAAAGAAAAAAGTGTGTTCTCTATTGAATCCCCTATATGTACAAGAATGTAAATAAGGGCGGAAGTCAACATTTCATTTTATGCATTTAAATATGATCCATTGTTGTTTGTATACTTTACAAATTAGGCTAAAGCAAAATTAGCACATATCCTCTAGTAAAAAATGCACAGTATTCACATTTATTTGTGCATTAAAAAATTACATATCAGCTTATGCCTTATATTGTGATCTCACATGGCAGAATATTTAATTCCAGAGACATGTTATGCGTATTTAACAAATACATACATGCATGCACAGTTTTGACTTAACTTTAATCGCCTCTTTGGTTATTTAATGACGTAATTGACGACAGAACTCAACTACAACTTTGCATGCTCGTAGTTTCTTTTGCGCTTTATTTGAAGTGTTAAAAGCGCGCCGCATTTGTGCGTGATATTGAAGGGTGCAGAAGTGTCACCAGTTTTCACACACATCTTTCAAAATAAAAGTGGCATCGAAAAAACAGAGAATTATGTTTGTTATTTTTTCTGTGACTGCACATAATGTGACTCACTCAAAACGGTCTTGAATCCACCAGTTGAGAAACATGTATCTACTGTTTGCCGTTCACTGTTGTTCTGCTGAAGCTCATTCGGCACCTGTACCTTTTCCGAACTCGTTTGACTTGTGCCTGGCCCTAAGGCAAACTTGGAATGCGCGTCTGAAAAGTCTCCCGTTTTTTAAAGAGACGGTTCTGCGTTTAAATGAACGCAATTCTTGTCAAGAAAAAAAAAGACAGACACAGCAGTTGTGAGCAGGGTGGCCAAAGGGGTGGCCAAGCTTTGGCCAAGGCTCCGCCCCTGCTCTCCTCGTGTGGTGTTGGAGTGACCGCACTGCAGCGGGGTTGATTTTCTCTTCTCTTCTCTTTCTTTTTTTATTTTGTTTCTATTGAGCAAAAAGAAAAGGCTGTTCTCACAGCTGGTTCGGTGCGCTGAAAAGCCATTCTCACGGCTGATAAGAGAGCTCTTTCTATGAGAGAGAGAGCGTGCGCACGACAGGCTGCACATTCCCTGTCTGTGTCACCACAACCATCCCCCTGCGTGCTTCAGCAGCAAGGAGAGCAGTTTCCCTAAAAGAGCTTACATACGTAGAGCTTGCGTCTTTTTAAAGATGACATTCTACCTGTGTGTTTCTGGATGCGGTTGTTTCCTGTCCTCATTGACGGCCACGATCACTGTCTCACATGCCTGGGTGTATGTATGCTGAGACGGTGTTCGTGGGTGGTTCATGTTTTTGCCCCCTCTGCTGTTGGCCAGCTGCCGCTTGTGTGTAAAAGCACGGCCGCAGGTCTACTCAACACTCTGGGAGACCGATGGAGATCAGCGAGAGCTTTCCGCCAGGGAAAACCCAGACGGACCTCTCATTTCTAGGTGCGCTGTCCCCTTGCCTTTTTTCCATTATAGCACCCTCCCTGGTGGCGACCAGGAGAGGTCTACTTCTGTGAAATAGCTTGGGTGACCTGAGGGGAGGGCTTGTCCTTCAGGGAACCAACCCTCTAGGGCCCCTCCCCATCTAGTACATCGCAAGCTGTGTAGCTTCCAGATGGGATTGCTGGTCCTTCTCATGGGGGAACCTAGCGTTTCATTCGGAGTTCCAGCTGAGGATAAGATGTCAATCGCTGCATCAGAGAGAGGGCTGTTGTGCTCTGGAAATGAGGATGATGCTGAGCCCACTGTAATGGTGTGTGCTTATGCTGAATCAGATTTAGACTTAACAGCCATGTTTTCCCGGGGTCTTTCCCAGATGTGCATGGAAAACTTGGCAGTATGGAACTATATTGGTGCCAAAAATATGGAACACCAAAAGTGCCAAAAAACTGCATAAGTTTTTCTTCTCTCACTACCCTCGATGGTGGGGTGGCTGTGCCGCTGGCCGGCCACCTCCACCCTGCATGTGAGGCCAAGGAGCGCTCTTAATGCACAAGGGTAGTTCTGAGCCGGGGTTGAGTGACCGTGATCCAAGTCACGCCGCAGGCCCTCGGCCAGACGATGTCCACCTCGGTGGTCCAGAAACGCCCCCTGGCTTGCCTTGCAAGGGTGCGAGTGGTTGTCAAAGTACACTTTCTCGATGCTCCCATCTCACAAGGCAGCCTTTTCGGCGACACTTTTGAGAACTGGGCCCAGCAGTTCTCCGCAGTTGGTAGCAGGCTGAGGCAATCAAGAGCTTCCCCCGACGTACCATCAGAGTCCCTCGTGGGCCGCCCCTCAGTCTGCTCGTCGCCAAGGGCGAAACTCTGACGCAGCCTGCTCTACTGTGTCCAGTCTCTGCTGCTGTTTAAGCGGTCGGTGAAACATCACCCTAAAACGGGCGACCTGGAGATGGGCGGTGCTGCTCTTCCCCGGAGGAGAGCCGGGCAGAGAATCTTTTGAGTCAAAATTCTGTTCCGCCACTGGCTGGAGAGCTGTGGACGGTCCAACGCATGGAGAGAGACCCAGCACGGCCCCTGCGGCCCCTGCATTCCACCTCGCTGCCCCACTGTGGGTATGCCTGTGATCCCTTTGGTCCCGCTTGCACGGTCTCTGCGAGCCTGCCTAGCGCTGCCCAGTCCATCACGCTGGCTCATTCGGACCATCAGGCTCGGCTATGAGATTCAGTTCGCCCAGCATCCCCCCCAAGCTTGTGGACATCCAGTTCACTTCAGTGAAAGGCTGTTGATGCCCATGTTTTGCGAGCGGAGATCGCAGTTCTACTGGTGAAGGACACGATAGAGCCGTCCCCTCCAGCTGATATGAAGACAGGGTTGTACAAGGTTATGGCCAATCTTGGACCTGCGAGTTTTGAATCGGAGCCTTCACAGGCTACCGTTCAAAATGCTCACGCAGTAATGCATTTTTGAATGCATCCGTCCCCGAGATTGGTTTGCAGCGATCAACCTGAAAGACGCATACTTTCATGTCTCGATTCTCCCTCAACATAGGCCATTTCTGCGTTTTGCGTTTGAGGGACGAGCATATCAGTACAAAGTCTTTACAAAGGTCGCGGAGGGGGCCGTGGCGTTCGCATACTCAACTATCTCAACATGGCTCATTTTAACACAGTTCAGGGATCAGTTGTGCAAACACAGGGACCTGGTGCTCAGTCACCTCAGCCAGATGGGTGTTCGGGTTAACTGGGAAAAGAGCAAACTCGCCCCCATGTAGAGGATCTCTTTTCTCGGTATAGAGTTGGATTCAGTCGAACAGATGGCACGCCTCACAGAGGAACGTGTCCAGTCGATGCTGAACTGCTTGAATACGTTTCAAGACAGGACGGCGGTCCCACTGAAACTTTTTCAGAGGCTCCTGGGATATATGGCAGCCGCAGCGGCAGTAACACCGCTCAGTTTGTTTCATATAAGAACGCTTCAGTATTGACCATTGCATACATCAACTGACAAGGTGGTCTGCACTCCCGTCCCATGTCGCAACTCACCCGCCATCTCCTCCTCTGGAGTCAGAACCATCTGAGGTCGCTTCGGGCCATTTATGTCCCCGGTGTGCTCAGCCGTGTATCCGACGAGCTCTCATGACCTGCGCTCCCGGGAGAGAGGCTACTCCACCCCCAGGCGCTCCAGCTGATCTGGAGACAGTTCACCGGTCTTCTCGGCGAGAAGAACACCACTCAACGAACAGGTTCCACTTCAAGGCATAAGTGTGTCTCGTAGACGGTGCTCGAGATGTTCGATCGGTGCTGTGCTTTCCTTCCTGCAGCAAGGGTTGGAGCGAAGGCTGTCTCCCTCCACCCTCAAATTCTATGCTGCTACACTATCTGCATATCATGACCCCATAGAAGCTAAGTCGGTTGGGAAGCACGACCTGGTCGTCAGGTTCCTTAGGGGGGTGAGGCCGTTAAATCCTCCTCGACCCCCTCCATACCCTCTTGGGATTTTGCTGTGGTGCCCCATTTGAGCATTTGCCATCAGCAGAACTAAAGATTCTGTCCATGAAGTCTATGCTGCTGACCCCATTGGCCTCTATCAAGAGGGTAGGGGACCGGTCGAAAAATCGTGCCTAGAGTTCGGGCTGGGTGACACCCATGTGGTACTGAGAACCTTTCCTGTCTATGTGCCCAAGGTTCCTACCACTCCCTTTAGGTACCAGGTGGTGAACCTGCAAGTGCTGCCCCCGGAGGAGGCAGACCCAGCCCTGGCTTTGCTCTGTCCCGTCCGTGCTCTGCAACTGTACGTGGATAGAACTCAAAGCTTCAGGACCTCAGAACAGCTCTTTGTCTGTTACGGAGGCCAGCAAAAGGGAAAGACTGTCTCCAAGCAGAGGATGGCCCACTGGATAGTGGATGTCGTTGCCTTGGCTTACCAAGCACAAGGCATGCCCTGCCCACTCAGGGTGCGAGCTCACTCTACCAGGTTGCATCTTCCTGGGCGCTGGCACGTGGTGCCTCATTGGCTAGATTCTAGAGGACGTGACGTGGCAGAGCGTCTGGCACCAGGCCTATTCCCGCTGAATCCTTGAGAACCGGTATTAGGCTGGGTACCATATGAGTGACCCTGTGGGGATCCCATATGTTTCTTCCACGGTTGCTCCTAAACAGAAGCCTGTGTCTTTCCCTTGGGAAAGCCCCCTTCTGTTAAGGCTGTAGCCACCCTAAAACCGCCTTGTATTGTGGCCCTATGGGTTAGCAGATATACTCAATTTAACTCCTTCGGGGTAGGATGTGGCTTCTGCAGTGTTCCTTTTCCAGAGGGAAAGGCACGCTTTCCCAGTGTTATACAATAGTCACTGATTGGATCATGCGGAACAGCAGTGATGGACATTTCTGTGTCAGCCCTGTCTCGTCAGTAAAGAGAGTTCAGGAGGCTCACACACTGGTAGGGATTCCTATTCGTCAGTCCGACGTGGCGTTGGAGTGACCGACTGAAGGGAAACGTCTCGATTACGTATGTAACCCTCATTCCCTGAAGGAGGGAACGGAGATGCCATGTCCTGTCGCCATCACTGCTGTACCCTGCTGGGGTGCCGGGTCACCGCTCTGTGAGGCAGAGCAGCTGCTGCAATCATTGCATGCCAATGTGCATTGGCTCGTTTAATTACACACAAAGTAGATTGGCTTCTCTGGCGAGATTCCTATTCGTCGGTCCGACATGGTGTCTCCGTTCCCTCCTTCAGGGAAGTTACATACGTAACGGCACCTGTTAGTGGGTGGGATATATTAGGCAGCATGTAAACATTTTGTCCTCAAAGTTGATGTGTTAGAAGCAGGAAAAATGGGCAAGCGTAAGGATTTGAACCAAATTTTAATTGAACCGTTACACCCCAATATATATATATATACACTCACCTAAAGGATTATTAGGAACACCATACTAATACTGTGTTTGACCCCCTTTCGCCTTCAGAACTGCCTTAATTCTACGTGGCATTGATTCAACAAGGTGCTGAAAGCATTCTTTAGAAATGTTGGCCCATATTGATAGGATAGCATCTTGCAGTTGATGGAGATCTGTGGGATGCACATCCAGGGCACGAAGCTCCCGTTCCACCACATCCCAAAGATGCTCTATTGGGTTGAGATCTGGTGACTGTGGGGGCCATTTTAGTACAGTGAACTCATTGTCATGTTCAAGAAACCAATTTGAAATTATTCGAGCTTTGTGACATGGTGCATTATCCTGCTGGAAGTAGCCATCAGAGGATGGGTACATGGTGGTCATAAAGGGATGGACATGGTCAGAAACAATGCTCAGGTAGGCCGTGGCATTTAAACGATGCCCAATTGGCACTAAGGGGCCTAAAGTGTGCCAAGAAAACATCCCCCACACCATTACACCACCACCACCAGCCTGCACAGTGGTAACAAGGCATGATGGATCCATGTTCTCATTCTGTTTACGCCAAATTCTGACTCTACCATCTGAATGTCTCAACAGAAATCGAGACTCATCAGACCAGGCAACATTTTTCCAGTCTTCAACTGTCCAATTTTGGTGAGCTCGTGCAAATTGTAGCCTCTTTTTCCTATTTGTAGTGGAGATGAGTGGTACCCGGTGGGGTCTTCTGCTGTTGTAGCCCATCCGCCTCAAGGTTGTGCGTGTTGTGGCTTCACAAATGCTTTGCTGCATACCTCGGTTGTAACGAGTGGTTATTTCAGTCAAAGTTGCTCTTCTATCAGCTTGAATCAGTCGGCCCATTCTCCTCTGACCTCTAGCATCAACAAGGCATTTTCGCCCACAGGACTGCCGCATACTGGATGTTTTTCCCTTTTCACACCATTCTTTGTAAACTCTAGAAATGGTTGTGCGTGAAAATCCCAGTAACTGAGCAGATTGTGAAATATTCAGACCGGCCCGTCTGGCACCAACAACCATGCCACGCTCAAAATTGCTTAAATCACCTTTCTTTCCCATTCTGACATTCAGTTTGGAGTTCAGGAGATTGTCTTGACCAGGACCACACCCATAAATGCATTGAAGCAACTGCCATGTGATTGGTTGATTAGATAATTGCATTAATGAGAAATTGAACAGGTGTTCCTAATAATCCTTTAGGTGAGTGTATATATATGCCATTATTTTATTATCTTATATTTTAATTAAATATACATGTATATAGCAATTTAAAATAATTAATTATATATATATATATAAAATTGTTTAATTATGTATGTACTGTATGTATGTATTTAGTAATTTAAAATATTAAATGTTTAATTAATTATAAATAAGAGATAATTACATTTAAACACACAAACTATACTAATTGTATTATACTATAAACCACAAATTAACAGTTCTGTGTGCATAGAGAGGAGGTAGGTATCAGATACTATCCCATTGATTGCTTTGGCTCTGGAAATACCATGTACTGCAATACCATCTGGATTCTGAAACATGAGCCAATTGAGCCATAAAATATTACTGCAGAAAATAAACAGTTGCCTTGCTAAATGTAATGACACTTATGTCAATGCCAGCGACAATCACCTGGATCTCAAGAGATATGGTTCTCTCTGAAGCACGGGATTCTGAATCAGATACAAAAGCCCTGCAACGCACTGGAAAATTCCGGAGTGATCAAGAAAAAAAAAAGATTGAACAATGCATGAATAATAGGTATTATCAATGTGCTCAACAGCATGTGAGAGCTGACCTGCATCTCCAGGGTTGTAAACAGGTTTATCAGTCTGAATGAAGATGTATTCAGTGCGGAACGACACTCTTATTACTCTTTCTGCACGATGGAAGAGGCCAAACTGAACAACCAGCTTCACATATTTCTTCTTTCCATCTGGACGTATAATGTTTGGATCAATCTGACAAAAGATCGTTAGATTTAGAAAGCATCATGAGCAATGTCTCATACAAGTGAGAACTTTACCGAACCAAGTTGTCAAATACATTCATAAATTTACCTCAATGGTCTTGAGGACGCTGTAGTTGTTGTCTGAATTGAGGCTAACTGAGTCCCGCAACAAGACCGATTGGGAGATTGGATAGTCATAGACCACAATAGTGACTTTTAGTAGCCGGGACAGATTCTGCCCCTCTAGCAGGATGTTTTGTTTTGTTCCAGGCCTTATCTTTGCTGGAGCTAGAATAGAAAACCTAAACCAAAACATATGCATGCAGGCACACATAACTTCTATAGGAAACATGTTTACAATTTCCAAATTAAGATTTTTTTTATTTTAAATGATTTTGTTTTTCTGGTGAAAGAAGTCAAAAATGTCAAAGTGTTCTAACCTCAAACACATTATGAACAGCCTGACATTCTACAAGAATAATGATAATAATTCTAAACTAAAAAAGAAATGAAGTGTGTTATATGTGTGTTAACCAACTGTAAGGGCAGAGGTCAGAGAACAGCTGTGTACTTACGTAGGAGACGGATCAATAACCGGATCACTGTCAACACAGAACACACTCAGTTACAGATGAACCCTATTTCATTTTACATACAACAAAATTAGGTCCCCAAACTGTCTTCTTGCTGTTCAATTGACAAGATAAACACTATAAATCACTATAAATCAAATCAACTAAAAAAAAAAGAGAACATTTGCACATTATTAATAATAAACGCACTGTCTTTGAGAGGAATCCTGGCCGTCAGAGATGTGACAGAGCAAAGTCGCCCATAACAGCAGTGGAAGGAGCATCTTCCTGCAGGACTGACGCTCAAAAAATGTCAGAAACAACAACGAGAGAGCTGAAATACCACCAAATCCCTGCCACTAAACCAGACCACCAATAACTTAAAACTTTGAGAAACTCTTGTGAAATGTTTGCTTTGTTCTAAGCACCAGTCAGATATCTGACAGTATACACATAGGCAAGATTCAGGCTTTCAGCATTACAAACATCTCTTACTCAAAGCATTGACAACAAAATGTTATTAAAAATAGATTTTTATATTTTCTCAAGAGAATTTTAGTCGCGTTTGCATGTGGAAACGTTCACTATCATGATGCTAAAGTGTTGCTGTTCTGTTTGCAGTTTGTTTTGCTTTCTCAGCATTGCAGCAAGGGGGCGCTAATGCAGAATGTAAATGTATTTTTTACAGCAAGTTTTCCTATTTAGGTCAACTACTGACAGTTTGAAGAGAATCTTCCTGGTCATGTTATTTAAAGTCTAAATTTTAATAGCAACTTACCTGATTTTTTTTTTTTTTTTTACAAAGAAGTGCAAACCCCGCCTGGCAGCCAATTCTAAAGATTTCATTGGTTATTTCAGAGTGCTGATTGCATACACAAAGCCGAAATGGCCCTAAACCCAACCTTAACCTCAGTGTTGGGATCCCATTCTGATAGATACCATTACTTTTTGTTGTGATTGAATTCATTCATGTTTCTGAACTCTGAACTGAATTCATGAAGCCTGCACTTTTCTTGACAGAAGTGATTGAGTTGACTAGTGAAATTGGTGTTGGGGTGGGGTTTGCTCTTAACTGATTTGCATAAAAACATCACGCAAATAAACACATCCCCTCCGTCTGAATATATTTAGTATATAGTCAGCAAAAAACAATATATGTGGCACCTTGAGAGTTAAATGCTGTTCAGTAAATGTAGAATCACAGGCATATGGGCTCAGTCTGAGTTATTTATTTATTCACTCTGGAGAAAGAACAAGAGTAAAACATGGTGACAGCTGCAAGATTTTTTTTGTTTCCAACAAACGTTTTGTTTTAGTGCCTAACCGCGCAGTTGTGGAGTTCACTGCTAGCAAAGAAGCGTGCCTTGTTGAACCGAAGCGAGTCTTATCGGATAAGATGGACGGCACACTCGGATTAAAGGCTGTGGAGATCAAATCAGCAACCTTCTGCTTATCAGTCCAGTGGTTTAGCCCACTACACCACAAATAGGCATTCTCAACCACCTGTATCCTCCCGTAAGGCATTGAAAAACGTGGTGAAATAACTTGATGGGTCATCCAATTGGACATGCCAGAAACAATTTTTTTTACATCACAGACCAGGAATACTCTTGCTTTTGACAGCTCAGGCAAGATTGTGGGCAGAGGGATGTGACTGCTTTTTAAGGCTTTGTCTGGGGTCTATGCAGATTCTCAATTTGCTGCTGGGTTTCTTTACAACAACAAGACTGCTTATCCAGTCGGTGCTTTGTTTTACAGGATTTATTATACCTTGTTTTTGGAGATTGTTCAGCTCCTCCTTCAGTGTCCCCATCATCGTGACTGCTTTGCTTCCTAGTAACGGTACTGCAGAGTGTGCATCAACAACCATAAACTCCAGTCTGTACAGCTTTTTTTTTTTTTTTTTTTTTTTTTTTTTTTTTTTTGTGGATTTCTTAACTTCAACTGGCATTTACCTACTGGTTTCAGTGTAGCCTACTTTTGTTGTACATCACAAGTACCTGGTCTGTTTTCTCTAATTGAATGTCTGGAATCACAAGATTTATTGGGATGTTGTTGCACGTTGCGTTGTCCCACGGTCTTACTGGAATTTGACCGAGTTGTTTCCAAGCAGCATTACAGCAAACAGTTGACTTGGCTGTCCGTCCATACTCTTTGTGACTTTGTTCACAGACTCAGTTGTGATGCTCCAAATGTCCTCATACAACTCGCTCTCTGATTCAGCTATTCACCATTTTTCCATGCGTCCGTTTCAACTTGCACAGAGCAGTGAAATAATTGGCTTTTCTATATTTTCCAGGTTTTCCCATAAGCTGAACATTTTCGTTTATCTCTTTTGTACATCTTTTCACAGAATTTGCAATGACAGCTTTTCATTCGTCAACCTTTACTATTTTTCTACTAGGTTTCAAAGCATGAATTTCTTCTACTGGTCTTCCCTCTATGATTTCCAAAAGAATGTCCCCAAAAAATGTCACCAAAATGATATGTGCTAGCGAGCATTTTCAATTCAGTAACATATTAGTCAAATCCTTCATCAGTCCCTTGACTGGTTTCGTTCAGTTTAGGGTTGCAGTGTTGATAAAAAGCTTCTATTAACAGTTGTACAGTCCTGCCCTCCGTTGATGAGCCTAGTAAAGTTTCACATAACTCTACTGGTTTCTCCTTCCAGATAGTATAAAAGTTTTCTGCTTCGGGGGGTTTTAATAATAAAGGCCTTTTGAAGCGAATCAATGGGTTTTTGTAAAAAAAATATCTATATTTAACACATTATAAAGTAAAATATTTAGCTTCCAGCGGACCGCCTTCCATATTCAGCTTACAAAAAACGTAGTGTAAGCGCTTTGAACTGTGAGAGGCATTATACTTTTTCCGTAAGTTGAATACGGAAGTCAACACCTCAAACTCGTTGTGCTCCTCAAACCATTCCTGAACCATTTCTGCTTTGTGGCAGGGCGCATTATCCTGCTGAAAGAGGCCACAGCCACCAGGGAATACCGTTTTCCATGAAAGGGTGTACATGGTCTGCAACAATGCTTAGGGAGGTGGTACGTGTCAAAGTAGCATTCATATGGATGGCAGGACCCAAGGTTTCCCAGCAGAACATTGCCCAAAGCATCACACTGCCTCTGCCGGCTTGCCTTCTTCCCATAGTGCACATATATATATATATATATATATAATTCATTTCTTAAACAACCAGGAAGACACATCATGGCATTCCAGTATGAATATGTCAAGATTCATCAGGCTCAACATCACAACATTTATTTTCATCAACAGGTGTCCTGTGGCCTCTTTCAGCAGGATAATGCGCCCTGCCACAAAGCAAAAATGGTTCAGGAATGGTTTGAGGAGCACAACAACGAGTTTGAGGTGTTGACTTGCCCTTTAAATTTCCCAGATCTCAATCCAATCGAGCTTCTGTGGGATGTGCTGAACAAACAAGTCCGATCCATGGAGGCCCCACCTCGGACCTTACAGGACTTAAAGGATCTGCTGCTAACATCTTGGTGCCAGATACCACAGCATACCTTCAGGGGTCTAGTGGAGTCCATGCCTCAATGGGGTCAGGGCTGTTTTGGCAGCAAAAGGGGGACCAACACAATATTATCAATACTGATCAGTGTACATATAACTGTGTGCTACTTTATCTGTATCTGATTTAGAACGAGCAGAAATTTAACGACCCAAAGACAAAAGAACTGATAAAAAATAACCTGTTATGTAGGAGCAATAGGGGCTGTTTACACAACATTGTTTTCAACTAAAAATGGAAAACGTTTTATGCATTTTGGCCATTCATTTACACGACAACAGCGTTTTGGGGGCCTGAAAATGCGAACTTTTGAAAACGGGATTCAAAGTGCAAGTTTTTGAAAATTATACCGTTATCGTCTCTGTGTAAACTACAAAAACGAGAATTTGTGAAAAAGGTGACATGATGTGTATTGTGTTCAGTCTATAGGCGCATATTATAGTGTTTCTTTACAAAAAAAACAAACACATAACAGCGCAGTTTTGTAACACTTTTATCAATGATATACAGTATGATATGACCTCAGGGTATTAGTTTATTTTTGCTAACATACAGATTAAGCATTAAATTCTTTGTAATTAATTGTGAAATTTACCAGTAATAACTGAGTGAAAATTGTTTCTACGCCAACATTTTTTCTCTGGACTGAAATCAATAACCATGAAAAAATTAATTAGTATTTTCAAAGAATAGCATTTGTCTCAAGACTGACAGCCGCTTTCAGTAAGTGCCGTTGCGAAGCTCTTCAGTTCATCACATTTTAGCTGCAGAGCAGATCCAGCACCGCATTCAGACTCGACCGGCCAGCGCTCGACCCACGTGTCTTTACCCAGCGTATACACATACCTGAGAGGGAAAACATGAGCGAATGGTGAAATACAGACCCTAACATGTACATTTCCAGTGCTATTATGCTACTCACTCGTTGGACGTGCTCCCTCCTTGCCAAACATCAGCGATCAGCCCAATGATCAGATAGTCCTGACCCTCTCTCAAACCAAGCCCTGTCCTACAGCTCGCATGAGAGAGGAACATTCTTCTTTCCTTCTCATTCAGACCTTCTTCTGTCCCTACACAAACAGAAATGTATGGAGGTACATGAGCCAGGTGGCAGGTTAGATAATACTTTACACTCTTAAAAATAAAAGGTTCTTTATTGGCATCTATGATTCTGTGAAGAACCTTAAAAGTGTTAGTTCACCCAAAAATTTAAATTCTGTCATCATTTACTCATCCTCAAGTTGTTCCAAACCTGTATGAATTTCTTTGTTCTGCTGAACACGAAGGAAGATATTTTGAAGAATGTTGGTAACCAAACAGATCTCGGGCCCATTGACTACCATAGTAGGAAAAAAAACGATGGTAGTCAATGGTCAATTTTCAACCTTCTCTAGTGTGTAATGTTGCTGTTGAGCATGAAAAAGGTCTAAAAAGTTACAAAGCACAAAGTGACTCCAGAGAGAGTTATTCTCTATATCAGTGTGCACTGTTTCTGAACTCCCTGAAACGCCTTCATTGTAGTCTTGATTTTTCTTTCGGGAACACACACTTACATCATTTAAATAACTCCCACCCAAGGTATATGCAAAATAAAAAGAGGACACGATTAGAAAACAGTGGTTAAACTTTATTTACAACACTGTTCCAGAACAGTACAACCCAAATGTTTGACTGTGTTGCGCATTTTTCGGAGGACTGTTTTCAGAACCTGGGAGTGTACAAGGCCGGCTGTGCACAAAGGCATATTCTAAAAAGTGGGGCAATTCCGTCTTTGCAAGTACAGTCTGGTGCTTCTGACTCACAGACACAGCCTGTAAGTATGTTTTCATTAAGAATTTGCTACATGACTATTCAAACGCGAGTTTTGAGCAATATAGAGTAGTGTTTGTTTGTCGTTTCTACGATCACAAATGCAAATTTACCTTATCTGATACGTTCTGGTTGATAGATCAACTTGGTCATCTGCATTTTCCAGATCAGATTTGGGCTTGAATTGTAGTACCGACATTATCACCTGTCAATATTGCTTTGAGAGCTGATGTTCCAAATATGGTAAGGGGCGTGACATTTCCGTCACACGCTTTATGTATTCGGGCCAATCACAATGCACTGGATCGCTGGCCAATCAGAGCACACTGCGCTTTTCAGAACTATGAGCTTTGTAAAGATTGACGTGTTTCACAAAGGTGGGGCATAGAGGAGCAACAATAATGTACGTTATGTGTAAAATAATGATTTTTTTTTTTAGCTAAAACCGCGTAAACACATTGCATTAAACTAAATACACAAAATAATATTATTTTTAGAACCGTCATGAGACCCCTTTAAAAGCAGAGACTCTGTTCTTTCTTTTGATATATTGCATGTTCAGATATTCATACAAAAAATATTCTGGGGGCTGTGAAAGTTTTGTGAAAATGATCAAAAATTGCTGGCACTGACTGGCAACTTTTTAAAAACGCAGGCAGGGAAAGAGTTAAATGTTTAACAATAATTTTCTTAGAATGATATTTACAAATAAACCTGAATTGTATTGTATGAATTGGAAATGTCTTGATGCCAAGTAAAGTAACTTCAGACAAAGAAAATATTTCCAGATAGTATTTGCATAATTTGCTTTGTTTTCTGTAAAATAACAATAGGTTATACAATAGGTTACTGTTCATAACCCTGGTTCTCTTTAACATCGAGTGGAGAGATCCACCTATGGGGAAGGGCATCCGTACCTAACCTCTGCAGAAGCATCCAATTGCACCAGGTCTGGCTTGACAGACAGACTGCACGCGCTACCTTTCCTCAGTGAGCATATTCGCTACTCATGCAGCAAGCAGGGCAAACTCTATGTCTGTTATTGTTCTCTTTCATAATCTCGTGTTCGCGATCCACCTATAGAAGATATGAACAGCTCCCCGGTTGCCCAATACACTCACAGCGAGGCCCTGAAAGCCAGAGGGTAACAGACCACACAAAAAGTGAGGGTGCAACACCAGCAATGAAAGAAGTTACATGGAAATGACATGCATTCATGAATAAACCTGACAACACACATAATGATTAAATGTTATGGTGCCAGGTGAGGGTACAAATAACATGCTAGTGACATAAATAAGCTGGGCTAGACAGCCCAAGCTTAAAGAGGGGTAGAGGGCCTAGCACAAGGCTACAAAGAGCCCACACCCAGGACAGAATGAGCTACCGGGGTCCTGGTGACATCGAGCCCGTAGTATCTGACAAACGTATGGGGAGAGGCCCAGCTTGCAGTGGCACATATGTCCTGCAAGGAAACCCCTTTAAATAGAGCCCAAGAAGCAGCCATATCCCTAGTGGAGTGTGCTCTGAGGCCCCCTGGAGGCTGCACTCCACCTTAGATTCATATGCCAAAAATATAGCTTCCACAAGCCACTGACAGAGGCGTTGGAAATGGGTTTTCCTGTGTGTGGGGGAGCCCAAGAGATTAAAAGCTGGTCGCTTCTGCTGAAAGAGCTAGACCTTTCTAAGTAAACCCACAAGGTACGTACAGGATGCAGAGCGCTCAACCTCTGATTCTCCATGGAGGAGAAAGGAGGTGGGTGAAAGGCAAAAAGCTCAATCACCTTGCATGTGAACACTGGGAAGCATTTTGGCATAAAGGCCGGATTGGGCCTGAGAAAAACCTTATCTCCATTAAGAGAGAACTTAGTGCATGAGGAATTAGCAGAGAGTGCATGCAAATCACTGACATGTTTGGCTGATAAGGCCAGGAGCAGACAGCAGCTTCAAGCACTTTCAAGACAGCAGCTTAAAGGAAATATTTCCCTGGGGCTCAAAAGGCTGTTGAGACAAAGCCTCCAGCACCACGGAGAGGTCCCACTCTGGAACGGCTCTTCTAGTGAATTGAAGAGAAGGGTGAGTGCCCATCATAAATCTATGAATAAAGTGCGGTGTTGCCTCACCATAGTGCCTCAAACCCAACAAAACATGCAGTGATAGCCGCTAAATAGACCTTAACAGTAAAGAAAGATTTTTCCGCCATCCATTGAGAAGGGTTAAGGTGCCTGGCGATGAAGGGGTCGATGGCGGGGGTCACCCATGCCGAGAGAGGCCATATCCTTAAAGGGATAGTTCACCCAAAAAGGAAAATTCTGTCATTAATTACTCACCCTTGTGTCGTTCCAAACTCGTAAGACCTTCGTTCATCTTCGGAACACAAATTAAGATATTTTTGATGAAATCCGAGAGTTCTCTGACCCTTCCATAGACAGCTATTTAATGAACACTTTCAAGGCCCAGAAAGGCAGTAAAAATCAAGCGTAGCGTTAGTTCTGGCAGGTCACGTTAGTCAAGCTCGCATCAGCTGACTGTCAGCTGATCAGGTCTACCTATAGGGATACGATGTCTATCACAGCATACATATACAGTATAAGCTCCTTCAGTATTATCAGCAGCTATCGTGTTTCTCCTGAGCTAATTACCCTCCTCCATCCCCAGCTTCTCCTCTCGTCAGTCAGGATTTGGCATTCTGATTCCCCTTGAATCAGACTAAATTCCCGAATTATGTTGTACATTTAAATATTGACATTAATAATATCTGGTGACCCATACTTGGAATTTGTGCTCTGCATTTAACCCATCCAAGTGCACACACACCCTGTGAACAGCCATACTGCTGTGGCGCCCGGGGAGCAGTTGGGGGTTCAGTGCCTTGCTCAAGGGTCTCACCTCAGTCGTGGTATTGAGAGTGGAAGAGAGCAGTGGTTATTCACTCCCCCCACCGACAATTCCTGCCAGGAATTCTTTGCCGGACCTGAGACTCGAACCCGCAACCTTCAGGTTACAAGTCTAACTCTCTAACCAGGGGGGGTTATCGCTTCCATCCCTGCTCTCATCCATGCTAGGCTGCATGGATGCGCAGGGAGTTCTTGCCCAGAACAGAACCATACCGCCAATTCAAACTACACTGAACAAAATTATAAACGCAACACTTTTGTTTTTGCCTTCATTTTTCATGAGCTGAACTCAAAGATCTAAGACTTTTATGTACACAAAAGGCCTATTTCTCTCAAATATTGTTCACAAATCTGTCTAAACCTGTGTTAGTGAGCACTTCTCCTTTGCCGAGAAAATCCATCCACCTCACAGGTGTGGCATATCAAGATGCTGATTAGACAGCATGATTATTGCACAGGTGTGCTTTAGGCTGGCCACAATAAAAGGCCACTCTAAAATGTGCAGTTTTATCACACAGCACAATGCCACAGATGTCGCAAGTTTTGAGGGAGCGTGCAGTTGGCATGCTGACTGCAGGAATGTCCACCAGAGCTTTTGCCCGTGAATTGAATGTTCATTTCTCTACCATAAGCCGTCTCCAAAGGCGTTTCAGAGAATTTAGCAGTACATCCAAACGGCCTCACAACCGCAGACCATGTGTAACCACACCAGCCCAGGACCTCCACATCCAGCATCTTCACCTCCAAGATCGTCTGAGACCAGCCATCCAGACAGCTGCTGCAGCAATCGGTTTGCATAACAAAAGAATTTCTGCACAAACTATCAGAAACCGTCTCAGGGAAGCTCATCTGCATGCTTGTCGTCCTCATCGGAGTCTTGACCTGACTGCAGTTCGTTATCGTAACTGACTTGAGTGGGCAAATGCTCACATTAGATGGCTTCTGGCACTTTGGAGAGGTGTTCTCTTCACGGATGAATCCCGGTTTTCACTGTACAGGACAGATGGCAAACAGCGTGTATGGCGTCATGTGGGTGAGCGGTTTGCTGATGTCAACGTTGTGGATCGAGTGGCCCATGGTGGCGGTGGGGTTATGGTATGGGCAGGCGTATGTTATGGACAACGAAAACAGGTGCATTTTATTGATGGCATTTTGAATGCACAGAGATACCGTGACGAGATCCTGAGGCCCATTGTTGTGCCATTCATCCATGACCATCACCTCATGTTGCAGCATGATAATGCACGGCACCATGTTGCAAGGATCTGTACACAATTCCTGGAAGCTGAAAACATCCCAGTTCTTGCATGGCCAGCATACTTACCGGACATGTCACCCATTAAGCATGTTTGGGACCATTAAGGTTCCTGCCAATATCCAGCAACTTTGCACAGTCATTGAAGAGGAGTGGACCAACATTCCACAGGCCACAATCAACAACGTGATCAACTCTATGCGACTCTAGGGAGATGTGTTGCACTGCAAGATATGAGATGTGATACTCAGGATCACGTGAGAGTTAGCCAGCCCAAATTTTAGGCACGCTTAGTCAACTGAGAATGCCTGCAGGTCCCCGACCCCTTTTAATGGACGGCAAAGCCGTCAGGAGCGCCGCCTTCAAAGAGAGGTATTTAAGCTCAGCACTGACCCGATCGGGCATTTCCTGGGGTCTTCTCGGCGAGAGGAGCACCAGGTAAGGAAGAGGTTGCACTTCAAACCATAGACGTGTCTCGTAGACACGGCCCTGGCAGAAGTGATGGTAGCTACCACCTGAGGTGTCAAGGTACCTAACCTTTCCGCAGGTTCCAAAGATCGGGACGCGGGTGCCATAGGGTGCCCCGTCTCTGAGAAAGAAGGTCCTTCCTCAGAGGGATAGGCCAGGGAGGGGCTGTCACGAGGAGCACCAGTTCCAGGAACCAGGTCCGGCTGGGCCAATGTGGCGCAACCATAATGACTTGCTCCTCGTCCTCCCTGATCTTGCACAGTGTCTGGGGGAAATGCATACTTGCGCAGGCCCCGTGGCCAGCTGTGTGCCAGCGCATCCATGCCGAGGGTGCCCTCGTTCAGGGAATAAATCAACTGGCAATAAGACATGTCTGGGGAGGCAAACAGATCTTCCTGTGCGTCCCCGAAGATTTCCCAAATCAGCTGGACCATCCGTGGATGGAGTCTCCATTCCCCCGGACGTGAATCCTGTCGTGACAGCGCATCTGCTGCACGATTAAGCTCGCCCAGAATGTGAATGGCACAAAGCGACCTCAGATGCTTCTGACTCCATAGGAGGAGATGGAGGGCGAGTTGCGACATGCGGTGGGAGCGTAGACCACCCTGACGGTTGATTACACTAGAGTCGCCATGTTGTCCGTACGGACCAGTACATCCTTGCCCTCTAGCAGGGCCCTGAAGCGGTACAGAGCAAGATGTACTGCTAGCAATTCGAGGCAATTTACATGCCACTGGAGTCCGGGTCCTGTCCAGGAGCCTGACGCAGCATGTCCATTGCACATGGCACCCCAGCCCGTGGCAGAGGCATCTCATAAGCTGCGCGGACATGACGACCGAGTTGATTTCCATAACGAGAAAAGAAATACTCTGCAAAGGGGAGAGTTTGCTCTTCTCCCAGTTGACCAGAAGGCCCAATCGGGTGAGGTGCCTGAGCACCAAGTCCCTGTGTTCGCACAGTTGCTCTCGAGAGTGAGCCTTGTACTGATATGCCTGCCCCTCGAAATCAAAGCGAAGAAATGGCCTGTGTCGAGGGAGAATGGAGACATGAAAGTACGCGTCCTTCAGGTCGATCCCTGCAAACCAATCCAGGGGACGAATGCACTTGAAAAGGCGCTGAGGCGTTAACATCCTGAACGGAAGCCTGTGTAAGGATCGGTTCAGGGCAATTTTCTTGGGTACGATGAAGTATGGGCTGTAAAACCCGGACTCCAACTCGACTGGAGGGACTGGCTCGATTGCATCCTTCTCCAGTAGGGTTGCAACCTCCGCTCGCATGACGGGGCGTCCTTGCCCACCATCGGAACACGAAAGCCCCTGAACATGGGGGGAGGTCGGGCGAACTGAATCGTATAGCCGAGCTTGATCAACCGAATGAGCCAGCTGGATGGCCACCAGACACTGAACTAGCGGGGTCAGAGGAACAACTGGTGTACCCACCGTGGGGCAGCGAGGTGGAACCGACGGCCCTGGTACGGGAGGCGTAGCGTCCCTTTGTGAAGGCGTGGTCTGGTTCCGCCGGCCGGCAGAGGGGAAGGCGCAGCGTTTCTTCTGGAGCCGCCTCTGACCGGGGGCTTTTGATAAGGCAAGAGGGGGACGAGAGCGGCAAAGCTGAACGTCGCAAACTGTCATCCGCAGCCTCTTGGGGCCCAGAGAAAGGGGAGTTTGCTCTTTTTTTGACAATTTAGGTACAAACGAAAACAAAAAGAAAACTAGAATGAAAGATTCTCCCCCAGCCCTCCACCGAAAGCTTGATGCGGACTGCATGCACTCTCCTTATATACCCCAGGCTTGGGGCGGAGATTGCTATGCAAATCCCGCAGACCAAAGGTACTCGAAAGTGATTGGGCTCATGGGCGAGAACCCATTTGTCAGTCGTTCTGACGTAATGTAGAACGTGACTGACTGAAAGGGCGCTTAATATTTTTAATCAACATCAACTTTTTTCATTATTTTTTTTTCCAGTCATCTTGGATGTAGCTTGTCGCAATGCATTATGGGATTGCATGCTCCATGATAGATACATGTAATGCTTCTACACCAAAATTGATTCAGACACCTCACATTATCACAGTTTATTCGCTGTAGTTTAGAAAATGGTTTAAAAAAAATGACAAAGACCTCAGAGTTAAACTGTGTCAGAACAAAATCTTGATAATGTCAGATAACTTTGATAGAAAGGTAAATGTAATGGATTACAATCAACCAATCAGCTGTCAGCTGTTAAATTTAGATAATTTGTTAAATTAGCTGTTCACAATTAGATAATACCTAAAAAAAAATTAGGTTAATCAATTACCACTTCCTACCATTCCTCACTTACGTAAATGAACTATAGTGTCCTGCACCCACTAGTAAAAAATTAAATCTGGTGTCTGAATAATTTTTGGTTTGACTGTAAATTTGGCCAAAATTAGAGCTTTCATGTCTGGAGCGCACATGTGATGCCTTAAAATGTTGTCTAGGGGCTACAATACAGCTAGCTACAGGATTAGCTGCTATCGCTAATGTAATGCCACATTATGTCACGAGTTTGGTCTTACCAACTCTAAATCTGATTTTTCAGGCTCAAAGCCGGTGGGCAGGTCGATGTCCAGAATCACCATCACTTGGCGTCCCTCCAGAGCCCTTTGGGGGTGCAAAGCAGAGAAATTTTGGGTACCGCAATAATCTCTCCTGGCAAAAAATAAGATATCTATCTATATATAAGTGCTCACCTCACGTGGATATTGAATCTGTAGGACTTTTCTACATCCAGTGGGGTTTTTTCTAAAATGGACCAAAGAGTGAACTTAATGAAAACTTGTACACTATGTGTAAAAAAAACATTAGCTATGGTTATCAGAACTTTACCGTTAAAAAAGGGTAGCAACATTTTTAGTTTTACAGATACAAATATTTCACTAACTGATATAATTGCAGATAACACTTTATTTTAGTGTTCTTATGCTGCCTTCACGTGCTATCAGAATTATCATAAATACGAGTTTCCTAGTTAAAAATTGGACATGTATGCTTTCTCAAATCGTAATTACCACTGGGAAGCTCGGGGATGATTTTGATACCCAAGTTCCTGAGTTGGGCATACCATAAACTTGGCGGAGGGGAGAACAATTGCTGCTGTGACTGCTATTGTTTATCAATTGCCTTGTCTTTTCATTAAAGTAGTGCATATTTACATATATGAATAACTATTTAAAGCAGATTGTATGTTTTATACACAGCAAAAATAGCCTATATTTGACGGAAATTCCAGAATTGCCAGCAAGCTATGTAGATAGTGCTGTGAATCTTTATATGGTTGTCAATGGATGGGATGCTAAATATCATTTTGACTTTAATAAGATTTTCCTAATAAATAGGCAAAAATAAACCTGGTGTCCTTCATGATTCCTGTTCTTTCCGACAACAAAGCACTTAAATGCAACAAGCTCGTAATTACAACTTCAAAAGTGGGAAGTAGGAAATTTCTGATAGCATGTGATGACAACATTAATACACGCTACATGTACTTATAGTAATAACATTAGTATAATATTGTACTATAGTAATAACAGTAAATTATGCATGATTACATGCAACAAACCTTAAACCGATCCTACTATAGTAAGTACATGTTGTTAGTTAATATTAAAAGTACTAAACTCGTGTTTTTAAGGTGGTTGTCAGTATATTATAAAGATACAAAACAAAGTGATAATGAGGAAAGCCACATGATGAATCAAAGCTCATCACAAGTAGTTTTTCAATAAGCTGAGGTAAATACTAAAATATAGAAGACATTAAAAATTCTAAATAAATTATTTAAACATTAATTTATCAACATAAGATGTGCCATAAAACCCTAATGGTACACAACAGATGAAAAAAACTAGAAGAAACATAATTATTTAAATGAAAAACCATCAAATGTACAGTCACAATGGGAATTCTGGGAATGTCTATTTACAGTTTTTCATTGTAAATTATAAGATGACTTCTTTTCCACTTCCAAAACTATACAATTTACTGTAAAATTACATGAAATGTTCCCGTAGATCTATTACAATTTTTTACCATCTAGAGCAGGGGTTCTCAACCCTGGTCCTTGAGGGCCACTGTCCTGTAGAGTTTAGCTCCAACCTTGATCAAACTCACCTGCCTGTAGCTTTCTAGTAATCCTGAAGAGCTTAATAAACTGGTTCAGGTGTGTTTGATTAGGGTTGGAGCTAAACTCTGCAGGACAGTGGCCCTCCAGGACCAGGGTTGAGAATGCCTGATCTAGAGTAAGGGAACTTACTTTTTACTGTAGCATTTTTACAGTCTTTTACCATTAAGTTTGCAATCATGTTTTACACACAGCAATGAAACTATGAAAGCTTGTTTCCGCCAGGGAATAAAAATGGTAATAAAAAAGGTAATTTTGACTTTTTATATCACAATTCTGACTTTTTTCTCAGAATTGATAAATATAAACTAAAAATTCAGCTCAATTGTTTTTTCTTTCTTGCAATTACAAGAGTTTACATCCCACAATTCTGACTTTATAACTCAATTGCTAGTTTATATCTCACAGCTCTGAGAAAACTTGCAATTGCAAGAAAAATAGTCAGAATTTTTAGATAAAACGGTGCAATTACCTTTTTTATTTTTTAATCTCTGGCTGGAACGAGCTTCCATATAAACGTACCGTTAGTCTCAGTGATGGAGACATCCAGCTGAAAGCCGTTACACGTGCTGTTTTCAGACACATTAGGAAGCTGGTGGTACACAGTCACTACCTGGGACACATAAAATGCAACAGAGAAAAGATTGTAACTAAATTACGTCTTGGTTTTATATTTCAATAATTCAATACTTTGGTGTAGATATGGGCATTTAGTACCTCCAAAATTCCCTTGCCCCTCCCAGAAGCCACCACTGTGAATTCCTGGTCAAGAGGTACCTGGAAGAGATAATGAAGGTGAGTAAGTTATTGTATTTCATCAGAGCATTCGTTTCCTTTATCTATAGAGTTATTATACTGCCAAATGTCGAAAGTGTGAGTGCGAATCTCTTCAGCTTAAGGCCTGTTTACACCTGGTATTAAAGGGTTAGTTCACCCAAAAAATTATCCCATAATTTACTCACCCTCAAGCCATTCTAGCCCACACTCCACAATCGGAGTTACATTAAAAAATAAAAAAAAAAAGAGGACAAAAGAGATGGATTAAAACACCAGGTATAAACGAGTACATCTCCCTCGTCTACTTGTGATCCCATCAACCAAAACCATCTTAATACCAGGTGTAAACAGGGCCTTTGTGATGGTGACATTGAAGTCATGCGACTGTCACGGTTGGTTTTGGGTTTTGTTTGTTTCATGTCTTTTATTCTGTAATTTTGCCTCAGTCATGTTTCCTGGTTCTTGTGCCCTCCTTGCCCTTATGTGATCATGTCATGTGCTTCCCTAGTTTCATGTGTCTTGTTCTGATTGGTTCCCTTGTCTGTGTGTCATGTTCTCATTGGCTGGTCGAGTCATGCGTCCATAGTTCTCATTGGTTCATTGTCTTGTCATGTGGTTAAGTTCTGGTTGTTCATTGGTTGTCCCAGTCATGTGTTCCCCTAGTCGCTGTATATATAGTCCTCATGTTTGCCTTGTCAGTTTGTTGAGTATTATCCCCTGTACCATTGTTGGTGAGTTCATGTTTCTTGTTCATGTTATGCTAAGCCAAGCCAAGTCTCTGTTGATTGTATTTCTGTTCACATGTTTTGGATTTTAATAAAACTGCACTTGGGTTCAGTAAGCTCGCCTCTAGTGGATCTACGTTACAGAATACTCGACCCCTAACCATGAACCCAGCAGTTTTTCTCCTTCGCCTCTGTCAAGGAGACCGCACCATAGAGGACTATGTGGTGAAATTTTGTGAACTTTCTCACCTTGTTGACTTTAATGATGTTGCCTTAAAGGACATTTTTCGCCATGGACTCAATGACTTTCTTAGTTACCTTATGCCTGAGAGCAACAGTGGGAATTGCGGATGAGGGGCCCCGCAATCCCACAGTACCCACCACACCAGAGAGTCTCCACACCCTTACCGTCATGCCTGGATTTATTCATGCAACAACCACCACACCACATTTTCTTCACATCTTGCCTGCCAAGCCACAGACTGTTCACGTCTTGCCTACCACGCCAGAGTCACCGGCCAAGCTACCGGCCTCTACGCCTGTGTCTTCTTCAGACAAGATGGCCGCTACGCCTGTCTTCTTCAGACAAGATGGCCGCTACGCCTGTGTCTTCAGACCAGATGGCCGCTACACCTGTGTCTTCAGACAAGATGGCTGCTACGCCTGTGTCTTCGGACAAGATCTTCGGACAAGTTTCACCTGTGTCTTCAGACAAGATGGCCGCTACGCCTGTGTCTTCAGACAAGATGACCGCCACGCCCATAGATATGTCTATGTAGATGCCTCATTCGACCGCTACAGGCACGTTGACGCGCCGCCATTTTAAAACGGTCAACACACGTCAACACTTTGCATTGAAAAAACAAACAACACAAAAAAACTTTGCAGCCTCTGTAAAACCCAGCGCGATTTAAATTCCCGAAGAAATTGGATAACATTTCACAGGTGAGAATGTGTTGGTTTGTGTTTTTATAGCCTATATGTTTTAACTCAATATTACAGGTTTTTAACTACGATTACTTTTTAATGTCATGTTAGCTAACGCGTTCTTCATGTATTGTGTTAGTTTAGCAATTATAATGTTTGGATCTACACAAAAACACGCTGTATTTGTTAGTTAATAACAGGCTTCATGGTTCTTGAATTTCAGACACAGTATTCAAGGACTGGAACGTATGTGAAAACAAACATTAGTCTTTGAAAGTGCTTAAATTAAACTAAATTTAAGAGTAGTTAAAGAAGAGAAACAGCCATATTTCTGCTGTTCCATAAGCGCGTCCTACAGTCAGAGAATGAAATTGCATTTTCATTCAGCGAGTCTGCTGCCGTTGTTCTTCAGACAAATGCAAAAGATCGACCATGACGAGCCCTATACACACGCAGTGTTGTAAATCTATGTGCGTTCAAATAATGTAGAATAATAAGCTATCTAGAATAGTATATATAATCATATTTTAAATAAATGTATAATTATTTCTGAAAATGGTTTAAATTCAGTTTTGTGATGTTCATAATTTTATAAAGCTTTTTTATAAAACGATTGCAAAACAGGATGATTTTTGAGAATTTAAGCTTTTAAATGATACCTAGTTTATGATGATTACTTAAAACATGGTTTGAATAAATAGGCTATATTGATGTTTATTAAACACATGACTAATTTATTACAATTTTTATAATTTATTAATTTTGATGGATGATTGGTTGATGGTTTATGATTTCTTTCCAATTAACTTGTTTGTAATGAGTTCACTGCTTTCATTAAAAGCTGAGCAATGTGTCTAGGGTTCTCTGATAATCAATAATATTAATGATGTTAAGATAATGTTAAGATCTTTAACCAATATTTTTAGCATATGCATAATTATCTACCATTTATGATAAACTAAATCCTATAAAATCATCTGCTTCAGTCTATTGCAGATATAGATATTCATACATGCATGCGTATAACTACGGTTGCAGACGCACAGGCAACATTTGAATGTTCACAAAGCGTGTTCACGACCGGCTTTGACTGTTCGAAAATGGCAGATGGCAAACGTATAGCGGCCCATAGAAACAGTCGCTAATGAGGCATCTACGTATATATATATATATATATATATATATCTCTATGGCCACGCCTGTGTCTTCAGACAAGATGGCCGCCATGCCTGAATCCTCAGCCAAGATGGCCACCAAGCCAGCATCTCCAGTCTTCATGGCCGCCACGCCAGAGCCTCGTCCTGTCACGGCCGCCACGCCAGAGCCTCGCCACGCCACGGCCGCCTTTCAAGTTTCCCCTGGAGATTTTTTGGGGAAGGACTTTAGGTACCAAGCTCCACCACCATAATGAACTTTTGGTGTTGGGTTTTGTTTCGTTAGGTTGGGGTTTGTTTTCGTCTGTAGCTGCCCATAAAGGGGGAATATGTCATAGTTTGTTCTGGTTTTGTTTCATGTTTGTGTCAAGTTTACTCATGTTTCCTAGTTCTTGTCATGTGATTCCCTTTCCATCATGTGATCATGTATTGTGCTTCCCTTGTCTTATGTGTCATGTTCTTATTGGTTGATTTAGTCATGTGTTTCAATGTCTCATTGTTGATTGTTCACAGGTGTTCCTTGTTTGTCATTAGTCTCTCTCTGTATAAATAGCCCTCATGTTTCATTGTTTTTTTTTGTCTAGCTTTGTTCGTGTAACCCGCTGTTTGGTGAGTGTCAAGTCCAGTTCATGTTGGTTTCATGTTTCAAGTTTAATTTATGTCAAGTTTGTTCATGTTTGTATTTAAATAAAACTGCACTTGGGTTCAGCTTCAAACTTGCCATCCAGTGGACAAATGTTACAGCGCCCATGGTGTAGTTTCGTTTATGGCCACGTTCATTTGTGAATATTATCTTCATGAACAACACATGTGAGATCATAAACATTTGTTGGTCACAGAGCATATTTTCTGCAATAATTTAAAACCCAATGGAAAAATCCTATTGGGTTTTTGTCTGCGAAGGGAATCTGTGTGCAAGCTGAGAGATTTGCGAGATATTACATGATAGTATTTTTGCGCTACAATGATGCTCTTTCAACATTTGGCAGTATAATAACACCACATACATCTACAAAAACATAAAGGGAAGTGTGAAAGATATACTAACGCACCCGTGAAGATCGGGCCACATAAGCAACTTTGGGATTGAAGGTCCAGCGTACGTCACTGCGACCGGGAACACTGAGCTTCACCATCTAATTGAGGTCAGTAGGAGGTCTCTTCACGAGGTACTCAGACAGGGCCTGTAGCACTACCATAGTAGACTGATAGGAGAAAAACAGTCATTATATGAATAACATATAAACAGGCATTATATGAATTAAATACAAATATAAGACAATTAGTGAAGGTTTACACATGTTTTTTACCTGAGTAGAGCCGTACCCTCCCCCAATGCCACTCTTCTCACTCAGCCATTGAAAGGAGGCGGCTGCTTCTTCCATGTGGCCACTTTTGATGTGCTAACAATGAGTAGCCTGTAGCTTCCAGTGTGAAGAAATAATTAGCAGTGTCTGGCCAGTGGGTACGATCTGTAGACAGAAAATAAAGATGAGAAAGACAAGACCACACAAAGCAACATATTTTATATTTTTGTTTTCAAACGCTAAGTACCAGGTGAAACTGTTAAGGCGTAGCATGCTATAGCCACTGTGTACGGCCTCGTCAGCCGGGGGAAATGCTCTCTTATATACATCGCTGCTTTTCTGAACTTGTCCTGCAGTGATCGATCGAATGTAGAAAATACAATTGGCACCGTTAATCATAAAAAAAGTATGATATTAATTGATTTTTCTGGTTTGCCCGGAAGTACATGAATCAGTGTTATACCTTTGTCTATTTACTCAGCTGCGTGTTCTCGCTCTCTTCTCCTCGACGCCGAAGTGACACACACCCGCCTCCTCTCACTCACTCGTCTCATTCAATCTGGTTAAATAGTGTTTGTATTGTGCATAATTTTAGTAATTCCTACAGGTTTCGCAATCACACCAAAAGCGTGTGCACCACTGATCTATATAAGTGGAGTGCACAACCCGCCTCTCAAACAGCTTGTGAGTCGCAAGTACCAAAATGAGTGGCTTACTGCACTTAAATGATCAAACACATACAAAATTATGTCAAAATGTCTTGGCGAGTATTCAGTTAAACACAGTCAGTTTGGGTATGTAAATAAGTGAGAAAGATAACACATGTTGTGCAACAGTATACTGGATCCGTGCATAAACTCTTAAAGTGACAACAGCCTAATATTCCTGCTACTGTCTGTCATGTTAATCAAAGAACAAAAGAAAATCACTTTCTTCTCTTGACTGAATAATTTTTATAACTTTAATCGTAAGCATTAATATTAAATCAAATTATCTTATTTTATTTTTACAATAAAGACTATCCAGTGTTATTTTACATTTGATTACTTTAATTTCTGTAGTATTTCTTACCTGAATAATAACCCACCTGAAAACCTTAAAGTCATGTTTATTTTATATCTCTCTTTATTCTATTGCATTTATTTGTGCTGTTGTTTGAAATTAGTTTATTTGTTCTTATTTTATTATTGACTTTTTACTTGTGGTTTTATGAAAATAAAATTTTGCGTTGAAGAATTTTGCATTTATTTGTTCTGGCAGGTCACGTTAGTCTGACTGTCAGCTGATCCACATCTACCTATAGGAATACGACGCCTATCACTGCATTCCTATATATATGGTTCATTTAGTATTATCAGCAGCTTTATCGCATTGCTAAAGAGCTAAATAAACGGTGATTTATTCCCCACACGGATTTCACCTCATGTTCAAGTTTGTGAACAAACACACTAATTCGCCGCATTGATTATAAGCTGCTCGATTTGGAAGTGACCTGTAACAAAGTTCAGATGAGATCTGCACTCCTCGCACAAAGGAGAAGGATATCAGGATATCCCTTTCAGATGTTTTTAGCGGTTTTAAAGAGTGAAGTTACCTGTATGTCGAGGTCTGGCTCTTGGCAGGTAACAGCATTTTGTGCCTCTGCCAAAGCAATGAGTACGAATGCGGTCAGAGACACTCTGGATTCAGAGCCCTGCAGACCTCCCTGCATCACAAAACATGTGTTAGTTAGTACTGTGAGAAAGCATTCAGATAACAGTGGCCCCCTTTTATAGATTATTATGAAACTAGTGCAATCACAGTTATTAATTCTCACCGTCATACTGGTGTCGTAGACAGGATTGTTCTCCTGAAAGGATCCATCTGGACGCTGTTTATTCTTGAGTAGGTACAGCAGAGGGCCACACAGATGTTTCTCATTGACACTGATAAACGAGTTTGCCATGGAGAACACCTTCACCACATATGCAGTGATCCTGAGACGGACAGACCATAAAGACACATGAACTCTACTGGGAAACGTTCAATATAGTTCTGTAGTTTAAGCGATGTGCTGGCATGAATACCATGTGCTGGTGCCTTCTTTGGCGTAGGGAGGGTATGAGTCATCCACTTAAATTGAATTTCATAACCTATAAATAAAATAAATAATATAAATAATTTATCTAAATGTGAAAGAATGCAGGTCACTGTTTTTGTCTCATCGCACCTTTTTGTATGTATTTGATGGCCTCATCTCTGCGATTTATTCCCACAACGTCCCAGTTTGCACTGCGGTCCAAGTAATGGGCTGCAATGAGGGGCAGTGTGATACTGGCCAGGTTCTGCTCCACACACCCGCCCGGCATGCGGATCAGTGCTGCCAGTGAGTCCTCCTTAATGGAGTTATCAATGCTGTCTACCAGCAAATCACCTGAAGAACGGATAAAAACATACAGATCAGTACAAAACTGGGAAATTCTTGACATCACCTGAATTTCCCAGTTTTGTTCATTCACATACATGTCCATAATGTAATTGAGTGTTAATACTATTTCATAATATTATGAATATTGCTTAGTAAAATTTCAAACCTCTGACATTGACAAATGTCTCCGGCAGAGATTTTGGTACAACGGCGTCCAGCTGCATCTTCTCCACTACTATCATCTGTCTCCCAGCTGAGATGTAGGAAATATTTAATCATTTATTATAACAAAAATGTATAAATAAATACACTAGTTCTGGCATGAAACTCTAGAAGATAAGTCAGTTCCTGGGAAAAAAGTTCCTGGGACAAATTGTTCCAGGTAATTTCGGTGGAAACGGGGGTATAGTCAGGTGACCCAATACTTTTGTCCATCTAGTGTATAGTTAATGCATAAAGACCCATTTATACTGTTTAAAACTGCTACTGTTACAATTTTTGATATTACAAAAGGCAAGATTTTAAGTTAATTAAATGTTTTTTTTTGTGTTATCTTTAAATTGATCATGAATAAGCTCATGATTTCTAACCAGTCTTACCACTGTCTCCTTTCTCAGTGGGGTTCAACACAAAACTCCTCACTTTAATTGTCTGGATGCCTTCTGCCTAAAACACAAGATATAGAATCATGTGCCACACAGTTACTAAAAACATATAACATGTATGAACATGTAACATATCTAATATGTTCAATATTACGAGTGTAAGACCTAAGACAGAGCAGGTTTTAGTAGCCCACTTACTACCACACGTAGATTCTTCCTCACTGCATCTTGCCCCATGAAGGAGGCCGCGAATGGCTGTGACCTGTAGGGGGAGCTCTCCTGTTTTAAGGGGGATGATAGTGTATGTAATGAGCTTGGAGGAGCTGGCCTGCACCGAAACCTGCTGTCTGTGGGGTCCGCTAAATGCCACACTACACATGTCCTCTGTCTTATCCAGGATCACCATTACCTGCAAACAGACACATTGTTCAGGTCAGGTCACAGACGTTACAGTGGGAGTGTGGTAATTGTTTGATGATGGTGTGACTCTAACTGTCAATGCTGAGTTCCTGTAGTTGTGGACCACAGCTTTGATTTGCACATGTTCATTTCTGGATACTGAGTGAGGCAACCGCAGGTCTATGAAGAACGGCTTCCACGCCCGCACGTTATAAGGTTCAGCCACACAGAAACCTGCAAGAAGTTCAAAAACCAGGAATGATCACGTTCTCAGGGACATTTTCACATTCATTCTCAGAAATGTCTGACATGTAGGATTAAAAGTTAGATTAATACTTTAGATTATTAGATTAATAAAATAAAATCATAGTTTATGGGCAGAAATGCTTGGCATGTAACATTAAAAGTTAAATAATTAGCAAAATATTTGTAACTCATTCATATGCAGAAATGCTTGGCATGTCGCATTAAAAGCTAAATAATAATTATTAAAATATTCATAATTCATATGAAGAAATGCTTGAAGTTGCATTAAAAGCTAAATAGTTATTAATAAATAGTCATAATACATTTGATGTGTAACTTTAATAGCTACATAGTTATTATTAAAATCTCCATAATTTGAGAAATACTTCCTATGCTTTAGCATTTAAGGCTAAATAGTAATCCATACTTTTATAAATAATTATTGAAATATTCATAATTCATATGCAGAAATGCTTGACGTAGAATTAAAAGCAAAATAATTATTATTAAAATATTCAGAATTTATATGAAGATATGCTTGGCATGTTGAGGTGGTGGTGGGTGGAAGGGTGGTCGTCGGAGGCCTGGTAACGACACCAAGCTCCTCCCCTCTGTACTCTGCGCAACAGCGGAGGAAAGCTAACACGCAGCTCCAGTCCTCAGTGATGTAGAGGGAGCGACGGTAGCACGAATAGTGTTTCCAGTTTCCACAAAAATATTACTCATATACATATTTACTGAGGTTTGTGCTAGTCAATTTACTGATGTTTGCACTATTATTTACTGCCCCAAAAAAATCATGTCTTAAACCAGACGCTCATTTGCGCTGCTCTTGGTCAGTTGTGTTGGTCATTATGGAAATGATCCGGCTGCGTCTGTGTTCTTTCATTTGTGCGTCGTCAGTAGATCACGCGCAGAACTTTCCACTCCCATCGGCGCTTTCACGGGATTGCGCTCTCATGCTAATTTGCCGTTTAGTAAATCTGGCCCTAAATATGTTCAAATCTTTAAATGGTAGTGTAATGACATTTATTCTAGTACAATTAATTAAGTTGGCTTGAAAAAGCCAACTTTTGGTTTTCCTAAAAATAAAGATTAAAAATCATAAAAGTCCCATATGCTAATATGCAAAACTTTAATACAATAACTCTAATAGAGTATTTAAACTGTATACAAATTTCAGTTCCAACAATTAAATTCAAACTTTAAGCTTGTCAAGTTATTTCAAACTTTCGGGCTTTTTCAAGCCAAATTCAAAGTTTGTTTACGAACTTTACTCATATAGTTAGATGTTAATGCCGTGTGTGTGAAGGACCTGATTGGTAGTTATTGGAATCTCCTGTGCTGGAATAAAACATCCGTCCTGCATCACTGAAAACACCCATATTATTCCTGCCGCCTCCTGAGGTGCAGCCCATATCACCCTGTCCCACCACCTCCCACACCTGAATGAAAGAGTCATGGGTATCAATGAGGACCTGGAGAAGGTTCTGGAGAGTACAGTGAAAATTACGTCATCACTCACCTTCTTCTGCGTCAGGCGGTTTTTACTCAACAGAAAGATGGCATTATCCACAGCAACCAGGCTGACCTTTGCTCCCGGGTCACCTTTCACTTCAAATTTAAAGCTGCTGCCTGGTGAGTAGGAATTGAGTTTTTCTCCCTTCATTGGTCCTAAACTGAGCTAATACAATCACAAAAACATTCATATGAAAATACAAACAAACATAAATGTAAGCAACAATTATGCCATTAAAGTTATATGGACTTTTTTTTTGGACAAAGTAACTATTTTTTAAAACCCCTTAGGTTTAAAAGCCAGAATTAGAATTACTTATACTATTGAACAACAGGAAAGTGCAAGAATCATGCAATGTTAATAATTTCTTATGGACGTCACATGAACTCACCGAACCTACACACCGGTCCTCCACATCAACAAACACAGAGTCTCCACCTACACATGAATACGTTAATCATGACAACTCTCTGGGTAGTTTTGGCAGCTTAATGAATATGGCAATGTTAATGTATTTGGTCTTGGTGGACTAGATCTGCTACGCTGCTGCTGCAGAGCAAGTATGGACTTACTACTGCTAATAGATGCACAGATGCACTGCTGTGAGCATGTAAGATATGCTGCTGCTGCATAAATAGTCATGCATAAATCCTGTAGCAGATCTAGGCAGGTGGAGCTGGAGGAGGTGGAGGGTTTCAGAGGAACTCTGATAGTGCACTGCAGGACAAGCTAACAGCAAACACTGAACCAGACTATTTAGCAGACTACCAGCAAGCAATCTCATTGGCTGCAGGATCAGCAGAGGCCAATCAGCTTGTGCCATGTAGTGATGATGTAATTGCTTGCAGATTGCATGTAAAGGACTTATCAGCCTGCGAAATATAGAGTTTCACGACTATATATATATATATATATATATACACCGATCAGACATAACATTATGACCACCTTCCTAATATTGTGTTGGTCCCCTTTTTGCTGCCAAAACAGCCCTGACCCGTCGAGGCATGGACTCCACTAGACCCCTGAAGGTGTGCTGTGGTATCTGGCACCAAGATGTTAGCAGCAGATCCTTTAAGTCCTGTACGTTGCGAGGTGGGGCCTCCATGGATTGGACTTGTTTGTTCAGTACATCCCACAGATGCTCGATTGGATTGAGATCTGGGGAATTTGGAGGCCAAGTCAACACCTCAAACTCGTTGTTGTGCTCCTCAAACCATTTTTGCTTTGTGGCAGGGCGCATTATCCTGCTGAAAGAGGCCACAGCCACCAGGGAATACCGTTTCCATGAAAGGGTGTACATGGTCTGCAACAATGCTTAGGTAGGTGGTACGTGTCAAAGTAACATCCACATGGATGGCAGGGCCCAAGGTTTCCCAGCAGAACATTGCCCAAAGCATCACACTGTCTCCGCCGGCTTGCCTTCTTCCCATAGTGCATCCTGGTGCCATGTGTTCCCAGGTAAGCGACACACACACACCCGGCCATCCACATGATGTAAAAGAAAATGTGATTAATCAGACCCAGCCAGTATACTGTATATACACCGATCAGGCATAACACTATGAGGTGAAGTGAATAACACTGATTATCTCTTCATCACAGCACCTGTTAGTGGGTGGGATATATTATGCAGCAAGTCAAAAAAATTAAAACAGACACGCTACTGTAGCTCAAATTGCACAAAAAGTTAGTGCTGGTTCTGATAGAAAGTTGTCAGAATACAGAGTGCATCGCAGTTTGTTGCGTATGGGGCTGCATAACCGCAGACCAGTCAGGGTGCAAAAGAATGGTTCAGGAATGGTTTGAAGAGCACAACAACGAGTTTGACGTGGATTTTGAGAAGGAATTAAAACTGTGTAATTGTAATGACCTTAAAGAATTATTTAA
The DNA here is from genome assembly GCA_039654105.1 of Coreius guichenoti. Lineage (NCBI taxonomy): Eukaryota > Metazoa > Chordata > Actinopteri > Cypriniformes > Gobionidae > Coreius > Coreius guichenoti. The sequence continues at coordinate 20,163,735 of CM077192.1, forward strand.
TTTGTTTAATGTTTTTGTTTATTGTAGATAATTTGCACTAATATAATATACTTTTATGTAGAAAATCTAAGAAAACTATATACTGTTGGGGGCGCTGTGGGAAGAAAAGACTAGCGAGTAAAAAGATAGAGAATAAGTGCAGTTAACGCATGTTGTTGTTCATGTTAATGCTTTCAGCCCCAAAAATCTGTCGCAGAAAACAAAAGAGAAAAACAACCGGGGCAAATAAATCTACAGAAAAGACTGTCGTGTTCATTGTCCGAGGGGGCAACATAATTCATTTTATAAATTTAAGAAAATGTTTAAAAACAAGGTGATAATTATATAATTCAATATAAATAATTGGTTATCAAATTATCTTTGAACATTTTGGAAAATGTCTTATGTAACTATTTTTTTATCTCGTACTAATCAAATCTAGTAGAGAAAGAAAAAAAAAAAAAAAAATTGACGATCATTAGATATATATGTATGAAAGGGTAGGCATAATAAGCAATGGCTTCAGCCTACACGTTTTTCGGTTATTATGTATATTTTTGTTTTATTTATTATGAAAAATTGTAAGGACCGAAATAAAAATAATAATGAATGAATGAATGAACATTATGACCACTGACAGGTGAAGTGAATAACACTGATTATCTCTTCATCATGGCACCCGTTAGTGGGTGGGATATATGTGAGTTGGGCATGTTAGGCATGTTGATGTAGACTTTGATGGTCCCGCTGTGAACACTGATTGGGCATCCAACAAAGCTGATTTTAACAGGAATATTAGGGGCTGGAGAGCCGTCATGGTTACTCACTGTAACCTAAGCAACAAAACAACTAGTTTGTAATAATGCTACTGTCATGAGCTAAAATCATAAAATCAGATTAAAGGGATAGTTCACCCAAAAATGACCATTTTGTCATTATCAGCCTAATATATTTTTAGAAGAAATATAAAAAATGACAAAATTAGTAATTAAGCACATAAAACTACCAAAACTTAGGGCCAGATTTACTAAACGGCAAATTAGCGCGAGTGCAATTCCATAAAAGCACCGATGGGAGTGGACAGTTCTGCGCGTGATCTACTGACGATGCGCAAATTAATGAACACAGACGCAGCCGGATCATTTCCATAATGACCAGCTCAATCTACCCGTTAGCGTCTGGTTAAAGACGTGCTTTTTTTGGGCTGTAAATAATGGTGCAAACACCAGTAAATTGATGAGCGCAAATCTTTGTAAAACACCTAGTGTGATTCATTTAAATATTCTCCCATGAATTTTGCGCCTGAAAGGAAACTCCTACAAATGCAAATGCAATAAGATCAGCCGCAAAAACAAACCTGTCCACGCCTTTTAAGCACTAATTTATCACTGCGTGTCTTTAGTAAATACTGACAGTAGTTTTTTAATGCCAAAAGAGGGTTTGCGCTGGCACACGTTACTTTTGACAGTTTGACAGTAACAATCGCATACAACACAAAATTATACGATTTGACAGCACTAATATACTAGATAGATCATTCAAGAATTTCAAGCGTGGTACCGTGATAGGTTGCCACCTGTGCAATAAGTCCATTCATTAAATTTCTGCACTACTAAATATGTTATTTTATATAAATAAGCTGTTAGTGGTAGAGAGCTTCATGGAATGGGTTTCCATGGCCGAGAAGCTGCATCCAAGCCTTACATCACCAAGTGCAATGCAAAGCGTAGGATGCAGTGGTGTAAAGCACGCCACCACTGGACTCTAGAGCAGTGGAGACGAGTTCTCTGGAGTGACAAATCACGCTTCTCTGTCTGGCAATCCGATGGTCGAGTCTGGGTTTGGTGGTTGCCAGGAGAACGGTACTTGCCTGACTGCATTGTGCCAAGTGTAAAGTTTGGTGGAGGGTTGATTATGGTGTGGGGTTGTTTTTCAGGGGTTGGGCTTGGCCCCTTAGTTCCAGTGAAAGGAACTCTTAATGCGTCAGCATACCAAGACATTTTGGACAATTTCATGCTCCCAACTTTGTGGGAACAGTTTGGGGATGGCCCCTTCCTGTTCCAACATGACTGCGCACCAGTGCACAAAGCAAGGTCCATAAAGACATGGATGAGTGAGTTTGGTGTGGAGGAACTTGACTGGCCTGCACAGAGTCCTGACCTCAACCCGATAGAACACCGGGAATGAATTAGAGCGGAGACTGCGAGCCAGGCCTTCTTGTCCAACATCAGTGCCTGACCTCACAAATGTGCTTCTAGAAGAATGGTTACAAATTCCCATAAGCACACTCCTAAACCTTGTGGAAAGCCTTCCCAGAAGAGTTGAAGCTGTTATAGCTGCAAAGGGTGGGCCAACTCCATATTAAACCCTACGGATTAAGAATGGGATGTCATTAAATTTCATGTGCATGTAAAGGCAGACGTCCCAAAACTTTTGGCAATATAGTGTAGATAGATACAGTTGCAAGAAAAAGTATGTGAACCGCTTGCAGAATCTGTGAAATGTGAATAATTTTAACTAAATAAAAGAGATCATACAAAATGCATGTTGTTTTTTATTTAGTACTGTCCTGAATAAGATATTTTACATAAAACATTTGTACATATAATCCACAAGACAAAAAAATTGTTAAATTTATTAAAATGACCCCGTTCAAAAGTTAATGAACCATTGATTCTCAATACTGTATGTCGTTCCCTGGATGATCCACGGCTGTTTTGTGTTTTGTGATGATTGTTCTTGAGTCCCTTGTTTGTCCTGAGCAGTTAAACTGACCAACGTTCTTCAGAAAAATCCAATTTTTTTCAGTTTTCAAGCATCTTTTGCATATTTGAACCCTCTCCAGCAGTGACTGTATGATTTTGAGATCCATCTTTTCACACTGAGGACTATTACTATTACAACTATTAAAAAAGGTTCAAACATTCACTGATGCTCCAGAAGGAAACACGATGCATTAAGACCCGGGGGGTGAAAACTTATTGAATTTGAAGATCAAGGTAAATTGTACTTAATTTGTCTTCCGGGAAACATGTAAGTATCTTCTGTTCTTCTGAAGGGCAGTACTAAATGAATAAAATTGATATTTATACAAAATAAGAAAAATTTGGACATCTTCATCCTGTTCAAAAGTTTTGAATTTTTGAACCTTTTTTAATAGTTGTGTTTGAGTCCCTCAATTGTCCTCAGTGTGAAAAGATGGATCTCAAAATCATACAGTCACTGCTGGAGAGGGTTCAAATATGCAAAAGATGCTGGAAAACTGAAGAATGTGCAGGACCTGGAGGATTTTTCTGAAGAACATTGTTCAGTTTAACTGTTCAAGACAAACAAGAGACTCAAGAACAACCATCACAAACAAAAAAACAGCCGTGGATCATCCAGGGAACAACACACAGTATTGAGAATCAATGGTTCATAAACTTTTGAACGGGTCATTTTAATAAATTCAGCATTTTTTTTGTCTTGTGGACTATATGTTAAAATTTTTTTATGTATAATATCTTAATCAGGACAGCACTAAATAAAAAATAATGCATTTTGTATGATCTCTTTAATTTTGTTAAAATTATTCACATTTTCACAGATTCTGCAAGCGGTTCACATACTATTTCTTGCAACTGTAGATATAGATAGATAGATAGATAGATAGATAGATAGATAGATAGATAGATAGATAGATAGATAGATAGATAGATAGATAGATAGATAGATAGATAGATAGATAGATAGATAGATAGAAAGATAAGTTTAGGTTGAAGTACTAAAATTACTAAAACTAAAATAAAAATAAATTAAAGCTAAATAGATTTTTTTTTTTTTTAAATCTACTAAAAATGAAAAATGCACATAGTAAAATTACTAAAACTAAAAAGCTAACTCATAATATTAATTAATACTGTGAATAATACTAAAATTACACTGCTTTTGAGTCAGTTTTAGAGCCTAACAGCCCGTGGTCACCGTCCACCAGCAGCTTGGACATTCTCCATTTCTGTTCAGCAAATGAACATGAAGGGTGAACTATCACTTGAAGCGGTAAACGTCACAACAGAAATTAAATTACCGTCATGCCTAATGGCAGGCCAGGTTTGAAATACTTTGGTGTGTCCCTGATGGAGAGCACGTAGGGTGAAATTACTATTTTAATGGATTTCTCTGCTTCCACAAGGTCGCTACCTGAGAAGAAAGTCTTTAGACGTAAGAATGTTTTCAGAAAAGAAAATTAATAATGAGGTAAACGCTGATATTGAATGATTTCCACACCTGAGCTGGTCATTACTGACGCTTTGACGTAAACAGAAGACCCCACTAGGCTGTTTGTGTCAGGATAGACCCTCTTTATCTCCTCCATAGTCAAACTAACAATTCCTCCATTCAGCTGCAATTTATAAAACATAGATAACGGTAACACTTTACAATAAGGTTCCTTAGTTCATTAGTTAACATGAACTAATAATGAACTGCATAAAGCATTTATTTATCTTTGTTAATGTTAATTTCAACATTTACTAATACATTATTAAAATCTTGTTAACATTAGTTAATGCACTGTGAACTAACATGAACAAACCATGAACAGCTGTATTTTTATTAACTAACGTTAACAAAGATTAACAAATACAGTAACAAATGTACTGCTCATGGTTAGTTCATGTTAGTTAATACATTAACTAATGTTAACTAATGAAACCTTATTGTAAAGTGTTACCTAGATAACAATAGTCTCTTTCTACAAAGATGATTTAATGTTTAAGATACTTAAATTGAAAGGTTTTTTTAACCACTTACATCATTTAGTTGCTTCATAGATGTGAGCCTCTTCTTCTCACCATTTATTTCAATACCAAACAGCACATATGCAACACCTTGCACAGGTTCACCATAAAGATACCTGGAAGAAATATATACAGTGACCTCAAGATTTTTGGCAACTTATGAATGTTAAAAAAAAAGTCTTATTCTCACCAAGGCTGCATTTATTCAATAAAAAAATATGGTAAAACATTGTGAAATATTACAACAATTTATAATAACTTTTATATTTGAATATATTTTATATATTTGCTGAATTTTCAGCATCATTACTCCATCATTACAGTCTTTAGTGTCAGATGATAGAATAGTCGCTGTTTGAATTTAAATCTGCAAATGTTTAAGAGTCAATGGCTGGATCATTATTGCAGTGATTATTATGTTTCTAGCATGTTATATGTTTGGGAACAGTTCTTCTAACCCTAATTGATGGAGTGTGCTTTTCATTTCTTAAACAACCATGCAGGAAGACACATCATGGCCATATTCCAGGATGACAATGTCAAGATTCATGCTCAAATTGTGAATGGTTGGGAGGGAGCATGAAGAATCATTTTCACACATTAACTGGCACCTTAAGACCTTAAATTCATTAAAAGTCTTTTGGATGTGCTGGAGGAGACTTTACAGTTTTTATACATAAAAGTGTTACTTCAGCGTCCGTCAGATACATTCAGATCATTCAGAGTAGTTTGATTCACACACCTGGCTGTTATTTCTACTTCCAGCTTTTCTGCATCTAGACCGAGGTGGGATGTCTTTGGAGTCAAAGTGACATTGAATGCTGGGAGCACTTGGGAACAAGAATAAATGGCGTTAACCCACCAACAGAGGGGGGGGGGAAATAAGGATCTGAAGGTAATATGAACTGCTTACCATATTTCTTTACTTCAAACTCTCTGGTGTAAATGTTCTCTTTTCCTTGATCAAACTTTGCAACAACTTTCCACTTGCTCTCTCTAGAAAGTCAAAAAGATCAGCAGCTACACAAGTACAGGGTAAATCTAAATTAATTATAATTATAATATTATATTAATATATAATATTAAATATAAATTACATTATTTTATTGTTTTATAATTTAATTACATATACATGTATATAGATTAAAATATTTAATATATAATTAATAGTGCTGTCGATTAATCGTGATTAATCGCATCTAACATAAAAGTTTTTCTTTACATTATACACTCACCTAAAGGATTATTAGGAACACCTGTTCAATTTCTCATTAATGCAATTATCTAATCAACCAATCACATGGCAGTTGCTTCAATGCATTTAGGGGTGTGGTCCTGGTCAAGACAATCTCCTGAACTCCAAACTGAATGTCAGAATGGGAAAGAAAGGTGATTTAAGCAATTTTGAGCGTGGCATGGTTGTTGGTGCCAGACGGGCCGGTCTGAGTATTTCACAATCTGCTCAGTTACTGGGATTTTCACGCACAACCATTTCTAGAGTTTACAAAGAATGGTGTGAAAAGGGAAAAACATCCAGTATGCGGCAGTCCTTTGGGCGAAAATGCCTTGTTGATGCTAGAGGTCAGAGGAGAATGGGCCGACTGATTCAAGCTGATAGAAGAGCAACTTTGACTGAAATAACCACTCGTTACAACCGAGGTATGCAGCAAAGCATTTGTGAAGCCACAACACGCACAACCTTGAGGCGGATGGGCTACAACAGCAGAAGACCCCACCGGGTACCACTCATCTCCACTACAAATAGGAAAAAGAGGCTACAATTTGCACGAGCTCACCAAAATTGGACAGTTGAAGACTGGAAAAATGTTGCCTGGTCTGATGAGTCACGATTTCTGTTGAGACATTCAGATGGTAGAGTCAGAATTTGGCGTAAACAGAATGAGAACATGGATCCATCATGCCTTGTTACCACTGTGCAGGCTGGTGGTGGTGGTGTAATGGTGTAGGGGATGTTTTCTTGGCACACTTTAGGCCCCTTAGTGCCAATTGGGCATCGTTTAAATGCCATGGCCTACCTGAGCATTGTTTCTGACCATGTCCATCCCTTTATGGAGTTCAGGAGATTGTCTTGACCAGGACCACACCCCTAAATGCATTGAAGCAACTGCCATGTGATTGGTTGATTAGATAATTGCATTAATGAAAAATTGAACAGGTGTTCCTAATAATCCTTTAGGTGAGTGTATGTGTGTGTATACACCGATCAGGCATAACATTATGACCACTGAGGGGTGAAGTGAATAACACTGATTCCCATTCACTCCGTCTGAGGGGGCGGTGCCTTAGTGTGACGGACAGAAGCAGAGCTGGAGCGCTTCGGGAGGAAATGTTGTATGGCCTGCGACACTTTCTGTGCCTCGGTGAAGCGCTCGGCGAACCCTACGACTGCAGGGCCAAACAGGCCGGTGGTGGAGATAGGAGAATCCAGGAAGGAGACTTTATCCGCTTCCTTCATGTCTGTGAGATTCAACCAAAGGTGGCGCTCGAGCACAGTCAGGTTAGCCATACACCTTCCGATCGCCTGGGCGGTGGACTTAGTCGCGCGCAGGGCCAAGTCGGTGGTGCTGCGCAGGTCCTTAAATGCTTCAGGATCAGGAACAGACTCGTCCAAAGAGCGGAGAAGTTTGGCCTGAAAAACGGCTTTCGTGTGAAGCACCGAGGAAGCCTGGCCAGACGTGGTGCGGCAGGGCTTTGATAGGTGAGACGCTTTGGCCTGCAATCCTCTGGCGGAGGCTGGGCAAAGATGAGCAGCGACAGCCTCCTCAAGAGGGAGGAGACTTTTGTAGCCTTTCTCCTTCGCGCCATCGACAGTCGAGAGCGCTGGGGAAAAGGAGGATTTAGCGCAAGCTGAAAATGGCGCCTTCCACTCCGGAAAGAAGGGGGCGGGCTTCTGTGGAGAGGATTGGTGGCGGCCTTGCAGAAACCCATTCATCTAGCCTGCTTCGTGTGGGCTCCTGGGGTTGAGACCACTCGAGCCCGAGGTCTCCCACGGCCTTGGCGAGCACACGAACGAGTTCGGCGTCGACGCTGGCTCTGACACTCGTGGTGGCCTGCGTCGAAGCCGTGGGCTCCGAGACAGAGTCCGACCACTCACTCCCAGATGCAGCAAGGGAAAGGCTGTCGTCCTCCTCCTCCGCTTCTGGTCCGCCGAAGGAAAAGGAACCGGCCGCTACTTGAGAGGGGCGCTGTTCCTCCTGAACAAACAGGACAGGTGAGGGCGAGGCACGCGGGGAGTTCTCCGGCGTGTGCTCGTGTGATCGCTCCGGCGCCCTCTGGTTGCGGCGCTTCTTCTTGCGCGGCCCGAGAGGGAGAGCGAGTGGGGCGGGATCGGCATCAAAATCCGCATCTCGTAGCACTCCAGGCAGCCGCCCTGGGAGAGTGCAATCTGGGCATGTTCTCGTCCGAGACACGCCACGCAGATGATATGGCGATCCCCGCCGAGAAGAGGGCCTCTGCACGAGGCGCAGGAAGGATGAGGCATTTGTATCAACGCTTCGTCTGCTCTTTTAGAAAATGTGTGCGTTGCAGCGGCAAACGCACACACACACAAACACACAGATAAAAAGGATATGATAACGCCGGATGGCGCAGCTGGAACAGCAGAGGGCTGAAGGCGGAATCCAGAGAAGGAATCCGGCATCCTCAGGGCTGCAGAGTAGTTCCGCTGGATGCTTTTCGACGGCGGCTTCAAAGTTCCGGAGATCAGCAAAGGGTAAGTCCGCTGAAGGAGATTAAATCTGAATCCTATGGCGAGACACAGTCTTTTATAGCTTCACTATGCAAATTTAGGCGGGATTTCATGTAGTGACCCCATTGGTCCACCCGCTTAGCCGCCTCGCCGCCTCGCCATAGGTTCTTACTGTTGCACGCTCTGCTTGATCTGCTGTGCAGCTGCACTGCGTTTTACGTAGATAAAATTATAGGAGAAAATTTTGCTTCATATTCTCGAGGAAATGAGTTTCCCCTAGCGTACCTACGCAATAAGAGAGTACTCTCGAAAGGGAACTCGTATTTACGATAATTCCGATAGCATGTTAAGGCAGCATAAAGGGCTGGAATGAACCAATTGTTTGTTTGTTTGTTTTTTCTCCAGGGGTTATTTTTCTTTTACAAAGGTATTGTGTAAGAACATTTCCAACGATTATATTTATTCATTGAATATTCTGTATTAGAATTAGAACAAGTGTACGCTGAGTTATGCGTTTGTAAATATTTTTTTCCCATTTATTTTTTTTCTTTAACCTTATTCACATTCTGTAAATAGTACCCCAATTCTTATTATTTGGACTAATAAAAATACACTGTTTGGCTTATCCCTGTTTATGCCTAAACCTTCCAATCACCTCCCTTGGCCTCTAACGGCATACGCTACACTCTTCCTTGCTGTCCATTTATTTTACTGCATTGTGGCTGAATTATTGATTTTATTGTAACGCATTTGCAAAAACTTGTTTTGTGTTAGTCACACCAGTTCATATATGTATATCTGTGGGAGGGAGTGTTTGATATTTTATCCCTTCATTGCTGTGCACATTTTTCCTCATCGTGGCTGATTTGTAGATTGTACACCCAAAAAAAAACTCTGTATTTTTGCCTATTTTCCATTCATTTCCTATGTTGTTCACTTTTGACCGCGAACAAGTGACTTTTTTTCCCCACAAGACCATATGTGCCATTTGTGACAGGGCCCATTTAGCTTTTTCGAATCAAGTCCAGTTTTTTGTGTGTGGTCACATAGCAAAATGTCACTGAGTTTATACCATTCCGATGAAGATAGTTCCGGCCCTTGATTCTGATTAGTTGAGCCGCGTTTGAAGCCATTGTAAAATTACAGAAAACATAAAGCTGACCGCATTACATAAGTATCGCTTCCGCTGCGCCACTGAGTGTGTCTGTTGCTGCGTCTGTGTGTTGCTTGGCAACCATTCCGCTATCAGTATTACTGAGCCAAAGAAACTTTCAAAATGTCAGATTTTGTTGTGAATTATGATTTATTGGGTGGGCTAAGCATGGATGAGTGGTGGAAAGATATAGACAGAACAGAGGAAGAGGACAAAAAAAGAAAGCAGGCACGCTGAGATGAATGAGAGAGAAATTGAAGAGCTGGAAAAGTCAAGAAATGAAGCTGGTATACTGTTAAACAGACCATGTGAGCTGTTCTCTGTTTTCAGTCCTGGACTAGTGTGTCAAAAAATATTTGGTTATTGATTTTAAAATCGATCAAATTTCGTCCGATGCCTTTTAGTCTGAGTCCGTTTCGTCCGATGCCTTTTAGTCTGAGTCCGTTTTGTCTGATGTCTTTATGTCTGATGCCTTTTAGTCTGAGTCCGTTTCGTCCGATGCCTTTTAGTCTGAGTCCGTTTCGTCCGATGCCTTTTAGTCTGAGTCCGTTTCGTCCGATGCCTTTTAGTCTGAGTCCGTTTCGTCCGATGCCTTTTAGTCTGAGTCTGTTTTGTCCGATGCCTTTATGTCTGATGCCTTTTAGTCTGAGTCCATTTCGTCTGATGCCTTTTAGTCTGAGTCTGTTTCGTCCGATGCCTTTTAGTCTGAGTCTGTTTCGTCCAATGCCTTTTAGTCTGAGTCCGCTTTGTCTGATGCCTTTATGTCTGAGGCTGTTTCGTCTGATGCCTTTTAGTCTGAGTCCGTTTCGTCCGATGCCTTTTAGTCTGAGTCCGTTTCGTCCGATGCCTTTATGTCTGATGCCTTTTAGTCTGAGTCCGTTTCGTCCAATGCCTTTTAGTCTGAGTCCGTTTCGTCTGATGCCTTTTAGTCTGAGTCCGTTTCATCTGATACCTTTTAGTCTGATGCCTTTTAGTCTGAGTCCGTTTTGTCTGATACCTTTATGTCTAAGGCTGTTTCGTCTGATGCATAACTTTACGAGACCTGACACCTGACGTTGTTTTTTCTGAGACCTGAAGCCTTTCGATCTGAGGCGCAACGCCTTTTCATCATATGACTGAGGTCTGAGGATGTCGTAAAATGTACACCGTACACCTGCCTGTAGCTTTCTAGTAACCCTTCAGACATTGATTAGCTTGTTCAGATGTGTTTGATTAGGGTTGAAGCAAAACTATGCAGGACTGTGGCTCTCCAGGACCGACGTTCGCCACCCCTGCTATAGGGTGTTCAGTAGTATTGTAGTTTGTTTTGCATTCTCAACGTTAAATAACGCAAATGTCATTTTTTACAGCAAGTTTTCCTTTTTAGGTCAACTACTGTCAGTTTGAAGAGAATCTTCCTGATCATGCTATTTAAAGTCTTAATTTTAATAGCAACTTACCTGAATAATTAGCCCTTTTTTTCACAAAGTGCAAACCCCGCCTGGCAGCCAATTCTAAAGATTTCATTGGTTATTTCAGAGTGCTGATTGCATACACAAAGCCAAAATGACCCTAAACCCAACCTTAACCTCAGTGTTGGGATCCCATTCTGATAGATACCATTACTTTTTGTTGTGATTGAATTCATTCATGTTTCTGAACTCTGAACTGAATTCATGAAGCCTGCACTTTTCTTGACAGAAGTGATTGAGTTGACTAGTGAAATTGGTGCTGGGGTTTGCTCTTAACTGATTTGCATAAAAATCCCCTCCGTCTGAATATACTTAGTATATAGTCAGCAAAAAACAATATGTGAAAAGAGTAGTATATTCAAATTCAAGACAAAAATTACACAGATGACCTACTACTTGCAAGATTCTGAAGTGTGCATCTGATGGACACTTTACTATCCCATGAGGCCACGGGAGAGGAGTTGTGAATGGCAGTGAAGTGACCGTGGTTTGTTACTGTGTTTGTAGTGAGCAAATCAACAAACTAAGATCAATTCTCAAGGCTTGAAAGTTGCAGTATAAGAGTTTATTTTTTGGTAAATAATGACTAATTGTTGACCATAAGATGACTGATGCATGAATCACAGCTGTGTTATAATTTCAACTTCAGGTCTATATCAGACCTCACTGCCCGAGTCAGAGTCACTGTAATCTGCAACCAGAGACTTTCCAGCAATGCCGTTGTTCTCCTCTGATGTGCCTCCTTCATGAGTCTTTGTAGTGCAGCTGTGAGTGTTTGTGTCCTTGCTCGCATTCACATTGTTTGTGAAAGAAGATGAGTCCTTGGGGTTTGTGTCCACAGCTGCTGAGTTAGGGTCAGGAGATGACAAGCTTTCACTGTTTTCAGTCTTGCCATTTTCAGACTTCCTGCGTACCAGAACATGAGAACTGGGTATAGTAGAGCTCAGTGCTTTAGCCACGGCTGCTCCTCGACCCTGTTGGCCTAACTTTTGCAAAAGGCTCCCAGCAGCTCCCCCTGCTGCTGAAGATGGCGTACTGAACCAGGAACGAGACGATATCTGTTTCCTTTTCGACTGCTGTCTGTCATCATATGCTGGAAGAGAAAAAGATTGATCCACATCCTCAATTTACCAATATATTTATAGACTTATCAATTATAAAAATTAAAAGATGAACAAAAAGAGTTTTAAAATAATAAATAAATACATTGATTTTTGACTTCAAAAAAGAGATTCATTCATCAATAAATACATAAAAGTAAATGGATAGGTCAGACTCACAGTCTGGACTCTGAAGGGTGAGTAGTGAGGCTAGCTTCTTATCTTCTTCTCTCTCTGGTAATAAGGGGATGGACAGGCCAGTCCTCATTCGCACTGCATTGTCTTTTTCCACCTCCTCTGCAATCACTTTCTTCTCAGTCTGTATTTGCAAACCACAAACAGATTGACATACAAATCTTTCATGGCAAATGCATATCTGATGCAGTGGGCAACATGTAACCTACCCTGAACTTCCTGCGGAGGGCGCTGTTTAGCTGAAAATCATCTTTCCACCCGGACTGGTGATCCTGAAGCTCATTGAGAGAGGGGATGGCAGCACGTAGCTTTTCCTTATCCTTTCCTCCGTGATCTAATTTATACATGGCATCTGTCTCCAGCTTCTCTTTCTCACTGTGCTCTATAGGGGAAAACAGCACACTGAGCCTACATTTCTTGATGACTTAAATGCCTTTTTCTTCATATTATAAATATTAAAATATTTTTTATAAATAATATTGAAAATATGGGTGGAAGGACGGATAGACAAAGAGACAGACAACTAGATTAGGTCACAGACAGACAGACGGATAGACGGACAGACGGATAGACGGACAGACGGATAGACGGACAGACGGATAGATAGAGACAGACAGACAGACAGACAGATAGATAGAGAGATAGATGGATAGACAGACAGATAGACAGATAGATAGATAGATAGATAGATAGATGGACAGATGGACAGATAGATACAGACAGACAGACAGATAGATAGATAGATAGATAGATAGAGTAGGGCTGCAAGATACATCGAAATTATCTAAATATCACAAATGTACATATCGTGATATGCTTTTAATACTTCAAAAGGTGATAAAAAGCCTACGTTTTAGGTCTATGCAAACTGACTGGACACGACTGTCACATACGTTTGGCATGCTTAATCTTATTAGGCAAAATAAGCGAAGTGGGTCCTATTCATGCACAGAAAGCCTCTCGGACAGTGCGTAATCCCGATTTCGGTTCTCTCTTCCGCAGCTTATTTGGCCAAATACACACAAAATTATGTCAAAATGCCCATCTTGGTGAGTATTCATGTAAACACAATCAGTTATGTCGTAAGTGGAGTAAACAGTTGAGAAAGGCGGCACGCGTGTAACAATTTATTGGATCTGTGCAGCTCTTAAAGTGACAGCAGCCTAATAAACCTGCTTCCATCTGTGTGCTTAAAGTTAATCAAACAACAAAAGACAAATCACTTACTGCTCTTGACGAAATAATGTTTGTAGCTTTAATAAAAATCAGTGTATATTTAATTCATACAGTGAAGACTAAGCAGTATTGAATTTCAGTTGTTAAATAAACCTTATGTAGGCCTACCTGAAACCCTAAACCAGCTGGCGTTACAATGACACTTTCAGAAGTTGTAGGGATGCTTTCTTCTCTTAAAAAAATAGAACGTGAAACAAGTATGTTGAAACAAGTAATTTTCAGTTTTTAAATATAATTTAAATTTATTTTGCACACTTGAAGCATTATCATATCGCATATTGAATATCGCATTATTTACAGAGTTATCGCATTTTCTTCTATATCGTGCAGCCCTGACAGACAGACAGGCAGGCAGGCAGGCAGGCAGACAGACAGACAGACAGACAGACAGACAGACAGATTAAAAGGGACCTATTATGCCCCTTTTTACAAGAGGAAATGTAAGTCTCTGGCGTCCCCAGTATGTGTCTGTGAAGTTTACCTCAAAATAACCCACAGTTCATTTATTATATCTTGACAAATTTGCCCCTATTTGGGTGAGCAAAAACATGCCGTTTTTGTGTGTGTCCCTTTAAATGCAAATTAGCTGTTGCTCCCGGCCCCCTTTCCAGAAGAGGGCGGAGCCTTTACAGCATGTGCTTTGGATACTCCAGCAACAAAAACCTGGAGAATGTCACACAGCCAAAATATCAGTAATTGTCAGTAGCGGTGTTCAGCCTGTTCGAACCATAGTTGGACTCTGATGGAAAGACTCAGGAAGAAGCTACAACTTTTAGAATGCAACTGGACATTTCTGAATGGTTAGTGGATACATTTATGTAGTTGTTGTGGAGTTAAGTTGATTAAACTCAGTGGCTCAGATGCCGGAAGTCTATGGAAACACTTATGTTCGTTGGAACACCAATAACAGAACATTTGTAATATTTTTTTGGTGCAGACATTGTATATCTCCAGCTTCTAACAGAAATGGTAGACTGCTGTGGCTCACACAGGACGGGATCTATGCTAATAGGGCAGATCGTCACCAGTCATGGGCGGGATTTACGTAAGAGTAGGGGGAAATCGTGGAACCGCTTATTTGGAGAGACTGTTTATGATTTATGGGGATTATATAAAAAAATGAGTGGGTGGATTTTTACAATTATAGGCTGGTTGTTTACACACATTGCGGACACACATCTGTGTTCAAACACCTTATAAAAGTGTACTGAATTTTGCATAATAGGTCCCCTTTAAATTAGTTGTGTTTAAATTAGAATTTTTGGCAATTGGAGTATGAAAAGTCTTGGCTCATTATTATTCTATAATAATAATAATAATAATAATAATAATATAAAACGCAAGTTTCGCACCAGTAGTGAGTATCTGCTCATTCTCAGCCATGTCCCATCTTTCTTCCTTCCTTTGGGCTCCACTCACAATGACATAATCACAGGTGGCAGGGTCTGTCTGCATCTCTATGTAGTTCACACACAAATGGCACTTCATCCTGAACCTGCGGTACACACAAACCTACAGGTTACGACATGCTGCCTTGTGGCATACGAACTGCAGCATGAAACTGAAAAGTACGAGATCAGACGATACATCACCTGTATATTGGAGTTGTGTAGTAAGTTCCTACTTTCGACTTCTCTGCATTGTATCGAACCCCTTTAAAGACAAAACAAATTAGACATCCTGTTAGACATAATGGCTATGTTCAGAATGGAGTATTGAATCCTGGTTAATTCATCACACTAGAAACAGAAAATCAAGTTGGAGAGTATTGCATTATGCGATACAAAACCCATGTAGTAGGTCCATGAATCCAATTGACAAACATACAATTTACATACTATATACTGCAGAAATAGTATGAGTAGTACAGTGTTATGCACAACTTCAAAGTCGTACCCATGCCGATATGATTCTTACAGCCATCACACCAAATATTATAAGGCATCTCAAATCTGAAAACACAAAACACAGACCATCATCAGATGTGAATCAAAAAAAACAGTGACAGATACTGTATACTAAAAATGTGTATTACCGGATGATGAGGATGCCCTGAGACAGTTTCCTGGCCCTCTCCCGCAGCGGGTGAGTTTTCCAGTAGCCGTTGATGGAGCCATGCTGTTATGAGAGCATAAGATACATATTTCAGGAAAAATCTTTTTTAATATACAAGGCCCTATTTTAACGATCTGAGCGCATGATGTAGGTGCACTTAGGGCATGTCTGAATCCACTTTTGCTAGTTTAACGACATGGTCCAAAAGGGTTGTACCTAGTCTCTTAATGAATCATGGGTGTGTTTTGGGCATAACGTGCAATAAACCAATCAGAGTCTCATCTCCCATTCCCTTTAAAAGCCAGTTGCGCTTACGCCAAGGCGGATTCGCTATTTACAAAGACTGAACGCTTCTCCAGAGAGGAATCCTTTTATTTTGCATATTTAAAAATGTTTGTGTGCTGCTGCGCATCCCTGTGTGTGTAATAAGCAGAATGTATGCATGTTGTGCACCCGCCTATAGGCACACATTACTAACGCGCCCTTTAAATAACACAAAAAATACTGCGCCACTGACTTTAGAACAGGTTTTTGTTGGTCAATGGTGCAGTCGTTTTCAGTTGCCTCAAAACAGCAACGCGCCAACAATGCGCCTGAACACACCTCGTTTTCAGTCCAGTTTATTTATTTATTTATGATTTAACGCCATATCAGCAGCAATGCCTATATTCATGGCAATCAACAGTATATCAACAATTTTTTTAAATGATTACAATCACTTACAATACATTCACAATAATTTAACAAGTTTGGAAAGAAAAAAACAATATACAAAACCAGACCTATATACCAATAATAACAACAGTAATAATAACAATTACATAGAATCTTTCAATTTAATATTTGATAGAAATTCTAAAATTATTCCAGGAGAAACCTTTTTAAAAATGTCCATTAATATATTTTCTGAATAAAAACGTTGTCTAATATCATGTAAAAAAGGACATTCTATTAAAATATGTTTTACACTCATGAAATTCTTACACAAATCACAAACCGGTTTCTTTTCCCCTTTCAATAAATATGAATGAGTGAGTCTTGAATGTCCAATTCGGCATCTCGTATATACAACCTGGTCATATCTTTTTTCAAAATAATAACAATTAACTCCTTGATTTAGTACTGGATTCAACAAACATTGTGTCGCACCTGGCGTCGCATTGCGCCGGGTGTATGATAGGGCCCACAAGCTGTCACACACTCTTGCAAGACAAAACCCAGAAAAATTAGATCGTATGTGTTCTCACCTTGGCTGGATCGAAATCCGGAGGGTAGTACTTGTTCACTCCTTTACGTTCACCCTAAAACAGAGAACAAGCATTAAAATCTTTTTTTTCTTTCTTTCTTTTAACAGTGTTATTGCTAACTAAAACTAGTTCAGTAATTCAAATAAAGATGAAATAAAATATAATATAAATATTAAATGAAAAACGTAAAGTTAAAAGTTTAGGTTGAAATGCCAAAATTACCAACAAAATAAACCTGAAATAAAAATGAATTAAAGCTTGTAGAAAATTATTAGAAATGAAAAAAGCACATAGCAAAATGACAAAAACATTAACTAAATAAACAATATATAAAAATAAAAATATTAATATAAATAATACTAAAAAGTATGGTTTATACCATTTTTCTGGTTTAAGATCAGCTCCAGATGTGTTCAGAATACAACTGCAGAAGAGAACATGGTAGAGAAAAATTAACATTATTACAAATAATAAATATGATGTATCACATTCCTATAAATTACATGTATCCCCTAAAAACGCTGACACAAATACTATGGTAATACACTGTTTTATGGACATGACTCTGCACCTAATGTATATCACAGTACCGTGGTAATACTGTCACTGTGGTAACGCAGTACTTTTACAGAACTAATTAAATTGCCAGTGAAAAAATTATAACGTGTTATAATTACAAAAAAACGTAAATTAACTGTAGTTGTCAGCTGATACACGGTGTCTTAAAATAACTAAACCAGCCGGATAACAGCAAAACAACAACCACTGCGCAAACTTTATGCTATTTACACTACTAATACACACAGAAACGCATGAACATTATAAAGAAAATGAAAATAATTTCGTGCGTTAAAATACTGACCAAACAACCGTCTGCGTAAACAGCGTCTGAGTTTCCTCGTCGACGTCACGACACGTCACGCTAGAGCTGAGTGTTCCAACAGCGCCACCTGTTGAGCGGAGGACAGGACACATAGCGACGCTCAGAACAGGTAACTTAAAATCTGTTAATATGTTATTAAATTTATAAAATACGAGATTATCATATAAATAAGATATCAGAACAAATGGGAAACCCTTTGAGATGGAAAAATCTGTTGTGAGGCATAAATAACATCCTGTCGTCTGTTGGCTCACATTCACTCGGAATAACCGTGACATGGTTGCCAGGTGGGCATTTTCCCGCCAGTAGTGGAACATCTCTGGAGTTTGTCTTCTGTGCATGTGTAGCCAGGTGGTCAGAAAAACTTGGACATGTAAAGATTTTTCCAATATAGGCATGGAAACATACATGAGATGAGACAAATACCATTTTGAAAAAACAAAAACCCTTTGGAGTTTGTGATGGAGCAATAGTGAATATACATATATAGAGGTGAGTGCTGGTCCAGTGTGATGGAGGGATGAGAGGTGTGAGTGGATGAGAAGTGATGGAGGAGGCAGAAGCTTCTAGTGCGCTGGTCAGATTTACAGCATAAACAGCCCTTGCCTGGCGAGTTTGAGATTCCCCAGTAATTCCCACAGAATGCTTCCTAACACTGGAACGCTGTTCTTGCATTCCTGCCCAGAGCAGACGAGCCCTATATGGGCCGGCAGGGAGACCCAACGGAGATGGAATGCAAAACAACTCTGGTTAGGTCATCCATACCTTAAACATCCCTGA
Source organism: Coreius guichenoti (assembly GCA_039654105.1). Classification (NCBI taxonomy): domain Eukaryota; kingdom Metazoa; phylum Chordata; class Actinopteri; order Cypriniformes; family Gobionidae; genus Coreius; species Coreius guichenoti. Next base: position 20,182,301 of record CM077192.1, read on the forward strand.
GAAATGACCCTGATCTAACACACTATACACCTGAGCATGGACACATTTTATTCTCTTTATAGTCCTTTAGCTTGGGCTCTTGGGAACCAGGTGTTTGTCTGCAAACCAACAGGCACATATTGAGAAAATTTGTTGCTGGTATGATTTTTTAAATTATTATAAGTATGAAAAAATGTATGCTTTTATGATGATTAAGAATAATCTTATATTATGAATCAACTTGTTAAAATCTGATTTTATTTTGTATTATAATTTAAAAAAAATTCACATTAAAAAGTCACATTCACATTGAATCATTTTTAAATTGTGTTTATATTATGAATTCTGACTACGTGAATTATTTCATTACATTATTTAGACGTATGAACATATAAAACTAACTATAATATAAAATCAACTACATTTGCTTTGGCATCAGTTGAGCATTACTTAATTTTTTTTTTACATTTTTTTATCAAAGTTAGGCATATTTGTTATTAAATTAAATTAAACATTACTTTTGCCAGGATTTTGTACTTTCAATCGTAAAATATGAAAATGCATGATTAAACAATTATTAAATTTGTAAGTATTAAACAGTCACATAATCACTTATAAACCTTTTCAATATTATGTGATGATTTTTAAAACATCTGTGGCATCTGAGTTATTAAACAATAAAGCACACAAGACAGGAGTATAGCGTACTTCATCCATAATTCACTCATAAAAACAAAATTATTGTAAACAGTAAGCTTCTAAAATTTGTTACAAATGACAGTTTCACTGTAATAATATAAAATGAATTATTATTTAAAATAATTTACAGACATTAGATTGTATAGAACTTTTGTGATTCATTAATATTGTGTTGTTTTACATCTTGCCCTAAGAATTATCTAATCAGAAAACAAAGTATGAGGAATGCTGAGACTATGCACTTTCTTAAGACTAAATTCACGAGTGCATGCATAGGTGAGCTCTTGTGATTTGTACCAGACAGACAAAGCTCTTTTCCGTGGGTCCACACCTCCCTTCCACATCACCATGTGTTTTACAGTGTGTGAGTTAGACTGTTTTTCCACTGTGACTTTGATATGAGATTCCTGCCTGACTCAGACAGCCTCGAATTCCTAAGAGGGTCTTACAGGACATGCCAGAAGGGTTGCCGTGTCCCCCACTGTACTTCCATTAATAGGGTATACACTTTGGTGCACAAATCCTATGTTTTTTTTGTTTTTTTTTGTGAGGTCTTATAGTCTAAGGCCACATCCACACGAAGCCAGAGCTTTCCCTATCCAATCTTTTTTTTCCCTCATCTCAAGAAATATCTGCGAACACACGAAACCACTGAAACCGACTCAAAGCGATGTCGGAAATCTAATTGATGTCCAAAAAATAAATAACAGATATAATACAGATGAACAAACGATAAAGCTCGGGCTGCTGAATATTCGATCCCTTTCCCCAAAAGCGCTTATTGTTAATGATATGATTACAGATCATAACCTAGATGTGCTGTGTTTGACAGAAACCTGGCTAATACCTGACGACTACATTACTTTAAATGAGTCAACCTCCCAAGATTATTGTTATAAACACGAGCCGCGTCTGAAAGGTAAAGGGGGAGGTGTTGCTGTGATTTATAATAATATCTTCGGTATTACTCAGAAGTCTAGTTTCAAATATAATTCCTTTGAATTTTAGGTGCTTTATGTAACGTTATGTAGTGTAATTGATAAATCCCGTTTGACATTTGTACTGGCTACTGTATACAGGCCACCAGGGCACCATACAGACTTTACCAAAGAATTTGCTGATTTTCTATCAGAGTTAGTACTGGCTGCAGATAAAGTACTAATTGTTGGTGATTTTAATATCCATGTAGGCAATGAAAAGGACGCATTAGGATTGGCGTTTAGAGACATTCTAAACTCTATTGGAGTAAGGCAACACGTGTCAGGACCCACTCATCGCCGTAATCATACTTTAGACCTAATATTGTCACATGGAATAAATGTTGATACCGTTGAAATTCTGCAGCAGAGCGATGACATCTCAGATCATTATTTAGTATCATGTATACTTAATTTAGCTAAGGCTGCAAAGCCGTCCCCTCGCTTCAAATATGGCAGGACTATCACCGCTGCCACTAAAGATTGCTTTGTAAATAATCTTCCTCATCAGTTTCATCTCCTCAGCATCCCAGATAGCCTAGAGGAACTCGATGTTGCAACAGAAACTATTGACTCTCTTTTCCAGAACTTTAGACACAGTTGCTCCCCTGCGCTTAAAGAAGATTAAAGAAAATAGTCCAACGCTGTGGTACAACGAGCACACTCGGGCCCTTAAAACAGCAGCCAGAAAAATGGAGCGCAGCTGGAAGAAAACAAAACTGGAGGTTTTTCGCATTTTGTGGAAAGAGAGCATGATTGCATACAGAAAGGCCATAAAAACTGCTAGATCTGCTTATTTCTCGACTCTCTTAGAAGAAAACAAACATAACCCTAGGTATTTATTCGATACAGTGGCTAAATTAACCAAAAATAAAGCTTCAACTTCTGATGTTTGTAAACAGCACAGCAGTAATGACTTTATGAACTTCTTTACGTGTAAGATTGATAATATTAGGAAAAAAATCATAACCATGCAGCCGTCTACTACAGTATCACATCAGACAGTGCATTGTAGTGTCACTGAGGAAAAATTACACTCATTCACTGCTATAGGAGAAGAAGAATTGGCTAAACTCGTTAAATCATCAAAATCAACAACATGTATGCTCAACCCTATACCGACTAGGCTATTAAAAGAGATGCTTCCAGAGGTCATAGATCCTCTTCTTAATATAATTAATTCATCCTTGTCATTAGGATATGTACCGAAAACTTTTAAGTTGGCTATTATTAAACCACTTATTAAAAAACCGCAACTTGATCCTACAGAATTAGTCAATTACAGGCCAATCTCAAATCTACCCTTTCTGTCAAAAATACTAGATAAGGCAGTGTCTCAACTGCGCTCCTTTTTAGAAAGAAATGGTATTTGTGAGGATTTCCAGTCAAGATTTAGACCGTATCATAGTGCTGAGACTGCTCTCATCAGAGTTATAAATGATTTACTCTTATCATCCGATCGTGGTTGTATCTCTCTATTAGTGTTACTCGATCTTAGCGCTGCATTCGATACTATCGACCACAACATTCTTTTGAATAGACTCGAAAATTATGTTGGCATTAGTGGAATTGCATTGGCATGGTTTAAATCATACTTATCTGACCGTTATCAGTTTGTAGCAGTAAATGAAGAGATCACAAGTTCAGTATGGAGTACCGCAAGGCTCAGTGCTAGGACCATTGCTTTTCACCCTGTACATGCTACCACTGGGAGATATTATTAGGAAGCATGGCGTTAGTTTTCATTGTTATGCTGACGATACTCAGCTCTATATTTCTTCACGCCCTGACGAAACTTACCAATTCACAAGATTAATGGAATGCATAGCTGATATAAAAAATTGGATGACTAGTAATTTCCTGCAACTTAATTCAGAAAAAACAGAATTTTTAATTATTGGACAAAAAAACTCCACAAGTAGTAACCTAGAATACTGTCTAACACTCGATGGCTGCTCTGTCAAGTCCTCGCCGTCAGTTAGGAACCTGGGTGTGCTCTTTGATACCAATCTTTCATTTGAAAGCCACGTTTCTAGCATCTGTAAAACTGCATTCTACCATCTTAAAAATATATCTAAATTACGGCACATGCTTTCAATGCAAAATGCTGAACAGTTAGTTCATGCGTTCATGACCTCAAGGCTAGATTATTGTAATTCTCTACTGGGTGGTTGCCCTGCTTGCTTAATAAATAAACTGCAGCTGGTCCAAAACGCAGCAGCTAGAGTTCTTACTAGAACCAGGAAGTATGACCATATTAGCCCGGTTCTGTCAACACTGCACTGGCTCCCTATTAAACATCGCATACATTTTAAAATCTTGCTTATTACTTACAAAGCACTAAATGGTTTAGCTCCCCAGTACTTGAGCGAGCTCTTAACGCATTATACTCCATCACGTCTATTGCGGTCTCAAAATTCTGGCCAGTTGATAATACCTAGAATATCAAAATCAACTGCAGGCGGTCGATCTTTTTCCTATTTAGCACCTAAACTCTGGAACAGTCTTCCTAGCATTGTTCGGCAAGCAGACACACTCTGTCAGTTTAAATCTAGACTAAAAACACATCTCTTTACTATGGCATACACATAAAACATTTTTAATTTATACTATTCAAATCAGTTAAATGATTTTTAGGCTGCATTAACTAGGTCAGCCGGAACCGGGAACACTTCCCTTAACACCTGATGTACTCGTTACATCATAAGAAGAATGGCATCTACGCTAATGTTAGTCTCTCTGTTTATCCCGAGGTTTACTGCAATCAGCCGGATCCGGGCCCTATCCAGATCAGATGGTGCGCCCAGACATGACCAACGCATCCCTGAAGTGTCTGCAGAGACTGTGTCAATTAGACTGAAATTGCCTGATCGACACGGCATCCTCAATAAACCCGTCCCCGGCGTGATGACTCCGATCTTTTAGAATATTCCTATCTAATAAATTGCCTTATCAACACGACATCCCAATATACCGTCTCCGGCGTAATCACTCTAAACTTTCGAATATTCCTATCTAATAATTGCCTCACCAAAACGGCATCCTCAATAAACCCGTCTCCGGCGTGATGACTCCGATCTTTTGAATATTCCTATCTAATAATTGCCTCACCGACACGGCATGATGGCCGGAGGAGAACTGGCACCCCGACTGAGCCTGGTTTCTCCTAAGGTTTATTTTTCTCCATTATGCCACCTGATGGAGTTTTGGTTTCTTGCCACTGTCGCCTTTGGCTTGGCTTGCTCAGTTGGGGACACTAAAATTTTCAACTAAATATTCAAATAAATTTTCAACTAAATTACTGATCTGCCCGCATGGTCACTATATGATAATTGAAATGAGCTGGATAACATCAACGTTTTCTCCAGAACGGCTGTACAGCTGAATCAAATTCTGTTGCATTATTTTCCTGTTAACACTGTGAAGCTGCTTTGAAACAATCAGCATTGTAAAAAGCGCTATATAAATAAAGGTGATTTGACTTGACTTGACTAGTATACATGCCAGACCAGTATGTGGCGCTGTAATTCTGCCACAGAGATGCACTAAAAACGGAGAAGAAGACTTGGAGCATGCAAGACTTGGGGTGATGACATCATCATTTCTCAAAATATACAGATTGGCTGTACACACGAAAACGCAAGGGTGTTGTTTTCAGATTTATCCACTCTGGGACCCAGTTTCAAAAAATGATGGAACCGTCTGGATGAAACGCTGATACGATACAATTTTTTTACGTATACATCTAAACGCGTCTCCGTGTGTACGGGCTCTAAGCCTCATACCATGTCACACCCATGAACTGTTGGTTTGATGCATAAGGCACACAAAATGGGAAACACTGACTTTGGGAGTTTCGAAGTCGTCGTCTGATTGGTTGAATTCTACAGGATTTCTGGGAGACGTGTTTGATGTGTTCTTTAACGGTCCACCAGGAAACAAAGCAGTCGTGAAGCCAAACCCCCTCATGTGACAAGTGACAACTTAATTTAACCTTCATCCTTCCCTCGCGGGTCAAAATGACCCGAAGCCCTAAAATTATACTTTTTTGTCCAGAAAGCTTATTTCATTTCATTTTTTTTTTAAGGCATTTTTTTATTTTGTGTTATTTTTTATTTTATTTACCTTTATAATTACTAGATTTTATCAATAAATAATAATGTAAGCACATTCTTCACATTCTTTGAACTTAAATTCAAAATAACTCACAATTTCATGCATAACCCTTTCAATTCAGCTCAAAATATCTTACATTTGGTGTCTCTGCCAACTTTTGTGGAAAAATAATATAACATGATATTTTATGACTCTTGCCACTAGATGGCCTTATAGCTCTATATGGAACAAATGAGCTGTTCCGCTGGGTCCTAAAGTTCTTGAGTTTATCTCTTCGGTATGCATTCAGATACACATGTAGATTTTACACATTCTATTTATTCCTAAGTTTTTTGGGGTTTTTTTGTGTATTCATGGTTCAAGTGCGACAAAAGTCCTAAGGTCTTGGACCGCTCTGATGAACTTTTTCATCAGTGTTCCATGTCAAAATGAAGGATGACGGTTAAGCTACAATTTCAACCCTGTTACCTATTTTGGCATATACTGTATATGTATATGAATTTTATTTTTATTTATTTTTTATTTTATACTTTATTTTTATATTTATTTATTTATTGATCATGTGCATGCTAGAAAATAAAAAAAGTGTTTAGATAACAGGGTTGAAAATATTGCTGTTACAGAATGGTTGAGTTAAAGCACACAACAAAGGAGAAAGAACTGGAGTTATATTTAATAGTAAACTTGGATGACGGCGGGGAGAGGGTGGAGCCAGACGGAGCCGATGGCGCAGGCAGGACGATGTCTGACGAGGGAGCCTGGTGCAGCCGTATGGCCGATGGTTTCCGGTGGAGCCGAGGGAGGGAGGAGCCAAGGTGGAACTGATGTGTCTACAGGCCGAGGTGGAGCAGTGGGCACAGAGGCTGGAGGCGGAGCCAGGTGATCCTCTGGGCTGGATGGAGGCCTGAAGACACAGGGCAGGTCCTCGTAGCATGTGGGAGATGCAGAGGGGCTAAAGGACACCAGTGAAGGCAGGGCTAAGGTACTGGCTGTTTGAGGAAGTGGGAGAGGAAGGCTGGAAGTGTATTCTGGAAATACAGGGGGCACTGGAGAAACAGGGTTTGCTGGTGATACAGGGGCATAGGGTATCACCTCTTCAAACCAGTCAATAAGGTCATCCTCAAAAAAGTATTTTAATTACCAGAGACCACATACATCTCATCCACAGTGGTGGGGTAGTGGGCGGGGCTGTCCTACCAGCCTCCGAGCTCCATAAGCACTCCCCCTGCAACTCATGAGGTTGTCGGCTCATGCACCTGGTCAGACACTGTTTGTGGTTTGGGCTCTGGGGCGATGACTCCTTCCACCCCCTTCTCTGGTTTGGGCTCGTCCATCACAGCAGGCCAGTCTCCATGGTCTGCGGCAGGCACTAGCATTTCCATGCGGTCGCTCGTGGATGGTGGCGGGCTGGTCTCTGGAGGTGCTGGAGTCGAAACGGGGCTGGTGAGTTCTTCCTCTGCGGAACAGACGGTGAATGGAGAATCATTACACACCAGCACCCACTCAACAAACTCGGCAAAAGATCCCCAAGGACCCACATCGGGCAGGCGAGCCTTTGTGCGCTCATTCAAGCTGGCCAAGTAAACAGCGCACAGGGAGCGATCTGGATAGTCCGTAAGGCTCGCCAGATAGAGGAATCCACAGGTGTGGGCCTCAAGGCTTTTCTGCTCCTGCTCCAGGCATAGCAGTAGTACAGCAGGTGAGTCCATGCTGATCGGTATTGGTTCGTCCTTCTGTTACGGAATGGTTGAGTTAACAAAGTGCACGACGAAGGAGAATGAACTGGAGTTATATTTAATAGTAAACTTGAAGAACAACAATGAATAAACACAACCAAACACTATCTCAAACGAGGATGAAAAGAGAATGGGTGAGAACACATGGTATACATGTGACACAAAGGGAACTAATGAGATGATTAACAAGATGATTAATGAACAACAGGTGATAGGGATTGCTAATCAAACAACTGAGAAACTGGGTCAAGGAAGACAAGGTCCAAAACACAATGAAAACAAGGCCAAAAAAAGACATACATGTTACAATTGCAAACCCAATATAAATTGAATAGAAACCAGCTCATGTCATATTTTGACCATATTTTTGAAAAGGGATTTATTAGTGGAAGCATGCGCGAATATCTTTAAAAAGATCTAATGCTTTTCAGGCTCAGTTTTGTACTTTAATTAGTGTAAAGTGCCATGCAGATCCTCCTTACTTTCACTCCATCATCATCATCTTTTCCACCTTTATGCAAGGACTGAATCATACATATCTCTGGGAGGACAAACAGGAGTAAGGAATGAATTATAAACTGAATCAAAAAGGAATATATCATACTTTTGTTTTGGCAAGACAAATAGCTAATATATTCCAAATCCATTCCCCCTTACGAATTTAATTCACTCTTTCTCTTTTGCATGTCTGGGGACACAGCAGACTCGACCACTGCCTGTTCACTCTGGTCTGGATGAAGACGTCCAGTTTTAACAAGGTTGTAAGGAGGTTTGAGCCAACAGCATGGCAGCACCAGTGGAATCTGATCTGACTGTAATCTTTGTCATGATGTATGGGATAAAAAGAGTTATAAATAAAAACAGACTAGCTGAGAAGAGATTGCTGTGGAAGTTTCCCTGTAAAGCAGATTGTTTTATGGTCCTGTGTCAGATTTAAACTGCCCGACGATTGGCTGAAATCCTTTTCCATTGATCTTATTTTAATATTGATGGATGTCTGACTGGAAAACATTCCAAACTGCACACAATCCAAACTCTTAGGTATTTTTCTTGAATATGACTGCACTCAATAAGAATAGGCATTATCCTCAGACTAAAATTACATTTAATTAAGATTTAGTTACATTTTATAAAATCACCTTAGATGTATATTTGCATTATATATCTGCAAAAGCATGGCTTTCTGGTAAAGCTTGGTTATTTTTTTCTGTTAATACCTATGAACTCTCAATGTATGTCTAGAGTGTAGTTAGAGTTTAGGTAGCATCCTCAGCGTTAGCATTAAGCAATGGACAGCCACACAGAAAGATGGAATACAATATACAACAATAAGGTAAGAAAATATACAAACAGTGGAGTTTAGTTTGAAAACGTATAATAAAAAGACTTAAAGTAACTTCAACTCTACATCATAGCTCCTTTTTATTACAAATATTTTGTCAAAATTACTATATCTGTGCACAGAACAGTGCAACATAATTATAATAAGGAAAGAAAATATATGAAGTGGAATTTAGTTTGAAAACATTGTAGTCAACCCTGTTGCCTGTTACCATCATAACATTTTCTTTTTAACAACATCCCTGGAGTATCATCATGGTGAGCACAAAGCAAGTAATGTTTAACTGAACTGTAAAACTGTCAACCCTGTTAATTACCATCATAACTCCCTTTTATTACAATAATTCTGTCAAAATTACATAATCTTTTGAGGAAGTGAACAGTCAAAGTCAAGTAAATATCTCCTTTTTTAATAGGGTACAATCTTAGAATGTCAACCCTGTTACCATCATTTCATTTTAAAGAGTAAATATTACTAAAAATTAGATATTTGTAATATTCCAGTATTCAATTTTCTTTTCAACAAGATCCGTGGAGTATCATCATGGTGAGCACAAAGCAAGTAATGTTTAACTAAACTGTAAAACTGTCAACCCTGTTACCATCATAACTCCCTTTTATTACAATATTCTGTCAAAATGACTTCATTCTTTTAGGAAATTAACTCTTCAAAGGCAAGTAAATGTCAATAGGTGATGACTCTTAGAATGTCAACCCTGTTACCATCATAACTCCCTTTTATTACAATATTCTGCCAAAATTACATCATCCTTTCGGGAAATGAACTCTTCAAAGGCAAGTAAATGTCTCCTGTTTTGTCAATAGGTGATGACGCTTAGAATGTCAACCCTGTTACCATCATTTTAAATAGTAAATGATTACTAAAAATTAGATTTCTGTTTATATCAGTATTAAATTCTCTTTCTCACAAAGATCCCTGTAGTATTGTCAGGGTGAGGTGAGCACAAAGCAAGTCTAATTGAACTGTAAAACTGTCAACCCCGTTGCCACCATAACTCCCTTTTATTACAATAAGTCTGTCAAAATTACATCTTCCTTTCAGGAAATGAACTCTTCAAAGGCAAGTAAATGTCTCCTGTTTTGTCAACAGGGGATGAAGCATAGAAATGTCAACCCTGTTACCATCATTTTAAATAGTATTATTTACATCACCATTAAATTCTCTTTCTGAGCATGAAGCAAGTCTAACTGAACTGTAAAATTGTCAACCCTGTTATCTTTTTAAAATGCTATAATAATTTAGCCTCAGATTCCATAATGGAATTTATCAACACTGAAAGAAATTCATTGTCTGGTAGAAGATTTTACAGAAATGTAGTTTTTATAGATAAAGGTTGTAGGTTTAAGATCTGCTTGCATATAGTGGTCCAATAAATTATTTGGATGCTTGAGACACACTTAAAAACATGTCTAAAATATATTAATTTATATATTTAAAAAGATTTCAAGCAATACATTTTACAAAAAGATTATTAGAATCAACAAAAATGTCTCTGAAATGTGATGTTAGATTTTAGAAAATCTCTAGCATCATTTGTTTGCAAATGCAGCTTGGTTTGAAATGTTATTACCTAATGCAATAAATATTTAAGTGTGACTTAAGTGTCCAAATTCATTTTGGTGCCTCTTTACTCATATAACACGACACAAGATGGCTATCACTGCAAGTCATGCGCATTCACTTACTTCTCCACCACTGCAGGATTCATGTCTTCATAGTTAAATAAGGAATGTAGATAGCGAAAAAAAAAAAAAAATCATATTTTAATAAAATCCCCAAATTTATGTATCTGAAGACAGCTATTATTCTTGGAATTTCCATTCAAATAACTTCTGTCATCTATTTAGTTTTTTTTTTTTTAATTATGGGCCTTTCTTCCATCCTTCATGCAGTTAACCCTTAATTTTCCTTCATCATATTGTATAAAATGTGTGTAAAAAACAATTCCACGTGCTTCATCGGCTCAACCTCCATGGCTACACTAGTCAGACGTCCAACAGCTTTAAGCAATTTACCCCCATTTTCCACACTCTCAGACTTAAAGAAATACCAGTGGCTTTCCAAACATTACATCTAGTTGCCTAATCATAGCCATGAGACCAGGTGAGAGAGTGGGAGCGGAAGGGTTATTCCACCTCCCTCTCCTCCTGGCCGCACCCCATCATCCCCTCCGCCCCAACAGCTCTGACTCGCTTAGATGGCTATAAAAGAGACGGTGACTCTGGCGCATCTCAGCATCACCTGCGCTCTCATCCTGAAGAAAGGAAACCAGCGAAGACAAGAAGAACAATGCGTTCTCTACTGAAGATCACCGTTCTGCTGTTTTGCGTTCAAGCGGGAGAAGGACACTGGCTTAGAACGCTACTGGGTAAGTCTGGAGGTCATGACCTTTGTGGAGAGGGCAACTAAATTTCTGTAGATTTATTGTAGGCTCACTAATGTCGTTCAAAACCTGTATGACTTTTTTTCTTCTGTGGAACACAAAGAAGTTATATCGAAAAATGTCTCTTTTTGTCCATACAGTGGAAGTCAATGGGTTCCAATACTGTTGTTTGGACCCCATTGACTTTTAATGTATGGACAAAAAAAACATCTTGAGTGCTACCAACATAAATTTTACCTTGAATCAAGCTACTTTTCTAAGTGATCAGACGATTTTTGCTTACAATGAAAAAGACTTGAGAGTGGACTCTTATAACTTGAGCCACCAAGCAACTACATCTAGATGTGATAAAAAAACAACCATACATCCACGTTCTGGAAACCACGAGTTATGCAACATAGTATTTATTTTTTGCTCTTTCTTTTTCAGACAAGGACCTCCGTGGCGAAGAGAGAAGAGGTGGTGACGGTGAGGAAAAGGAGGGTTCGGGGAGGGCGATTCGGTCCCCCCGCAGCATTGAGTCCCCATGTGCTCTGCACTCCATCCTGCTGCAGGTACGAGACCTCGGGCTGGGCTACGACTCGGATGAGACGGTGCTGTTTAAGTACTGCAGCGGGACCTGTCCTCGCCTCGCCTCCAACCACGACCTCACGCTCACCAACCTCCTGCAGAGCGGCACCCTTCAATACACCGGCCATTGGCACCATCAGCCCTGCTGTCGCCCCACACACCACGAAGACATAGCCTTCCTCGACAACCACCATCGCTGGCACAAAGTGGAGAAACTCTCCGCCGCTGCATGTGTCTGTATGGGGTAGAGACAAGGGTGGCCAGCCGAAATCTGGCTTCTGTCTGCTTATCCTTTTGGTTTAGAGACTGTACAAATAGTGCCTTGAATTTAAATAAAAGGCTGTTAATTCAGGAAGAAATAATATGTATGTAATGAAATGTATTGAGTTGTATATGTTGCTTTCTCTGATGACATGGCTATAACTGCATTTGAGAATGTGTAAAGATTTAGTTTTGGTTAATGGCAACACAATGCTGTGTTTGAGTGGCCAATTCTGAGTCAAGATCGATCCGACGAATTATCCATCCGAACCAAAAATGGAAGATATTTATGTGCTTATAAATTATTTATTTATTTGAAACCCATTTTTACTGCCAAATAAATTATTGTTGATCTTTATTTTATTTTGCTTCTTGTAAATATGTACAGTTCTGATTAAATGTGTTGTGCTCATTTTGTTGTAACTACACATTGGTACGAAAAAAAAAAAAAGCATAATTTTAAAATATATAAAAAAATGAATAGGTCTATCATGGTTTTGAATATTTTATTAGCTTTTTATATTAACATACAAAAATATGTATAACAATCAAACTGATACAAAATAGTGATTCACACTTTTTGAATGAGTCCTGCTCATGTGTTTTCAACGCACACTACTCCACTTTGACATCTTCCACAGCTGCATCCTCTGGCTCCGCCCCCCATACCTGAACACGCCCCTCCATAGAAGTCAAAAGACGGGGCTCCGTTGGGTGGAAGGACAGCGATTGGACGACAGCTTTCCCAACAGGCAGCTTTAAAGTCAGGGAGCCCTACAAGGATAGATTACCGCTTTACTGCTCATATTCAACTTGACATTTTAGGTGTGTTCGCCTTGAAGCGACATTGCGCAGAGCGATCGGTGTAAAGAGCGATTAGAGAGCAGACGGCTCGTATGCTTTTGAATCGCTCTCGCGGTACTTTCATGTCACATACCGATCGATCTGCGCAATACTGCTTCAAGTCGAACACACCTGTTGTCATAGTATTGGCTCTGTGGGTCATGTGACTTATTCTGCTCACCTCCACCAGATCCCAGAAGTAAACATGGCCATCTTCTGAACAGCTCAGAACATGCGTGTCTTTATCAGACAGACAGCAGTCAAGCTTATAGCCTTTATTGACATGACCGGAGTACCTGTGAAGGGACACCATAGAAACACACGTTATGCTGAAGTGATAATAGTATAGATGTATAGAAATATAATACATTATTGTAGTGTATTATTTTACTGTTCCATTTAACTAACATTTTTAACATGAATTAAATGAACTGATTTAGAAAATTATTTGTCAGTTTGAAATGTGAATTTATTTCACTCTCATGTTTAACTATGGTTTTTAACCGCTTTAAATATGCACATTTATTTGTGATTTATATAAGTGATTTATTAATTTATTTTACCATGTTTAACTACATTTTTAAACATTAATTAAATAAACTGTTTCAAATATGCATATTTATTTGTTGTTTTGAAAAGTGATTTTTTTGTTATTGTACTTTAAAAAAATTAAATCATTTTAAATATCTATTTATTTGTCACATTTAATTTATTTACTGTTACATTTAACTACACTTTTATAAAATTAAATCATTTTAATATTTAATTTATTTACTGTAACATTTAACTACACTTTATAAAAATGAATCATTTTAAATATCTATTTATTTATCACATTTAACTACACTTTTAAACATTTTAAATGTGCATATTTTTTGTCAATTGGAAAAGTGATGTATTTATATCCATTTTTATTTTTTAATTAACACATTGACAATTGATTCCTTCATTTTGCTTTTAAAGTAGCTTCAAAGTTCTCCACATGCTTGACTCATGAAAGCCGAAAGGATCGTGGCAACTAGCATTGTTTTTAAAACATCTAAAAATCTAGTTTTATTGTACTTGTGTAGTAGTTTGATCTGTGTTGTACATACTCTCCCAGCATCTCCCCTGAGCTTTTGTCCAGCAGGCGCACCGCAGAGTCCAAACTGGAGCTAAGCGTGCACTGACCGTCCCGACTGAAACACACACAAGTGATGGGACCTGTGGAGCACAAATACACACAACAGAAGCGTGTTAGACATCACACAGTACAAAACATGTATTCTTATTCCCTCATGTGTGATATAACTCACTTCCAATGAAATCGACATGAAGCTGCCCCATTCTTAGGTCGTAACGCCTCACTCTTCCATCCACAGACCTGATAAACAACAAACTTCAGTTCCACACTCTTATTCTCACATCATATCCTATAATAAGATGAGTTTAGTTTGGTTCTGACCCAGTCAAAAGCTCATGCTCTGACACTTTTAGGCTGCTGATGCCATCCCGAGCCTCGTCCAGGATCTGGATTGGCTCCATCCGTCTGGATCTAGTGTCCCAACATCGCACTGTCCCATCAATGGAGCCTGAAACATTAAGAAGTAACTGATTTACAGTGAGATTGGACTGTGGTTATTCCCGTAAGCAATTATGATTAAATAAATTTCATAAAGCCTAACCCACCTGACAGCATCACAGTAGCCTCCTCATTAAACTGCACACAGTTCACTTTCTAGGGAACGAGCATAACATTGAAAACAGAAGGTATCTGTAGTGAACAAATCACCTATAACTAATGAGTTTTATTTATTTACAGTAATATACTGTAATAGTGATTCTTGTCTTAGCAAACACAAATAATAAATGCAGTATAATATCGTGGAGGGAAATGCAGTCTTACCCCTGCGTGCCCGCGAAGTTTGCGCGTCACCTGACCAGACCCGACATCCCACAGAATGACGGTTTTATCCGAGCTGCAGGAGCACAGCTGACTGTTGTCATAAGAACTGCGAAAAGTAAGTGAAATTAACGCAAACCAAACACGATAGCGATGATATTTCAATATAATGTATGCAACACAAAAACATACCAGTCCACGTCCAGTACTTCATATCCATGACCGGTGTAAGTCTTCAGCAGAGTCCCTCGACTCACACTCCACAGCTTCAGAGACTTATCACTGCCACAGCTCAGCAGATAATTCCCATCAGCTGGAAGAACATGTAATATATATAAACGACAGGTCTGAGATTAGCTCTGTTTTCACTGGTGTTCCCCAGGGCTCAGTCTTGGGCCCTTCTCTCTTTAATATTTATCTGTCACCACTTGGTCATTTGTTGCAAACTCTTGGCCTCCATTATCACTTTCCCGCCGGAACACGCCCCCTCAGCCAGACTGAGTGGCAGAAGAGCAGCTGCATGACTGGATTTAATAGAGGAAACTGCAAAAATGTGAGTAAAGCAAACGATTATCAGTTTAAACTAAAGGTTGGACTCAATATAGTGTTCCTTACAACTTATCAAAGATCCAGTGATCCCTGGATATTGACATGCAGCAACACAGAATTGATTCACAGATTTTGACGCCGGGAAAAATACATAAAGCAAATTTGCCTGTGAACACTTATAAATACAATACATGTAGGTCTGAATCTGGGTGATCACTTATATCAATGTTATATATATTGTCATTTCGTCCAGCCCTAAAACTTGTATCGTTTTTGTCAGGGTTTATTTAAAAAACATCCAATTATGCAGAATATACGATGGTAAATATTTAATTGAAGAGTTGTCAATACAATATATAACAATAGAATATATAGGGTATTGATTTACCCCAAAATTCAACATATTGACAAAATGATATCTGCCTGGAGTCCAGTTGTTTCTGTGAATTTCAGCGATCCATTTGCTTCTATTTTCTGTAGCTTTCGTCGGTCTGTAAAATTATACCTGAGATTTCTTGTCAATTCTATTTGTACAGTCAATCTCAAAGCTCTTTCCCGTTTTAGATGTGTTTTGTGCGTTTCTTCGCGGCATTCACGCTGAAAGTCAATGCTGCCACTCAGTCTTTTTTGCCACTCAGTGAGTGTAACCGCAGTCACTCGGCCAACGGTGACGTCACGTGCATACCCTCGATACACTCAAAATCTGGTGAACACCCTGATGTTGGTTTTCTAAAAACATGGATAGGTAATAATTTCTTGTGCACAGAACAGTTGTAAAACTGAAGTTATGCTCATTGGTTCCCTTCATCAAATTTCCAAAGCTGGTTCACTGTCTTTGACTATGATGGCTGTTTTGGAGACTCAAAGTAAAGTTATTTTTGATGCTAGTCTTTCATTTGATTCTTTTGTTCAGAGTACTGTTAAAACCTCTGAAATATAGCAAGATTGTGCTATGCTAAATTTCTCTGTATCTGAAAAGCTAATAAATTCCTTCGTTGTCTCTCGGATAGATTACTGTAACGCCCTTTTAGCTGGAGTTTCTAAATCCACACTTAAACTGCAATATGCACAAAACTCTGCCGTCAGGATCTTGACTGGGTCCAGGATATTAGAGATTGACCGATAATCGGTTTTACAGATATTTTTCCCAATATTTAAGCATTTTCCCATAATCAGGTATCGGTTTTGTAATGTCGGATTTACAGATAAATGTCGCCATTTTGAGAATTGCGCGCAAGACCGTCAATAAATTATTGCATCTGAGGGGAGATGAATCAACAACGGTGTTAAAATAACTTACCTTCCTTAATTAATACATTTTATTTAACATAACAGCCATTAAAGGCACAATATGTAAAATGTTTGGATTAAAATATAAAAAAAACCCCACTAGAACAATGTTATATATTTTGTTGACTTGTGTACTTACATTATCCCAAATGTTTCCAAGAATGTTTAAATCCAGAGAAATAAGCAATTTTAACCAGGACATCCGTAGTTTCCATAGTGCGTCGCCTATCAATGACATCATACCCGTGTTACCCTCGATTTCCGGTTTTATTTTGTAAAAACCATGGAAACACCAAAGACGCTTTAATATATTATGTGTTTATTAGACTGGTGAGCAACTGTTTGGATACATTCATCGACAGAAAACTAATCATTGTTATATAGATCAACACGGTTAGCTTTATTGTTTAAATTTCGTTTTCTTGATTTACTGCGAGTACCGTGTTTTACCATGCCTGATATCGATCTAGCTTACTGCAGTGTGCAACAAGTGTCTCATAGTAGCCGCCAAGTGAACGCACAGAGTAGCATTATAACATAACTTTCAACACACTCAAATGTATCTAATATGATAAAACAGCGCTGCGTTACGCCACATACGCATGAGCGGAAGAAGCAGAAGCGGCGACAATAAAAGCTCTGCGAAATCAAAGCGTCATCAAGCTACGCCTTTGTTTTGAATAAGCGACCTCTAGCAGCGAAAAATTACATATTGTGGCTTTAATGCACAAATGAGATATGCAGTGCTGTTGTTATAACTGTCAAAAACAGAAATAAAACAATCAGGCACATAAACATGCAGATAAGTGGTATCGGTATCCGTTATAAAAAATCTATATTGGTCGATCTCTACAGGATATGCAATCATATTACTCCAGTTTTGGAGTCCTTACACTGGCTCAAGGTAAGGTTCAGAGTTGATTTCCAAATTATGATGCTGACATACAAAGCATTACATGGCCACATTATTAAATTGTTAATTGTTAAATCCCTATACCCCAAATCGCAGATTGTGCACATTTAAGATCTATGGGTGACAGGGCTTTCTCTTCATATGCTCCTGCCCTTTGGAATTCTCTGCCTCTTAAACTTAGGGAAGCTTGACATTTTTAAAGCTTGACTTAAAGGTGCAGTGTGTAAATTTTAGCAGCATCTAGCGGTGAGGTTCCCTTTCGAACCACATAGAGAAGCTACGGTGGCTGACACAGGCCAAAGATGTCGTCGTCTGAGACAGCAAAGAGTAGCTAGCGCTCTGTAGAGCAGTTTGTCCGTTTAGGACGATTTCACTGAAAGGTGACCTGCGGTGTATGTAGATAGAAACGGCTCATTCTAAGGTAATAAAAACATAACGGTTCATTATGTACTCCACTGAAAACATAGTTATGAATATTATATTGCATTTCTGTCAATAGATCCTCATAAATACTACACACTGCACCTTTAAGACTTTTTTTATTACTTGAGCTATGTATTGCTTATTTTCTGTACAGCGCTTTGAGAAGCTGCTTTTTAAAGTACTTTATAAAATAAAGTTTATTATTATTATTTCACTGTATATTTAGGTCAAGGTATATTTAAAGGTGCAGTCTGCAGGATTGACATTGGTTGAAATGGGTACTGCAGTCCAAATTCAAAATATTGGAGAGCACTGTTTCCCCCGCCCCCTCCTCCTCAGATTCGACGCTCACGCGGGTTGCCAGCTTGAGGACACGCAACAGGAGCGAGTGCAATTTACAATGTAAGCCACACTGTAAGTTGATGAGTTGATTTATCCGCATTTTAATATGCTTTCGTTCATAGAAATTTTTAGATGGATGCTGAGGCTTTTTAGGTTGGGTAGAATCCGCGATCTCTGACCCGGTTTGTTTGCTGGCTTCCATGGCTGCAATACAATGTGTTTTCCGCCAACTGGCAATCTGGGGTGTCGAAATACTATTGGGTAAACTGGCGGCGTGCGGTATAGCACAGACCAAAACAAAAACAGACATTCCGACACGGAACGCACATTTCAAAGTAGAATAACTGGCTGTAGCTCTGTTTTTCTGAGAAACAAGTAGGTGAATTTAGCATGTTTCCTACATATCTGCAAGCATATTATGGTATTTTTATGCTTTAGTAAAGTGAAAAACTTACATACAGCACCTTTAAAGTTTCTTCGTCTCATTAAATTGATAGTTCACCCAAAAATTAAAATTTTATCATTACTTACTCACCCTCAAGTTGTTCCAAACCTGTATGAGTTTATTTCTTCTGCTGAACACAAAAGAAGATATTTGTCTGGTTACTGATATTAAAAAAAAAAAAAAAAACTTTTATGTCAGTAACCAGACAAATATCTTCTTTTGTGTTCAGCAGAAGAAATAAACTCATACAGGTTTGGAACAACTTGAGGGTGAGTAAGTAATGATAAAATTTAAATTTTTGGGTGAACTATGCCTTTAAGCATGCGTGAAATAACGTCACTCAGTACAGATCTGTTACTTTCCTCAACGCTAGTCAGGAAGGGCCTATCAGAATCGTTAGTACTAGCGATAAGACAGTAAGGTACAAATCTTTTAAAATTAATAGATTTAAACGACTATACTTAATGTATAGGTCTCCAACGAAGGGACAAAATGAATTTGAAATATGAGACCCCGCCATGTACCTTGCTGAGATAGATAGCTGATTGTTTTAGAATACCAAAAAAAAAAAAAAACAGATTTTTCACTCAACAGTACAGACTCTTACCGTTGAAGCGCACGGCTCTCACAGCGCCCTGCAGACAGTCTACAGTCCGCAGAAGATGCTGCGGCAACTGAGGAGCTTGAGGACGCGGCTGAGGAAACGCCATGACTCTATAACCACAGCTTCAGATATTTACTAACCATATACATATTAAAGCGGTAACACTTCGATAAACCCAGGACTACTCCACAAACTGCATAAAAACACCGTTTTCTTCAGCGGAATGCATGTTGATATGGTGCTCATTATCGCCATCTGATGTTTCGGAGGATTAATGTTACCTAAATCTTGTGAAAATACTACGCTAAAAATGTTCGCATTGTGTTGCTTTATTGTGGAGGTTTAACTTAAATGTTCTTTTTTTAATTTCATGTTTTTCATCATAGCTATTCCATAAGTTATAGATATACATTTACACAAAAATATTTATGAAACAATACTGCATCAGAAGCCAGATATGATGCACCTTCCTTGTTATTTTGTAGATATTACCAGAATGAAAGGTTATCACATTCTATAAATTATATACATGACTTAACTTTACAGTGTAGTAATAACAACAAATAAAAAGGACACAAAATTGTGCAACAATATTTTACTCATTTACTCAACCATAAAGTCAAGAGCAAAACGGACCATATCACGTATACAAATACTGTGCAATCTGAACTGTTGGCTTAAGGTCACTGAATTGTTGAATACCTTCCCACCCACATCATGAACGTGACTGATTTCCAGGATATATGATATGAATCAAAATAGCTATTTACAATGACTACGTAATTAAAAAAAAATGTATAGTACATATCACAAAAAAAACTTAGCCTGAGTCTCACCTTATGTAACATGGCATGTTTTACTAACAGAAAAAGACATATGAATTGTTATCGGCATCGGTCCAGTCTTTCTAATTTAAAAAAACAAAACAAAAAAAAACAAAAAAAGCACACATAATTCTCCCAAACTGAGGATTTTTCAAAATTAGGTGTTATGCCAAACACAAGCAAAGCAAAATGGAGGTCAAAGACAGTTGGTGGTTTAGAAAAAGCAAGTTATTTCTTCTTGCCCTTGCTGGCTTTGGCCAAGAGCGCAGGGTCAATCTGATCTGGAGTCAGTCCTCTGACGGAGAACAGACGCGCAGCCCTTTCCTGCAGGGTTCCTCCACACTTCATCCCTCGTTCCATCAGCTCTTTCTTCAGCCGCTCCAGACCCAAAGCCTCCAGCTGCTCCGGCCCATTCACAGAGAGCAGATCCAGCGGACCCTCCATCTGAAGAGAGAGAAAGAGAGGTCAGTATTATCAAATAAAAACAAACATTTCCAACAGGAACAACCACATCGGAAACAGATCTCACCGCTTCCTGCGCCTGACTGCTCTCAGCTGGGCCGCTCTGTGCTTCTGTGGGCGCAACCTGCATCTTCTCCTCTTCGCTGCTGCCGTTTTGGCTGATGTCAACCTGCAACTTCTCCTCTCCGTCAACCTGCAATTTCTCCTCTCCGTCAACCTGCAACTTCTCCTCTCCGTCAACCTGCAATTTCTCCTCTCCGTCAACCTGCAACTTCTCCTCTCCGTCAACCTGCAATTTCTCCTCTCCGTCAACCTGCAATTTCTCCTCTCCGTCAACCTGCAATTTCTCCTCTCCGTCAACCTGCAACTTCTCCTCTCCGTCAACCTGCAACTTCTCCTCTCCGTCAACCTGCAACTTCTCCTCTCCGTCAACCTGCAACTTCTTCTCTCCGTCAACCTGCAACTTCTCCTCTTCGTCAACCTGCAACTTCTCCTCTTCGTCAACCTGCAACTTCTCTCCGGTGCTGCCGTTTTGGCTGATGTCAGCCGTACATTCCTTCTCTGCCTCCTTCACCTCTTGCTGGTTGTGTGTTGGGGAGCTTGGTGCAGGACTCGAGGAGGAGCTGCTGGTGCTGCTGGGCTGGTCCTGAGGATCTGTCCTGTCACTCCCCCTGGTGGTGGAAATCAGCACACCTGGTTTGGGAACGTCAGAACTACAGGAAGCCCCAGAGGTGGATGGAGAGGCCTCGCTGTCACTGTCATCACTTCCTTCACTAGAGCTGCCCATGTCTTCCAGTTCTCCAATGCCAGTCCTAATGGATTAAAGAAGGCATATTGCAGCTTTAAAAATTGTAGCATTAGAATTTCATATTTCTAGTCCATCTACATTTTCTTTTTCACTGTCCACAAATGTGAAATCATCTCACCAGAAACATTTCTTCTTTGATTTCTTTTGGCCGTCGGTTGGTGTGGGACGCTTGCGGCTCGGCCCCTCGTCTGCCTGGACGAGACCACTAGAGGAAGCCTGCATGCCTAAATAGTAGACAATTTTATTCAACTTTTAGCTTTACTGTCCAGAATATATTATATAAGATATATTATACAATATGCAAAATTATTATTATTACTATTACATACATATAAACATACACACACACACATACCGATCAGGCATAACATTATGACCACCTTCCTAATATTGTGTTGGTCCCCCTTTTGCTGCCAAAACAGCCCTGACCCGTCGAGGCATGGACTCCACTAGACCTCTGAAGATGTGCTGTGGTATCTGGCACCAAGATGTTAGCAGCAGATCCTTTAAGTCCTGTAAGTTGCGACGTGGGGCCTCCATGGATCGGACTTGTTTGCTCAGCACATCCCACAGATGCTCGATTGGATTGAGATTTGGGGAATTTGGAGGCCAAGTCAACACCTCAAATTCGTTGTTGTGCTCCTCAAACCATTCCTGAACCATTTTTGCTTTGTGGCAGGGTGCATTATCCTGCTGAAAGAGGCCACAGCCACCAGGGAATACCGTTTCCATGAAAGGGTGTACGTGGTCTGCAACAATGCTTAGGTAGGTGGTATGTGTCAAAGTAACATCCACATGGATGGCAGGACCCAAGGTTTCCCAGCAGAACATTGCCCAAAGCTTCACACTGCCTCCGCCGGCTTGCCTTCTTCCCATAGTGCATCCTGGTGTCATGTGTTCCCCAGGTAAGCGACGCACACGCACCCGGCCATCCACATGATGTAAAAGAAAACGTGATTCATCAGACCAGGCCACCATCTTCCATTGCTCCGTAGTCCATACGCAACAAACTGCGATGCACTGTGTCTTCTGACACCTTTCTATCAGATCCAGCATTAACTTCTTGAGCAATTTGAGCTACAGTAGCTCGTCTGTTTGATCGGACCACACGGGCCAGCCTTCTCTCCCCACGTGCATCAATGAGCCTTGGCTGCCCATGACCCTGTCGCTGGTTCATCACTGTTCCTTCCTTGGACCACTTTTGATAGATACTGACCACTGCAAACTGGGAACACGCCACAAGAGCTGCCGTTTTGGAGATGCTCTGACCCAGTCGTCTAGCCATCACAATTTGGCCAATGTCAAACTCACTCAAATCCTTATGCTTGCCCATTTTTCCTGCTTCTAACACATCAACTTTGAGGACAAAATGTTCCTTTGCTTCCCACCCACTAACAGGTGCCGTGATGAAGAGATAACCAGTGTTATTCACATCACCTGTCAGTGGTCATAATGTTATGCCTGATCGGTGTGTATGTCAATGTGAGAATATTAAAAAAGCGAGATAATAATAGATTTAAATCTCAGTACCAAAACTTATGATTCGAAGTGTGACTCATTTAAGTGAAATAGTAGTCATTGTTTTTGAACAAATCTCTTAAAATTAATGAATCAAAAGATTTGTTTCAATAAGGCTACGTTTACACCTGGAATTAAGATTGGTCGGATCACAAGTGGACGCTGCTAAATACAGGTGTAAACGGGGTCTAAAATGGTTTGAGCTTGTCCACTTTCGACCACTTCCAGAGGTAGTCAAAAAAACGCATTTGACCGGATTGCTTTTATAGTGTAGACGCTCATGTGGTCGAATGCGTTCAGACAGCCGCAAAAGACCACCTACTGACATAACATTACACATTACGGGAAGCTTGCTAGCCAGACGGGATTTAAACTTTGTCGGCTGAAGACCCAAGTTTGTTTTGAAGATGAAAAATGTACCAAGTGCAATGTTCTCTCACCATTCCTGATTTCTAACACACACTTAGAGCGTTCGGCGTGGTCTGTCAAAGCAGAAACAAAAGCTGATGCTCTCTGTGTTTTTTGTTGTCGCCGGGCGTGTCCATATGTAAATTGCGCGAGCTTATTTTGTCCATAAGATCTGAAAAAGCCCATACTTTTACTCGCCCATAGACCCTCCCCTCAAAGAAATCAGGACAGAAGTGGTTGAAAGTGGACAAAAGAGACGGATTAAAACACCAGGTGTAAACGGGAATGTGTCTTCCTCGTCTACTTGTGATCCGATCGACCAAAACACAGAGTGTAAACAGGGCCTAGGATGAAACTGGATATACAAATATAGCTGTTTATTAATAATGTATCCTAGGCTAGCACATGGAATTTGTACACAGAAAATCAATCCAAGTTACCTTTCAATACAGAGTCCTCCAGTCTCTCTGAGAGGTCGTGGCACTGCTGTTCATAATTAGTGTCAGTGAAATAATGTTTTGGCTCGGCCAGTTTCCTCTTAATCCGCTCCAGACGACGCTGCTCCTTCTCTGCCTCTCGGTCGGATTGCTTTTTCAACCACTCTGCCATTCTACACACAAACATA
This sequence comes from Coreius guichenoti, assembly GCA_039654105.1. Taxonomy (NCBI): domain Eukaryota; kingdom Metazoa; phylum Chordata; class Actinopteri; order Cypriniformes; family Gobionidae; genus Coreius; species Coreius guichenoti. The sequence goes on from CM077192.1 coordinate 20,206,321, forward strand.
CATAAATATTCACTTACTCATACAATCATACAAGCCAAATGTGAGGCAGTGTATGAAAAGTAGAAAACACCAAATCCATAAAACACAAAATAAGTATATAATCAAACAAGCATGCTAAAAATGGATATGGCAATCAGCATTACTCTTTCTCATGATTGACGTCTCGAAGTCTTCTTCCACTCAGATCTCTGCAGGCCTCGCGATTAGTTGTCTTTTCGATTTGTGCACCGAGGGCCCTCAACATAGAGCCAAATCCTACAAAACAAATAGTTTAAAACATCTTTTTTAACAACTTTTAAAGGGTTAGTTTACCCAAAAATTAAAATTACGTCATTAAATTACTCACCCTCATGTCGTTCCAAACCTGTAAGACTTTCATTCATCTTCGGAACTAAAATGAAGGTCTTTTTGATGAAAACTGAGAGATTTGTCCCTTCGTTGATCGTAAAACGAATCCATATGAATCGAGCGGTTTAGTCCAAATTTTCTGAAGAGACTCGATCGCTTTATACGATGAACAAATTTAATTTAGGCTTTTATTCACATATAAATTTTGATCAGCGAACATACACAGAAGCTCAACCGTACTTGCTTGATGCGCAAGAACAAAACTCATTGGTTCTTGAGGAAGCTCAAACGTGCTGTGTAACACGAGAATGAACCTCATTGGTTCTTGAAGAAGCTCGAATGTGCCTTGTAACACGAGAATGAACCTCATTGGTTGTTGCTGAAGCTCGAATGTGCTGCATAACACGAGAATGAACCTCATTGGTTCTTGAAGAAACTTGAATGTGCTGCATAACACGAGAATGAACCTCATTGGTTCTTGAAGAAGCTCGAATGTGCTGCATAACACAAGAATGAACCTCATTGGTTCTTGAAGAAGCTCGAATGTGCTGCGTAACACGAGAATGAACCTCATTGGTTGTTGCTGAAGCTCGAATGTGCTGCGTAACACGAGAATGAACCTCATTGCTTGTTGCTGAAGCTCGAATGTGCTGCGTAACATGAGAATGAACCTCACTAGTTCTTGCACGTCAAGCGAACATGCTTGAGCTTCCGTTTACCACAACTGATGTGTGAGTTGATGAATGTTTATATGTGAATACAAGCCTAAATTCAATCTGTTCATCATAGCGATCGAGTCTCTTCAGAAAATTTGGACTAGACCGCTCAATTCATATGGATTCTTTTTACGATCTCTTCATGAACTTTTTGAAGCGTCAAAGTAGCATTGCTGTCTATGGAGGGACAGAAAGCTCTCAGATTTCATCAAAAAGATCTTCATTTGTGTTTCAAAGATGAACGAAAGTCTTACGGGTTTGGGACGACATGAGGGCGAGGAATTAATGACAATTTTCATTTTTGGGTGAACTAACCCTTAAAATGTTCAAAACATAATACAAATTATTTTTTACTTCAAAAGAAACACTAATGAAATATATTCATATATATATATATATATATATATATATATATTCAAATATAACCATATATATAATATATTCATATGTAATATATATATATATATATATATATTCAAATATAACCATATATATTCTGAAATAATTGATAATGACATACAATTAATAATACCACCATTTTGGGATTGGTTCCAAATTATAACAAATTAATTCCATTCCCATATTATAGTGACAAATTTATTCCCTAATCATTATACTACAAAAAAAATGTGTAACAATCAGTCAAATATCAACAACCTATCATATTCTAATATTTACAAACTTCAGAAAGATCCGTATTGGTGTTGTGGACTGGTCTGTTTACCTCCTTTGCCTCCCAGTAACCGAGGCTCCACACGGTACACGACTCCAGACTGAAGCCGTTCATGACGGTGAGAGACGCGGCCATTACTCTTCACATAGAAATCCGTACCACAGACGCCCTGAGAGAAAATAAATACATACTTTAGGTAACTTTAATCTTCATCAAAATCACACTGAACCATCAGCAGCGAGAGTACAGCACAGCTAGAGTTCAGATCGCATTAACGTTTGACTAAAGATAGACTCACCTCTTTAACGGCGAACTGACAGATAAGATCGCTGACCGTCGAATCCGGGCCGATAGTTAGGTTAGTAAACCTCAAATTTGGTGCAATTACAAAGAGCTCCATGTTTTCTTCTCCTCTGTTCTCGAAGATGTGCTTAAAAACTTCCCGTAAAAGCTATGACGTATAACTGCGTTGACTCAACTACGGAAGCCGAGAGAACTTGGCAAATCGTATCTGAGAACAAAAAAGGCATTAAAAACATGATCTGTTTGCTATTCTTTTCCTTTTTTCAGTGTCATGTAATTCTCATAATTTGCCAATATGTTTCATTTATATTATTCTGAAGGATCTGGAGAGATTCTGTATAAAGGAATGGTCTCTGATCTCTTGTCAGGTGTTCTCCAAACTCATCAGGCGTTATAGAAGAAGACTCAGAGCTGTTATCTTGGCAAAAGGGGGTTGCAAAAAGTATTTAATAAAAGGGTGCCAATAATTATGGCCAGCATGTTTTGGAGAAAAGCATTTATTTCATAATGTGATTTACCCCCCACTTTCAATTATTTTACTTTAATGAAAGGTTAGATTTTTGCACATTTTTAAATAAAAGATCAAAAGGATGAACACTGCAGATTTATTTTTACAGCCATCTTTGATCATATTTACCAGGGGTGCCAATAATTCTGACCACAACTGTGTGTGTGTATATATATATATATATATATAGTGCTGTCAAATCAATTAATCGCATCCAAAATAAAAGTTTGTGTTTACATAATATATGTGTGTACTGTGTATAATTATTATGTATATATAAATATATAAATACACACACATTAATGTATATATTTCAGAAATATTTGCATGTATATACTGTATATATATTTATATAATTTATATTATATATAAATATAACACATTTTTCTTAAATATGTACATGCATGTGTGTATTCATATATACATAATTATTATACACAGTACACAAACATACTTTTGTAAACAAACTTTTATTTTGGATGTGATTAATCGCAATTAATCGATTTGACAGCACTAATATATATATATATATATATATATACACACACACACATATATATATATACACACACACACACACACACACACATATATATATACATATAAATAAACGTATAAAAATATATTGAGCAATATATCGAAGCTTTTTCATCTTCAGAGATCTCCAAAATTCTTAAGATGGTAATGTTTTGTATTGCCTTTTTAATTTATTTTGTTAATGGATGCAATATATATGTCATATTTTATGTTTAATATAATATTGATATGTAATATTTTATATTTATTATGGAATGTTTAATTTATTTATTATTATATTGGTGCTTTTCATTTTATGTTATTTGTACTATATTGAGTCTGTACATAATCTTTTTGTGATGCGATAACTCAAAAATTTCCTAAGAATAACGAACCAATATCCATTTGATACTTTTATGTTTAAATAATTATTTAAATTATAAAAATGTATCACAGAGCCCCTGACTGAGTAATATACAACGTTATTATTTAATAATAATATATTTTAGCATAGTAATGAGCATCATAAACATAATTTACAGAAATGTTGATTAATGTGTGTTGTCCTTATAAATAAAAAATAAACAAACAAATAAATGTTTTCCCCATAGACTGTAAAAAAAAATAGGTTTTCCCTCATATCCCACTTTTTCATGTATGCTTTTATTTTGAAATGCTCCCAGTGTCTGCTCCTTATGACGTTTCAACATGGCGTCGCTCTGCAAGGTGATGTACTACGTGAGTTCCAGATCATCTTTACTGCCAAAACACAGTGTTTTAGCCACGCTCAGATCATTATACAGCTCAGATGCGAGCGGAGAAGATGATAAATCACCCGAGAGGGTGAAGAGCGGGTTTGCAGCCGCATATGAGCTGCATTCGGACCTGCGGCAGAGCGGCGACCGGAGCGCAGCGGCGCGCATGAGCTCCAGGGACGAGACCTCCTTCACATCGCTCCTGCGACACTCCGCGCTCATGCAGATGGGTCCCGCCAAAGACAAGATCGTCATCGGGAAAATCTTTCACATCGTTAATGACGATCTATATGTCGATTTCGGCGGGAAGTTCCACTGTGTGTGCAGGAGGCCCTCCGCGGACGGGCAGAAGTACCAGAGGGGCAGCAGGGTGAGACTGAGGCTGGAGGACCTGGAGTTGACTTCACGGTTCCTGGGAGCGACCTCCGACACGACGCTGCTGGAGGCGGACGCCACACTCCTGGGACTGATGGAGAGCAAAGACACCAAGGCGAAGGAATAGTTGCCACGGACAACACTGAGATTGAACTTTGTTTGTGAATGAATGGACTCTGTATTGTTTATGAGACATATAAAATTTAAAATCCCACCTTCACAGATTTTGTTTATTAATGTCTGAGCCCGTATATGCCACTGACCCAAAGAGAGCGGTACGAAACAGCTTCACAAACAGTCTTTTCAAAATCACAGTATGGTTATTTCTGTTACAAATATTCAAATTATCACAGAAGTACTGGGATAAAAGTTTTTAATTAAGATATAAACACTGATGTCTATGGTAACAATCAAAAAAGAGCAAATCATCCTTTGAAAGTAACATGGCGCTTCAGATAACTATTGTATTAATTACATAGATACAAACGTATTATTTAACGTGTTAAAAACGTATTTGTCATTGAATCATTCACTCAAGCTGTTAAAAAAAAAAAATCATTCAAATTAAATAAGTATTTTTAAATAGACTGCAGCAATTGACATTTTGTCAGAACCTCTAGTAAATCACGTTATTTTGTTATTTAGTTGTCTGTTCAGAATCGTGGGACAATCGTGATCTCTATTTGAAACACACACAATAAAAATTGTGATTTTTAATTTATCCAGAATCGTGTATATAGAGTCGGTCAAAATTAAAAAAAATTTTGAAAGTAGTCTCTTATGTTCACCAAGGCTGCATTTATTTGATTAGAAATACAGTAAAATAGTAATATTGTGAAATATTATTACAATTTGAATTAACTGTTTTCTATTTTAATACACTTTTATTTCTGTGATCAAAGCTGAATTTTCAGCATCATTACTCCAGTCTTCAGTGTCACATGATCCTTCAGAAATCATTCTAATATGCTGATTTGCTGCTCAGGAAACATTCATTATCAATGTTGAAAACAGTTGTGCTGCTTCATATTTTTGTGGAAACTGATTTTTTTTTTCTTTGATGAATGGAAAGAACAGCATTTATTATAAATAGTTTTTTGTAATATTTATTAATTTCAATAATATCTTTTTTATCAATTTAATGTGGCTTTGCTAAATAAAAGTATTAATTTATTTTTTTCTTCTTTTTTTAAATCTTACCCCAAACTTTTGAATGGCAGTGTATCATGATTTCCAAAAAAAAAAAAAACCCAAGCAGCTACAACTGTTTTCAACATTGATAATAAGAAATGATTTCTGAAGGATCATGTGACACTGAAGACTGGAGTAATGATGCTGAAAATTCATCACAGGAATAAATTACATTTTAAAATATATTACAACAGAAACCAGTTAATTTAAATTGTAATAATATTTCTCAATATTACAGTTTGTACTGTATTTTTGATCAAATAAATGCAGCCTTGGTGATATTAAGAGACTTTCAAAAAAAACATTATAAAACCTGAATGTTTTCAAACATTTGACCGATAGTGTGTGTGTGTGTATATGTAAAAAAAAAAACATGCCAACAAGTTAAATTTAACCTTTATTTTCACTTCATATTACGGAGCAGCATAAAAGAAATTATCTAGTGTAGCACAATTCCCTGAACATCCTATAAGAACATTTTTATATAAATAATAATTGCACAGCAAATCACAGTGATCATAAATTCTATCAAAATCATACACAAACAAGATCAATTTCTGAATCTCAAGTAAAGCATTTCTTTAAATATCAAGGCTGTAATGGTGCAAACTTCTGAATAATTTAAGCTACATATGCAAGGTGCAATAAAATATCCTACAGCATAAGGTTAGTGGCATGCAGTTAGGAAAGCTGATATATATATATATATATATATATATATATATATAAATTTACACTTAGTGGTTCATAATTAATAAACGCCTCTTGCATAATGAGGTGTCCTTTTTTAATCAAAAAGCATATAGTGCCATAAGCAGATGTGATGGTTATGTTGGATGTGTTTTAAGGCAGTATGTATCGTATTGCTCAGGCATCTTTAGGTGTAATGGCTTAAGTTGCAGTTGAGAGAGTGTGATTTTGGCCCTTCTAGTCCAGCACGATATATGATCTTCACACATCAACCACACATCGTCATGTACAGCCACTGTTAGGGAGAGCAAGAGGGTTAATTAATTTATTTCCTTATATTAAATATACAATATTAAGACAATGCACTTATATATGTCAATCAATTATATGCCCCATTTTGAAAAACATAGGAGACACTTAGGGCCCTATCATACACCAGGCGCAATGCGACGCCAGGCGCGACAAGTGTTTTTTGCTAGTTTCAGCCCGACGCAGTTATCATTTTCACGTCCAGCACCACGTTGTTTAAACAGCAAATATACTTGTGCCCATCTGTTCGCCCATGGGCGTGCTGGTCTGAAAACGAGGTGTGTTCAGGCGCATTATTGGCGTGTTGCTATTTTGAAAACGACTGAAAACTGAAACAACTGAAAACGACTGCGCCATTGACCAACAAAAACCTGTTCTAAAGTCAATAGCTCAGTATTTTTTGTGTTATTTAAAGGGCGCGTTAGTAATATGCGCCTATAGACGGGTGCACAACACGCGTACACTCTGCTTGTTACACACACAGGGATGCGCAGCAGCACACAAACATTTTTAAATATTAAAAATAAAAGGATTCCTCTCTGGAGAAGCGTTCAGTCTTTCCGCCCCCAAATTCTACCATGTAAATAGCGAATCCGCCATGGTGCAAGCGCAACTGGCTTTCAAAGGGAATGGGAGATGAGACTCTGATTGGTTTATTGCACGTTACGCCCAAAACACACCCATGATTCATTAAGAATCTAGGTACAACTCTTTTAGACCATGCGCCGGGCGCGTCAACCGTTTTTCCGTCGTTAAACTAGCAAAAGTGGATTCGGACACACCCTAAGTGCACCTGCCCCATGCGCTTCAGACCATGCGCTCAGATCGCTAAAATAGGGCCCTTAGAAGGTAAGAAATGACCCACCTCACTTATATTGAGTTCTGCTATGCCTGAGCCCTCTCTATCCAGCTCTCCGAAAGACTCTGTTGAATACGGCACAGTCAATGAGACATGTTAGTGGAATATTAGCGAATACATGATTTATTAAAAAATAATTAGATGACATACTGAACATGGCCTCCAGTTTGACCAGGCAACAGACAAAGTTGTCGAAGTCAATTGTATCTCCTTCGGAATATCGTGCCACCAGGATCTGATGTAGCTTGTTATTCAGTTTAAAACCTGAGGACAAGGAAATAGGCATCACTGGTAAAACGATGATTAAACCCTTTTATTTCATTTGAACGATCCTAATATGTTCTGGAAATCCCAATATAGACTGATTTACTCTATTGCCTGTTTTCAGTGGCTGCATGAAAACATATTCGTAAACTTATGAGCAGGTTCACTCTTGGGAATCATAAACCTACTACAGCATAACCCGTTTCATGAACAAATGACTCTTATGAATCGGTTCTTTTTAGTAAATCAAAAACATACAGTGCAACCTGATGCCTGAAAGAATTATTCTTATGAACTTAGTAAATTTAAAGCATACAGTCTCGATTCCCGAAACCATGTGCAAGTAAAATGGACACTATAACTGAAATATATCAAAATTTAATTTAAATCATTTTGTTAAAGACATGTTGTAGAGATTAAGCATGGGTATATGGCAAGCCGTGTTTACATTTATTCAATCCCAGGATATGAATTCTTGATATCAACAACAATTAAATTTTCACTAGTAAAAATGGCAATTTTTGATATCAGAAATTACATTTCCACTAGTAAAAATGTAAATTCTTGATATCAACAATGATGTCATTACTCGCAGAAATACGAATTCCTGATATCAAGAATTAATTTTTAACTAGTAAAAACTCTAATTCTTTATATCTGTAATTGTATTTTCACTAGTTAAATGTCACCATAGGCTGCCATTAAAATTCAATTGTTGATATCAAGAATTGATTTCTTACTAGTCAAAATTCCAATTTCACATATCAGAAATACAGGTCTTACTAGTAAAAATGTTCATTTTTGATATCAATAATTACTTGGGTACTAGTGCAAATGTATGTTCTTGATATCAACAATTGAATTGCTACTAGTAAAAAGGTTTATTTTTGATATCAATAATTCTATTGTCACTAGTAAGAAAGCCATTTTAGATATCTGAAATTAATCTCCTGATTATTGATCGAAATACATTTTCAGATATTAGAAATAAAAAATTTAACATGTTGAAATACATTTATAGATATCAAGAATTAACATTTCAACTAGTGACAATTTCATTCTTGATATAAGGAATTCAAATTTTTACTAGTAACAAAGTAATTATTGATAACAAAAATTATGATTTTTACTAGTAAGACTAGTTAAAAAATTGAATTCTTGATATCAAGAATTCGTATACTGGGAATGAATAAAAGCCAAAATGGCTTGCCATAATGGGTATACATACAGATCTTCTGATTCGATTTTGATTCACAAGCTCTTGATTCAATTCTGGTTCCTATGGAAGTTTGTTTCCGCCACAGAATAAAACAATTTAAAAGATATTTACGACTTTTTATCTCACAATTCTGCCTTTTTTTTTCTCGCAATTGCAAGTTTTTAAAGAAAAGGTCAGAATTGTGAGATAATACGACGCAATTACCTTTTACATTATTTATTCTGTGGCAGAAACAAGATTCCAATAGGTTCAAGATCAGTTTGATTTGAAAACGGGATCGAATCAAGAGCTTGTGAATCACAATCAAATCTGTATTTGATCTTTAATCTCTAACCAGGAACATCATGGGCACACAAGATGAACATTAAAAACTGTTTATTACCAGCGGACTCCACAGCCAGGCGCATTTCATAGGAGCTCATTGTGCCAGATTTATCCAGATCAAACTGTCTGAAAATGCCCTGCAAATGAGATAAATAAGTTTGAGTTGCCACCATACTATCCATAGGATGTAGGGAAGATGTCATGATTGATGGACCAGTCAGTTTCTCACCAGCCACTTCCTGATTTTATTCCATAGAATCTGGAACTCCACAATTCCCAGCCGTGCACTGCCATCTTTCTGAGTTCCATCAGTCAAGGTACATATAAACTATTCATATTAGACAAAATGCATAATCTGATAAGCAAAAGTTGTTAGCATTTCAGAATCTGAGGATACATCCATCAGGCTGACCATGCACCTACACGACTCCATACTGAACCCATCTGTCTTTAAGTCCCTGTCTGCAGAACACAGAAGAGCAGAGGTGTTTCTTAAGCACACATAGACACAGACCAGACGTGAACACTTGAAAACTTCAGCCGAGCTTACGTTTGCCCACCACTCGGTTCAGAATGGTCCTGAGCTCATGAACGGAAATCTCCATGTCCTACAAGAGAGTTTAGATCAAGTTTAATCTAATGGAATACACACTATTATTAATCAAGACACACATAGAAACATACACACCTCTCCAGACAGCTGAGCAAACATTTTTTTGAAAGAGTTATCAATATTCTCCTCTGAAACCTCCTCCTGTGGATAAAAACACACATTTATATACCGGGATATACACTGGTCCTTCCTTAAATGTAAGTCTATGGACTTTTTTCCGTCTGCAATATCAGAAAAGTATGGAAGCTTGTTTCCACCATGGAACAAAACAAAAAAAAGGTAATTGTGACTTACAATTTTTTTTTTCTCAGAATTGCGTGATATAAAGTCGCAATTGAGAGTTATAAACTCATATTCGCCATCTCAAACATATTCTCAAAACTATCATTTTCAACATCTTCAAAATCAAATTTTGAGCTCTGTCAGCTTCTTCACCAGATCCACCATCAGTGACAGTGACACTAATATTTGATTGCGTTCAGCTCTTGCTCTGAAGTAAATCACTGAGCCATTTCATGTTTTGCGGATGATTCTTCCTATTCTTTTGTTTTCTGCCTGCGGTAACTATGAGTGAAACGTCACTTCATCATTGTGTATCAGACATTGCCACCTTGTGAAATAAAGGTGGATTGCACTTATTCAGTCATCAAAGATTCAATTATTGTTGTGAAGAAAAAATATACTTACACGGTTACACACCTCGGGTCGTTAGCGACCCTATACAATTTGCACAAAAAATGAAAAGGAAAACAGGCAGTCTTTTATCATTTTTTTTCCTGTTATATTGTTTATAATGAAATGATTGAGGAATACTAAGAAGGTTGATGTCTAACTTTAAAAAATGAATGAGGAGGAGGGTAGTAGTGAATGACGTCCCAGGTCAATAAAGACCCGAGGTATGCGTTTAAGGGTTAATTCCACTGATCTATATAATGTTCTCTATATAGATCAGTGGTTATTTCTCACAATTCTGAGAAAAGAAGTCAGAATTACAAGATATAAACTCACAATTATGAGAAAAAAAAGTAGCAATTGCGAGAAAAAAGTTGTGTGAGATTTATATCTCGCAATTCTGACATTATAACTCGCAATTGCGACTTTATATCTCGCAATTCTGAGGGAAAAAAGTCAGAATTGCCAGATAATTGTGATTTTTTTAATTCTGTGGCGGAAACAAGCTTTCATAGAAAAGTCCTCCTTACTTCATCTTCCATGTTAAATGAAATCTCATCATCCATTTCTCTGAATAAAAAAAAGAAACAAACAAAATTAAGTTTTTCTCCAATATAATAATGCTGCACAATGAGATACAACACAAGCGAGTCCAAAAAAGCTAAATAATTACATATAATCAATATTTTATACTACTTATTTGTACTACTGTTGTTAGTTTTAGTTGAAAAGTCGAGTCACTTACTGGGTTTCTGACTGTTTCTCAGTGAAGACTCGCAGGACGAAGTCAGCCTCTTTTCCAGGCTCAAAAGTGGAAGGGACGATGAGATACTCGCCCGGTGGCAGTTTCAGTCGCGTACTGACCTCTCGCAGATTAATGAAGCTCTCCGAGCGCGCACAGGACGACTGACGCAAGAAAAAGTCCTTCTTGAGGTGAACACTCTGGGAGCCACAAAACTAAAAACAGAAGAAATAGAGTTTTTACAATACAGTTTATGAATGTAATTTAGAGGTGAAGTCTGTAATTTCTGCATCACCAAACAGATGATAAAATTACTGGTTTTCAAACAGGTTTCCTAAACACTTCCCTGCCTGTCATTGGTCAGTTAAACAGATAGCTCCTCCCCAAACTCACGCCATTGGTTAAGCCATTGTTGCTATGCTGGGCTGGTCGAAATACTCAAACAAACAGAGCAATATTTTGAAAGCACCACAGGGACACAGTGTTTATACAATTAGGGGAAACTTAATTAAAAATCCTCTGCATTTATACACTTTTAGATTTATATAATACTGAAAAGATGTCATACCTCTTCTGGGACCTAAAGATGAGGAAAAACAGGAATAAAAGACAAGACATTAGATATGATATAACCATGATATTTAACAAAGTCTATCTTAATATTTGTCCTCCAACCTCATATAAGGCAAAGCCAATGGTGTGCATGTCCTGCCCTTGCTTGCGGTAACGCCGTCTGTCCTTTTGCATCAAGGCCACCATGAAGGTGCAGGCCACCTCATTATCCTCAGGATCATCATCTTCCTCCAGTAGTGTGATCTTATATTGAGGATTTATCCAGAATGTATCTGACAGAAGAAACATCAAACTAGTTGTGTAATGCAGTATATTTTAGCTGATGAATAAGTTTCATTGGGATTGTGTGAATTAATCTCACTGGGGTGGTTCCTGCAGCCCCCTGCTGTACTTCCTCGCCTCCAGGTGCCATTAAACTTAATCGTGTTCCAGAAGTTTAGAGAATCATCACTCAGAGCATCTGGTGTGAGGTTACAGATCTCCAGACGAGAAAACTGACGTTTGAACTCCTCAAATGACATCCTGATGTGGGCAGAGAAGCAAAACATCAGTATCACAGCAACATTCTGTGAAGGAAAAGAGATTTCAAGATATAGAGTATAATTTGAGGATGTGAGGTAATCGAGGTATTAGACGCAGTCTTGCTCGGACACGGTAAGCCCTTCAGATCATTTAGGGGAATTCAAAGTAGGGCTGCACGATTTGGGGGAAAAAAAATCTAATTGGGATTGTTCTGGAAAAAAATTGCGATTTAAAATGCAATGTAAAAACTCCAGGTTTGCTGTTTGTAGGGCTGCACAGTTTGGCCAAAATTTTGTGATTATAAATCAATTTAAAATATACATTAAAAAAAAACCATAAAAATTACTAAATAAAATACATTAAAATTACTAAATAAAAACAAAATAAGAAATATTACTATTAAGAAATATTAAAAATTATAAGAAATATTACTATTGTAATATTTCACTGTAAAATGAATTTAAGAAAAATACTATAAATACTATTTTTACTGTAAAATTACAATACAAACATTTATGGCTAAATACATAAAAAATATATAAAAATGACTAAATAAAAACAAAATAAGAAATATTACTAATAAGAAATATTTAAAAAATATATAAGAAATATTAGTACTATTGTAATATTTAACTGTAAAATTACAATACACATTTATGACTAAATACATAAAAATACATCAAAATTACTAAATAAAAACAAAATAAGAATTATTACTAATAAGAAATATTTTAAATATATATAAGAAATATTAGTACTATTGTAATATTTAACTGTAAAAACGAATGTAAGAAAAATACTATAATAATATTATTTTGCTGTAAAATTACAAAACATTTATGGCTAAATACATAAAAAATGACTATATAAAAACAAAATAAGAAATATTACTAATAAGAAATATTAAAAATTATAAGAAATATTACTATTGTAATATTTCACTGTAAAAACAAATTTAAGAAAAATACTATAATTAATTTTATTTTACTGTAAAATTACAATATCAGAGAAGTCAGAGAAGACGCACAGATGGAGTCTGTGTGAAGCATCATTTACTGTGAACCGAGCTGCTCTGAGACGCCGCAAACACAGTGAATAATGAGCTGGTCACGTATAAATGAACACAGTGCTGCGCTTCACTCTGAAACATGCAACTCATGTATTTATTCAATTAAATCACAGCCTTCGCGATATCTAAGCCATATTGCATTTACACTTTTATTTTGATTAATCATGAAGCCCTAATCCAAAGCTTTGGAAACTCTGGACTCCCAACATATCAGAATCAAATAATTACTACTTCTTGGGACTAACTCACAGCCCTAATATAGAGCGCATAAACCATAAAGATCAGATTTCTCTAGAGAAGATTTACCAGAACTCGCCATCCTCCATATGGTTGTTCATTTCCTCTCTTTCTGCTGGATCAATTCCATTCCACTCAGAAGAACTGGAAATGAAGTATAAGTGTTATACTATGAGCATGTCCGGTATAGAAAGTCTATTAAAATTCATTCTGATTGGCCGACTCACTTGTCACTCCAAGCCCCTGTCCATTCAACCTGCCCCCAAGGGTTTCGGATGCGAATCAACCTCTCTTTTCTGCCACGGAAATTCACCTAAAATGACAACAACAAAAGATTGATGCAAATATTTCACATGGTAAACTAATGAGCTTAAGATACATTTTAGACGTGGTCCTGACCTCTTTGAGACCTGTGACGGAGTACGCATGCCCCTTCACCAGCTTCTTAAAGGTCACGGCCTCCATGTCAAAGGCACTGGTGATCTAACCAGACAAACACTTCAATTACACAAAAAAAACTTTATTTGGACAATCCACAAATGTTGCGTTGTGTCTCCAGGCCTGTAGGAGGCGCTGTTGGGACTCACATCAATGGAGCAGCCCAGCAGCGAGCCTCTCTCCAAGGCTTTGGCAATGATGCGGTGCAGGTCTTTGGGAGCTTTACGCAGCTCGTACATCTCGGCAACTCCACCTGTGAAGTCCTCAAAGCCTTCGGTGGTGGAACCTCCTGACAGAGCTTCATATGAGCCATTCAACCTACAGGCACATACGCACATGTTATGGTCTCTATAATTGCCATATAGAAGAAGAAGAGAGAGGAAGAGACTCACTTGGCATAGGCCTTCTCCAACAGGGCGCTCCAGAACTCATTTCCCTCTGCTGAGTGAACAAACATTAGCTCTTTATCCTTGACAGGCAATCGGTCGTCAATCACAACGTTCACCCACTCGCCAAACTGCCAGAACTGCAAGAAAAAAAATATATTAACTAATCAGTCAGACATAGCGTAAGCCTTTTGAACTGCGAGAGGCGTTACACTTTCTTCGTAAGTTGAATACGGAAGGCGGTCTGGCGGAAGCTAGATATTTTACTTTATAAAGGTTTAAATATGGATATTTTTCTTACACAAACCCATCGATTCGCTTCAGAAGGTCTTTATTAACCCCCCAGAGCCGTGTGGAGCACTTTTATAATGGATGGATGCACTTTTTTGGGCTTCAAATTTTGGGCTGCCATTCACTGCCATTATAAAGCTTGGATTAACTAGGACATCTTTTAACTCTGATTGTATTCGTCTGAAAGAAGAAAGTCATATACACCTAGGATGGCTTGAGGATGAGTAAATCATGGGATAATTTTAATTATTGGGTGAACTATCCCTTTAATGTGTGTTTCTGTCGTTCATTAACAGTTGGCTGTGCACCTGGAAGTGGAAGATGCCGGCATACTCGTCCGTAAAGCTTTGCCCATGAGGTACAACTCTGTGAAGCAGCTTGTTGTTTAAAGTCAGGGACCCAATGGCAGCCAACAGCCAACAGTCACCTGAGTAGAGAAAAATTACCACAGAAAATACTGTTACTGGAATTCATTTACAGTGTAAGACTATAAGGCAAGAAATTCAGAGGAAAAAAGAGCTTATGTACTATAACAACACATAACTGATAACTTCCTCCCCAGTCCAAAAAGAGCATTTATTGAATGTTTAAAAGTATTTTACTATTAAATTGGCATGAAACTGAAGCTGCAGTCTATTATATCTCTTATATCCGAGTGAAACGGCTTCTCGAACAAGAAAAATGTAGGGCGGGACTTGATTTTTGTCAATCAGGAATTGATTGGATGGTTGTGGTTTGCTATTGGTCGATCTCATGTGAGTGACAGGTTGTCCTGCCCTCCCGCCAGTAAACGCATCATCAGAGAAGAGAAGAGAAGAGAAGAGAAGAGAAGAGAAGAGAAGAGAAGAGAAGAGAAGAGAAGAGAAGAGAAGAGAAGAGAAGAGAAGAGAAGAGAAGAGAAGAGAAGAGCTGCAAGAGGAAGAAGTTATTTTTTAAAGAAAATGATCTGCATGGATAAATCATTCATAATAATTTAAATTCCATACAAAAATTAGAATTGTCCATTTTAAATTCATGGTGACTTTAAGTTAGTTTTATAGCCATTCGGAGACTGACTTCCTGAATGAACTGATGCATAGAACTGGCTCAACCAATGGCATGAGTTTGGGCCGGGGCTATCTGTTTGGTGAACCAATGGCAGGTGAGAAGAGTGTTGAGAGCTTATTTTTGCAATTAATTTTGTTTACAAACTTATCACCATTTTAAAAAAGTAGCATGGTTTCCATACTTTTAGCCAAAATAAAATTAATACTACAGCTATTATTACTACTTTAATTCAAAATTATTCTCTTTCAAAATGTTTAAGAAGCTAATTATGTAGAAACCATAAAGTATAATATTCTTTAAACTGTGGTTACCATGATAAATGTAATGTATGTACTACAATGACCCATTAGGGGGAGCCCTCCACCCACAGCTAAAGAGGGGGAGTGGAATGTGTTTGTACAGTGAGATAACAGCACAATGTACTTCCGTGTTGTACATTTACTCTGGATGAACGCGGTTTTATCTCAAACACCCTAGTCAAAGGCAAACCCGTTTAGCTGCGGCGGCTCGAGCTTTTTGAGTAAAATGCATTTCTGCGATAAGCTTCCCATCCTACTCCACCCATGTGTTTGCTGTACAAACTTTGTTTGGCACTGATGAGTGTATACACCCATCTCTCTCTCTCTCTCTCTCTCTCTCTCTCTCTCTCTCTCTCTCTCTCTCTCTCTCTCTCTCTCTCTCTCTCTCTCTCTCTCTCTCTCTCTCTCTCTCTCTCTCTCTCTCTCTCTCTCTCTCTCTCTCTCTCTCTCTCTCACACACACACACACACACACACACACACGCTGTGGGCTGTGCCTGTGGCTTGCAGCCAGCAATCCCAGAGTTCTCTAATGCTGCACCCGTGTTTGTGTGACTCACCACTCAGGCATCGTGTTTAAACACTCCCCACCAGCCAGGAAACACACGGAACACACACACACACACACACACACACACACACACACACACACACACACACACACACACACACACTAATCTAGCCCCCTAACCCACATTTCCTCTCCGAAATTACATAAAACATTATGCATTGTGATCATAGTATCGTAATGAATCAGATTTTGACCAAGTGGGATTTGTCATAAATTCATTCATAAAGCAAACTGTAATAAGGCCAAATTATATAATATATGCAGGTTAATAAATTGGGTAGTTCTATCTATATATCTATCTAACTGTCAGTCTATCTATCTATCTATCTATCCATCCATCCATCCGTCAGTCTATCTATCTAACTGTCTATCTATCCATCATCCAACTGTCAATCTATCTATCTATCTATCTATCTATCTATCCAACTGTCAGTCTGTCCATGTAATATAATATTACATTACATTTACATCCATGCTAATAAAAACATGCTAATGTGCAAATCATGCTAATACCTAAGCATCTATGTCTACATTGATGCATTTCTGAAAATATATGATGCTGAACAGGTAATTTTTTTGTAACAAATTGGGAGACATCGTACCTCTGAGGTAACACTTCATTTGTTTGGCAACATTTGACAGCCAGTATGTGAGGGTCATAGACACTCTGTTTTGCTTAGATTTAAGCTGTAGGATCACCCAAACTGCAGTGAAGCACAAATGAAGCTTCTGACATCCGTTAACGTGTGCAAGCGTGCACAAACAAACACACCCAGGCTCGTACAGTACATACTCACCTAGAGCCCCCTGGCAAATATCTGTCCGTGTGGCTCCACCCACTATGAACTGAGGATTGTTTGACAGCTCCTGCAAACATTATGCAAGCAAATACAACACCTCAGCCAAAATTATAGGTCTGTCAACCTATAATAACACACTTTACACATGATTCCATATCAACCATATCATCAAACATTTTCATCATACGTCTGTGAGATGATATAAACTCAATTTCTCTGTCTTTAATATATGAGATGCAAGCAAGTCTATACATATATTGTACAGGATATGAAAACACTGTTTGAGTTTTGACAATACACAGGCCGAGTCAAATGTAATACTCTTTGATGATTAATTGAAGAAATTACATTACAGTGGGGAGAACAAGTATTTGATACACTGCCAATTTTGCAGGTTTTCCTACTTACAAAGCATGTAGAGGTCTTAATTTTTATCATAGGTACACTTCAACTGTGAGAGACGGAATCTAAAACAAAAATCCAGAAAATCAAATTGTATGATTTTTAAATAATTAATTTGCATTTTATTGCATGACATAAGTATTTGATCACCTACCAACCAGTAAGAATTCCGGCTCTCACAGACCTGTTAGTTTTTCTTAAAGAAGTCCTCCTGTTCTCCACTCATTACCTGTATTAACTGCACCTGTTTGAACTTGTTACCTGTATAAAAGACACCTGTCCACACACTCAATCAAACAGACTCCAACCTCTCCACAATGGCCAAGACCAGAGAGCTGTGTAAGAACATCAGGGATAAAATTGTAGACCTGCACAAGGCTGGGATGGGCTACAGGACAATAGGCAAGCAGCTTGGTGAGAAGGCAACAACTGTTGGCGCAATTATTAGAAAATGGAAGAAGTTCAAGATGACGGTCAATCTCCCTCAGTCTGGGGCACCATGCAAGATCTCACCTCGTGGGGCATCAATGATCATGAGGAAGGTGAGGGATCAGCCCAGAACTACACGGCAGGACCTGGTCAATGACCTGAAGAGAGCTGGGACCACAGTCTCAAAGAAAACCATTAGTAACACACTACGCCGTCATGGATTAAAATCCTGCAGCGCATGCAAGGTCCCCCTGCTCAAGCCAGCGCATGTCCAGGCCCGTCTGAAGTTTGCCAATGACCATCTGGATGATCCAGAGGAGGAATGGGAGAAGGTCATGTGGTCTGATGAGACAAAAATAGAGCTTTTTGGTCTAAACTCCACTCGCCGTGTTTGGAGGAAGAAGAAGGATGAGTACAACCCCAAGAACACCATCCCAACCGTGAAGCATGGAGGTGGAAACATCATTCTTTGGGGATGCTTTTCTGGAAAGGGGACAGGGTGACTGCACCGTATTGAGGGGAGGATGGATGGGCCATGTATCGCGAGATCTTGGCCAACAACCTCCTTCCCTCAGTAAGAGCATTGAAGATGGGTCGTGGCTGGGTCTTCCAGCATGACAACGACCTGAAACACACAGCCAGGGCAACTAAGGAGTTGAGAAGCATCTCAAGGTCCTGGAGTGGCCTAGCCAGTCTCCAGACCTGAACCCAATAGAAAATCTTTGGAGAGAGCTGAAAGTCCGTACTGCCCAGCGACAGCCCCAAAACCTGAAGGATCTGGAGAAGGTCTGTATGGAGGAGTGGGCCAAAATCCCTGCTGCAGTGTGTGCAAACCTGGTCAAGAACTACAGGAAACGTACACTCACCTAAAGGATTATTAGGAACACCTGTTCAATTTCTCATTAATGCAATTATCTAATCAACCAATCACATGGCAGTTGCTTCAATGCATTTAGGGGTGTGGTCCTGGTCAAGACAATCTCCTGAACTCCAAACTGAATGTCAGAATGGGAAAGAAAGGTGATTTAAGCAATTTTGAGCGTGGCATGGTTGTTGGTGCCAGACGGGCCAGTCTGAGTATTTCACAATCTGCTCAGTTACTGGGATTTTCACGCACAACCATTTCTAGAGTTTACAAAGAATGGTGTGAAAAGGGAAAAACATCCAGTATGCGGCAGTCCTGTGGGCGAAAATGCCTTGTTGATGCTAGAGGTCAGAGGAGAATGGGCCGACTGATTCAAGCTGATAGAAGAGCAACTTTGACTGAAATAACCATTCGTTACAACCGAGGTATGCAGCAAAGCATTTGTGAAGCCACAACACGCACAACCTTGAGGCGGATGGGCTACAACAGCAGAAGACCCCATCGGGTACCACTCATCTCCACTACAAATAGGAAAAAGAGGCTACAATTTGCACGAGCTCACCAAAATTGGACAGTTGAAGACTGGAAAAATGTTGCCTGGTCTGATGAGTCTCGATTTCTGTTGAGACATTCAAATGGTAGAGTCAGAATTTGGCGTAAACAGAATGAGAACATGGATCCATCATGCCTTGTTACCACTGTGCAGGCTGGTGGTGGTGGTGTAATGGTGTGGGGGATGTTTTCTTGGCACACTTTAGGCCCCTTAGTGCCAATTGGGCATCGTTTAAATGCCACGGCCTACCTGAGCATTGTTTCTGACCATGTCCATCCCTTTATGACCACCATGTACCCATCCTCTGATGGCTACTTCCAGCAGGATAATGCACCATGTCACAAAGCTCGAATCATTTCAAATTGGTTTCTTGAACATGACAATGAGTTCACTGTACTAAAATGGCCCCCACAGTCACCAGATCTCAACCCAATAGAGCATCTTTGTGATGTGGTGGAACGGGAGCTTTGTGCCCTGGATGTGCATCCCACAAATCTCCATCAACTGCAAGATGCTATCCTATCAATATGGGCCAACATTTCTAAAGAATGCTTTCAACACCTTGTTGAATCAATGCCACGTAGAATTAAGGCAGTTCTGAAGGCGAAAGGGGGTCAAACACAGTATTAGTATGGTGTTCCTAATAATCCTTTAGGTGAGTGTATGATCTCTGTAATTGCAAACAATGGTTCCTGTACCAAATATTAAGTTCTGCTTTTCTGATGTATCAAATACTTATGTCATGCAATAAAATGCAAATTAATTACTTAAAAATCATACAATGTGATTTTCTGGATTTTTGTTCTAGATTCCGTCACTCACAGTTGAAGAGTACCTATGATAAAAATTACAGACTTCTACATGCTTTGTAAGTGGGCAAACCTGCAAAATCGGCAGTGTATCAAATACTTGTTCTCCCCACTGTACTTACTGCCTGTATGAAGAAATTTGAATAATGAATTAAATGTTTCAGCACATATAGACAAAACATTTTGCTAAAATGGATATTTCCTTTCCAAACAGGGAATATTTTATTTTTGCTTGTCCATTACAAAGTATTTTAACTCTCAAACGTGTCTCAGTGTAACCGGTCCTACTCAACCCACTCCGAGGCGGGCATGCTAACAAGGACGCTAAAGACCGCAGCCGCTAGCGCACCTTTTGAGGCCAGGGGATTGAGGTTTACACGCACAGCTCTTACTGGCCTACGTCCGTTACACTCACCCCCCTAAACCTCATTCCCATCCGGGTCACGGCACCAAATGTAACCGGTCCTACTCAACCCGCTCCAAGCAGGATTCGAACCTGATCTCCGGCGTGGGAGGCGGGCAAGGACGCTAAAGACTGCAGCCGCTAGTGTCAGTTGTTAGCATGCCTAGGTAGTGAGGTTTACATGCACAGCATTTACTGGCCTACATCTGTTATAAATTAGCGCCAAATGTTGCATCTTGGTTCTCAAGTGGGACATAAGAATTCGAGTCTAGCTCATGTAATTTCTGTCTTTTCCCTCCCACTCCCAGTGTCTATGCTGTTGTATGTAGTTTCTAGCATGCTGCTTGTACAGACTGTTCTCTGCGACACTCACAGTGGGTCTTATCCACTGCACACCGCGTGTTTTGGAGGAGTTTGGCGCAAGCTCCTTGAAGCCCAGTGACTGGGGCACAGCGGGAAAGCAGGGGTCTTCAAACAGCCTGCCGCTCTCCACACACTCTCTCTTCAGCTCCTCGTAGTCCTGGTTCAGGAACTTGACTGCATTATCATTAGTTCCCATCCCCTCTGCCTCCAAGCGATCCTTGTAGATACGCGACGACACTCCTCCAATTGAAAACATACTGTAGCGCACCAAAATAAGGTAGTCATTTAAACACATGCATTAATCCAAAGTAGATCCCATATTGTTCGAAACCCGTATCCCAGAGTCTCCATTTACTTTCATTATATGGAAAAGCAGTGTTGGGGAAAGTTACTGTTAAAAGTAATGCATTACAATATTGCGTTACTCCCTAAAAAAGTAACTAAATAGCGTTACTTAGTTACTTTTTATGGAAAGTAATATTACATTACTTTACTTTTACATTACTTTTGATTTACTTTTTCTTACCTGGGCTGGGCTTGGTTGTTTGTTTAATAACAAACAAAAAAAAGTTATATTTTTAACAAATATAAAGGCCTTTTCACACCAAAATTGAAATTAATAGGCATTAGGCTGTAGAAAAAGTAAATTCACATCTGTCCAGTAGAGGGCGCAGCTCAAACAAACTTTCAGCTGTGCTGCCATTCTGGATTGCAGAAGAATAGGATGCAGGAGAAGAAAGTTTAACTTATTTCAGCAATAAAAAAAAACAAAACTCAAATGTGAAGTCATTTTTACCTATTGATATGGTTGAATTGGATCATCGAAGGTCAGCATCAATAACATTGGTTAATAAAGTGAGATTAAATACAAAGTATATTTTTTATATTATTTAGCAGATTTAATTATTGCAGGTTTGTAGTTCACTGTTTTTATTGATTTTGGGGTATACTGAATCTGTTTTTGTGCGAGTGAGATGAGTACATGCATGTTAATATTTAGTCTAGAGCTAAACAATGCCTCTGCACTTTGTCCCGATTTCTCTCAACATGGGGGCAGGAGAATTTTCCGTCAATAAATGGGAAAACAAAGTAACTTGTGTTACTTATTTGAAAAAGTAACTCAGATATTTTGTTGTAAATGCTTGTTGTAATGCGTTACTTTACTAGTTACTTGAAAAAAGTAATCTGATTACGTAACTTGCATTACTTGTAATGCTTTACCCCCAACACTGTGGAAAAGATTGTACTTGACATGTACTTTCTTCAATGTTTTGCATTCCATGGAAGAAATAAAGTCATACAGGTTTGGAACAACATGAGGGAGAGAATTGTCATTTTTAGGTGAACTATCGCTTTAAATGATTATAGTTCATGGCTCGCTTCTTGCGGAAATCAAACCAGCAACCTTCTGATTACAAGTCCAGAGCTTTAACCAAACCAAACAAAAAAGTAAGAGTGTATGAATATATGGCAGTTGGAGACTAGTTACCAGAAGCTAGCACAGGAATAGCCACAATCATTCGACAGCACATGTTAAATGTATCTGAGCGTTTAGCGCAAAGTGCTGCTGCTGAAAGCTTATGATGCTTGCTTACGTTCGCTTATGATCACCCACTTTGCCATTATTAGTGCAGCAGCATTCATGCGGCTTTTAGTCCTGCGTGCTGAGAGAAATGCCCTCTATAACAGACACTCGGCCTACTGAGGGTGGAGAGAGGCTTACTAATGACTGGCTAATTTCATGTGGTCTTGTAATAAGGTTAAACATCAACTCTGCAGATTTCCAGACCCTGTTTACCATGATTTCATAGACAATGTTCACGGAGGGCAGTTCTCTAAGCTTTGGCTAAAGGAAACCTCATAGACCCAGCTGAGATAACTTAGTTCATTTAGTCATTCCTTACTTTATACTGGAACTATAGAAAGACAAAATGGTGAATATACCTTCAGTTCCTTGTGAGGGCCGTGGGCTTGAGGAGAAAAAGGTCATTTAATAATGTATCGATCAGTAAGAGAAATCAGTTCATAGCTAATTTGCTATGAATTCATGTTAATATGATACAGTGATGCTGACAGATGATAATACCATGGTGCTTTGATATATACCATAGTGTATATATTCATGTACTATGGTTTTTACATGGCAATCCAAAGTACTTCAAACAATATTATGTCGTAGGCTACTTTTTTATTGTCTGCATATAAGTGTGTAAATGTACACACTGTTAATCAATATATTTATGTAAGGCCTGAAAGGACAGTGGATGTTCTCCAAAAATACTCTTGAAACTATACCAAAATAACATTTTTAACTAGTCTGTGGATTTCTTTGAGGTGCAATAGGGCAGATCACGTGGAATGTAAACATCACTGGCTACTGATACAATGTCAGCTGACTTAGTGATGTGAAATCAATAGGCCAGACTGAGCATCGGCATTCTAGTGTTTGTTTTAGATGATGAATGAACACACCCTCAAAAACAGCTGCACATTTACTCATGTTGCTTTATACAGTGCTAACAGTTTGTATCTGAGTTAATTTTGTTTATATATATATATATATATATATATATGATGCACATCCTAAATTACAATTATTAAGATAGATTCATAATCACCAGTAGAAATTAAACAAATAAGCTATAAGAAAGTAGTTTCGTCACTTACTAGAAATATAAGGCTGAGGTTTCATACTTAGACGGATATCGCATATAGTTAACACGGAAAAGCTAAGCAAAACTTACCACCGTTTAGTTGTCGCTATGGTTATCAGCCCAGAGGTTGCGTTTTAAAATAGAGGACAATAGAGAATGATGAACGGATCCGTGCAGAGATGAGACAACAAACAGGGTACCGCAGTGCACGGCCACGCCTATGAGGGCGGGACTAGAGAATGATTGGCAGTTGAGACGTCAAGCCTTAAAGGGACCGGAAGTGCCTCTTTAGTAATTTCAAGTCATGTACAAAAATACAAGTTCGTACAGTTTAAAAAATGTTTAATAATGTCCTTTGGAGAAAAAAATAATGCACACATACATTTTTTTATTATTACACAGTGGTTAAGATTCTCCTGGTTCAGCTATGCTTCCATTTGTAAACGAAAATAGTGTGGCAACGTCAAACACAATAATATCATGCAACATTTGGAAGTAAGACTGGTCAAAAGTGCAAAAAACTATTTAAAAAATAAAAAAAAAATACCTATCTTTAAAATCATAATTTCATAAATTCATTCTTGAGTGGTGTGGTCTGTTGGCAGGTCATCTAAATCATGGTAAAGTTCAGCCACTAAAAAAATATAGAAAATGTGTTAAAAATATGTATTTATTTATTTAAATATTTACATTTTCAAAAAATGTTATAGCATGACAAACCTGCTGAAAGTCCAGCTCAATGAAGCCACTTTTGTGGGCATCCAGCTTTTTGAACACCCCTGGAAATGAGAGACACATTCACTAAAGATCAAATCAGAGACATACAAAACCTCTGCATATCCAGCACTACAGGGGGCGCTGACCCAACATAAACATGCCTAGACAGAATCTGCTCATATTTTCTATACAGATTTTAGGATCAAAACTGTTAAAGGTAGGGCAGGCAATTTTTTTCATAAACACTTTTTGTTATTAGGGCCCGAGCACCGATGGTGTGAGGACCCTATTGGAATTGCTCAGTCTATTATTCCTCTTCTCCGAAATGAATCACATTTTTGAGGGCTTAAACATGCTCAAAAGAAGTGGTGGAAATTTACGTCTGTTATGGGTTTCAGAATTAGGTGTGGCAAATGGCTCGATAGCGCCAGCTACAAAATTTCAATTAAGCGCCATTCGCGCTACGTTTCACGTACGAGTATGAAATTCGCTAGACACATGTAACAGCCTAATACCTACAAAAAAGTCTCTGGGAGCAAAATCTGAAAAACCAACAGGAATTGAAATATTTGGAATTTTCTCTGCAAAATTTTTGCAGTTTTTTCCATTTCCATATGTTGTACTTTAACGAACTCCTCCTAGAGATTTAATCAGAACAACATCATATTTGGTCAGTCTAATCTAAAGCCCTCTGTGACGTTAAATTGTAAAGATCTTGAGTTTTTTTCTGAAGGGCGTGTCCGTGGCGGCCTGACAAAGTTTGATGTTTCGCCATGAAACATCAGTTGAAGGAAGAAAGTTGTTGTAACTCGGGCACACAATGTCCAACCTGCCCCAAACTTTACATGTTTGATAAGAGTCCTGGCCTGAAGACATCTACGTGCCAATATTCAGTTAGTCATAGCGCCACCTGCTGGCAACAGGAAATGGCATGTTTTACACTGTGATTAACTCCCTGAAACACATTTAAATATGCCATGAAATACCAAACATGCTAGAAACATGTTAAATCATGCAACACTTGGCTAAGTGCTAATGTATGCGATTAACGCCACGAAACAGGACTTCAGATGTTTGAGAAGAGCCCTGCCCTGAACACATCTACATGTCAATATTCAGTTATAGTAATAGCGCCACCCACTGGCAACAGGAAGTGATGTGTTTAACACTGTGATGGACATACTAGTAACATACTAAAATATGCAATTGAGTACTAAACATGCTAGAAACATTCTAAAACATGCTAGCAATACTTAGCTGAGTGCTAAAGTATGCTATTATCATCATGAAACAGGAAGTTGTTGTAACTCAAGCACACAATGTCCAATCTGCCTCAAACATCACATGTTTGATAAGTGCCCTGGCCTGAAGACATACACATGCCAAAATTTAGTTATAGTCATAGCACCACCAGCTGGTAGCAGGAAGTGTGGCAAATACAAATGACTTACGTAGTCCTCCTATTTTTATATACTTAATACATATAAGCTGCGAATGCTCTGCATACCCAAGCCAGTTGTGGACTCGCTGATTAGTAACACTATAAATTACTATAAATTTCCTTTGTTTGAGGTGTACCATAAAGCTTACATGATAAAATTCGCTATATTATACAAAATAGTGTACTAAAGTACACCCCTCCAAATCACTGAATTCAGGTGTTCCAATCACTTCCATAGCCACAGGTATATAAAATCAAGCACCTAGGCATGCAGACGCTTCTACAAACATTAGTGAAAGAATGGGTCACTCTCAGGAGCTCAGTGAATTCAAGCGTGGTACTATGATAGGTTGCCTCACCTCACTACTAAATATTCCACGGTCAACTGTTAGTGGTATTATAACAAAGTGGAAGCAATTGGGAACAACAGCAACTCAGCCACTAAGTGGTAGACCACGTAAAATCAGTGCATGCTGAGGTGCACAGTGTGCAGAAGTCACCAACTTTCTGCAAAGTCAATAGCTACAGATCTCCAAACTTTGTGTGGCCTTCAGATTAGCTCAAGAACAGTGCGTAGAGAGCTTCATGGAATGGGTTTCCATGGCCGAGCCGCCACTGGACTCAGAGACGTGTTCTCCGGAGTGAGCAATCACGCTTCTCTGTCTGGCAATCCGATGGTCGAATCCTTAATGCTTCAGCATACCAAGACATTTTGGACAATTTCATGCTCCCAACTTTGTGGGAACAGTTTGAGGATGGCCCCTTCCTGTTCCAACATGACTGCACACCAGTGCACAAAGCAAGGTCTATAAAGACATGGATGAGCGAGTTTGGTGTGGAGGAACTTGACTGGCCTGCACAGAGTCCTAATCTCAACCCGATAGAACACCTTTGGGATGAATTAGAGCAGAGACTGCGAGCCAGGCCTTCTCGTCCAACATTAGTGCCTGACCTCACAAATGTGCTCCTAGAAGAATGGTCAAAAATTCCCATAAAAACACCCCTAAACTTTGTGGAAAGCCTTCCCAGAAGAGTTGAAGATGTTATAGCTGTAAAGGGTGGGCCAACTCCATATTAAACTCTACGGATTAAGAATGGGATGTCATTAAAGTTCATGTGCATGTAAAGGCAGACGTCCCAAAACTTTTGGCAATATAGTGTATTAGGAAACTTTTAGCTGTGTTGCTAAGTGTCATGAGAGTAAGCTAACTGAGCAGTTAACACTCTGTCTAGAGTGAATGCGAACGTGCTTATAAACCCATCCAACGTGCAGGTGCATTTTTGACATAACACGCCACCCAGCATACCTGGGTAAAAAAAGTCACCGCTCGCCACTGCGTTCTACCTGGAGCTGTTCACATCCTCAGACTTGGATTTATGCGTTTCTATGTCGACACTATCAACGCCAAAATGAATCTGCAGCAGTCAGGTGGTACAAGTAAGAGCTCTGTAAGTTGTTTACGTTCATTATTATTGTAATGTTATGTGCTTTAAGACATGAGGTAATTTAACGCCGTCTCTTGTGACGCTTTGCAGACTCTGCTGTGCGTTTATGTGTTTTGAGGAGGCGTGGCTTTGGAGCGCTCTGAAGAGATGGTGGGAACTTATGCCTTCAAAGCTATCTTGCTATTGCTAGCTTTTCCAAAATTGCCTACCCTACCTTTAACATCTAAATATGATGAAATGTGTTCCCTGCCAAGATATTTGATAAACAAACACTTACGGAACATCATCTCCAGACGCATTAAGCAGGCCACAAAGTTATCAAAGTCAAGAGTCATGTCTGTCTCAGCGTAACGGGCTACCAGCAGCTGAAATATAGTGTTATTGAGACAGAAACCTAGGAGAGGAAAGAGAACACAAGCAGTGAACATTAAAATACGCCGCCAAATTGGGATTTTTGCTTGTATGTGTGTGAGTATCTGTGTCTGGCTTGACTCACCGGCCTCTTTTAGTGCCAAACGCAGCTCTGTAGTGCTTATGGTTCCTGAACCATCCAAGTCATTCTTCTTGTAAATTCCCTGGGGTGATTTTAAAAAGAGGCAACATGTTAAAAATAATGTTAAATGGTTATTTTGTTAAAGGCTGCTGGGTTTTAGGATCTCTTACAAGGTATTTCTGCACTTTCTTCCACAGAGTAGCGAACTCTCCCAGACCGAGTTTTCCATTCCCACTGTCCTGAGATACAGTTAAGGAAAATTTACAATACAACAACCCTGTAATTCCTGACTCCAGTACATGTGACGTTAACACAAACATTACAATTTAAGCAGTAGCAGCTGAGAGGATACATCCATGAGGTTCACCATGACACGACACGTCTCCATACTGAAGCCGTCTGTCTTTATGTCAGTTCCTACAAAACAACACACAGGTCCTTAGACGCCTCCTTATAACCTGAGTGAAAACTAAAGGATGCATGAGTACTTACGTTTCGCGATGATTTTGTTTAAGATAGTCATGAGCTCTGTGGCTGAGATTTCCATGTCCTACCGAGAGAAGCATGCATCGGTTGTTCTGCTTTTCAGAAAATATAAATGTTCACTGCATAACAAGTCATCTCCACTTACGGCTCCAGCGAGTTTTACGAACATGCCTCTGAATCCAGAATCAACTTCAGCGTCTGAGACAGTCTCCTGAAAACATGAGGAAGCACATTTTAAAGGAAAGTTCCAGGTTCAATACGACTTATCGTCAACATTTGTGTCAAAATGTTGATTACAACATTATTATTATTGCTATAATGATGATGATGATGATTTATTCATTTATTAGTGGTGCTTGCCAAAGGTAAAGCATCACTATTGTTCTCTTCATACTTATTATTATTCTTCCACACAAAACTTCGGCGCGTAACTCATCCCGTACCATTTGTAATAGACCCATGAATGAGGTATCAAATCGAACGGCTTATTGCGGAGAGATGTGCTCTATCTTTTCTAAGAGATAGGACTTACGATGTTCGCACAGCGGACGAAAAAGCGGGCAAAAAATCCCATTGACTTACATTAACGGAATTTTCATGAATTTGAATCCCAAATGCTATTTTTAACACTGTCTAGCCACACCCTAGCAACCATTTAGAGCGCCCTAGCAACCGTACAGCAGCATGAATAAGCTACATCCCAGCATCAGTAAATCGTAGTTACTTAGTATTGGCCTATATTGACTTTGGGCAAAGTACTGATGTCATAGGATGTTTCTATGTGGTTGGTAGGTGTCACAGGTAGTTGTTAGGGATTTTCTAACAACCACACAAACACTCTAGGAACTGCCTAGCAACCAGATAGCAATGTCCTAGTAACCACCCAGAACACTCTAGCAACCATATAGCAACCACCCACAACATCCTAGCAATCACCTGGCAACTCCCTAGCAACCACCCAGAATACCTTAGCAACCACCCAGAACACCCTATCAACCACCTAGCAACTACCTAACAATGCCTTAGCAACCACCCAGATTACCATAGCAATCTCCTAGCAACCGCCTAGCAACACCCTAGCAACCATCTAGAATACCTAAGCAACCACCTAGCAACTGCCCAGAACACACTAGCAACCAACTAGTAACACCCTAGCAACCACTCAGAATACCTGAGCA
The DNA here is from genome assembly GCA_039654105.1 of Coreius guichenoti. Classification (NCBI taxonomy): domain Eukaryota; kingdom Metazoa; phylum Chordata; class Actinopteri; order Cypriniformes; family Gobionidae; genus Coreius; species Coreius guichenoti. Next base: position 20,235,869 of record CM077192.1, read on the forward strand.
ACCACTTAGCAACTGGCTAGCAACCACCCAGAACACCCTAGCAACTGCCTATCAACAACTCTAACACCCTAGCAACCACCTAGCAATAACCTAGCAACCACCCAGAACTTAAAATGTGAATTAAAAAACGAATGTCTGTATTGAGGCAGATATTTTTTTTTATCTGATAAGAAGACGCTCATAAATTATGATGGAAACACATTTACCAAATAAATTCTTTGATAGGCAACAAAAAATATGTGACTTTGACTCAACAGATCATGTGACTGGATAACTGGACTAATTGAAAGTGATTTTGTTCTTGTGAACACATCGGAAAGAAACAGTGCTTTAATCGCAGATGTTTTATGTGATATTCCCATTTTCTCCATAAACTGAATGAGCAGCTTTGGATAGAAACATAAGCCCCGTTTCCACCGAAATTACCCGTAACAATTTGTCCCAGGAACTATTTTCTCCCAGACCTGTTGCTGTCTGCGTTTCCATCACGGTCTAAAGTACTGTGAAGATTAGGCAAATTAGTCTGGTGACGTAGCACTTTCCAGTTCCTGCTGGATTTTTAAAACTCCATTGTTGATTCGAATAGCAAACAACTCTTACTACACATACGCAACAGACTTTTAAAAATGGTGGTTGCGATAAAAGGCTGCGTGGAGTCAACCAATCAAAATGCTGAGTGAACTCAACCAATCAGCATGTTCAGCAGCCAAGCCCCACCCCCGAAAGTTCCTGAAAAAGTACTACCTCTCAAGTAGGGACTTTTTGAGGGGGAAATTTTTACCCGAAACTTCATTTAGAAAAATGTCTGTTGAGTTACTTACATCAGGTAATTCAGCATCCACAGGGTCGTCACATGGTCTGGGAGAAAACATACGATTATACAATCAAATAAATTCAGAACCAAGTATTTGAAATTAAAATTTGCATATTGGCATTAAAGGCACAGTATGTAAGTTTCGCCGCTAAAGGTCGCTTGTTCAAAACAACAACAAAGGCGTAGCTTGATGACTCCGTGAATTAGAGTGGAATCATGGCTGTCGTCTTCACCTCCACAGCTGATGGAAAGCAATCCGATGGGACTCAAGGCAGAAATCATGTTCATGGATGAGCTAATGTATTCAATTTTTATTAACGTTACTGTGGTATGAAGCAGGGCGGGGCCGAGAGCCTGGGATATTTTTTGTTGCTGTTTTTATTGTGCTTTTATGCCGCAGTTGGCCGCTGCAGCTCATTCCGTTTTGGTTATGTTTATTTTATGATTAAAGTTACGTTTAACATCCGCTTCATTCCCTGAACTTGAACTTTGTTACAGTTACTTTTGATTACCTAAATTCCCATTATTACATATACAGGTCACTTTATTTGTAAAGCTATTTGTAAATAGCCTCTGCCACCAAGGCGGGCTATTTGAACTTAGGCACATTAGGCCCTATTTAAACGATCTGAGCGCATGGTCTAAAGCACACAGTGCAGGTGCACTTAGTGTCCGAATCTACTTTTGCTAGTTTAACCATGGAAAAAACGGTCGGCGCACCAGGCGCATGGTCCAAAAGAGCTGTACCTAGACTCTTAATGAGTCATGGGTGTGTTCTGGGCGTAATGTGCAATAAACCAATCAGAGTCTCATCTCCCATTCCCTTTAAAAGCCAGTTGCACTTGCACCATGGCGGATTCGCTATTTACATTTGCGAGTGGAAAGACTGAATGCTTCTCCAAAGAGGAATCCTTTTATTTTTAATATTTAAAAATGTTTGTGTGCTGCTGCGTGTCCCTGTGTGTGTAATAAGCAGAGTGTACACGCGTTGTGCACCCGCCTATAGGTGCACATTACTAACGCGCCCTTTAAATAACACAAAAAATACTGTGCTATTGACTTTAGACCAGGTTTTTGTTGGTCAATGGCGCAGTCGTTTTGATTTGCCTCAAAATAGCAACACGCCAACAATGCGCCTGAACACACTTCGTTTTCAGACCAGCACGCCCATGGGTGAACAGATGGGCGCGAGTGCATTTGCTATTTAAACAATGTGGCGCTGGACGTGAAAATGATAACTGCGCCTGGCTGAAACTAGCAAAAAACACTTGCGTTGCGCTGGGTGAATGATAGGGCCCTCTGTATTAGAATATCACATTAATAAAAGCACAACAAATAAAGCTCTTTCTGATTTTGCTATGTTAGCCATTTTGCAACAGTGTTGTCTCTGAGGCATGGTAAAACATGGTACTCACGGTAAATCAAGAAAAAAGAGAGATTCAAACAAAACTAACCGTGTTGAGCTATATAACAATGATTAGTTTTCTGTCGATGAAGGTATCCAAACAGTTGCTCGCCTGTCTAATAAAACACATAATATATTAAAGCTTCTTTGGTGTTTCCATGGTTTGTACGCAAGTAAAACTGGAAATCAAAGGTAACACGGATATGATGTCATTGACAGGCGACACAATGACATGGGCCGTTACACTGGTAAAAATTGATGATTTCTCTGTATTTAAACATTGTTGGAAACATTATAAGTGGTTTCTGAAACCAAAAATCTTACATATTGTGCCTTTAAGTAGGGAAACCTCACACAGATGTGATACATTACAGTGTTTCAGTCTGTTTTTCAGAAAAGACGCGCAGGCAAAAGTCTCCGTCCTGGTTGGGTTCGAAGGTGGACGGCACCACAAGGTACTCTCCTGGAGGCAATTTGAAGCGTGTGCAGACCTCCCTCAGGTTAATGAAAGTCTCAGAGCGAGCTTTCTGTCCGTGCGTCAGGAAGAAGTTCTTATCGAGGTGCACGTCCCGCTGACCCTGAAACTGATGAAGACGAAGGCCAATCAGCGAGCCAGAACGGCTGTGACTAATGTGAATTCTCAGATATGATTGGTCAAGAGAAAATGCTTTGTAGTTTAATGCTTACCTGAGAAGGTACCTGCGGAAACAAACAAAAAATGTTCATTTGATATTGTTCAAATGTAATCTATTGAAGCATGTGTGTTCCTTTCCTGTCCATCCATCATAATCACAAGCTCTTTGTGTCTCCACCCACCTCATAAATAGCAAAGCCGATAGTGTGCATATCCTCTCCCATTTTCCTCAGGCGACGCCGGTTCTTCTGGATCAGACCCACCACGATACTGCAGCCCACCTCATTATCGCCTGGATCGTCATCTTCGTCATTCAGCTTAATCACATATTGAGGATTCATCCAGAATGTGTCTGAGCAATGAATGGATGCAGACATCAGCAATATTATTAAACAAACCAAAACAATTGAACTTTGTCCATGTGAATAATTTTTTGTACTGAAATCTGAATCTGATTCATGATGCTTTATGGTGTGTTTGCAGTTCTTTTGTGGCTCACAAGCATTGTTTCTGCAGCCCCCGGCGGTGGAGCCTTTCCTCCAAGTGCCGTCGTGGTTGGTCACAGCCCAATGTTTTACCGAATCGCTGGTGATGGCGTCTGGGGTCAGAGTGCAGATCTCTATACGAGAGTAATGGCTTAGGAAATCTGAGAACGACATCCTGAACAAACAAGAGAAAACATATTATACGTATTTAATATAATGTATGGAATTGTTTAATATCCTATATTGTAGTTGTACATGGACGCACCAGAATTCACCATCCTCAGCGTTGACGTTCGGCCGCTCTGAAGCCGCAATACTGTTCCATTCAGATGAACTAAAGGAAAGAAGAAATAAACAATTCAGTTCGTTAGTAATATGCGCCTATAGGCGGGTGCACAACGCGCGTACACTCTGCTTATTACACACACAGGGACGTGCAGCAGCAAACAAAAATTTTTAAATATTAAAAATAAAAGGATTCCTCTCTGGAGAAGCGTTCAGTCTTTCCGCTTGCAAATTCCGCCATGTAATTAGCATATCCGCCATGGTGCAAGCGCAACTGGCCTTTAAAGGGAAAGGGAGATGAGACAAACACACCCATGACTCATTAAGAGACTAGGTACAACCCTTTTGGACCATGCGCCTGGCACGCCGACCGTTTTTTCCGTTGTTAAACTAGCAAAAGTGGATTCGGACACGCCCTAAGTGCACCTGCGCAATGCGCTTCAGACCATGCGCTCAGATCGTTAAAATAGGGCCCCTTCAATTAAACAGTTTTTTTGCTTTAAGACTTCTCTATGTAATTGACCTCTGTTATGAATGACTAACTTCCAAATGCTGTCATAATTCACATTGTTGTTCAACAGGGGCGGACTAATAAATTCTGAATAGTCCACATATGTATGTATCTTATTATGATGTAGAATGAGTAGAAGTGCTTTAGTTTACTCGTAATTTACTGGTAATGTTACAACTTCCCTTACTGGTAAATTGACAGAACCGTTCGAAAATGCCCTGTTCACATATGACCTCTTACTGGTAATTTAAAAGTAAAGACTGTATGTGTGAAAGGGGCTTGTGTTTCAATTTTGTTTCAGATTTGTTCCTATTTCCCTTGTTTCCATTGCTGCCTTGTTTGTTACCATAGTTACCCTTATTTGTTTCCATGCCGATTAATCACCTTCACTGGTCTCTTGTTAGCTCCTCTGTATTTATACCCTTGTGTTTCAGACTACGTCTACATTAATCCGGATACATTTGAAAACGGCGTTTTCGTTTCAAAAACCCTCTCCGTCCACACTAGCATTTTCCAAAAGTTTCTCATCCACATTGAAACGTCGGAAAACACTAAATTCACCTTACTGCGCAAGCGTAAAATCTACAGACGAGACAGACATAATAAAGTTCTCATGCTATTCTTCTGGCAGGATCATTTTATTTAGCAAAATATCTCACCATTCACTGATGCGTCCAGGTCACACTCACTCACCATTATAAGTTTGGTCTAAAATGCTACTGCTCTAATGTTTTGCCGCAGGACAGCAAATGCGAGTCGATTTTCTGTCATCTTTGCAGGACTGCGATATTAAGAGTGCACAAAGTAACACCTCTTTACCAACTGTGTGAAATAAGTGAATAGCACATAACAGGCACAATAGCGGTATAACCATAGATATCGATAGGTTCAAAATGTGTCACATGACTAAATATGCGTTGTAATACCGGTCGTTGTCTTTACATCCCCCTTGTAAAACTGTTGCGTTTGCTTCTGCCTCATTTGGATTAGTGTATTTGCTTGGATTTCTTCAGCCTTGTTTTGTTTTATGTTATGTTCCTTGTTTGGACTTCCTGTATCTGCACCTCTGCTTGCATTTACTCTGTTTATGTGTTTTCTAAAATAAACTACTGCAATTGGATCCTCTTCTCCTCCCTGCTATCGACAGCATCAACATTTAACAAAAACTACAAGCAAAAACTGTCTCCTGAAATAACACAGAGTAAACATTGGGTCTCACTCTCTCCTTGTTGGTGGAGGCTATTTACACTAACTCCGCCCACTGATGTCTAATGTCAAAATGACGCAAGATGCTGGATTGTTGACAGTAGCAATAGTGTAGGGGTAAGGCGCATGGCAGAAAGTTTTGACTCAAAACGTTCAAATCCGCCTTTTGCCGAACTCAATCTACTCCCTTTTCCCATCGCATATCAAATCGGAAAGGCATTTATTTTCAATAAAAATGAAGAAAATATTCGAAAAGTGGAAATAAAGTGTCTAACGTGTTTAATAATAAAATGTTTAACGGTTAGGGGTAGGTGTAGGGAGGGCTTTTTGTCCCAATAAGGCGGCATCCGTTTAATAATTTTCATAAATATAATAATTTACACTATGTTATTATTGCATACTGTTTAATGTACAACAAAACTGAGGTGCAAATACTATCTGCCACTATTTATAAGTATAAATAGCATCTAACTACTATTTATACTTATTGCAAAGAAAATGCTAATGCTATGCTAAAAATGCTATTTTTACAGTGTAAATAGAATCTATCGCTATTTTCACTTAGTATAAATAACAGCTATCACTATTTGTACTTGGTGCAAATAGCCGCTGCCTTATTTGTATATGTGCGCACCTCTCATGAACAATTTCTCCTAATTCACAACGCGTGTGTACGCATATGAATTTCTTCATAATCTCGTTCTAATGTTAGTGAATTTGGAGTGTTCTAATTGAGTGAGCATGTGCCCAAGGTTAGTAATTTGCATAAAATACAGCCATCTTCATATAAGGGCATATAAGGGCAAAACATTTGCGAGAGAACGCAAAAGCATTGAAATACAATTTTTTCTCCCATTCCCCCATATTTTTCTATCACCATTTACCTTTAGGGGCTTCGTATATGAGGCCAATTCATGTGATTTTTGCGTATGTGTTTCCGTTGTCCTACATTTTTCGTAAATTTAGAATACATTTTAGTACGAAATTTATTGGTAAATCATGATTTGCTCGATTGCAAAACGATTAAAACGACTGCACACAGATTTTACGTAACTTATGCGTAAAAATTTTGCAACCATCATATTTTTAATCAACAGTATGTAAAATCAAATCAGTTAATTATTGTCATGATGAGTTTATCGACACTGCATGGTCGCGACCTCATAACTTCTCAAATAAATTTAGTTATTTCAGTTACGTTTAGCAAATTATATTAGTATACCGATGAACTTACGCTGGCGGAAATCAAACCGTACCTGTCACTCCAGGCTCCAGTCCACTCCACCTGCCCCCAAGGGTTGCGCATACGAATCAGCTTCTCCTTGCGGCCACGAAAGTTCACCTGAAGCAAAATAGCATGTAGTCTTATGACAAAATGTAATAATTCTGTCATTAGAAAAGGGCCTGCCAATAACTTTATTCATACCTCTGTTGCCCCCGTGAGTGAGTAGGCGTGGCCCTTCACCAGCTTCTGACGGGTGACGGCTTCTGAATCAGAAGCACTAGTGATCTGCATCATAGAACTAAGCATTAAACAGGGATATCTGACAAAGGGCAGAGCTTATGACCCAGAAGTTATTACTTCAGTTCAAACGCTATTAAAAAAATAAACTTTTTTGGGCCCTGTTTACACCTGGTATTAAGATGCGTTTTGGTCGACTGGATCATGAGTAGGGTTGCAAAGTTTCCAGAATTTTTGGAAACTTTCCGGGATGTTTTGGGAAACTTTTGGAAAGTTTCTGGAAATGTATAGGAAACTTTCAGCCCCTTTACAACCCTAGTCACGAGGGAGACACATTCCGGTTTACACCTGGTGTTTAAATCAGTATCTTTTGTCCACTTTCAACCACTTCTGTCCTGACTTCTTTGAGGGGAGGGTCTATGGGCGGGTAAATGTATTTTTTTCAGATCTTTCGATCTAATGGACAAAATAAGCATGGACACAATTTACATATGAACGCACCCGGAGATGATGGAAAAACATATGGAGAGCAGCAGCTTTCGTTTCTACTGCAAGACCACATCGAACGCAGTGAGTGTGTGTTAGAAATCAGGAATGGTGAGAGAACATTGCTTGGTATGTTTTTCGTCTTCAAACCAAACTTGGGTCTTTAGCCGTCAAAGTTTAAATCCCGTCTGGCTAGCGCGCTTCCCATAATGTTTACACATTAGTTCAGTAAGCGGAGAATAGACCGTCTTTTGTGGCTGTTCTAACGCATTCGACCACGTGAGCGTCTACACTATAAAAGCAATCCGGTCGAATGCGTTTTCGACTACCTCTGGAAGTGGTCGAAAGTAGACAAGCTCAAAGCGTTTTAGACCCATTTGCAACTGTATTTACCGCCGTCTGCTTGTGATCCGATCGATCAAAACGCATCTTAATACCAGGTGTAAACCTGGTATTAGTTAGGTTCAAATAGGATTTACATAAAACGCTTGCAATTTATGAGTGTCATGAGTGCAATCTCACATCGATGGAGCAGCCCAGCAAAGCTCCAGCATCCAGGGCTTTCTGGATGATCTGAAACATGTTGGGCGGTGCTTTACTCAGGTCGTAGTTCTCAGCGATGCCTCCAGTGAAATCCTCAAAACCCTCACTGGTGGATCCTCCAGACAGGGCTTCATAACAGCCGTTCACCCTGCAGGGAACAATAAAACTCACTGTTAGAGTTATGAAACAACAGGTACGCACGTGTCTTTGGCCCTCAATTTTTAGAAACTATTTAAGACATATAAGACAGTCTCGTTAAAAAAGAAACTATTGTAAATCCTATTAAACTACATGTTTGATACTATACAAAGATTGTAGGACAAAACACAGAAACAAATCAGCATTTTAGCACTTCTGGTTCCATAATACTGAAGTCAATTGTTCTTTTTGAATGGGTTTTTGGTGAAATGTCTGAAATAAGGTCTGTGGTGAACACAAGCTCTATATATTTTCACATTTTATTCACTTTATATCTACATCATAAAATACATCAGTATTACCCCCCTTTTAATTTTTTAAAGCTTTTACTTGTCTTGAAAAAGGTAGTTTCTAATAAGCATCTAAATGGGACTACAGAGGTTGTCAGTGACATTAAACAGCCAAACATGTAAACTCAACTACTCACTATTCGCTTATAAATCACACTCTTGCAAACTATTCTAACTCAAAGTTTCAGGGAAAAGGATTTTTAAATAAAGACCGAAAGAGTGTTTGAAGCTTTGTGATGGTGACGTTGAAGTCATGCGACCATAGTGTAGTTTGTTTATAATCTACATTAAACTTTTTATTTCTGGCGACTGCATTTAGGCTTCAAAATTCATAAAAAGTTTATTGTGCTGAACAAGCGTGCAAGAATCATAAACTTTTGTTCACAGAGCTTATTTTCTGCAATAATCCAAAAGACAATGGAAAAATCCTGTTGGCTTTTTGTCGAGGGGACCAAGGTGATGCTAAATTTTAAAATCTTAAAAATCAATTTAATCCTTATTATAACCCAGCAAGTAATCTCACCATCTTGGTTAACTATAGACCCGATATAGTCCGACTATGAGTATCCCACTTCTAGCCAAAATAACCTTGAATTTGGTTACATGTCGGTGTTGCCAAAATAACTTGCGATATGTATGATATTCCATCATGTAAACAAAGTCTACAGTGATTACAAGGTGTTTGGTTTCATTTCTTTGACATGTTCATGTTCTAAATGACTAGTCTATTCTTGGGCTATGGTTAGACGTCTATTAAATTTTCACTGACATCCCAAATTTTGCCTTGTTTTAGCCTAGACATCAGGGCTGTGTTTGGGCGCTATTAGACGTCTTTTAAACGCATAATTGCTTGCTGGGAAATGCTCATGCATGACATCACCACTTGTAGGCGGGGCCATTCCCATAGATCACATGGGGGTTCCAAAATTAGTAGGCCACTGGCTGTAAAAGCACTCTTACTCACAACGCATGCAACAAACAACAGGTGGTTAACATGATGTGTTCGGCTGGCAATGATTAACTAGAAAGATTAAGAGTAAGAGAAAACTATATACAGTGGGGAGAACAAGTATTTGATACACTGCCGATTTTGCAGGTTTTCTATTGGGTTCAGGTTTGGAGACTGGCTAGGCCACTCCAGGACCTTGAGATGCTTCTTACGGAGCCACTCCTTAGTTACCCTGGCTGTGTGTTTCGGGTCGTTGTCATGCTGGAAGACCCAGCCACGACCCATCTTCAATGCTTTTACTGAGGGAAGGAGGTTGGTGGCCAAGATCTCGCGATACATGGCCCCATTCATCCTCCCCTCAATATAGTGCAGTCGTCCTGTCCCCTTTGCAGAAAAGCATCCCCAAAGAATGATGTTTCCACCTCCATGCTTCACGGTTGGGATGGTGGTCTTGGCGTTGTACTCATCCTTCTTCTTCCTCCAAACACGGCGAGTGGAGTTTAGACCAAAAAGCTCTATTTTTGTCTCATCAGACCACATGACCTTCTCCCATTCCCCCTCTGGATCATCCAGATGGTCATTGGCAAACTTCAGACGGGCCTGGACATGCGCTGGCTTGAGCAGGGGGACCTTGCGTGCGCTGCAGGATTTTAATCCATGACGGCGTAATGTGTTACTAATGGTTTTCTTTGAGACTCTCTTCAGGTCATTGACCAGGTCCTGCCGTGTAGTTCTGGGCTGATCCCTCACCTTCCTCATGATCGTTGATGCCCCACGAGGTGAGATCTTGCATGGTGCCCCAGACCGAGGGAGATTGACCGTCATCTTGAACTTCTTCCATTTTCTAATAATTGCGCCAACAGTTGTTGCCTTTCACCAAGCTGCTTGCCTATTGTCCTGTAGCCCATCACAGCCTTGTGCAGGTCTACAATTTTATCCCTGATGTCCTTACACAGCTCTCTGGTCTTGGCCATTGTGGAGAGGTTGGAGTCTGTTTGATTGAGTGTGTGGACAGGTGTCTTTTATACAGGTAACGAGTTCAAACAGGTGCAGTTAATACAGGTAATGAGTGGAGAACAGGAGGGCTTCTTAAAGAAAAACTAACAGGTCTGTGAGAGCCGGAATTCTTACTGGTTGGTAGGTGATCAAATACTTATGTCATGCAATAAAATGCAAATTAATTATTTAAAAATCATACAATGTGATTTTCTGGATTTTTTTTACAGACCTCTACATGCTTTGTAAGTAGGAAAACCTGCAAAATCGGCAGTGTATCAAATACTTGTTCTCCCCACTGTAGCAAGGGAGTGAAAAGCTAGACTGTGAACACTAGGTTAAAAACATACTACACAAAATGTCACACCCTTATTCCAGGAATACACCTACGGTGGTTAAAGCCTGCTGTGCTTGTATGCAAAGTTCAACAACCACTTAGTCTTCTCGGTTACACTTTATTTTGATGGTCCACTTTAGACACTCTACTAACTCTCTCTGAATCCTGGCTTAAAAAAGGGAACACTGATCTTGACATCTTTATACCAGGCTATAATGTGTTTCGTCAGGACAGAGCTACCAGGGGTGGTGGTGTAGCTATGTATATTAAGGATCATCTGCAATGTACTATTGCTCTGTCTAAGTCAGTTCCTAAACAATTTGAACTGGAGCCGGAGTTTTCAGTCAAATAAGTGATCACTGCGCTATTGCATGTATACGCTCTGGCCTCTCAGTCAAAAGGCCGCCAGTAATTGTAACCAAGTGCTCTCTGAAAAACCTTGACATGCAAACTTTTCTCCAAGATGTTGCGGCTGTGACCTGGGACTGAATTAATTCCTTTCCATGGTCTTTTTTCAAAAACACTTTCAGTCTGATTATGATTAAGCATGCCCCTCTAAAAAGATTTAGAGTCAAAAATCAATATAGTCCGTGGTTTTCTCATGACCTGGCTGAGATTATTCATCGTAATGCCCTTTGGAGAAAGGCCCGCTCCACCCAATCTCCAGTTGACTGGCTGGCCTTCCGTCAATGCAGAAACAAAGCAACACAGGCTATCAGAAATGCCCAAATCTTTCATTTTAAAGAGAAACTTACCACATGTGGCACTGATGCTAGGGCATTTTGGAAAACAGTCAAGGTAATGGAAAATAAAGTTATTTCCCCCCTTTTACCAGTTTCTATGTTATTTAATGACATTATTATTACTGAAAAGTCTCGGATAGCCTCACTTCTAAACCATCACTTTATTAATACAACCCATACAGTTTCAATGTCAAACCTAAATCCAGTCTTCAGTTACAACCTCAGCAGATCTCCAACTTTCTCCATCAAGCAACAGTGGCTTCTCCTTTACGCCTCTCTCCACCTCTGAAGTCCAGGATGAACTCACTAAGCTAAATACAAACAAATCTGCTGGCCTTGATGGTCTTGATCCCATGTTCTTAAAAGCAGCAGCCCACATTATTGCCGCTCCTGTTACAAGACTATTTAACATGTCCCTACAGCTCTCTGAGTTCCCCATTGATTGGAAATCAGCCATACTTTTTCCCCTTTTCAAAGGGGGTTCTGAATCTGACCCAAATTGTTATCGCCCAATTTCCATCCTACCATGCCTTGCTAAAGTTCTGGAGAAGCTTGTCCAAAAACAGTTAAATGATTTCCTGGATAAAAATCATACATTGTTTGACATGCAATCTGGTTTTCGGATGGGACATGGGTGCATAACAGCCAACACAAAGGTCCTTGATGATGTAATTACAGCATTAGACAGTAAGCAGGTCTGTATTGCCACCTTTATAGACCTCGCCAAGGCCTTTGACTCCGTCGACCATAGGATCCTTTTACATAGGCTTTCCAGTATTGGTCTGTCCACCTCTAGCTGTAATTGGTTGCATGATTGGATGTGATTGTAGACATGATGCGCAAACCTATAATTAGCCTTATTAGTAGACTGTTACATTAAGGTTATGTGTTATGGTTCGAGTAAGTAGAATAAGTTGACATGTACTTGACAAGTTACTTATAGTCAGTAAAACATCTGTTAGGGAGCATCAAAATAAAGAGATAGCAGATATTAAGCAGACTGATACTCTACTAATACTCTAATGAGTGTTAGTTAACATGTAGTTGCAAAGTTACTTGTAGTTAGTAGCAGGGCTTGACATGAACTGTGGCTAGTGGTTTTCTAAAGATACTAGCCACTCAGCATTTTCACTGGCCACAATTTTGACATTGATACCAATGGGAAAACTGCCTTATAGATATTTTTAATATTATCTCTTAATTTGGCAGCAGGTATATTAGGCTGCTGTCACTTTAATACCTGATGCACGGATCCATTATACTGTTACACATGCGTTTTCTTTCTCAACTGTTTACATTCACTTAAAACATAACTGACTGTGTTTACGTGAATATTTGCTAAGACCGTCATTTTGACATTGTTTTGTGTGTATTTGACTGTTTAAGCACAAATAAGCAGCGAAAAAGAACTTGATTTAGTACTGAGAGGCAGCTTTATGTGCGCGCACTTTGGGTGTGAGCACAAAATCTGCGGGAATGAGTAAAATTATGCTGAAATTCAAGCCCTGTAACAGCAACAATATTCATCCGGAGCAAATGAAAGGAGTGAGTGAGGGGAGGCGGGTTTGTGTGTAACTCGCTGTCAGAGAGATGAGAGAGAGAGAAAGCGCAGCTGATGTCGTGTATCTATTCTGTGGAAAATGAGTATTGGAAGCGTTTCAGATATTCCAGTATCGATATGTATCGATAGATTGCACTTAGTTTATTTCAGATGGCTTTTTAAAAGACTACAAATGAATGTATATATTATATATAAAATTCAACTCGCCAAAGTGGCTAGTAGGAGTGACTGCGTTACACGTCACTGCTGAAATACACCTGCATTTGAGGGGTTGGCGGGTGTAAATGTCAAGCCCTGGTTAGTAGAATGTCTAAAGTGGACCATCAAAAAAAAAAAAATTTTTTTTTTCACATATAAATATTGCATTTATCATAATTAAATGTGTTGCCACATTTACAAAATATTTTTTGTAATTGATCAATTGCAGTAATCAACCCTAAAGAAAACACTTGATTATCCTGTTGTTGTTTTCTTACAAATCAAGTTCCACAAATTAGTTGACTTTCTGGTTCAGGCAGTTCTAACATAACTGCTGTAATTAATGCCCCTCCAAAAACAAAAACACAAGAAATAACATGCACAAACACTAACTTAGCATAGGCCTTCTCCAGCAGGGCGCTCCAGAACTCGTTTCCCTCGGCGGAGTGAACAAACACCAGCTCACTGTTTTTCACTGGCAGCCGATCATCAATGACAACATCCACCCACTCGCCAAACTGCCAGAACTAAAGGACAGAGGTACAGGGTGCAGACTTATTTCTTAACAGATTTGTTCAATCTCAAAATGTGTGTTAAACTGCACCCATAGACACCCATATATAAACTTAGAGTCAAATTCTGCATTAAAGGCAATGGAAAAAAAACACATCAAAAACTGCTTTTCTGGACACACAGTATAGTATGTATTATCTTGGTTTTTAGACATAGTATAATATGCTATTACCATGTTTATTTAGTGATGTACTATGGTACTATTACCATATACACTACCATTTAAAAGTTCACATAGGCTGTGTTTATCAAATATATAGCAAAAACCAATATATTATGAAATATTTTAATTTATTCTTGTGATGGTACAGATGAATTTTCAGACCAGTCTTCAGTGTTACCCTTCAGAAATCATTCTAATATGATTATTTGTTGAAACATTTATGATTATTATCAATGTTGAAAACAGTTGTGCTACTGTGGAAACTGAGATAAAATTTCAGGATTCATTGATGAATAGAAAGTTTAAAAGAACAGTAACTATTTTAATAAATATAAGACTATTACTGATAATATATTATAGTATGATTTTTTGGACATGAACTATGTATTAACATGATTTTTTTTATATACTGTGTTACTATGTTATTTTTTTCGTAACATTTACTATAGTATTACCATGTTTGTTCAGACATGGTAATAAAAGCTTGTTTCCGCTACTGAATAAAGAATAAATACTTTTTATCTACAATTCTGTCTAGTTTACATCCCGCAATTCAGACTTTTTTCTCAGAATCGCGTAATATAAACTTTGCAATTGCAAGTTATAAAGTCAGAATTGTGAGATATAAACTCGCAATTCTGATGGGAAAAGCGAGTCTTTTTTCCTCAGAATTGGAATTTATAACTCGCAGTTACGTGGTTATATCTTACAATTCTGAGAAAATAAGTAAAAATGGCAAGATATAAACGCAATTGCAAGAAAAAAGTCAGAATGCTGAGAAAAAAGTCAGAAATGTGAGATATAAACTCATAATTGTGAGGAAAAAAGTAAGAATGGCAAGAAAAAAGTCAGAATTGCGAGAAATAAACTCGCAATTGCGAGAAAAAAGTCAAAATTGTGAGATATAAACTCGTGATTATGAGAAAAAAGTTAGAATAGTGAGAAAAAAGTCAGAATTGTGAGATAAAAACTCGTAATTGCGAGAAAAAAAGTCTAAATTATGAGATATAAACTCGCAATTGCGAGAAAAAAAATCAGAATAGCAAGAAAAAAGTCAGAATTGTAAGGTATAAACTCGTAATTGTGAGACAAAAAGTCGCAATTATCTTTTTAATTTTTTTTTTATTCCATGGTGAAAACAAGCTTCCATAGTAATACCATGTTTTTTGAATATGGTGCTAAGGTTTTTTGGACATTTACTATGGTAATAACATAATACAATATATTTTAGGTATCAGGGTAATACAATAGCATGCCTTGGAGTAGCACATAAACATAATGGTAAATGAATATATTTTCCATGATATACTGTATATAAAAAGTGTCATGGTATTATCATTAAATACCATCACTGTACCACCACAGTAGGGATGTTACAGTGGGGAGAACAAGTATTTGATACACTGCCGATTTTGCAGGTTTTCCTACTTACAAAGCATGTAGAGGTCTGTAATTTTTATCATAGGTACACTTCAACTGTGAGAGACGGAATCTAAAACAAAAATCCAGAAAATCACATTGTATGATTTTTAAATAATTAATTTGCATTTTATTGCATGACATAAGTATTTGATCACCTACCAACCAGTAAGAATTCCGGCTCTCACAGACCTGTTAGTTTTTCTTAAAGAAGCCCTCCTGTTCTCCACTCATTACCTGTATTAACTGCACCTGTTTGAACTTGTTACCTGTATAAAAGACACCTGTCCACACACTCAATCAAACAGACTCCAACCTCTCCACAATGGCCAAGACCAGAGAGCTGTGTAAGGACATCAGGGATAAAATTGTAGACCTGCACAAGGCTGGGATGGGCTACAGGACAATAGGCAAGCAGCTTGGTGAGAAGGCAACAACTGTTGGCGCAATTATTAGAAAATGGAAGAAGTTCAAGATCACGGTCAATCTCCCTCGGTCTGGGGCACCATGCAAGATCTGACCTCGTGGGGCATCAATGATCATGAGGAAGGTGAGGGATCAGCCCAGAACTACACGGCAGGACCTGGTCAATGACCTGAAGAGAGCTGGGACCACAGTCTCAAAGAAAACCATTAGTAACACACTACGCCGTCATGGATTAAAATCTCAAGCCAGCGCATGTCCAGGCCCGTCTGAAATTTGCCAATGACCATCTGGATGATCCAGAGGAGGAATGGGAGAAGGTCATGTGGTCTGATGCTTTTTGGTCTAAACTCCACTCGCCGTGT
Source organism: Coreius guichenoti (assembly GCA_039654105.1). Lineage (NCBI taxonomy): Eukaryota > Metazoa > Chordata > Actinopteri > Cypriniformes > Gobionidae > Coreius > Coreius guichenoti. The sequence goes on from CM077192.1 coordinate 20,251,915, forward strand.
TTGGAGGAAGAAGAAGGATGAGTACAACCCCAAGAACACCATCCCAACTGTGAAGCATGGAGGTGGAAACATTATTCTTTGGGGATGCTTTTCTGCAAAGGGGACAGGACGACTGCACCGTATTGAGGGGAGGATGGATGGGGCCATGTATCGTGAGATTTTGGCCAACAACCTCCTTCCCTCAGTAAGAGCATTGAAGATGGGTCGTGGCTGGGTCTTCCAGCATGACAACGACCCGAAACACACAGCCAGGGCAACTAAGGAGTGGCTCCGTAAGAAGCATCTCAAGGTCCTGGAGTGGCCTAGCCAGTCTCCAGACCTGAACCCAATAGAAAAACTTTGGAGGGAGCTGAAAGTCCGTATTGCCCAGCGACAGCCCCGAAACCTGAAGGATCTGGAGAAGGTCTGTATGGAGGAGTGGGCCAAAATCCCTGCTGCAGTGTGTGCAAACCTGGTCAAGAACTACAGGAAACGTATGATCTCTGTAATTGCAAACAAAGGTTTCTGTACCAAACATTAAGTTCTGCTTTTCTGATGTATCAAATACTTATGTCATGCAATAAAATGCTAATTAATTTCTTAAAAATCATACAATGTAATTTTCTGGATTTTTGTTTTAGATTCGGTCACTCAGTTGAAGAGTACCTATGATAAAAATTACAGACTTCTACATGCTTTGTAAGCAATGCAGTGTTACATGCTTTGTAACACTGCAAAATCGGCAGTGTATCAAATACTTGTTCTCCCCACTGTTTATTTTTTTGCACATTAATACACATTGCATATGAATCCAGAAATATAATGTACATATTGTACACTAGCATGCTAATGATTTTATATTGTAACATGAACACAATGCGTAGTGACACTGCAGATACCTGGAAATGGAAGATTCCAGCATAGTTGTCACCAAAGGTCTGTCCGCCGGGCACCACTCGGGCCAGAACGTCTTCATTCAGGGTCAGGGAGGCAATGGCCGCGAGCAGCCAGCAGTCACCTGAGAGACAGGAAGTGAGACTGTGACTGTGTTTGCAACTGCTCTGCGGTCTGGAGCTGAAACATGCCACATGAGGTCTTACAGATACAGAAAGTTTTACAGATATGGAATATATATATATATATATATATATATGCATTTGGAATGCAACTTTAATGACATTCAAATGCCTGCAGACAAACAAGAACAGACACATTCTGAGGGAATCGGAGCAGCCAATGAGCGCCATTGTGGTTTTCATGTCACGCAGGGTGGTGAGCTGCCAGTTTGAGACAGCAGATGTACTTAGACTTGAATCCACCCTCCTCAAAAGACAATAGGCTGCTTTTCCTGCAGTCTGACACATGTATCGCATTAAGCGTGCATGTTTTTAATGCAAGATTTTTACAGGATAAATACAGCAAGGTTTTCCTCTCTTTAACTGCAGCCTGTTCAAAATCCCTCTGGCTAGTTTCTGCGTTCAGGTGGTTTGCATTATGTGTTTGGCAATTTAATCAGTGGTAAACACAACACAGAAAAGCAAAAGAAAGTATAAAAAGAGAGTTTGACGTTACTAACGTCAGCAGTGTGAAGCTATATGGTATGAGCCTCCAGTGTTATTTTAGGATTATTTATATAATGTTATAGTATTTATGGTACCACTTTACAATAAGGTTACATTAGCTAACTGCTATAATTAACATGAACTAAGAATGAACAATACTTCTACAGCATTTATTAATTTCAACATTAACTAACACATAGTTGTATTTGTTAACATTAGTTAATGCACTGTGAACTAACATGAACAGAACAGCTGGATTTTCATTAACTAACATTAACAAAGATTAATAAATACTGTAACAAATTTATTGCTCATGGATACACTACAAAAAATGCTTTTCTTACTTAGTATTTTTGTCTTGTTTCTAGTCTAAACATCTAAAAAATTCTTAAAATCAAGATGATTTTACTAGATAAATAAAATGACATAAGATATTTTTTCTTGTTTTCTGGAAAATAAAATCAAAATGAGCTGAGTTTTTGCTTAAAACAAGCAAAATTATCTGCCAATGGGGAAGAAAAACAGTTTCTGTTTGAAATCTTGTTTCTTGTTTCTGTCTCAAACAGAAACAAGATTATTTTTCCCCAGAAAACAAGAAAAAATATCTTGTCATTTTACTTATCTAGTAAAATCATCTTGATTTAAGAATTTTTAGATATTTGGACTACAAGTCAAAAATACTAAGTAAGAAAATATTTTTTTGTAGCGTAGTTCATGTTAGTTAAAACATTAACTAATGTTAACAAATGAGACCCTATTTTAAAGTGTTACTGTATTTATTCATATTTTAAATTAGCTTTAATTTTTATATTTTAATTTTAATTTCAGTTTGTCATTTTGTTGTGCTTTTGTCATTTCTTTTTAGCTTTAATTTATTTTTATTTTAGTTTTTGTTTTAGTAATTTTACTTTTTTTCTTTTGGTTAGTTGCAAAGGCAACATTTTCCTTTAAGCTTTTGAAGTTTAATCTTTTGCATCTAATATTTGTATGTTATATTATTTCAGCTTTATTTCAACACAAGTCTTAGTTAACAATAATAACAATGGTATGAGCTCTAGGTTAAAAGCATAAAAGCGTCCTTCAAATACCGACCAGCCCTTATTCTAGGAGTTACACTGTGTGAGTGTTTGCTTGTCAACTTCACAATTAACCTGATTCATTGTTAAAGCTTTGTAGAATCAATAACGTGCTTCACCGGATTTACAAGTATTGCATATTACGCAATTCAAATAATAAGTAAAGTAAGGCAAGGGCCATTTACACCGCTTTCAACTGAAAACTTTAAATGCGTTTTGGCCGTTCATTTACATGACAACAGCGTTTTGGGGTCCTGAAAACGCAAACTTTTGAAAACAGGTTTCATAGTGCAAGTTTTTGAAAACTATACAGCTATCGTCACCGTGTGAACTACAAAAACGTAAATTTGTGAAAGCAGTGATGTCATGCACGTGTGTATTATGTGTTCAGTCTACAGGAGTGTAGTGTTTCTTTACAAGGTGACATCGCCATCTACTGGCCTGACATGAATAATACAGCGTGTTTAGTTGCATTCGCGGATCTGTGTGAACGGGATCGTTTTGACAACGTCATCTGTACGCAAAAAAAAAACTGAAAAACGTTTCTGTTTTTAGTACATCAGTATCCTCAGTGGAATCCAGGTTTAGCCGTTTTTTTCTTTTCAGTCAATTCACATAAAAAATGTAACATTTAGGTGCGCGACACGCAATTTTTATGTGTAAATGCACTTATGCCACATTAAAAATAAATCTATGTTGGTGGCATAAATACAGATCCAAAAAAAAAAAAAAAACAACACTAAAATAAAAATATATTTTTTTTAACAGTATTGGGGAAAGTTACTTTTAAAAGCAATGAGTTTCAATATTGCATTACTCCCTAAAAAAGTAACTATACATACTTTTTATGGAAAGTAATGCGTTACGTGTGTGTAATATTCTGAGATTTTATTAATTTTGAGGAATACTGAATATATTTTTGTGTATGTGAGATGAGTAAATGCTACAAAAAAGTAAATGCTACAAAACTTGTGTTACTTATTTGAAAAAGATATTTTGTTGTAAATTTAAAAGTAATGCGTTACTTCACTAGTTACTTGAAAAAAGTAATCTGATTACATACTTGTAATGCGTTCACTGATGGTGAAAAATGTAGCACAAAAGTAACTTATTTTTTACTTTCCATTGCAAATAATAATGTGTAAATAAATAATTTGTTACCTTTTATAATGAATCACACAATACTATTACCGCATGAAGCACGTTTTAGGTTGCCTTTTTTTACAGAGTAGATTGCTCAATAATATATGCTCAATTACTGCTTGAGGCAGTTAAAACGTTTAATACACAATATTGATTTGCAGGTATCCTATGTTTAAAGAATTAAGATAAGGACAGGAGAGCGAGAAGAGATATTTGCCTCAGTGTGCTGTTGACCTGGAGACAATGAAAAGGTTCTTGACATTTAGACAAACATGGAGGATTAGCACACAGAACCTTAAAATTAATTTTCCTTTTACCCAAAGCTCCTTGACAGATATCCGTCCGTGTAGCTCCACCAACAATGAATTGTGGTTTCGAGCACAGCTCCTGCAAAAGACAACAAGAACAGCCATGTTTGAAATGCAGGATCATAGCATGCAATCAATATTATTATTGTAAAAACAATAAGATTGTATTTAATTACATTTCATATTGAGGTCCATATACCAAGACAATAAATAAAATGCATTTAATGATTCAAATGACAGCTGTTCTAAATAAATCTGACCACCTATGGTGAACGATGGAACTGAATGGAATAGAATGAACAGAATGAATTATGGGAATTATTTGGGTCTGACCATAAGAAGTCATAAAATATGAGTATGCCTATATATAAGTTTTAACATGGTTCTCAAATGTGTTTAACAACAAAAGTTAATCAGATGCTTGTGAACCAGAATAGCCATAGCAAACAGATCATTATCAGATGTGACAAACAAAATGTTATACAGATTTACATAACTAAAATATATGACAAAAAACTTTAGTAGACTTTTGGCTCTAAACGACCATTTGTGCTTGCAGTAACATTAAAAGAACGTTTGTTCAAAGTTATCTGGTCTTTAATAACGTTCTCAAAACATTTAATGGACGTTCATCTAACATTTTTTAAATGTTGTTTCAGAATGTTCAAAAACATTCAAAAGTAACGTTGCCATAATGTTTGCAAAATAATGAAATGGAATGTTTCCTTAACGTAAGCATAACCAATAAAAAACGTTTTTTTCGAACGTTCAGGGAACATTTGGAAATAACGTTTTCATAACTTAAAATGAATATTAGCAAAAAGTTATTAGAAAATATATTTGTTAGCTGGGTATATAGTCCCCACACTGGTCTCCAGTTGAAATAACTATTTTGAGAACTGGTTTTGGTGACGCTTTAAAACGCAACGCTGATGACGCGACCCTAAAAACAGAGAGACGCAACAGCCAGACGTCAGTCTGATGCATATGTAAACATATTAAAAACAGAGCGGATGTTAGAACGCAAATAAGAAAAAGTACCCTGTAAACTCTCGTTCGAAGTGAAATGGCTTATAACGGCGCAACATAAACGCATTTTTTAAATGCATGATTTCCCGTTTAACCATTAACAACGCACGAACGATGCCCTCAATATTAAAACTACTCATACTGAAGCCATACCCCGGGTCTTTTCCATACTATCCCTCGGGTTTTGGACGAGTTGGGTCCGAGTTCTTTAAAGCCCAGGGATTCGGGTGCGGCTGGGAAAGACGGGTCTGAGAACAGGGTCCCTCTGCTGAGACACTGGCTCCTGAGCGCCTCAAAGTCCTGGTTGAGGTATTTAGTGGCATTGGCGTTAGTTCCAAACCCTGCAGCCTGCGCTCTCTTCTTGGCCAGGGTAGAGGCGACTCCCGACATTTTCCACTTCTGAAGAGCCACAAAAAAATCTGAGAAATGTGCAAATGTCTTGAGCCTTCAACTTAGATTACTGTGACTCTCCGCCCCAAACTTTCTAGGCGTGTTCAGGCTGTCATAAGAGCGAGTTATGCACACAGTGAAGAACAGGAAGAGTATAAAAAATGCGTTCACATAAACTGACAGCTGAGCTACTGTATCACTGCGACAACAATGACCATACCATATCTGACTGGTCACGAGTTATTGTTGCTGTATTTAGTATTATAGGCTACTACAAATATATATATGACTACTTAAGCTACGTTAATATCTTATTGTTTACATAATATAACCTAGGCCTTCTTTTAGTTGACAATGGCGGAATGCGATATCTATCGCATTATTAAAGGATTTTTGAGTTTAATTAAGATAATAATGCGCACATAACTCATATTTGTTCATACATGTTCATTCTGACAGTGTATTCATAACGGTGAAGATAAGCTCAATACTCATTTAGCTGCACAACAGTGCCACCTGTCGGATATTAAATGCGCTGCAGCCAGAGCGTTCGTTTCTACACATGGTTAGACGTACCTACACAAATGTTTTGATTAATGTTAATGAAATGACGCGTCATTTAAGCATTTATTTATTACTTTGCACCGATTAATATTTTTAAATATAGCAAGCACTACTGGAAAGACCATGAAAATTCTCAAATGAAGTTTTGATTTCCCTTTGATTGAGCTAGACGTTCAGCTCCCCCTCGCTGGACGTAATGGGTGGAGCTAGACGGTCCAACCACACCCTCACCCTCACCCTACCGCTACACATAACTCCACCCATTAGGTCATTTGGCTCTGTAGTGAGCGCCACTTTGGTTTTTGTTGCAACAATCTCAACAAGGAAACGAAATTAGATGGCAACACTTTATCTATGTGGGAGGGGAAGTTGGTGTTTCAACTGTTAACCCTATACAAACAAAAATGCACATGTTTGCAAATGCAAATGCCATAAATTGTCATAATAAAACGCTTGGCATGTCTATCTATGCACACCCTTTTAATGGTTTTGCCCGGGCCCCTTAAAGGTGCAGTGTGTAGTATTTATGAGGATCTATTGACAGAAATGCAATATTATATACATAACTATAGTTTCAGTGGTGTATAAAGACCTTACGTAATGTACTGTTATGTTTGTATTACCTTAGAAAGAGCCATTTCTATAATTCACACACTGCACCTTTAAGTCCAATGAAGACAAATCTTGTTTCCTGCTCTGTCAATCCACAAATCAAGGTTAATAAAGAAATGGTTACTGATTCTGGAGTCAAAAAAAAAAAAAAACTTGGCAGACCTGCACAAAGCCCAGACCAGAACCCTACCAAATACCTTTAGGATGAATTGGAAGGAGAAGCTGTTAGAAGGACTAATTCTGTCATGTCAGTGGCTTTGACTTTAAATGTTTCACAAACATATTATGGGTGTGATGTTTGGGTGTCTGGCCATAGTGTAGATCCAAACATAGCTCCATAATATTTTTTGCTATAGTTGTTGGTTAAACAAGGGAACACAGTGAAGCCAAACTGGCATTCGAGTCAACTATATAATGAAGGTTTTAATTCTAAAATCTCAATTACAATATATAGTTTTATATTTTGATAGGCTATCAGAATGTCTTATGTTTAATATACACTCACCTAAAGGATTATTAGGAACACCATACTAATACTGTGTTAAATATTTCAATATTTATATTTAATGAATGAATGAATGAATATGAATATATTTAAATAAAACAAATACATTTCTTCCATGACAACTGTCAGATTGTTTGGCATGGTAATGGGTATGACAATTTTGATATGTTTGGTCTTGGCTGAATAGATCCTCTACGCTGCTGCTGCTGCTGTTATTGCTGCTGTTTTTATGTCTGCTACTGCTGGTGGTGGTTATTACTGCTGCTGGTTATTGCTGCTGTTATTTCTGCTGCTGTTGGTTATTGCTGCTGCTGTTGGTTATTGCTGCTGCTGCTGATATTGCTGCTGTTATTTCTGCTGCTGTTGGTTATTGCTGCTGCTGCTGATATTGCTGCTGTTATTTCTGCTGCTGTTGGTTATTGCTGCTGCTGCTGTTGGTTATTGTTGCTGCTGCTGTTGGTTATTGCTGTTGCTGCTTTTGGTAATTGCTGCTGCTGCTGTTGGTTATTGCTGTTGCTGCTGTTGGTTATTGCTGCTGCTGCTGCTGTTGGTTATTGCTGTTGCTGCTGTTGGTTATTGCTGCTGCTGCTGCTGTTGGTTATTGCTGTTGCTGCTGTTGCTTATTGTTACTGCTGCTGTTGGTTATTGCTGTTGCTGCTGTTGGTTATTGTTGCTTCTGCTGTTGGTTATTACTGTTGCTGCTGTTGGTTATTGTTGCTGCTGCTGTTAGTTATTGCTGTTGCTGCTGTTGGTTATTGCTGTTGCTGCTGTTGGTTATTGCTGCTGCTGATATTGCTGCTGCTGCTGTTGGTTATTGCTGCTGCTGCTGATATTGCTGCTGTTATTTCTGCTGCTGTTGGTTATTGCTGCTGCTGCTGATATTGCTGCTGTTATTTCTGCTGCTGTTGGTTATTGCTGCTGCTGCTGTTGGTTATTGTTGCTGCTGCTGTTGGTTATTGCTGTTGCTGCTTTTGGTAATTGCTGCTGCTGCTGTTGGTTATTGCTGTTGCTGCTGTTGGTTATTGCTGCTGCTGCTGCTGTTGGTTATTGCTGTTGCTGCTGTTGGTTATTGCTGCTGCTGCTGCTGTTGGTTATTGCTGTTGCTGCTGTTGCTTATTGTTACTGCTGCTGTTGGTTATTGCTGTTGCTGCTGTTGGTTATTGTTGCTTCTGCTGTTGGTTATTACTGTTGCTGCTGTTGGTTATTGTTGCTGCTGCTGTTAGTTATTGCTGTTGCTGCTGTTGGTTATTGCTGTTGCTGCTGTTGGTTATTGCTGCTGCTGATATTGCTGCTGCTGCTGTTGGTTATTGCTGCTGCTGCTGATATTGCTGCTGTTATTTCTGCTGCTGTTGGTTATTGCTGTTGCTGCTGTTGGTTATTGCTGTTGCTGCTGTTGGTTATTGCTGCTGCTGCTGTTGGTTATTGCTGTTGGTTATTGCTGCTGCTGCTGTTGGTTATTGTTGCTGCTGATGTTGGTTATTGCTGCTGCTGCTGCTGTTGGTTATTGCTGCTTCTGCTGTTGGTTATTGCTGTTGCTGCTGTTGGTTATTGTTGCTGCTGCTGTTGGTTATTGCTGCCGCTGCTGTTGGTTATTGTTGCTGCTGCTGTTGGTTATTGCTGTTGGTTATTGCTGCTTCTGCTGTTGGTTATTGCTGTTGCTGCTGTTGGTTATTGTTGCTGCTGCTGTTGGTTATTGCTGCTTCTGCTGTTGGTTATTGCTGCTTCTGCTGTTGATTTACGGCTGCTGCTGCTGTTGGTTATTGCTGTTGCTGCTGTTGGTTATTGCTGTTGCTTATTGTTGTTGCTGCTGTTGGTTATTGCTGTTGCTGCTGTTGGTTATTGCTGTTGCTGCTGTTGGTTATTGCTGCTGCTGTTGGTTATTGCTGTTGCTGCTGTTGCTTATTGTTGCTGCTGCTGTTGGTTATTGATGTTGCTGCTGTTGGTTATTGCTGCTTCTGCTGTTGGTTATTACTGTTGCTGCTGTTGGTTATTGTTGCTGCTGCTGTTAGTTATTGCTGTTGCTGCTGTTGGTTATTGCTGTTGCTGCTGTTGGTTATTGCTGCTGCTGCTGCTGCTGTTGGTTATTGCTGTTGTTACTTCTGCTGCTGTTGGTTATTGCTGTTGCTGCTGTTGGTTATTGCTGCTGCTGTTGGTTATTGCTGTTGCTGCTGTTGGTTATTGCTGTTGCTGCTGTTGGTTATTGCTGCTGCTGCTGTTGGTTATTGCTGCTGCTGCTGCTTCTGCTGTTGGTTATTGCTGCTGCTGCTGCTGCTGTTGGTTATTGCTGTTGCTTATTGTTGCTGCTGCTGTTGGTTATTGCTGTTGCTGCTGTTGGTTATTGCTGCTGCTGTTGGTTATTGCTGTTGCTGCTGTTGCTTATTACTGCTGCTGTTGGTTATTGCTGTTGGTTATTGCTGCTTCTGCTGTTGGTTATTGCTGTTGCTGCTGTTGGTTATTGTTGCTGCTGCTGTTGGTTATTGCTGCTTCTGCTGTTGGTTATTGCTGCTTCTGCTGTTAGTTATTGCTGTTGCTGCTGTTGGTTATTGCTGTTGCTGCTGTTGGTTATTGCTGCTGTTATTTCTGCTGCTGTTGGTTATTGCTGTTGCTGCTGTTCGTTATTGCTGCTGCTGCTGCTGTTGGTTATTGCTGTTGCTGCTGTTGGTTATTGCTGTTGCTGCTGCTGTTGGTTATTGCTGCTGCTGCTGCTGTTGGTTATTGCTGCTGCTGTTGGTTATTGTTACTGCTGCTGTTGGTTATTGCTGTTGCTGCTGTTGGTTATTGTTGCTGCTGATGTTGGTTATTGCTGCTGCTGCTGTTGGTTATTGCTGCTGCTGCTGTTGGTTATTGTTGCTGCTGATGTTGGTTATTGCTGCTTCTGCTGTTGGTTATTGCTGTTGCTGCTGTTGGTTATTGTTGCTGCTGCTGTTGGTTATTGCTGCTGCTGATGTTGGTTATTGCTGCTTCTGCTGTTGGTTATTGTTGCTGCTGCTGTTGGTTATTGTTGCTGCTGCTGTTGGTTATTGCTGTTGGTTATTGCTGCTTCTGCTGTTGGTTATTGCTGTTGCTGCTGTTGGTTTACGGCTGCTGCTGCTGTTGGTTATTGCTGTTGCTGCTGTTGGTTATTGCTGTTGCTGCTGTTGGTTATTGCTGTTGCTTATTGTTGTTGCTGCTGTTGGTTATTGCTGTTGCTGCTGTTGGTTATTGCTGTTGCTGCTGTTGGTTATTGCTGCTGCTGCTGCTGTTGGTTATTGCTGTTGCTGCTGTTGCTTATTGTTGCTGCTGCTGTTGGTTATTGATGTTGCTGCTGTTGGTTATTGCTGTTGCTGCTGTTGGTTATTGCTGTTGCTGCTGTTGGTTATTGCTGCTGCTGCTGTTGGTTATTGCTGCTGCTGCTGTTGGTTATTGTTGCTGCTGATGTTGGTTATTGCTGCTTCTGCTGTTGGTTATTGCTGTTGCTGCTGTTGGTTATTGTTGCTGCTGCTGTTGGTTATTGTTGCTGCTGCTGTTGGTTATTGCTGTTGGTTATTGCTGCTTCTGCTGTTGGTTATTGCTGTTGCTGCTTTTGGTTATTGCTGTTGCTTATTGTTGTTGCTGCTGTTGGTTATTGCTGTTGCTGCGGTTGGTTATTGCTGTTGCTGCTGTTGCTTATTGTTGCTGCTGCTGTTGGTTATTGATGTTGCTGCTGTTGCTTATTACTGCTGCTGTTGGTTATTGCTGTTGGTTATTGCTGCTTCTGCTGTTGGTTATTGCTGTTGCTGCTGTTGGTTATTGTTGCTGCTGCTGTTGGTTATTGCTGCTTCTGCTGTTGGTTATTGCTGCTTCTGCTGTTAGTTATTGCTGTTGCTGCTGTTGGTTATTGCTGTTGCTGCTGTTGGTTATTGCTGCTGTTATTTCTGCTGCTGTTGGTTATTGCTGTTGCTGCTGTTCGTTATTGCTGCTGCTGCTGCTGTTGGTTATTGCTGTTGCTGCTGTTGGTTATTGCTGTTGCTGCTGCTGTTGGTTATTGCTGCTGCTGCTGCTGTTGGTTATTGCTGCTGCTGTTGGTTATTGTTACTGCTGCTGTTGGTTATTGCTGTTGCTGCTGCTGTTGGTTATTGCTGTTGCTGGTGTTGGTTATTGCTGTTGCTGCTGCTGTTGCTTATTGTTACTGCTGCTGTTGGTTATTGCTGTTGCTGCTGTTGGTTATTGTTGCTGCTGCTGTTAGTTATTGCTGTTGCTGCTGTTGGTTATTGCTGTTGCTGCTGTTGGTTATTGCTGCTGATGATATTGCTGCTGCTGCTGTTGGTTATTGCTGCTGCTGCTGATATTGCTGCTGTTATTTCTGCTGCTGTTGGTTATTGTTGCTGCTGCTGTTGGTTATCGCTGTTGCTGCTTTTGGTAATTGCTGCTGCTGCTGTTGGTAATTGCTGTTGCTGCTGTTGGTTATTGTTGCTGCTGCTGTTGGTTATTGCTGTTGCTGCTTTTGGCAATTGCTGCTGCTGCTGTTGGTTATTGCTGCTGCTGCTGCTGCTGTTGGTTATTGTTGCTGCTGCTGTTGGTTATTGCTGTTGCTGCTTTTGGTAATTGCTGCTGCTGCTGTTGGTTATTGCTGCTGCTGCTGCTGTTGGTTATTGCTGCTGCTGTTGGTTATTGCTGTTGCTGCTGTTGGTTATTGCTGCTGCTGCTGTTGGTTATTGCTGCTGCTGCTGTTGGTTATTGTTGCTGCTGATGTTGGTTATTGCTGCTTCTGCTGTTGGTTATTGCTGTTGCTGCTGTTGGTTATTGTTGCTGCTGCTGTTGGTTATTGCTGTTGCTGCTGTTGGTTATTGTTGCTGCTGCTGTTGGTTATTGCTGCTGCTGATGTTGGTTATTGCTGCTTCTGCTGTTGGTTATTGTTGCTGCTGCTGTTGGTTATTGTTGCTGCTGCTGTTGGTTATTGCTGTTGGTTATTGCTGCTTCTGCTGTTGGTTATTGCTGTTGCTGCTGTTGGTTTACGGCTGCTGCTGCTGTTGGTTATTGCTGTTGCTGCTGTTGGTTATTGCTGTTGCTGCTGTTGGTTATTGCTGTTGCTTATTGTTGTTGCTGCTGTTGGTTATTGCTGTTGCTGCTGTTGGTTATTGCTGTTGCTGCTGTTGGTTATTGCTGCTGCTGCTGCTGTTGGTTATTGCTGTTGCTGCTGTTGCTTATTGTTGCTGCTGCTGTTGGTTATTGCTGTTGCTGCTGTTGGTTATTGCTGTTGCTGCTGTTGGTTATTGCTGCTGCTGCTGTTGGTTATTGCTGCTGCTGCTGTTGGTTATTGTTGCTGCTGATGTTGGTTATTGCTGCTTCTGCTGTTGGTTATTGCTGTTGCTGCTGTTGGTTATTGTTGCTGCTGCTGTTGGTTATTGCTGCTGCTGCTGTTGGTTATTGTTGCTGCTGCTGTTGGTTATTGCTGTTGGTTATTGCTGCTTCTGCTGTTGGTTATTGCTGTTGCTGCTGTTGGTTATTGCTGTTGCTTATTGTTGTTGCTGCTGTTGGTTATTGCTGTTGCTGCGGTTGGTTATTGCTGTTGCTGCTGTTGCTTATTGTTGCTGCTGCTGTTGGTTATTGATGTTGCTGCTGTTGGTTATTGCTACTTCTGCTGTTGGTTATTACTGTTGCTGCTGTTGGTTATTGTTGCTGCTGCTGTTGGTTATTGCTGCTGCTGCTGTTGGTTATTGCTGTTGTTATTTCTGCTGCTGTTGGTTATTTCTGTTGCTGCTGTTGGTTATTGCTGCTGCTGTTGGTTATTGCTGTTGCTGCTGTTTGTTATTGCTGCTGCTGCTGTTGGTTATTGCTGCTGCTGTTGGTTACTGCTGCTGCTGCTGTTGTTTATTGCTGCTGCTGCTGCTGCTGTTGGTTATTGCTGTTGCTGCTGTTGGTTATTGCTGCTGCTGCTGTTGGTTATTGCTGTTGCTTATTGTTGCTGCTGCTGTTGGTTATTGCTGTTGCTGCTGTTGGTTATTGCTGCTGCTGCTGTTGGTTATTGCTGTTGCTGCTGTTGCTTATTGTTACTGCTGCTGTTGGTTATTGCTGTTGCTGCTGTTGGTTATTGTTGCTTCTGCTGTTGGTTATTACTGTTGCTGCTGTTGGTTATTGTTGCTGCTGCTGTTAGTTATTGCTGTTGCTGCTGTTGGTTATTGCTGTTGCTGCTGTTGGTTATTGCTGCTGCTGATATTGCTGCTGCTGCTGTTGGTTATTGCTGCTGTTATTTCTGCTACTGTTGGTTATTGCTGTTGCTGCTGTTGGTTATTGCTGCTGTTGCTGCTGTTGGTTATTGCTGTTGCTGCTGTTGGTTATTGCTGTTGCTGCTGTTGGTTATTGCTGCTGCTGCTGTTGGTTATTGCTGCTGCTGCTGTTGGTTATTGTTGCTGCTGATGTTGGTTATTGCTGCTTCTGCTGTTGGTTATTGCTGTTGCTGCTGTTGGTTATTGTTGCTGCTGCTGTTGGTTATTGCTGCTGCTGATGTTGGTTATTGCTGCTTCTGCTGTTGGTTATTGCTGTTGCTGCTGTTGGTTATTGTTGCTGCTGCTGTTGGTTATTGTTGCTGCTGCTGTTGGTTATTGCTGCTTCTGCTGTTGGTTATTGCTGTTGCTGCTGTTGGTTATTGTTGCTGCTGCTGTTGGTTATTGCTGCTTCTGCTGTTGGTTATTGCTGCTTCTGCTGTTGGTTTACGGCTGCTGCTGCTGTTGGTTATTGCTGTTGCTGCTGTTGGTTATTGCTGTTGCTGCTGTTGGTTATTGCTGTTGCTTATTGTTGTTGCTGCTGTTGGTTATTGCTGTTGGTGCTGTTGGTTATTGCTGTTGCTGCTGTTGCTTATTGTTGCTGCTGCTGTTGGTTATTGATGTTGCTGCTGTTGGTTATTGCTGTTGCTGCTGTTGGTTATTGTTGCTGCTGATGTTGGTTATTGCTGCTTCTGCTGTTGGTTATTGCTGTTGCTGCTGTTGGTTATTGTTGCTGCTGCTGTTGGTTATTGCTGCTGCTGCTGTTGGTTATTGTTGCTGCTGCTGTTGGTTATTGCTGTTGGTTATTGCTGCTTCTGCTGTTGGTTATTGCTGTTGCTGCTGTTGGTTATTGTTGCTGCTGCTGTTGGTTATTGCTGCTTCTGCTGTTGGTTATTGCTGCTTCTGCTGTTGGTTTACGGCTGCTGCTACTGTTGGTTATTGCTGTTGCTGCTGTTGGTTATTGCTGTTGCTGCTGTTGGTTATTGCTGTTGCTTATTGTTGTTGCTGCTGTTGGTTATTGCTGTTGCTGCTGTTGGTTATTGCTGTTGCTGCTGTTGGTTATTGCTGCTGCTGCTGCTGTTGGTTATTGCTGTTGCTGCTGTTGCTTATTGTTGCTGCTGCTGTTGGTTATTGATGTTGCTGCTGTTGGTTATTGCTGCTTCTGCTGTTGGTTATTTCTGTTGCTGCTGTTGGTTATTGTTGTTGCTGCTGTTGGTTATTGCTGCTGCTGCTGTTGGTTATTGCTGTTGTTATTTCTGCTGCTGTTGGTTATTGCTGTTGCTGCTGTTGGTTTTTGCTGCTGCTGTTGGTTATTGCTGTTGCTGCTGTTGGTTATTGCTGTTGCTGCTGTTGGTTATTGCTGCTGCTGCTGTTGGTTATTGCTGCTGCTGCTGTTGGTTACTGCTGCTGCTGCTGTTGTTTATTGCTGCTGCTGCTGCTGCTGCTGTTGGTTATTGCTGTTGCTGCTGTTGGTTATTGTTGCTTCTGCTGTTGGTTATTACTGTTGCTGCTGTTGGTTATTGTTGCTGCTGCTGTTAGTTATTGCTGTTGCTGCTGTTGGTTATTGCTGTTGCTGCTGTTGGTTATTGCTGCTGCTGATATTGCTGCTGCTGCTGTTGGTTATTGCTGTTGCTGCTGTTGGTTATTGCTGTTGCTTATTGTTGTTGCTGCTGTTGGTTATTGCTGTTGGTGCTGTTGGTTATTGCTGTTGCTGCTGTTGCTTATTGTTGCTGCTGCTGTTGGTTATTGATGTTGCTGCTGTTGGTTATTGCTGTTGCTGCTGTTGGTTATTGTTGCTGCTGATGTTGGTTATTGCTGCTTCTGCTGTTGGTTATTGCTGTTGCTGCTGTTGGTTATTGTTGCTGCTGCTGTTGGTTATTGCTGCTGCTGCTGTTGGTTATTGTTGCTGCTGCTGTTGGTTATTGCTGTTGGTTATTGCTGCTTCTGCTGTTGGTTATTGCTGTTGCTGCTGTTGGTTATTGTTGCTGCTGCTGTTGGTTATTGCTGCTTCTGCTGTTGGTTATTGCTGCTTCTGCTGTTGGTTTACGGCTGCTGCTACTGTTGGTTATTGCTGTTGCTGCTGTTGGTTATTGCTGTTGCTGCTGTTGGTTATTGCTGTTGCTTATTGTTGTTGCTGCTGTTGGTTATTGCTGTTGCTGCTGTTGGTTATTGCTGTTGCTGCTGTTGGTTATTGCTGCTGCTGCTGCTGTTGGTTATTGCTGTTGCTGCTGTTGCTTATTGTTGCTGCTGCTGTTGGTTATTGATGTTGCTGCTGTTGGTTATTGCTGCTTCTGCTGTTGGTTATTTCTGTTGCTGCTGTTGGTTATTGTTGTTGCTGCTGTTGGTTATTGCTGCTGCTGCTGTTGGTTATTGCTGTTGTTATTTCTGCTGCTGTTGGTTATTGCTGTTGCTGCTGTTGGTTTTTGCTGCTGCTGTTGGTTATTGCTGTTGCTGCTGTTGGTTATTGCTGTTGCTGCTGTTGGTTATTGCTGCTGCTGCTGTTGGTTATTGCTGCTGCTGCTGTTGGTTACTGCTGCTGCTGCTGTTGTTTATTGCTGCTGCTGCTGCTGCTGTTGGTTATTGCTGTTGCTTATTGTTGCTGCTACTGTTGGTTATTGCTGTTGCTGCTGTTGGTTATTGCTGCTGCTGCTGTTGGTTATTGCTGTTGCTGCTGTTGCTTATTGTTACTGCTGCTGTTGGTTATTGCTGTTGCTGCTGTTGGTTATTGTTGCTTCTGCTGTTGGTTATTACTGTTGCTGCTGTTGGTTATTGTTGCTGCTGCTGTTAGTTATTGCTGTTGCTGCTGTTGGTTATTGCTGTTGCTGCTGTTGGTTATTGCTGCTGTTATTTCTGCTGCTGTTGGTTATTGCTGTTGCTGCTGTTAGTTATTGTTGCTGTTGCTGCTGTTGGTTATTGCTGTTGCTGCTGTTTGTTATTGCTGTTGCTGCTGCTGTTGGTTATTGCTGTTGCTGGTGTTGGTTATTGCTGTTGCTGCTGCTGTTGGTTATTGCTGCTGCTGCTGTTGGTTATTGCTGCTGCTGTTGGTTATTGCTGCTGCTACTGCTGCTGTTGGTTATTGCTGTTGCTGCTGTTGGTTATTGCTGCTGCTGCTGCTGTTGGTTATTGCTGCTGCTGCTGCTGTTGGTTATTGCTGCTGCTGCTGCTGTTGGTTATTGCTGCTGCTGCTGCTGCTGTTGGTTATTGCTGTTGCTGCTGTTGGTTATTGCTGTTGCTGCTGCTGGTTATTGCTGTTGCTGCTGCTGTTGGTTATTGCTGCTGCTGTTGGTTATTGCTGCTGGTTATTGCTGTTGCTGCTGCTGCTGCTGTTGGTTATTGCTGCTGCTACTGCTGCTGTTGGTTATTGCTGCTGCTACTGCTGCTGTTGGTTATTGCTGCTGCTGCTGCTGTTGGTTATTGCTGCTGCTGTTGGTTATTGTTGTTGCTGCTGTTGGTTATTGCTGTTGTTGATGTTGGTTGTTGTTGCTGCTGTTGGTTACTGCTGTTGGTTATTGTTGCTGCTGCTGTTGGTTACTGCTGTTGCTGCTGTTGGTTATTGTTGCTGCTGCTGTTGGTTATTGCTGTTGCTGCTGTTGGTTATTGCTGTTGCTGTTGGTTATTGTTGCTGCTGCTGTTGGTTATTGCTGTTGCTGCTGTTGGTTATTGCTGTTGCTGTTGGTTATTGTTGCTGCTGCTGTTGGTTACTGCTGTTGCTGCTGTTGGTTATTGTTGCTGCTGCTGTTGGTTATTGCTGCTGCTGCTGCTGCTGCTGTTGGTTATTGCTGCTGTTGCTGTTGGTTATTGCTGTTGCTGCTGTTGGTTATTGTTGTTGCTGCTATTGCTGCTGTTGTTATTGCTGCTGCTGCTGCTGCTATTTCTGCTGCTGTTGGTTATTGTTGCTGTTGCTGGTTATTGTTGCCTCTGCCGTCATTTCTGCTGCTTCTGTTGGTTATTGCTGTTGCTGCTGTTGGTTATTGCTGCTGCTGTTGTTATTGTTGCTGCTATTATTGCTGCTGCGTTTGTTATTGCTGCTGCTGTTGGTTATTGCTGCTGCTATTATTGCTGCTGCGGTTGTTATTGCTGCTGCTGGTGATATTGCTGCTGCTGCTGGTTATTGTTGCCTCTGCTGTCATTTATGCTGCTGCTGTTGGTTATTCCTGTCGTTGCTGTTGGTTATTGCTGTTGCTGCTGTTGCTATTGCTGCTGCTGACATTGTTGGCTATTTCTGCTGCTGTTGTTATTGCTGCTGTTAGTTATTGCTGCTGTTTTTATTGCTGCTGTTGTTATTGCTGCTGCTGTTGGTTATTGCTGCTGTTGTTATTGCTGCTGCTGTTGGTTATTGCTGCTGTTGCTATTTCTGCTGCTGTTGGTTATTGCTGCTGCTATTATTGCTGCTGCTATTATTGTTGCTGCGGTTGTTATTGCTGCTGCTGTTGGTTATTGCTGCTGCTATTATTGCTGCTGTGGTTGGTTATTGCTGCTGCCATTATTTCTATGGTTGTTATTGCTGCTGCTGTTGGTTATTGCTGCTGCTGCTGATTTTGCTGCTGCTGTTGGTTATTTCTGCTATTGCTGCTGCTGCTGTTATTGATGTTGCTGGTTATTGCTGCTGCTGCTTTTGGTTATTGCTGCTGCTGGTTATTGTTGCCTCTGCTGTCATTACTGCTGCTGCTGTTGGTTATTTCTGCTGCTGCTGTTATTGCTGCTGCTGTTGCTATTGCTGCTGTTATTGCTGCTGCTGCTGCTGATATTGCTGCTGCTGCTGCAGTTGGTTATTGTTGCTGTTATTTCTGCTGCTGTTGGTTATTTCTGCTATTGCTGCTGCTATTGCTGTTGTTGGTTATTGTTGCTGCTGCTGTTGGTTATTGCTGCCTCTGCTGTTGGTTATTGTTGTTGCTGCTGCTGATGTTTTTGGTTATTGCTGCTGCTGTTATTGCTGCTGCTGTTGGTTACTGCTGCTGCTGCTGTGCAAGTACGGGACTTGCTACTGCCAATACATACACAACACGCTGCTGTGAGCAAGTAAGACATTCTGCTGCTGTACAACATAGCATACATAAATTACCTGTAGCAGATCTATACAGGTGGAGCTGGGGAAGGTGGAGGGTTTCTGAAATTGCGCTGCAACTGCTACAACAAATGCTGACCAGTATTTGAAGGTTGAGCTACAAGCTCATTGGCTACTGATACAGCAGGAACCAATCAGCTATGCCCTATAGAGACTGATGCGACTGAGCAGATTGAGTTGAGGACCTATCAGCCTGCGCCATTTAGAATTTCACGACAGAACTTATTTATATATTTATAATATTTTTATAATTAGTGTCATTATAATTATGATGCCATCACAAAAGGTCAATGTATATTCAATAAACTGTTTTGAGGAGGCAACAACTCTGTAAAAGCTTTTTTTTTGTAGCCAAGACTTTAAGGTATGTATAGAAACTGCATTTCAAAAAGAAACCCACCCTGAGAAATATTCAGTGGACTAAAATTGTGAACACCAGCCCCGGTCTCCCAAAAAACAAAAAAAAGAACAATAGAAACAAAAGAGGTCTGAATTTAGATTGTTGTAAGAGTGAGTCACACTTTATACAAGACTTGTGTTACAGTGCAATTACATTGGTAAGTACTAAAGTAGTGAAATGAATATACTTTGAAAAGCAAAGTAATGAAAAGCATATACTTAAATTGCTTAACAGTTTTCTTTACAGGGTTACATGATGCTAAACCAGTGTGAAAGCAACACCTGCCCCGATGTGCAGACAGGTGAGTGTAACTCCACCCACATGTTTACCATACAGCCGCTCTCACTTTAAAAGCAGCATCAGTCTCAAAAAACCCTCACTCACTCGACAAGCTTCAGAGACAGGCAGCATGTCTAATATTACAAAGGTTCTTTCTAGGAGGCAGGACAGAGGAGAAGGAGTGGGAACAAACGAGAATGCGGTTCCCTTCAATAAGCAAGACTATCAGAGCCTGAAGCAGGAAAGTCTGGCGAAAAGAACCCTGTTCTGTGACCCGACCTTCCCTGCTGAATCCGACTCTCTTGGATACAACGAACTCGGGCGGTACTCCTTCAAGACCAGAGGAGTGCAGTGGAAAAGACCCAAGGTATGTGGCTCAGGTAAACCCTACATCATGGGGACAAAAAAATGTCCCCACAATGACAAGGATTTCAGATATTGCCATCTTTGTGGGGACATTTTTTTGTCCCTGTGAGGAAAACAGCTTATAAATCATACAGAATCATGTAAAAATGCGGAAAGTTTTCTGTGATGGGTAGGTTTTGGGGATAGAATATACAGTTTAAAAAAAACATTGCATGGAAAGTCATGTGTGTGTGTGTCTTTCTTTGCACAGGTGGAGTTTAGGTAAATATAAAGGCGTGTATTTGTGATCTTTGTTTGTCTTATAGAATATTTTTTATATAATCTTAAAAAATACTTTTGTTTTACCCCAAAAAAAAGAAAGAAAAAGAAAATTAAAAAAGTAGTGAGGTTAATTCAAGAGTAGTAAGGTTAATTGAAAATATTAATATCAATATTAAATAATTAAATAATAAAAAAAATGTGTTCATATTTTTGTAATCCTTGTGTGTTTTATACAATTTACCTGATAGTTTTACTCAATTACCTAAATGTAATAAAAAAAACTAATATATTAAGGTTAATTCAATATAACATTTTAAATAATAACAGTATTAAAAATAAAACATATAAAAACAGTTAATTTAGATGCTACCACATGAAACTAATTTTTTTGTAGAGTATTTATAGTATTTATTATTTGTAAGTCTTTAAGGTGATTTTCCATTCACAAGGAACAATGGGAAGAGTTTTAATAATTAATAATGCTATTAAAAATGGTAAAAATAAAAAATGTATGTTTAATTGCTGCCTTTAAATTTTAATAAACCCAAACAGAAAAAAAATCCAATAACAAAGTAAAAAGTTCATTGCACTTTTTTAACCACTTGAAATGTAATTACTAAGCGAGTTGAAATTCAAAGAGTAGAAATGACAAACATTTTAAAACAATAATAATTTAGAAAATAAAAAACTATAGGCCTATATATTTTTTATTAAAATATTCAATATTAAAAATCAAAATAGAAATAAAAAAATAATAGAATAATAAAAAGAAAAATGTTGACGCGACATGAAACATCTTTACAGCAGTTTATCTGATATTCAAAACATGCATTGTTCTGTACCTGTGCATAGATATGTTCACTATGGTAACCGTCGACAGCTCAGGTTTCTCTTCAGGTGTGAGGAGGATATTTGTGTGTTTCATTGTGTGTTTATACTTACAACAAGCATAGTCTCTGCTCATCGGTTTGCACTGTTATATAAATAACACGCTTTTATCTGTATTTTTTCTTGTATGAATACACTAGCAACCACACAGTTGTTCAACTGAACCTTTTACGTGCACCGTTTGCTAAGAGCAAATAAAACGTATTGTTACTCATTGCATAATGTAATAATATCTGCTCTTAATTATGCTCAAATTTTCCTTTTTTTAAAGGAGCTGTGCTCAAACCCTGAGTTCATTGTGGACGGCGCCAGTCGGACAGATATCTGCCAGGGAGCTTTAGGTGAGCAAAGATCCTCTTTGTCACAATAGTGTTCGGGTGTGGCCTGTAGAGAAATACAATGAATCATTTATGATTTTCACCAACATGGTGGTCAATACAGGTGAAGACATTATTACTGAAGAGCAGCATCAAAAAAACATGATGAATACAGAATTTCAGGATCAGTTTAATATATTATGATATCAAATGAGGTGTTTAGTTACCTGTATCTGCTGGTGTGCTTTATATTGACATGCGTACACTGTCCTCCACCCCAAACACACACAGATCTGTATTGTGCGGAGCTAACCACCATGACACAACAAATATAAACACTATATCAGAAAAGATGTGACACATACAGCTTTAGTGATATTCAAAACCATTCATATGATAAATTAACACCACAGAGCCATTTTGTTTGTTCAAACAAAAAGAGACAAGTAAAATTGTACAGAGCACCCAAGAGGACATGGTCATGGAAGAAATATGAGATGGGAAGAAAAATTATATTTGAATGCATTTGCATTAGCTCATAAAACGTTTTTGTTCCCCCAAGAAATTCCCAGCGAATCCCCTAAATGGACATGGTGGTAGTAAAAATATGTGATGGGAGGAAAAAAATATATGTCAATGCTTTTGTGTTCTCTCGTAAACTTTCCTGGGGGAATGCAAACATTTGCGAGAGAACACAGAAGTGTTAACATATATTTTTCCTACCATTTCACATTTTTTTCCCCCATCACCATGTCCATTTAGGGGCTCCGTACAAAAGTTGGTTCTCTGGAGAAAGCAATATTTTTGCAAGAGAACATGTGAGCGAATGAAAAGTTTCTCTGGGAAGCGCAATATTGTTGCAAGAGAAAGCAAAAGTTGTGCGTACAAATGAAAAGTTTCTCCGGAGAACAATATTTTTGCAAGAGAAGGCAAAAGTTGTGCGAGCAAGGTAAAAGTTTCTCTAGGAAAAGCAATATTGTTGTAAGAGAACACAAAAGTTGTGCGAGAAAATGAAAAGTTTCTCTAGGAAAAGCAATATTGTTGTAAGAGAACACAAAAGTTGTGCGAGAAAATGAAAAGTTTCTCTAGGAAAAGCAATATTGTTGCAAGAGAACGCAAAAGTTGTGCAAGCGAATGGAAGTTTCTCCAGAGGACGCAATATATTTGCATTGAAATAAGGAGGATGTGATAAATACATGCTCAAGTGGCAAGTAGTTAAGTAGTTAAGAACAAAGTATGGAGCAACAATAATAGTGATGCTAGCTTTAGCAACCGCTAATTAAAGTTACCTCACACTACAAGTGCACAACTTCTGTTGTGGAAACACATGGGAGTGGTTAAAGACTTAACCTTGAAGGTTGTAGGTTCAAACCCCAGAATGGTTGATCCATGAACCATCACCATTGAGCAAGACACATACGCCCAGGATACTCCTTGAGCAAAACACTGCCCAGGTTGATCCTGCAAGACTATTGCTGTAATAAGTGCACTGAAAGTTAGTTTGCATAAAATCATCAGCTCAAGGCAAAATAAATATCTAATTCTGTTTGATACATTGGCAGGTGACTGTTGGTTGCTGGCAGCCATTGCATCTCTCACTCTGGATAAGGAGATTCTGGAACGTGTAGTTCCACCTGGACAGAGTTTTAGGGAGGACTATGCCGGCATCTTTCACTTTCAGGTCAGAACATACAAACAGACCAGACTGAAGAGCTGGGATTTAAAATCAAATTTAAACCAAGGGGGTCTTAATTTTAGGATTTAAAAAGAACACAAACATTCAAATCATTTTAATAATTAATTTAAAATCAAAATTTAATTCAAATTCTTAGCTAATAATATAATCAAACTGTATTAAATTAAAAAACGCAATTAAATAATTTATTTAAATTTAAATCTGGTCTTAGACTTTTGGACTATTTTGGAGTGCTTCTTACAATGCAATATATGATCATATGTTCTCGTCTCTTCAGTTCTGGCAGTACGGTGAATGGGTGGACGTGGTCATTGATGACCGGCTGCCCACCAGAGACGGGAAGCTGCTGTTTGTTCACTCCGCCGAGGGCTCTGAGTTTTGGAGCGCTCTACTGGAGAAGGCCTATGCAAAGTAAGTGTGTTTATTCATCATAAAGTACTTGTTACTGCTTACCTGAACCGCAGTGTTGAACAATATGATACGGAGTAATCCGAAATGCTTGGTAAACACTCTGCCTACAACCACAGCCTACAAAACACACAATGTTCATACAACGTGTCACATACCAACTGGTGATGCCGATGTCTGCCATACTTTGAAGGGTAAACGGCTCATATGAAGCTCTGACGGGAGGTTCGACCACCGAGGGTTTTGAGGATTTCACCGGAGGCATCGCTGAGAACTATGAGCTGAGCAAAGCACCTCCGTACCTGTTTAAGCTCATGCAGAAAGCCCTGACGCTGGGCTCTTTACTGGGCTGCTCCATTGATGTGAGTCTTAATCCATTTCTGTTGGAGCTGCATTTTGAACTGCAATAACTTCTCTATGGCAATAAGAGATAGTGTCTGTGGTCTACTTAAACACACTTTAGACACATAAAGCCCTCATTTACAAAGATCCAGATTAAAGAATACTAATTTGCTTGTGAGACTGAACAATTTGGGTGGATGTTTTGCAGGTGACTTACTAAGAATACTTGCCCCATATGCACATAGGTTGGTCTCACCCATACTTAAAGGATGATTTTGTGTGTGGAAATATCAAATGATAGCTAGAATATTTTTTTAAATGTTATTTATTCCTGTGATGCAAAACTTTTGAACAGGGTGAAGATGTCCAAATTTAGTTTAAATATCAAATTTATCAGATTTCTGTCACTTTTGATTAGTTTAATGCATCCTTGCTGAATAAAAGTATAAATTTATTAAAAATAAAATCTTACGAACCTCAACATTTTAAATGGTAGTGCCATTGCTCTATGTGTGATGTGAGAAACACTGACTTGATACAGTTTTTATCATTAAAAATACCCAAAAGCAAATAGAAATCATATGTTAATTATGGAGCAGATTACCAGTTCGTATGAGACGGAGGCGGTGACGAGTCTGAAGCTGGTGAAGGGTCATGCCTACTCCGTCACGGCCGCAGAGGAGGTCAGACAACGCCACTGATGCTGAAATATAGATTCGATAGGAATAATTTGAAGTAGCTCTAATGATTGTCACCTTACATGCAGGTTCACTTCAAAGGCCTTCCGGTTGAACTGGTGCGTATCAGGAACCCGTGGGGTCAGGTGGAGTGGACAGGCGCTTGGAGTGATAAGTGAGTTCCCTAAACAGATCGTACTTGTTCAACATCAGTCTTGAGAGTCTTGTAAATGTTTCCCATTTCTTCTTTAGTTCCAAAGAGTGGGATAGCATCCAACCAGAGGAGAAAGCTAAACTGGGTTACTCAGCTGAAGATGGAGAGTTCTGGTAAGAGAACTTGAGAACTTTTTAACCTTTTAAAGCTTTTAACCCTCAACAACGTAACAAATAACTTGATTGACGAATCTTCCTCGTCCTGTCAGGATGGCATATTCTGACTTCATAGAGCAGTTCTCAAAGTTGGAGATCTGTAATCTGACTCCAGACACTCTTTCAAATGAGGATTTGAACCGCTGGAACTACAACCAGTTTGAAGGAAACTGGAGGGTGGGCTCCACTGCAGGAGGCTGCAGGAACAACCCAGGTATATCAAATCAACATGAATGTGCTTGAAACCAAATTTGGTTTTAAAGTTGTTTTTGTTCCACCGCCCAACCATTTGGTTTCTCCTCTCCAGCTACATTCTGCTCAAACCCTCAGTTTGTGATCAAGCTGGAGGATGCAGATGATGATCCCTATGATGGCGAAGATGGATGCACGTTCCTTGTGGGTCTGATGCAGAAAGATGGTCGCAAAGACAAGCGGTTTGGACGAGACTTGAACACCATTGGCTTCGCTATCTATAAGGTAACTGGTTACATACATTCAGTCATACCATTGAAACTAGAAACAACATTACCATCAACACCATAAACAACTTCACAACCAACAGTACCACCAACCTTGCAACCACTTATTTAGCAGTCTTGGTTCTAGAAGTGTCTTTCCAGATTCATGAACCAAACCAACTTGCTCCGACATTAATCACAAAATTTGATTTGAAGCAGTAAAGTAGGCCTATTTGAAAATCAAAAATCTTTCTCTTCAGGATTCATGGGTAGTGCAGTTCTTCACCTGGAGTTTGACTACTAAAGATTTTTTTTCTTAAATGATGTTGAAATATTGGTAGGTCTAGAAATATTAAAAAAAAATTCTCTATGGAGAATGTGATTTTACTTTCAGAACCCGACTGTTGTACAACACATTACACAACACATTTTCCACGAATATAACCATCAACGTTACTACAGAATATTTTTTGAGGTGAAAATGTATTCATTTGAATATTGAATAATATAATATTCTTTTGTGTTTTTCAGGTTCCAGATGAGGTGTGTATGAGCTCTATATGTTTTGTACATAAGAGTAACTGGACACCACAAATGTAACCAGTCATTTATACGATACTACGGAGCCCCTGAAGGGGCATGGTTATGCTAAAAAAAATATGAGATGGGAGGAAAAACTATATTTCAATGCCTTTGCTTTCTTTGCAAAACTCTCTACTTTTGGGACTCTCAGTGAACTCAATGCTTTTGGGTAAGAACACAAAGTTTCTCGGTGGAACACAATCCCATGGGAGAGAACAAAAATTTTCTTGGGGGAACGCAATCCTTTGGTTGAGAACGCAAAGTTCCCTTTCAGGCTGGGCATTTTTTCCTGTGAGTGCTCTCAGCGGGCTTGCACCTTTGAACCGATCTGAACTGCTGCGACCCATTGCGGGAACATGACCATCGCAGTATTACGGTCTAGACTCGTAATGACTCGCTATGCTTTCCCGGGCCGCTGCGAGTGTCGGGCTCGAGTGGAACCCTCCACCGTGTCCCGAACCCTCGCGGCTGGACGATTGGTATCTGGTTCTCAGCACCCTGTCCCAGTGCCTTTCTTTCCGGAAGTGCATCAGGAGCTCACGAAGTCATGGATAGCGCCTTACAACGCTAGAAACCGATCGACTGACTCCTCTGTCCTCACTACCCTCGATGGTGGCGTAGCTAAGGGTTACGTGGAGATCCCCCCAGTAGAGCGGTCAGTAGCGATGCAGCTGTGTCCGAAGACCGCTACTGACTGGCGGGGAAATCCGCGTCTCCCCTCCCGGGCGTGTAAGTTCTCATCCGGACTACGGGCAAGGCTTACACAGCCTGTGGAGAAGCTGCATCATCTTTGCATGCCATGGCGCTCCTGCAGGTCTACCAGGCCAAAGCGCTCAAGGAACTGCACGAGGGTAGTTCCGACCCAGGGGTTATGCAGGAACTGCGTACCACGACGGACCTCGCCCTCCGGGCGCGAAAGTCACCGCACGCTCCCTGGGTCGGCCGATCAAGAACATCCTGCCCCGGCGACCTGCTGCTGCCTCCACCCAGTCGCCGACTGCAGCACCTCCGTCTGCTCGTCGCCAAGGGCGTCCCCCTGCGTCCGCCTCCGCCCCTGCTAAGCCCAAGCAGCAGCCTCCACCTGGGAAGCAGGGCGCCGGGCGTAGGGGTGCCACCCAACCCGTCCAGGGTCCCGCGAAGTCTGCTGGCAAGCGCAAAGACAAGCGGCCCTGAGACGGGCAGCCCAGGGAGAAGAGGAGCTGCTCTAGGGGAGGTGGTGTCCGCACCCCTCCTCCCCCCGGAGGAGGACCGGGGGGAGAATGTCACCGAGAAGGCTGGTTCGTACAACGTCCTGCCACTGGCTCTCCGGAGTCCAGCGGTACCCACATTCTCAATAAAAGAGCAGTTTCTTCCCTCCCTGGGCCCCAAGAGGGCCAGGTTGGCAGTGTGCCATGCCCCCGGGCCTTGTCACTCCTTTCCTCCCCTCTCCCCTTTGCCAGGGGGCAGCAGTGTGGGCACAGAGGATGCCCCCGGGCCTCCTCACCCACACTCTGCCCCACCTTGGAGTACTCAGACAACACTCTGGGTCTGCGTACTCCACTTCGCTGCCCCACCCCGGGTACATCTGTGGTGCCGTTGGTCCTGCTTGCTCGGTTTCTGGGGGCCTGGCTAGGTCTCCCCAGGCCGTCTCGCTGGCTCATCCGTACCATCAGACTCAGCTACGCGATTCAGTTTGCGCGCCTGCCGCCCAAATACAGGGGCATCCTCTCCACCACCGTGCGGAGCAGCGATGCCCATGTCTTGCGGTCAGAGATCGATGTCCTGCACCCTCGGCACGGATACACTGGCGCACAGCTGGCCCCGGGACCTACGCAAGTATGCGTTTCCCCCAGTGAGCCTTCTCGTACAGACACTGTGCAAGGTCAGGGAGGATGAGGAGTAGGTCTTGTTGGTTGCGCCCTACTGGCCCAACCAGACCTGGTTCGCCGAACTCACACTCCTCGTGACAGCCCCTCCCTGGCTGATCCCCCTGAGGAAGGACCTGCTTTCTCAGGGGCGGGGCACTCTATGGCACCCGCGGAGGTTCTAGGTGGCCTGCCACAAGCAGTGGTAGACACCATCACTTCAGCTAGAGCCCCCTCTACGAGGCGCCTCTACACTCTAAAGTGGAACCTGTTCGTTGAGTGGTGTTCTTCCCGCCGGGAAGACCCCCGAAAGTGTTCGATTAATGTCGTGCTTTCTTTCCTGCAGGATGGGCTGGAGCGAAGGCTGTCTCCCTCCACTCTTAAAGTGTACGTCGCCGCAATAGCGGCGTATCACGATGCAGTGGAAGGTAAGTCCTTAGGGAAGCATGAATTAATCGTCAGGTTCCTCAGAGGTGCGAGGAGACTGAATCCTCCTCGTTCAACCTCGGTACCCTCTTGGGACCTAGCCCTGGTGCTCAGAGCACTTCAGGGCCCTCCCTTTGAGCCTTTACAGTCTGCAGAGTTAAACATCCTGTCCATGAAGACAGTGCTGCTGACTGCATTGGCCTCAATCAAGAGGGTAGGGGACCTGCATGCACTTTCGGTCAACGAGTCGTGCCTAGAATTCGGGCCGGCCAACTCTCACGTTGTCCTGATACCCCGGCCTGGATACATGCCCAAGGTTCCTACCACTCGCCCGCCATCTCCTCCTGTGGAGTCAGAAGCGTCTGAGGTCGCTTCGGGCCATTCACATCCCAGGTGCGCTGAACCAGACAGCCGACAAGCTCTCTCGTCAGTCGACACCTCTGGGAGAGTGGCGACTCCACCCCCGGAGTGTCCAGCTGATATGGGACCTCTTCAGAGCCGCGCAGGTAGACCTGTTCACCTCTCCGGACTCGAACCATTGCCAGTTGAATGTGACCGACTGAAAGGGAACGTCTCGGTTACGTATGTAACCCTCGTTCCCTGAAGGAGGGAACGGAGACGTACATCCCGTCGCCAGGTGCTGTGCTTCAGCTGAAGGCCCGAGTCACTTGTCTCGGCTCCTCAGTTGAAAAGCGATATGCGGTACTTCCACTTCCGTATTTATACCCGCGATGCGGGGCGGATCGTGGAATGCGTCAACCGCATGCCAATCTTCATTGGCTCGTTTATAAACACTCGAAGTAGATTGGTCTCTGAAAATAGATCCCAATTCGTCGGTCAGTTCCGACATATGTCTCCGTTCCCTCCTTCAGGGAACGAGGGTTACATACGTAACCGAGACGTTTCTCGGGGGAACACAATCACTTTGGAGAGAACACGACGTTTCTTGGGGGAACGCAGTCCTTTGGGAGAGGACGAAAAGTTTCTTGGGGGAACGCAAACCTTTGGGACAGAACGCAAAGTTTATCTGGGGAACTCATTCGGGAGAAAACGCAAAGTTTCTTGGGGGAACGCAATCCTTTGGGAGAGAAGGCAAAGTTTCTCGGGGGAACGCAATCCTTTGGGAGAGAATGCAACATTTCTCGGGGGAATGCAATCCTTTGGGAGAGAACGCAAAGTTTCTTGGGGGAACGCAATCCTTTGGGAGAGAACGCAACGTTTCTCGGGGGAACGCAATCCTTTGGGAGAGAAAGCAACGTTTCTCGGGGGAACGCAATCCTTTGGGAGATAATGCAAAATTTCTCAGGGGAACGCAAACCTTTGGGAGAGAACGCAAAGTTTCCCGGGGGAACAAAATCCTTTGGCAGAGAATGCAAAGTTTTTGGGGGGAACGCATTTCTTTGTGATGTTTTATTAACAAGTTTCGGGTGGAGCACGTTCAGATAATTAAACCTAATTAAACACGAGTGGAGCACATTAAGCTAATCAATTTAATCAATGATAAGATACAGCAGATTTACCTCCTTTCGTTGACAGTTTTTTAGCATCCCTCCACCACCCCATCTCCTCACTTTGATTTAATAAACTCTTATTAGACGTCAACACAATCCATAATACAATGCAGTCTAGTTCTAGACTATCTCTATCACGGGGGGATACTCTTGGTTCGGACCAAAATTCCGAGCCCGGAGCCCTCCCCCGGACAGCACGCCAAATACGCATAATCTTTACTCTATTTAATTTGATGTAAGTGTGAACTCATGAAGGGAGAGAACGCAAAGTTTTTCGGTGGAACGCAATCCCTTGGGAGAGTACTCAAAGTTTCTCAGGGGAGCGCAATACTTTTGGGAGAGAACGCAAATTTTCTTGGGGGAACGTAATGCTTTTTGGACAGAATACAATGTTTCTTGGGGGAATACAATCCCTCTGACGAGTACTCAAAGTTTCTTTGGGGAACGCAATACTTTTGGGAGAGAACACAAAATTTCTCGGGGGAACACAATCCTTTTGTGAGCGAACGCAAAAGCATTGAAATATAATTTTTCCTCCCAACTTATATTTTTTCCATCACCATACATCTATTCTATATGGAAAAACCTTTGCAAGTTTTCAGATACAATTTCATCCATGTTTGTGTTGCAGTTCAAGGGTCGCAACAATATTCATCTCGGTCCTGACATACTGCTGCGTCAGCGGTCCGTTGCAGGGAGCAGCACCTTCATCAACCTGCGAGAGATGAGCGAGCGCTTCAAACTGCCTCCTGGTGAATACGTCATCATCCCCTCCACTTTCGAGCCGCATCGCAAGGGAAGCTTCATACTGCGTGTGTTCACAGAGAAAGAGGCTGCTGCCAGGTTAGTTCCAATTAGTTCTAGTTTTAGACCACATGGTGGTAATGTTGCACAGGTTCTGTTCTGTTTAGAGTGGATAGTAACACTAAAACATCTGTTTGCTATGTGTTTGCCTGACCAATAAATCATAATTGTTCCTTAAACATTTGCACCCAAATGCATGATGAATGTATTTCTGACTCTCGTCCATGTAGCCCAATGGATGCAGATATCAGTGCAGATATAAAAAGGGTGAATTTATAATTTATCATTTACAAACAGCGTATATATATATATTTTTTTATATCTATATTTTTGTATTTAAAATACATTTTTTGCTTTCCCAGCAATACATATCTGAGAGTGATGTGGACCCACATTTCAAACACCTTTTCAAAAATATTGCTGGAAATGTAAGTCACATGACACCATTTTCAGTTTTGGGTAATTATCTTTTTATTTTTCCCAGTTGCATAATCTTATCTTTACTCTGCAGGACACAGAGGTGTCTGTGTTTGAACTACAGCAGACCCTGGACAGTGTTATTTCGAAACGTAGGAAAACACACTTTTCCACTTTTATTTTCATTTATATCAATATATAGATATTTGAATTTGCATTTGAAAACCCCTTGAAATAGTTTAACAATCTGTGCTGATTCTCACAATGTCATTCTCACAGTGTTTTGTGATATTTCACACAGGAACCGATCTGAAGACAGATGGATTCAGTATGGAAACCTGTCGCCACATTATAAGCCTGCTAGATGTATCCTTACCTCACTAAATTCAATTCAGTTCAATTTCACTTTATTGTTGGAATTTCTTCCAAAAATTGTCTTGCATCTCACAACATTTACTGTCTCACATTAATTCACATCAATACACATCCACATCAAATAATAAGACACTACAATAGACACCACTTGAAGAAAAAAAGAATGGATAGATACTACATGGATTAATGCAGGGATTCACAAAAAATTGTGTCAGCCAAACCTCTATGACTCTAAATATTTTCTACCCCCTGAGATTTTAAGTTACATTTATATTTCAATAATTCAACAACACATTCGCATGTTCACGGTTCTCTGATGTCGGAAGACTATTTCGTTTCCTGACTATTTCCTTTCCTGACTATTTTTTTCATTTTGTTTTGGTAAGTGTTATTTTTATTGTTTTTGTTTTAAAATGATTTATTTTGATTTTACATTTTATCCCCCGGTTTCACAGACAAAATGCATGTTTGAGCTGTTTTAACTGAAAGCATATCTTAAAATATGTCAGTGCCATTGTTTTGTCTCAGGATGCACACCAGTAATGTTTTTTTTCTAAGGCATATTTATGAAAGCTACTTAAATATCCTAACTTAATGGCTTAATCTAAACCCTGTTTGTGAAACCGGGCCTAAGATTTAATTATTAGCTTTTCATCAACTCACAAACCGCCTGCAAATTTGCGAACCTCATTTTGGAATTTAAACACAGATTATGTAAAAGTGTGCGTTAAGATTCTCAAAACTAGTGTCCTTTAATTGTACAACGACCGCACACAAATTAATCATCATATCCCTGCTATAATCTTTGACCTCAGTCTAGAGAGATGGCAGCGGCAAACTTGGCCTTGTGGAGTTTCACACACTGTGGACAAAGATCCAGAAATATTTGGTATAATATATATTTTGGTATAATATTTTAGATTAATTAAAAAAAAATCTTTAATAACCAACAAGGTACAAATATATTGTACATCCCTACCACAGTGCAACAATTTTGTTCTGATAAATTCTTCATTTTTTAGTGATGTTTATTATTGAATGTGGATTTTCTTGTCGTACCTCACCAGGAAATTTTTAAGAACCACGATACAGACAACTCAGGCACAATGAGCTCGCATGAGATGAGAGATGCCGTGAAGGAAGCAGGTAATGAGTCTATGGTTAGACAGACAATCAATTAAAAGTGCAATATGTAGGATTTTTGCAGTAAAATATCCAAAAACCACTAGGCCAGTGTTATATATTTTGTTCAGTTGAGTACTTACAATATCCCAAATATTTCCAACTATTTGTAAATCGTGAGAAAATTGCGATTTTAACCAAGGAACCGGGACGTGTGAGGGAGTCGCCTGTCAATGGAGTCATATCCGCGTTACTCTCGGTTTCCGCTTTTACTGCCGTAAAAACCATGGCAACAGACGTGGACAACTGCGTAACGTCTATCAGCACGCTGTTGGAGTTTCGTTCAAACATTATGGACCATGGCAAGCAGACTTTGGAACAAAATGAGAAATCCAGTATCGACGTGGCGTTTTCGAGATGGCGAGAGCTTTGCAACAAACTTCGACTTGACAGAGATGGCGTTCTTGCATGTGCTTTATTAGACAGGTGTGCAAATGTACATAAAACGAATCAATGTTAAGTAGCTCAACACGATGAAATATTAGAATATCATCAGTATGATGTTCTAATGTTGATGTAGCTTACTGCTAGCCTCATACAGCCAACAAACTAACACACAGAGTAACATTATAACTTTCAACACACTCAAATGCAGTTTAGATAATGTAGACCAAGTGAAACAGCATTGCGTTTTCTCACAATTTTAATTCGTCAAATAAACTGACCTGTCTGAAACGAGTAGTAATTCAGCACTTGTGGGTTGTTCGGTAGAATGAAATGTCCTCATTTCTTTATATCCCCCGGGACTCGCGCGTGTGGCGCTGTTATCTGTCTCTTATTAGTAATCGCGCCCTGCTTCATACCACAGTCATGTTAAAAAACATGAATGTATTCACTCATCCAGGAACATTATTTCCCCATAAACATTATTAGATCCATTAGTATGACAAGTTCCATGATTCCACGCTCATTCACTGCGTCATCAATCTACGCCTTTGTTATTGTTTTAAAGAGGTTAGCGACCCCTAGCGGTGAAAAAATACATATTGTAGCTTTAAGAATACATTTCTTCTAAAAGTGTATAATAATATATAGATCATAATATAGAGTTAAGTAATGCTGCATTTTTCTCCAAAGGGTTCCAGCTGAACAACGAAGTACTTCAGGTGATAATCACACGTTATGCCAATCAGCAGTACGCCATTGACTTTGATGGCTTCGTCGGCTGCCTGATTCGCCTGGAGATGCTCTTCAGTAGGTTTTGCTTAAGATTATCCAAAATGTTTTAAATTACAGGAAATAAATGGAATTATGACAGTTTGTTTTCGGTAACATATTCACCTGTGCTCTACACAGAAATGTTTAAAACGTTCGATAAGAAGAACAACGGGAAAATCGAGCTGGATATCTTGCAGGTGATGCACAAGTGTGATCATGGATGTTGGTTTCTGTATCCTCTCAATGTAGCGTTATCATTTACAGATGTATTGTTTTGTGTGTTGCAGTGGCTCTGCTTGACCCTCAGTTGAAAATCCACTTACCATAATTTCACAAGAAGTCCATTTCCTGCAATTAAACTGAGGAGGACACATCGGACCCGGAATAAACCCTAAAGAGGTGTTGCTTGAGTAAAATCAGCTGAAGACGGGTATTAGCTAAACTTTGAGTTGCTTTGAAAATGCAATTTGTTTATGGTGCTTATTTGCTAAACATAAAAACATTTGCAGTAATAAAGATGACTAAATCACATTTTCAAATCACAAGTCAGTCATTTTGATTATTTGATGTCCTGTTTAGAAATATATACCAGTTTCCATCAAAATGGTACATTGTTTATACTGTAAAAATCATAAACTAATGTATGACATTAAACCATATACCATGGCATTTACATGGTAGTACAATGGTATCTTGTGTCCTTGATCCGCCCCTTTTATCGAGAATGCATCGAGAGGTGACTTGAGCGGACTTCAGACAGCCAGGTATCTGAATTCACAACCCTGAAATGAGGGAAACTCTAAAATGGGAAGCATGTCAAACCCGAGAAAGCAGGGTAAGTCAAGCCCATTTCTGTAAGAGAGGTAACTTAGAGTCAGTTACCATGGTAACTTACTCTGTGAACCTAACCAGGGCTGCGTTTCCAGATAACGATCGATCTTCGCACTTAAGAGCGTTTTCAACGAGCGATATTACGAACGTTCGTGTTGCTTTCACGTGCGTTTCACAAACATGCACTTAACACGATCGCACGCAGCTCTGCTTTAAGTGCTACTTAAGAGTCACTGTCCGTTTGTCAAGTGCTGAAAAGTCACCTTATAGAATGGCTCGTAGTTGTAGCACACGCTTGTATTTCAAAATGTTTCGCCTAATTTGCTACGAGGTCAAAAATCTATATAGCACATAGGCTAGGTGGAGAAAAAAAATGGCTGAATCAAAAAAAACAAAGAAAATACATTTTTCAAAAAGAGGAAACTAATGTTATTTTAGAGGTGGAGCTAAATGAACATAATTTTCAGCAGGTTTAACGGCAGTCATACAAATAAACAAAAACAAAAAATCTGGGAGGATATTGCAATAAAACTAACTGCAAGCAGGGGCATTAAAAGATCAGGGAAGGAGGTCAGGAAGAAGTGGCAGGACTTTGCAAGCCTCAAGGGTACCACAGAGATCAACAATTAATTAAACAGGTGATGGGCCCAATGGCTCCCCCCTTCTTACACCGGAAGAAGAAAAGGCACTGTCAATACTTGGCCTCAGATGGGATTTGTGGTGGTATTGACCTCCATGGAGGAGTAGGGATGCCTGAACCTGAACCAGGTCCATCTTGCTCACAGGAGCAATCAGGTTCACCTCCAATTGGCAGACACCTACCATCTCCCAGTCCTCCCAACAGCCTACCCATGCTCGAGCCTCCATCTTCAGTTGTTAGACCACAACACCTCAGCGCTTTGAGAATGTCTGTGGTTGTAATCAGTACTTAGTGCAGCTGAAGAGGGAGAAACTAGATGTCCTAAAAGACATCAGAAAATGTCTTAAAGATGCCAATGAGAGGGACATCAACTTTCAGCAGCAGCTCACTGACCTCAAGAAGGCCAAGCTGGCTTTAGAAGAGAGGGGACTGGCACTGGAGGAGATGAGATTTGCAAGGCCCTCCATTTTGGTGCCAGTTATCTTGCCAGATGATTCAGGTAATATTGTTTAATGTTGGTTAATCATGACTAATTATATGTTTTAATAATCTGTATATGTAGAAATATTCTTTTCCATATGTAGTTAGGACTCATCCCATTGTGCAATGTCTTTTGCAAATCCTGACAAACAACAAACTCAAATAAATTTAGATTCAGTGGTTTGATGTCCTTGTGTTTGTTAAACCACTTAAAGACTAAGGCATGAAATACTACAATAGAAGTATTCTTAAGTGTTTCAAATTTAAATGGCTACTTACTGAAAATAAGCATACAAGCCCTATGAATGTCCATATACAGCAGTGCACTTTTTCATTCCTTAATTTATTCAGTGTTCAGTCATGTAGTTTTTATTTTATTTATTTATTCATTATTATTTATGTATTGAATTTAATCAAACAAATGAAACAAGTAAAAAATGTATAAAGAAATATACATAAAAATAATATTAAAGTCACATTGGACAGGAGTAAAGTTTAGGTGCAATTCGCCGGTTGTCCTGCAGGTGACCTCATAACTCTGTCTCCTTACGATGCACTTAGAGATTTACAATTACTCCAGAGCACTCGTAGTTCTACGAAGATTTTCAAGTACTACTTAAATTACGATGGTTTTGGGATACGACTCGTAAATCTAAGATCATTCGTGCGATGGTTTTTACGATCTACTTAGGTTTACGATGCTTTTTGGAAACGCAGCCCTGGGGTCCGTTCTTCGTACCTCGCTTAACACATCTGAGATGATTTGACAGATCCCAGATCTTCTAATCGTGATGACTGATCTCAGGCTAATTTGGTTCTTCAAACGAATTTGCGGATTGGATTAAAATATCTGGATTAAATTGTCCAAGATTACCGCGCGTCCTTGTGTTCCCTGAAGAGAGCAGATGTATCGATATTCGAAACCACGATCAGCAATGCAGCGATTGGCTGGCGTCAAGACAGCAACGTAATGACATCATATAATTAAAAAAAAAAAAACAGGAATTTGTGGACCTTTATAAAGAATCCGTGTATCATCTGATCATTTCATTTCCTATTTGGAATGAAATAACGAGAAAAGATAAAACTTGTTTGTTCTATTTTTTTTGTTTAGATTAATAAACGGAAAATGAGATTTCGGCTAGATTTCTCATTTTTCGTTTGTGGTTTACAAATCGGTTTATGGCTTCGATATTTCATTTGCACATGTGGACGCATTTGACATATTAAATAAATATCATTCAGTGTCTATTTCAATGTGCAACAGCTTTTCCCACATGGTCTAATGCTCTTTTCACATAATTAAATGTTCTCTAACCTGTTACCTTTATTAATTAGGGTAATGAAATTCACATTTGATGTCTCAGGCGAGCCAACAGCAAGAAGGCAGAGGCTCGCAAAACACCAGCACTGACAGATGAAGAGGAGATGAGGAAGAATATTAATATTAAAGTTTTTGTAGGAAATAAAGATGACCATAAAATTGTGAATAATTTGTGTTCATTTAACAGCTATATCTCGGACTACCCATCCATCTGACATCCTTCCATTCCATACAGTAGGCTAATCCGTTTTCAGAAAGTGTGATGATGGGAATATGCGTGTCATCAATGCATCCAACCACTGGAAATCCTAAAGGAAAAATTGCGATGGGTTAAATAAACTTAAACTAAATAAGCAGATAAACGCACCAGTCAGGCGCAGACATAGTGTTCAGGAAATACGCAGCACTTATTACTTTGAGTTTATTTCATATTGAGTATTTGTGAATTTGTCTACACCAAAATAAATGTCCAATGACCCCCATATAATTAGGCTATAACAGTGATTAAGCCTAAAGTTACATTGGGTGGGGGTAATTAACCCAATGTACAGCCTATAATGCATCCTATGCATTTTGTAATAATAGGCTACAGCTCATTTTATAATTGACCGTATTTGCCAGAAATTCGCACCGATTGTAATTCACATGACACCGGGTCATGTTGAGAGAGAAACACGAGAACGTTGCATTGTTGTAAAAGCTGCATTTTATTATTAGCTACATTCAGAAGTACAAACCGGATTCCAAAAAAGTTGGGACGCTGTACAAATTGTGAATAAAAACAGAATGCAATGATGTGGAAGTTTCAAATTTCAATATTTTATTCAGAATACAACAGAGATGACATATCAAATGTTCAAACTGAGAAAATGTATCATTTTAAAGGAAAAATAAGTTGATTTTAAATTTCATGGCATCAACACATCTCAAAAAAGTTGGGACAAGGCCATGTTTACCACTGTGTGGCATCCCCTCTTCTTTTTATAACAGTCTGCAAACGCCTGGGGACAGAGGAGGCAAGTTGCTCAAGTTTAGGAATAGGAATGTTGTCCCATTCTTGTCTAATACAGGCTTCTAGTTGCTCAACTGTCTTAGGTCTTCTTTGTTGCATCTTCCTCTTTATGATGTGCCAAATGTTTTCTATGGGTGAAAGATCTGGACTGCAGGCTGGCCATTTCAGTACCCGGATCCTTCTTCTACGCAGCCATGATGTTGTAATTGATGCAGTATGTGGTCTGGCATTGTCATGTTGGAAAATGCAAGGTCTTCCCTGAAAGAGACGACGTCTGGATGGGAGCAGATGTTGTTCTAGAACTTGGATATACCTTTCAGCATTGATGGTGCTTTTCCAGATGTGTAAGCTGCCCATGCCACACGCACTCATGCAACCCCATACCATCAGAGATGCAGGCTTCTGAACTGAGCGCTGATAACAACTTGGGTTGTCCTTGTCCTCTTTAGTCCGGATGACATGGCGTCCCAGTTTTCCAAAAAGAATTTCAAATTTTGATTCGTCTGACCACAGAACAGTTTTCCACTTTGCCACAGTCCATTTTAAATGAGCCTTGGCCCAGAGAAAACGCCTGCGCTTCTGGATCATGTTTAGATATGGCTTCTTTTTTGACCTATAGAGTTTTAGCCAGCAACGGCGAATGGCACGGTGGATTGTGTTCACCGACAATGTTTTCTGGAAGTATTCCTGAGCCCATGTTGTGATTTCCATTACAGTAGCATTCCTGTATGTGATGCAGTGCCGTCTAAGTATGGTTTTCCGGCCTTGGCCCTTACGCACAGAGATTGTTCCAGATTCTCTGAATCTTTGGATGATATTATGCACTGTAGATGATGATAACTTCAAACTCTTTGCAATTTTTCTCTGAGAAACTCCTTTCTGATATTGCTCCACTATTTTTCGCCGCAGCATTGGGGGAATTGGTGATCCTCTGCCCATCTTGTCTTCTGAGAGACACTGCCACTCTGAGAGGCTCTTTTTATACCCAATCATGTTGCCAATTGACCTAATAAGTTGCAGATTGGTCCTCCAGCTGTTCCTTATATGTACATTTAACTTTTCCGGCCTCTTATTGCTACCTGTCCCAACTTTTTTGGAATGTGTAGCTCTCATGAAATCCAAAATGAGCCAATATTTGGCATGACATTTCAAAATGTCTCACTTTCCACATTTGATATGTTATCTATATTCTATTGTGAATAAAATATAAGTTTATGAGATTTGTAAATTATTGCATCCCTTTTTTATTCACAATTTGTACAGTGTCCCAACTTTTTTGGAATCGGGTTTGTAGTGTAAAACACCAGTAAATAAAATACAACATTAACATTATAAACACTATTAACATGTAGGCTATGCGTATTTTACTTTCCATCACTGTATGACAAATCCTTAAATGAATGGTATTCAGAAAACAACAAGAATGAAAAATATAATTAGCCATAATAAAAATATACATATAAGCCTAGCCTATATAAAAATAGTCTATATATTGTGCCATGTATTACAAACAACATTTAGTTTAAACACCAAGCCTAAATGAGTTTATTTGAATTGAAACTGTATCGACGTTGGGCTCGTGCATCTTTCATTTGGTCCAAAGTTTCCATATTTGCAATGTAACATTTGGATGCTATTATACTATTTATGTAAAGAAGGCTTCATAGCCTACTTCAGTCCAGTCTCATACACGCGCGTATAGGCTAAATCGGCATCTTCACATGCAGAGATACGAGTTTGCAATAACAGCAAGAACTGACTGGCACAGCAGTGATATTGTACAACAGACAAATTAAATTAAGCAGAATAACTTTTTATACGTTTGGTTTTATTTTGATAATGAACAGGCTGCGATGTCATGTTAGCAATGCCAGAATTGATACGTTATGTGAGCGCGAGTCGCCGGCGCCATCACTTGGATTTTTTCCTTATTCGAAACAGTCAAATGTTTATTTTATTTGTGTACATTTAAAATTACTACAAAATGTCATGCCTTTGAAAAATAAAGACAACAACAGGATGCGCTGCTTTAGCGCGTCTCGGTCTCATTGAACATCTTCTGGCGCACACCAGAAACACGAACTAAATACAGCGAATAGCTACTTGACACGACTACTTTAAAAAGTCAACATTTCGATTATTTGACGTTAAATGCATTATATAAGTAACTTTGGAATAAATCGTGGCATGTTTCATGATAAAAAAACGTGACTTTACAGTCCGGAAAATACGGTAGAATATAGCAAATTATTTCGCGGACCCCCTGGCACTTTGCTGGTCTAAAGCCGCTGGTATACACAGAAGAAAGCCCTGTCTAGGCTCTGCCCCGGTACGGTTTGTGTCGAGCCATTCGTTAGTCTGGTTGTTTGATGAGAAAAATATGAAATGTAGTTGCAATAAACGCGTTAAGAAGCCGTACAGCTGTAGCAGCGCAGGACTTTTATTCTGCTCTGCGGAACTGAGGAAGAATTGATGACGGAATAGTTTGATCTTCGGCTGACCAATCAGCAGAAAGGGGCGTATAATTCCCGCCCACGTGTAGAAATCGAATATTCAAACTGTTTATTCATTTTTCTACCTCTGAACGAAAAACGAAAAATCAAGCCGAAATCTCGTTTTTCTGAAAAAAATGAAAAAACGAAAAACGAGCTGTTTTCTAATTTTTCTACTTTCAATATTAAATAAAAAAAAAGACTGAACGAATGATACACGGATTACGGACCTACACGGACCCACGGACCTACCAAGGACGCAAGTCCGAAGTTCGCGTACTTGGTTTTGAGAAATGGCCTCTCTTTCGCTGCCCTCACATTTCAGCAATCATGTCGCGTGCGTGTTCCTGTATTTTCTGTCGGATGTTTGGAATCAGAAGGGATGAGCGATGTTCGATTCGCGAATGAATTACTCGTTTGAATCGGTTCTTTTCAAATGTGTTTGCAAATCTGACTGAAGCGCGAATCGATTCAGATAGGTTTGCAATTTTAACCATTCGAACAGTCCACTTAGGCTCTGACTCGTTGCCTATCAAAATATTAGCATCCATAATGCCATCACAGTAGCATATTTTTGAAAGATCATTTGTAAAGTTGATCACTTTGTAAAGTTCTAGGCATGGGCAGGGGTGGGCTGAGCCTACCCAAACGTCTGCCTTGCCCACCCAATCAGAATTTAGGAACAGATAGTGTTGATCTGTTTTTAGATTTGTGCATTGATTAAAAACAATCTGAGGTGGACTCTGTGTTCATAGTTTTGATGAAGGGCTGTAGAATGCCTCAAACAATCACAAAAATAACACCAGAAATTTGCAATATTTTTTCCTTTATTAACTGAAAGTAAAGGCGCGGCGCGTTACTCGCGCGCTTCAGTCTGAAGCAGAAAAGCGAGGCTGACAATCACACGAGCGAAAACGGGCAGAAATATTTGCGTGCTATTAAGGTGTGAATTACAAGGAGTTGTATTCGTGAATATGTATCTTGTAAATGTTAATATACAGCTCTGATTTGATTTTCGATTCATGCCAAGCTGAAATTAGCTATAAAAAAATAAATAAAAAAAACTCGCTCATTTAAGAACGTGCATGGACAGAGCTAGAACATAATGTGTTTAAAACGCATTATGCATAGTTCAGTACTTCAGTTGAAACCTTGCCTTCTTTGGCTTGCTGTGCTGTTAATCAATGTACCAGGCAAACTGTCTGCTTAAATAACAGCACTTAAATAACAATGCGCTGTTTATCTTTTAATCGGGTTAGGGTTATTCACACAGGACGTGTTTTTGCGGTTAAAAACGCGAGACGCAGCTCAGTGCATGTCTAGAGACGCGTTTTTTAAGTTATTTTTTAATTTGAGTGCCCCGTTTATAAAGCCACGATGCACGATACTCTGCAAAAGTATGGACGTGAGATGCGAGCGCAACAGTTAAACACGTCTAGGGTGATGTTTACATTAAAAACTATAGAAAAGTATGTGTAATGGGATGAAAAAACACATTCTGTAAAATTCATTCTGTTAAAGTAGCATTCATTGCTATAGTAACATGTAGGCTTCCATTCTGTTTTGTTTCCAAATTATCACTGGACAGTAAAAAAAAAATGAAAATGTTAGCATTTTATTTAAAAGTGAAAACACACACACACACACACACACACCCCAAAAAGCCCACCTAGGATATCTGCCAGCCCACCTTTCTATAGGTGCCTAGAACTGGGCCTGTTTGTAAAGCTGTGTCATATGAAGTCTTGAAGCTGGCTAAAAGTGTGTGGAATGTATTTGGATGGATGTTTTTTTCTTTTCTTTTCAATATTTGCCTACAGTCACATTATGTTAGCTGCCAGACAAAAAGAAAAAGTTACATCAAGTGCTTTTAAAACACTTGCCTCTGTGTTGTACAGCGTTTTTTTTTATTTTTTTTTTAGTTTGTTACAAAATATTTCTGTATTTCATCTTCGTGTTTGCAAAGAGCCCACTTTGTCTTATGTTTGCATGCCCGTGGGCAGGGGGGGTTCGGGGGATTCGAACGAACCCCCCCTCACTGCCAAAGGTCCAGAATTTAAGTCCGTTTTTTTGTAATATACAAGTGTTCTTTTAAGTAGGCTAATGACGGCCAATAATTTGAATCCGGACCTCTGTATTTTTCCGATGTGTAGGCTATATAATAAATGTTGTGAAATAATTGCCTAATATAGTATTAACACTACTTTAAAGCAGCAAAGATATTGCACAGCACCAAGATCTTCTCACCTGGGCTGCCTGCGGTCTGTCAACGCTCGCTCGTCAACGTCAAAATATTTAAGATGACCAATCAAAACAAAGTAGGCGGGCTTTATGTTCACTGAAGGTGCTGAGCGCGAATTCCAGCGCGACGCTTCAGTAAACGGTCCGAGATAAGATTTAAGTAGCTAAACTAAACATTTCATATTTGGCAGCTGTTTTAGGATTGAAATGTTAAACTACCGACAAAAATAATCATGCAAACTAATAAACTTTTGCCTAATTTCGCCATTTTGAATTGAAAATAGGCCTATATAATTTACGTGATTCATGTCATGTAATAATTAGCAACTGTCAATGTGAGAGGACAAGAAACATTAATGAAGCTTTCTTCATGTAAGGCATAAGATTAATAATGAATGTGTACATATTGTGAATGATTTATATATATATATATATATATATATTTAACTAGTGTTCGTAGCCTTCAGTAAATTAACTGGTTCGTGTACTTTTGCGTCCATTCGTTTTTCCTTTTTCAAACCAGAAACTAAATATGGAAAATGCGGTTTCTTCCTTTTTTTATTTTAACACTGATTAATAGAATTAGCTGATTCAAGATAATTTTCCTCATGGAAGATAATTATTTCATTGAAAATAATATAAATTATATACAACTTGTTTTTTAATATGTAAAACTGCTAAATTTAATTTCCAGTGTTTTGCGTCACGCTGAAGCGCCCTCTAGTGCCTTTTCCCTCAAGAGCCTAAAAAGATGACACTGATTAATTTTTATTCATTAAATTATTATTATTATTATTATTATTATTATTACATTTATATTTTAACCTAAACATGACCATTTCTAAACCTTATAGCCTCTTGTTTAGTGCTCCAACACATTATCGAGTTCCCGCTTGTGGTCTCGATCCCGTCCTTTTGCTTTTTACTCTGT
Source organism: Coreius guichenoti (assembly GCA_039654105.1). Taxonomy (NCBI): domain Eukaryota; kingdom Metazoa; phylum Chordata; class Actinopteri; order Cypriniformes; family Gobionidae; genus Coreius; species Coreius guichenoti. The sequence continues at coordinate 20,295,080 of CM077192.1, forward strand.
TTTATATGAAAAAAGGCCCAAACTACATATACATTCTTGTGACTTTTTTGTCTGGCTGTTAGGTGTTTTATATTGTTTTATATCGAGAAATTGTTTAGGATTAGGAGTCGCTTTATATGCTATAGCCTACGCTATGTCTTGCTGTGTAAACTGAAAATATACCAACGTATAATGATGACCAAATTATACCCCAATATGTAATTTTCATGAAGACAAAATTTCCATACCCTTTGCCTCAGTGCAGGAGGCAATCAACAGCATGCTGCTAAGACAAACGGCAACGTAAACAAAAGAGGAAGGACAATATTTTTAAGTTAAGTGTGGAAAACGCTGAAGCGCGTTGCCTTCATATTCGGCCTGACCTGCTTGTCTGTATAGCTTCATTGGGCTTTTAATATCACTGTCTTAATGCATTAGCGTTTTCTTCATAACTGTATTTTATTTTCTAGGAAAAGGCTATTAATTGTGTTCATGGGCTCATCTGCTTGTCTATACATATGTTTTATTTATAAGGTGTGTACTAAATTTGCTCCTCCAATATCACTGTAGTACATTAAGCCACATTAAGCGTTTACGTTTTTCACGTTAAGCGCTTAGAATGTCCCGCTTCGCTGGGCGAGTTTGCCGCCAGCATTCTCTTGGACATGCGGCAGTATCGGACCCCTCGTGAGTGAGAATGGGTTGACTTTTCTTTAACAGGAACAAAAGGGGAGCAATCAAGCCAGTCACCATGTTGGGACAGGTGTTCTGCATCTGCAATGCCCGTTTCAGTTTTAAAATCAAGTCATGTATTATCATGATTTCAGGCTATCGAAAGTGTGGGAGAAACAGTAGGCCTAATTTACAAAAGGAAACTCTTTTAAATTGACATTTTTCGACTTAAATCTGTCCATTTTTAATTTTGGTTTGAAGATGCAAAACGTAATAAACAAAAATCTGAAAAGAAGTCAATATTTTATTTCATGCGCATGAAATTTGTGTATACCGTTTTAATTCAAATTTTGGTATTCAACATAGCATTTAAAAATACAACAACCGTTCGTTTTTTGTTTTTCTCGCCGTGAAAAAAGGAAAAAGGAATGAACGCAAAAGTACACGGACCTTAACTTGTCTTAGAAAGTGATTTAATAAAAAATATTCTAAATATAAATTGACCCTATGTTTACTTTCTTGACTGCTGTAGGAGGGGAAGAGACAGGGCAAGATAAAGAGAATGAGAGAAAGAAAGAGTGATGGAGATGAGGAGAGAGCAGGAATTGACAAATAATCTACTGCCCACTGACTTGGTTTTTAAGCTATTTCTCATCCATTTTTTGGCCTTCGAACGTCTTATGCACATATGTAGATCAGAGAAATCAAAATTTTCTCGGGGGAGCATGCCCCGCTAGTGTGTGTGTGTGTGTGTGCTTTATTAATAAATAATAAATATAATAAATTTGCTGACCAAGTAGTGATCATACAAATGTTAATTGAGTGACTCAAAACTTCAAGTTTCACAACAAAAACATGTTAGCTTAATAGTTCTGTCACGTGAATTTGTGATTTGAACATTGTGGGCAAGTTTTGGTTATCCATGCCAAATAATATACACTAATATACTCTCTACACAGTGTGTGTTTGGACTGAAAAAGGTGGTACATGATCTTGGTTAGCAATTTGACAACATTGTACTAAATAGGCATGCTTTTTGATGCACAGAAAATAGCCTGTTAAGAAACCAGCAGACAAGATAATCCAGCACAAATTGGTGCATAAAAAGTCCCCAAAATGAAGTATTTGAACCTCATAATTAAATACAAAATGGAAATGGGACTGAAAAATGTCCACTTTTTGAGAAATATTAGCCACCCCCCCCCCCCCCATTCAAAAAAATTTAAAATAAATAATAATTGCATGATGTAGGCTGTTTTTTTTTCACATTTCAAAATGACATTTTGAAAATAAAAACACAACACAACAAAACACAAACAAATAGTTCATCATGCACCCATGTTTTCTGTTAATGCCGGTTTCTAAATATTTCCAAAATAATCTTGAATAAATATAATGATAAAACATGCAGAACTGTCTCCTACTCCAGTCCACAAAATTCCCAGGTATATAATTTTTTTGCAAAATCATAACTGGATAAATCGTATGTAGGCTAGTATAGGATACTTCTTTATTTTTGTTACTGATACAACATTTGTTCAGCATTTTCCATGCTTTGTCCCAGATCCTTTTATGTGTTAAAATTTGTCATGCCATCACATGTTTATCAATGAAAAGGTGAAGGTTAGCTTAAATTATGTTTAGGTAAAAGCCAATAATAAATAAATTTACTCTATCTAGTGAAATCATATATAGCCCATACATATTAATGCTATATAATATTGGCATATAGAAAAATTGTGGTTGTACTTTATTTTACACTATGTGCACTTACGTGGACTTACCTAAGAAATCACTGGTTAATATAAGGTAACTAAGGTTAGGTTTAGGATTCAGGGTTAGTATTACCCAGTTACTGTAATAACCATAATAAGTACATCAGTACATGGGGAACAGGACTGTAAAATAAAGTGCTACCAAAGTTTTTTTTACGCCTATAGAACTTGTGCCCTTTGTTGCACACTTGTGCCCTACTGAGGAAAGGTTGACGTCACTGACCACGCCCTCTCCATTTAACGCATTGTGAGCTGAGGCGTGCGTGTGTTTGCACTGTTTGTTGTGACGGACGCGCAGAGATGTCAGGAATTGCGGCGAAGCTCCAGCAAAACAGGGCAAGAGCAGCGGGCATCGGTACCAATGCTCAAGCGGTCAAATTCCTCAACCAGGACTATGAAGCGCTCAAGCGCGAGTGTCTGGAGTGCGGACGCTTATTTCAGGATGACACGTTTGAAGCCAATACATCTGCGCTCGGGTTCAAGGAACTGGGACCAAACTCCTCTAAAGTGCGCGGAGTTGAGTGGGTGAGACCAAAGGTGGGTGTAATACAATCCTTTTATATTTAAAAAAATGTAATAAAGCATTATGGTCTATACTGAAACACTGAATTAGTATCCATCTAAGCTACTGGATTTCCATAATGTGTGTGTATATATATATATATATATATATATTCCATATTTTGATTTCTTTGGCATGGACATTTCCCTTATTTGCATGTTTGAAGTAGGCTATTCATACCCATAGTAACATATTGTACATTCTTTCTTTTCCAACTCTTTTGCTCTAGGCCATCACACCTTGCTCAGCTTGTCTTAGATAAGTTCAGTGTTTGGCAATTGCTCTAAAGCAGTGGTTTTCAAACCTGTCTTGGAGGCACCCCAGCCCTGCACATTTTGTATGTCGCCCTTATCAGACACACCCAATTTAGTTCTTGCAGTCTCTACTAACGTTGAATCAGGTGTGATAAATGAGAGAGACACACAAATTGTGCAGGGCTGGGATGCCTCCAGGACAGGTTTGAAAACCACTACTCTAAAGCTTGGGTGTGTTCACCATCATTTGTTTTTTTGAGGTATGATCAGGAAGCTGCACTTGTCCATAGTTATTATAGGTCAGTCAGATCATTGTACAGAAAGATAAATCTGGTTTCAGAAAACAAATACACATCAGTGTGTTTTCAAAAGCCACCAAGGCAGCCAAGAAAGAACAAAAAGTCTACAGTAATGACCATGTAAAGCCATTACTTGTTAGTCTGAACTTGACAAACTGCTTCAGTACCAGACAGACCAGGAAATGATGGGAACATACTCTCCCAAGAGCATTATCATTTTAAATGCTGCATGCGTGTGCTTTGTGAGCCCTTTTATGCATTACTGCTTACCAGAAGACCTTTTAGAGTCAATTAGAGTGAATATGATCCTTACAGCTGGTATGATAGATGGTTATTGTTGTATTCAAGAACGGTGTCAGTTGGACTCACAGCAACCCAACCCCCAACCCCCCCAATATTTTTTTTAGAATAAATATACTGTAGGGTATGAGAAAAACCTTTGAGATTTCTTGAGTGCTCTGGCTATTAAGGAAACAAGATGCATTTGGCACTTTCCACATATAGGATACACTTTCGTGTCCATGTAGGCTAATTAAGAAAACTCCCATATTGTTGACAAATTATTATATAACAAACCTAGCGTGAAAAGAAGCTTGTCCATCAGAGGTTTTGACCTTGATGGTATCCAACAATTAAAATCATAAACGAAAAAGCTAATATTTGGTTGTATCCAACATTTTTCAACCCTGTTATGACTTGCCCCCTATTATAGAACATGTAACATTCATTAAAATCATAACATTCAAGATGAAGCATCATTTGGTCGAAAGACAAAATAATCTCATTTTCATTGTCAATTATTACACAAATTTCAGGGTTGACTGCTTAACCATCCAACCTTGTTACTCAGGTTATTGTAATAAAAAATCTCAAGCAAATATTTTTCTTGAAGGTAAATATATGTTAATCAATAACTACACACCAACAAAATAACCACAAAGTTTCTAGCTCCGATTGAGTTATAAGCTAATTTTGCAACCCTGTTACTGCATTTCCCCCGTTTTATAGAAAATGTAACTTAAAATTGTAACACCCAAGAAGAAATATAATTTGGACCCTTCCAATGGTGGGAAGATAAAATAACTTCATTTTCATTGTCATTTTTTACAAAAAAATCAGTGTTGACTGCTCAACCATTCAACCCTGTTACTCAAGTTATTGTAATAAAAAAATGTTCAAGCAAACACTTTTCTTTAATGTATGGTAAATATAGGTTAATCAGCAACTACAAACCATTAAAAAACCCACAATAACAATAACCGAGCAAATATCATCCTTATGGTAAATATAGATTAACCGGTAACTACAAAACAATAAAATAACCACAAGATCTTTATCTCCTGCTGAGTTATGTGTTATTTAAGCTAATTTTGCAACCCTGTCTTGCATTTCCCCCGTTATATAAAATGTAACTTAAAATTGTAACGCCCAAGAAGAAATATCTTTTGAGCCTTCCAATGGCGGGAAGACAAAATAACTTTATTTTCATTGTCAATTTTTACACAAATTTCAGAGTTGACTGCTCAGCCCTGTTACTCAGGTCATTGTAATAAAAATGATCAAGCAAATATTAAATTAACCACAAAATTTTTATTATAACATTGTTATAATATAATATTATAACAATAACATTGTTATGTTATTTAAGCTAAATTTTCAACCCCATTACTTGGCCCTATTTTGTGTGCTATTGTATGGAAAGAGCCGTGTGTTTGGTCATGTTGATTCAGCAATGAACTCATCTCTTGTTAAGGTAAACCTGTTATTAATGTTTTTGGAATGCATGTTTTGTCATTCAGCAACTGACGTCCAACCCAACGTTCATTAGTGGAGGAGCGACCAGAACTGACATCTGCCAGGGTGCTTTAGGTGAGTCCATATACCTGTAATATTAGCCTATTGTTGAGCTGATGAAACTTTAGAAATGTTGATAACAAAAGATCATGTATAGAACTATAGAATGGCCATCAGAAGTCAGCCACTGAAAGCAGCTTTTCTGGTTGAGTGAGTTTCTTTGGAGGGTGGATAGAGGACACTGAAAAATCATTATATTTGTACAGGGAAACACCCTGTTTGAAGATTCATTCTGGAATGGATGAATTCCTGTTGTAGAATATGGAAAAAGCTAAACCTTTTTGTCTAGGCTGCAACTCTAAATCCCAAACAAACACATATACACACCCTGCCAAACCAGCTTTTCTCCATACAATCCAAACACTGTTGTGCTTTTATCCTATCTTGGCTCAAACGCCACTGTTTATCACATGCAAACATGTCCCACGGGTCTACAGGTTCCACTGTAACTTAAATTGTTTGAAAAGAATCACAATCATGCCGCATTTGCTGAATTGATGCCACTGACTTTACAGGCTACAAAGGAAACGTCTGTGATGCAAATGATTTGCAAAGTGTGTAGGAGCAGGAATAAGGTCAATAGGAATTTACATTTTGCCAACGATATCATAGCATGTCATTGTTGAAGTTTTGCTTTCAATAGTGAGTTGCAGATAACATGTTATAGTTTATTTAGTTTTGAACACAAAATTATATCACATCTTCCTACTGGTTTCCCCAGGTGACTGTTGGCTTCTAGCTGCCATCGCTTCTCTTACCCTGAACCAGGACGTGTTCGCCCGCGTGGTCCCATCTGGTCAGACTTTTGATGGAGACTACGCTGGAATATTTCATTTCCAGGTTAATAGCCTATCGTCACATAAAAGCCAACCAACCAAAAATATTACGACTGATTTTTCTGTTTTATGGGCACTATTAATACAGATCATTTTAATGTTTAAGTGTTTGCTATCCTGAACCAAATTTTAATGATTGTTTTCTTTTTGACATAATATTAAAAACATAATGCATTATTTATTTTCTTATTAATTAATACATTTATTAGCAATATTAATATTGTTGTTATTTATGAGAAATTGTCTTCCAATCTTAAAGTAATGGTAATTTGTGTCGTTATTTTGGCCTGTGTCTCCGTATTAAGCTTCACATTTGATATTTGTTACCATACATTCAGAAATGACAGCGCTGTTATATCTATTTGACATTTTTCCGTGAAGACGTTTGTCAAATGTTCCATTAATGTTCACATATGTCCATTGTCTCTTCAGTTCTGGCAGTACGGTGAATGGGTGGACGTGGTCATTGACGACCGTCTGCCTGCAAGAAGTGGAGAGTTGCTGTTTGTCCACTCCGCCGAGGGCTCTGAGTTTTGGAGCGCTCTGCTGGAAAAGGCCTATGCAAAGTGAGTCTTTGTATCAGCTCGGTAGATTAAAAGTCGTGGCCTCAAACTCATTTATACTCTTGAAAATAAAGGTTCTTTATTTCATGAAGAACCTTTAATATCCACCTTTCCATTCTATTCCACAAAAGGTTCTTTATAGTGGAAAAAAAGGTTATTTAGTTTATTAAAATGTTTGGTAACGCTTTAGATTACAGCCCGGAAAGTACTGCGTAAGTAAAGCGAATTTACAGCGTAACTTTCGGTAATTATAGTGTAACTATAAAGTAAGTACGTGTAGGTATAAGGGAACAATAAGTAATATTTGGGGGATAAAGGGGTAACTATCAGGAAAATTAACAAATTATTTATACTGTAAGTATTTTTTAATTAAGGGGTAATTATCCGTGTTGCTACAGGGTAAGTGTGAATCTGCGGGCTGTAAATTAAAGTGGTGTTTGTTCCCCTCTTGTTTCGTGTAGATACAGGGTAAGTGTGAATCTGCGGGCTGTAAATTAAAGTGGTGTTTGTTCCCCTCTTGTTTCATGTAGTTATAGGGTAAGTACAATAAAAACACGTACACAATCTGACATCACTCGGAAACATTTATTTGAAAACAAATAATTTCAAAACAGATTTACGACACTTCTTATTAATTTATTCATTTTTTTAAAATAAACTTTTCATTTCAAATACTAATGTCCTGACAGAAAGAAGATTTCCACTGATGGATCTTAAGAAGGAATCCCATGTCTTTTGATATTATGTATTATTATTTATTAAAAGAAAAAGTACACCCAGAAATGCTCTCATAATTTACTAATCTTTTCACTTCCGACCAACTGTTACCAGCGCGACGCGCGTGCATAAGAGCAACGTGAAGCTTCAAGCTTTCATGACGTTCTGGCGTCTCTGTCTTCTAGCCTTGTTTGTTTCTCATTGCTATTATCATATATTATATTATTGTTTGTATACTGTTGTGAGCATTAATTAAAAAAATAAAATAAAAACTGACGGCATCCGACATCCGCGTGACCAGAGTTTCTCTGTGCGCTTATGTCACGCTTTAAGTTACATCAAGCGTGAAATCAACCCTCAACCCTCTCGGAAGTGATAGTCTACTGTTTAAAAAGTTTAAAATATTGGTATTTTTCTTACAAACACTTATGGTTTCACTTCAGAAGACATTGATTCATCCACTGGGATCGTATGGATTACTGTAGTTATTGCTGTATGTGCTGTTTGATGCTTTAACGCTTAGGAACCCAAATGAGTTTTCATTAGCAGAGATTATTTATTTTTCTGTGTTCATCTGAAGAAATAAAGTCGTATACATCTCGGATGGCATGAGGGTAAAAGACGAGTAAATGGTGAGGACATTTCTGGGTGTACTGTATTTTCTTTTAATAAATAATACAGAATAGCTAGAGACATGGGATTTCTGTGGCAAGAACAAAAAAAGAGGAATAAGATGAGAATGAAACCAAGCAAGAGAAACGAATAAAAAGTGTTGTAAATCTGTTTTGAAAGTTGTTTTTCAAATAAATGTTTCCGAGTGATGTCAGATTGTGTACGTGTTTTTATTGTACTTACCCTGTAACTACATGAAACAAGAGGGTAACAAACACCACTTTAATTTACAGCCCGTAGATTCATACTTACCCTGTAACTACATGAAACAATAGGGTAACAAACACCACTTTAATTTACAGCCCGCAGATTCATACTTACCCTGTAACTACACGGATAATTACCCCTTAATTAAAAATACTTACAGTATACAGTGCATCCGGAAAGTATTCACAGCGCTTCACTTTTTCCACATTTTGTTATGTTACAGCCTTATTCCAAAATGGATTAAATTCATTATTTTTTTCCTCAATTCTACAAACAATACCCCATAATGACAGCGTGAAAGAAGATTGTTTGAAATCTTTGCAAATTTAATAAAAATAAAAAATGAAAAAATCACATGTACATAAGTATTCACAGCCTTTGCTCAATACTTTGTTGAAGCACCTTTGCCACCATTTACAGCCTCAAGCCTTTTTGAGTATGATGCTACAAGCTTGGCACACCTATTTTTGGGCAGTTTCTCCCATTCTTATTTGCAGGACCTCTCAAGCTCCATCAGGCTGGATGGGGAGTGTCGGTGCACAGCCATTTTCAGATCTCTCCAGAGATGTTCAATCGGGTATAAAGTCTGGGCTCTGGCTGGGCCACTCAAGGACATTCACAGAGTTGTCCCGTAGCCACTCCTTTGTTATCTTGGCTGTGTGCTTAGGGCCGTTGTCCTGTTGGAAGATGAACCTTCACCCCATTCTGAGGTCCAGAGCGCTCTGGAGCAGGTTTTCATCAAGGATGTCCCTGTACATTGCTGCATTCATCTTTCCCTCGATCCTGACTAGTCTCCCAGTTCCTGCCGCTGAAAAACATCCCCACAGCATGATGCTGCCACCACCATGCTTCACTGTAGGGATGGTATTGGCCAGGTGATGAGCGGTGTCTGGTTTCCTCCAGACATGACACTTGCCATTCAGGCCAAAGTTCAATCTTTGTTTCAGGTGCCTTTTGGCAAACTCCAGGCGGGCTATCATGTGCCGTCTGGCCACTCTACCATACAGGCCTGATTGGTGGAGTGCTGCAGAGATGGTTGTTCTTCTGGAAGGTTCTCCTCTCTCCACAGAGAAATGCTGGAGCTCTGTCAGAGTGACCATCGGGTCCTTGGTCACCTCCCTGACTAAGGCCCTTCTCCCCCAGTCGCTCAGTTTGGCCATGCGGCCAGCTCTAGGAAGAGTCCTGGTGGTTCCAAACTTCTTCCATTTACGGATGATGGAGGCCACTGTGCTCACTGGGACCTTCAATGCCGCAGAATTTTTTCTGTACCCTTCCCCAGATCTGTGCCTCGATACAATCCTGTCTCAGAGGTCTACAGACAATTCCTTGGACTTCATGGCTTGGTTTGCGCTCTGACATGCACTGTTAACTGTGGGACCTTATATAAACAGGTGTGTGCCTTTCCAAATCATGTCCAATCAACTGAATTTACCACAGGTGGACTCCAATCAAGTTGTAGAAACATCTCAAGGATGATCAGTGGAAACCGGATGCAACTGAGCTCAATTTTGAGTGTCATAGCAAAGGCTGTGAATACTTATGTGATTTTTTTCGTTTTTTATTTGTAATAAATTTGCAAAGATTTCAAACAAACTTCTTTCACGTTGTCATTATGGGGTATTGTTTGTAGAATTGAGGAAAAAAATCATGAATTTAATCCATTTTGGAATAAGGCTGTAAGTTCGATGTTTTGCCATAAAACAGGAAGTTGTTGTAACTCAGACATACAATGTCCGATCTGCCCCAAACTTCACATGTTTTATTAGAGTCCTGGCCCGAAGACATCTACACACCAATATTCAGTTACAGTCATAGCGCCACCTACTGGCAACAGGAAATGGCATGTTTTACACTGTGATTAACTCCTCATAGTGATTTAACCAGATCAACATCATATTTGGTCAGTCTAATCTAAAGGCCTTTGCGACGTTAAATTGTGAAGATCTTGAGTTTTTGCTGAAGGGCGTGTCCGTGGCGGCCTGACAAAATCTGATGTTTCGCCATGAAAGAGGAAGCTGTTGTAAGTCAGGCATACAGTGTCCGATCTGCCCCAAACTTCATATGTTTGATAAGAGTCCTGGCCTGAAGACATCTACGTGCCAATATTCAGTTACAGGCATAGCGCCACCTGTGGGCAACAGGAAAGACCATGTTTTACACTGTGATGAGTATCCTCATTGAGATTTAACCAGAACAACATCATGTTTGGTCAGTCTAATCTTAAGGCCTTGGTGATGTTAAATTGTGAAGATCTTCTGGCAGCAGGAAGTGTGGCACATTGAAGTGACTTTGCCATATTTCTCCTATATTTACCCACTTAAATGCATGTCGCCCACTATTCGCTGTTTTCCTGAGGCCACCGGGTGGCGGTGCTACCAGGGGCGAGGGCTTCTAGTTGTGTTTCTATTAACAGTTCCAATTATAAGTTTATGTTGTTGCTACGATGTAAACAAAGGGCAAAGCTTTGCCTCCGCTAGCCTTAGTGTTGATATAGTGTTTACTGGAGCGTTTGTAAGACAGTTCACCGCTCCTTAGGAAAATTAACCATGGTTTTGTGATCGATTACTGTTTGTATTACCATAGTTTTCCAACAAATATCATGATTAAATGGTGTTTAATATCGTATCTAAAATGTGTAAGAAAATTACAAAAAAACATACCACTCTGAAAGGTCCTGTGAAATCCGTGCTTGCAAAGTCTGTGCATGAAATCTGTTATGGACAATCCTCGTTTGTTAATATTCTTAAGTCTGAATTGATGCCATCTTTAATATTTACATCTGAGTAGAGCTCGTGGTTATGGTAAGGGGTGTGAGATTTCCCGAAAATGCGCTAAGTGGTGCTAATCACAACACACTGGGCCAGCTAACCAATCACAGCACATTTCGCATTTCGGAAGGAAGGGCTTCATCGAAACAGGAAATGAACTGTGCGTTCGAGCCAGACTGGGAGAGGTGCTGTAATAATGTAAAATATGTGAAAAATAATGGGTTTTTTTTTTTAAGCATTAAGGCATATTCTTGTACACCCAAAAAACAAAATCAAGACTTTGTAAAAGGGCATAATAGGACCCATTTAAAAACTATTTACTGAAAGGTTCTTTGGGAAACCAAAAATGGTTCTTCTATGGCATCGCTGTGAAAATCACCGTTATTTTTGAGAGTGTAGCATGTCTAAATAGAGGAGACTTCCTTGGAAATAATAGTGAAAAACTACTTCCTTGTCCTCAGGCTGAATGGCAGCTATGAGGCTCTCTCTGGTGGCACCACCACAGAGGGTTTTGAGGATTTCACCGGAGGCATTGCTGAGGTCCACGAATTGGCGAAATCGGGTCCAAATCTCTTCAAAACCATCCAGAAGGCTTTGAGCTGGGGCTCACTGCTGGGCTGCTCAATTGATGTGAGAAACTTCATATTTACGTGCAACCTTGTAATTACTAGCAGTTTGTAACTGTATCTGTTGTGTAACCGTCATTGAAATGTAATTATTAATCGTGCATAACCGGTTCTGTTGTGTAATGTTTTGCTTCGGGTTGCATTAGATCACAAGCTCTGCCGATTCAGAGGCGATTACTAGTCAGAAACTGGTCAAAGGACACGCCTACTCGCTTACAGGAGCCGAAGAGGTCAGTGTTGAGTAGTACTTTCAAGAATTTATGTCATTGGTTTGCATAGATCATTAAATGTTGCCCGGTGTCTGCACAGGTGGAGTACAGGGGCGAGTTAACCAAACTGGTCCGGATCAGGAACCCCTGGGGGCAGGTGGAGTGGACCGGACCCTGGAGTGATGGGTGGGTACTCACAATGTTACATGTCTGCAAATTGATTAGCACATAAAGCTATAATTCTGCAATCTGTTTGAGGAAAAGAGGTTATGGTGTTACGGAAAGTTACCACACCCACCCGTGGCTCCTTTCGGACATATTTACTGGGAGAGAGACCTGAGTTGCTATGGGAACTCTGTTTAAGCCCTTGTGACCTCAGGTGTAGGAAGAACAGGTTCAGTGCCGCACATCCTCCTTGTCACGCAGTGTACACCTAACAAACTCAATACAGCTCTTCCTCGTTTCACAACTAAATCAACAGATTTTTAACAAACTTAACCCATTCACACTTAACTCATTAAATTTTTTAAATGTTTTTTATATCATTTATGTTATAACATTTATATTATAATTACCAGACCCACACGTGGCTCCTTTCGGACATGTTTACTGGGAGAGAGACCTGAGTTGCTATGGGAACTCGGTTTAAGCCCTTGTGCCCTCAGGTGTAGGAAGAACAGGTTCAGTTCCTCACATCCTCCTTGTCACGCAGTGTACACCTAACAAACTCAATATATATTTTTTGTATTATATATTGTAGTAAAAAATGAAAAATAAAAAAATGAAATTAATACTTTTATTAAGCAAGGATGCATTAAATTGATCACAATTGACAGTAAAGATATTCTGTTCTTTTGATCTTTCTATTCGTCAAAGAATCCTGAAAACAAATGTGGTTTCCATAAAAATATTAAAGGGATAGTTTACCCAAAAATGAAAATTGGCTGTTAATTTACTCATCCTCAGGTCATCTAAGATTTAGGTGTCTTTTTTTTCTCCAGTAGAACAGTAAAGATTTTTTTTAGCAGAAACTGTGGTCCTTGGCGATTCAGTCAACGGCTACCGTCACTTTGAAAGTCAAAAAAACATATACAGGCCAAACAAAATTAATACCCGTGGCTCTTGACGATACATTGAGGTCTGAAGCGAAACGGTCAGTCCGTGCTAGAAACTGAACATTATTTACAACAGTATTAACTGTAATCCACAGCCTCAGAAAATGGTCCTGAGCATGTTCACGACGTTGTGCATAGTTATGTGAAAACGCTCAGAACTCGTGACTGAATAAATGTTAAAAACACTGTATATTTCACTACACAGCGGCAGCACAAAAATCTTTGTGATACCGATATTTTGTGAAACCTTATGATATTGAAATGTAGTTTGGCACTCAGGAGTTAGGGCCGGTTTACACAGAAAGCAAAATCTTTTAAGGCAAAATGGGGAAAAACGTATGTATCGCCAGGAGCTGCGGGTATTCATTTTGTTTTGCCTGTATATGTTTTTTGTCACCTACATCTTTGATGGCCTGAGAATGGCCTCAAATTTTCATTTTTGGGTGAACTATCCCTTTAAGCAGAACTGTTTTCAACATTGACAATAATAAATGTTTCTTGAGCAGCAAATCATCATATTAGAATGATTTCTGAAGGATCGTGAGACACTGAAGACTGGAGTAATGATGCTGAAAATTCTGCTTTGACATCATAGGAATAAATTACATCTTAAAATATTTTATATTTAAATTGTAATAATATTTCATAATATTACTGTTTTTACTGTATTTTTTATCAAATAAATGCAGTCTTGGTGAGAATAAGAGACTTCTTTCAAAAACATTTAAAAAAAAAAAAAAAAAATTCAAGTTGGATTTAACAATTTAGCTATATAATGACCTGGAAATCCACTGGATGTCATGTGATTGGTCTTTAGGTCGACAGAATGGCGTCAGGTCAGCGACAGTGACCGTGAGAAACTAAACTCCAAAGCAGAAGATGGAGAGTTCTGGTAATCTGCAAATGTTTTATTTACTAATTTTTTCTACATTTTTATTTAGCATTTTTCCTACATTTTAGTTAAGTTGTTCTGCTGTCTTAGATCATTGACATGATATTCCTCTGCATACCAGGATGTCATACTCTGATTTCCTGCGTCATTACTCACGGGTGGAGATCTGTAATCTGACCCCTGATGCTCTGTCAGATGACAGTGCCAATAAGTGGGCGCTGTCCAAGTTTGATGGCAACTGGAGGAGAGGATCTACTGCTGGAGGCTGCAGGAACTTCCCAAGTAATTAACTGAATCAACTGCCTGATAATTATATTACATTATATCATTTTATATTATATTAAAGTAAATATTTTACCAAGAATACAAAAAAAGAATACTAAAAGCAACAAAAAGCAAAACAAAAAATAATACTAAACAAAATCAACAAAAAAGAAAACAAAAGAATGTAAAAACAACAGCAAAAAACAACAAAAGGATACTAAACAAAAACAAATGAAAATAAAACAAAAAATAACAAACAAAAACAACCGCAAAAAAACAAGTGTACTCAACTAAAACAACAACAAAAAACTAAATAAATAAACAAAAAAAAAACAAATGAAAAGAAAACAAAACAAATAGCAAACAAAAACAGCAGCCAAAAACAAAAACATACTAAACAAAATTAATAGCAAAAAACTACATAAAAACTAAACAAAACAAAATAAACTCAACCGAAACAGCAACAACTAAAAAGAAAACAAAAGAATAACAAACAAACAGCAAAAAAAACTACATAAAAAATACTAAACAAAAACAGCAAGAAATAGCAAAAAAAACAGTAAAAAACAAAAGGTATACTAAACAAAAACAACAGCAAAAAAAACAAAACAAAAGTATGCTCAACTGAAACAGCAAAAAAAGAAATAAAAAACTAAACAAAAACAAATAATAGGAAAACAAAAAGATACTAAACTAAAACAACAGCAAAAAAATAAAAAATACCTAAACAAAAAACAACTAAAAAGAAAACAAAAGAATAACAAACAAACAACAAAACAAAACTAAATAAAAAATACAAACAAAAACAGCTCAAGAAATAGCAAGTAGTAAAAACAGCTCAAGAAATAGAAAGTATATTCAACTGAAACAGCAAAAAAACGAAATAAAAACCTAAACAAAAACAAATAATAGGAAAACTAAAAAAAATAACAAACAAAAACAACAGCAAAAAACAAAAAGGTACTAAACTAAAACAACAGCAAAATAACGAAATAAAAAAAAGAGTAATAAACAAAATCAACAGGGAAAAAACAAAAACAAAAGGATACTCAACAAAAACAACAGCAAAAATTACTAAATAAAAAAGAGCAATAAACAAAAAAAGGATACTCAATAAAAACAGCAACAAAAAAAAACTAAATGAAAAGAATACTAAACAAAAACAACAATAAAATGTAAAACAAAATAATACTAAACAAAAAGCATTTTTGTTTAATATTTTAAAGTATCATTTATTACAACAAAAGCCATGTGTTTGACCTTTGTTTTGTTCCTGGCAGCTTCGTTCTGGATGAACCCTCAGTTCTTGATCAAGCTGGACGAGGAGGATGACGACCCGGCTGATAATGAAGTGGGATGCAGCTTCGTTGTGGGTGTGATCCAGAAGAACCGTCGCAAAATGAGAAAGGCCGGAGAGGACATGCACACCATTGGCTTTGCCATCTATGAGGTGAGCAGCCGTCTACAACACTGTCTACACACTGGAAGTACACTCACACAGCCAGACTTATGACTTTCATCATAAAGTCTGATCCAAGAACTGTCAGAAGTGATAAGAATTGATTATTTTTTTGGTTATTATAAATAATATATCTCTTATTGTTGTCCACAGGTTCCTCAAGAGGTATGGACTGCACATACTGAAGCACAAAATTACCAGAAATACAGTACAAATTCCACTAGTGTCTTCATCTGTTCCTCTTAAAGAGACAGTTCACCCAAATCAAATTTATTATTGAAACATTCTGTTGTAGTCTGTCGGGCAGAGGAACGTCCATCTGGATCGTAACTTCTTTGTGCGAAATGCCTCAGCGGCCCGTTCTGAGACCTTCATCAACTTGCGGGAGGTGTGCTCTCGTTTCTGTCTGCCCCCCGGCGAGTATCTCATCGTCCCGTCCACCTTTGAGCCCAACAAAGATGGAGACTTTTGCGTGCGAGTCTTCTCTGAAAAACAGGCCGAATTCCAGTGAGTTCCTGGATACATTCTGGCCCACAATACATAGATTAGTCCTGATGAAAGTTGTGTCTCCTCACTGAAATGTGTTTGTTTTTTAGTGAGCTTGATGACCCTGTTGAGTGTAAGGTTCCTGAGGTACATTTTAGCACCATGTTCAATATGAATATAATACTGTATTGTGACACAAACATGCATTATTTAAATTTTAATCTTGCAGATTGATGTGAAAGACGGTGATATTGATAGCCGGTTCAAAAATCTCTTTGGACAGCTGGCTGGGGTCGTGAGTATTGCAGGATAATGATTTAATCATGCTGTTTTTGTTCATATTCATTTTTCTAAACCATATCCAATCATATTTTTTCTTCCACAAGGATGCTGAAATCTCACCATTTGAGCTGCAAAATATCCTGAACAAAGTGATATCTAAACGTAAGGGGGCCATTTTTCCATTTGCTTTTTATATTACATGCAGATTACATTTGTAAAATATATAGTAAATTATTTATTTATATAGTAATATAATAAATTAATATAATTTGTGATTTATTTATAAAAAATAAATCCTAAATAAACTATTTACAATATATATATATATATATATATAAGTATATATATACAGTATATACACTATATTGCCAAAAGTATCATGACACCCCTCCAAATCATTGAATTCAGGTGTTCCAATCACTTCCATGGCCACAGGTGTATAAAATCAAGCACCTAGGCATGCAGACTGCTTCTACAAACATTTGTAAAAGAATGGGTCGCTCTCAGGAGCTCAGTGAATTCAAGCGTGGTACCGTGATAGGTTGCCACCTGTGCAATAAGTCCATTCGTGAAATTTCCTCACTACTAAATATCCCACGGTCAACTGTTAGTGGTATTATAACAAAGTGGAAGCAATTGGGAACAACAGCAACTCAGCTACGAAGTGGTAGGCCACGTAAAATCACAGAGCGGGGTCAGCGCATGCTGAGGTGCACAGTGCGCATTAGTCACCAACTTTCTGCAGAGTCAATAGCTACAGACCTCCAAACTTCATGTGGCCTTCAGATTAGCTCAAGAACAGTGTGTAGAGAGCTTCATGGAATGGGTTTCCATGGGCGAGCCGCCACTGGACTCTAGAGCAGTGGAGACGTGTTCTCTGGAGTGACCAATCACGCTTCTCTGTCTGGCAATCCGATGGACGAGTCTGGGTTTGACGGTTGCCAGGAGAACGATACTTGCCTGACTGCACCGTGCCAAGTGTAAAGTTTGGTGGAGGGGGGATTATGATGTGGGGTTGCTTAATGCGTCAGCATACCAAGACATTTTGGACGATTTCATGCTCCCAACTTTGTGGGAACAGTTTGGGGATGGCCCCTTCCTGTTCCAACATGACTGCGCACCAGTGCACAAAGCAAGGTCCATAAAGACATGGATGAGCGAGTTTGGTTTTGAACTTGACTGGCCTGCACAGAGTCCTGACCTCAACCCAACAGAACACCTTTGGGATGAATTAGAGCGGAGACTGCGAGCCAGGCCTTCTCGTCCAATATCAGTGCCTGACCTCACAAATGCGCTTCTAGAAGAATGGTCAAAAATTCCCATAAACACTCCTCTTCCCAGAAGAGTTGATGCTGTTATAGCTGCAAAGGGTGGGCCAACTCCATATTAAACCCTACGGATTAAGAATGGGATGTCATTAAAGTTCATGTGCATGTAAAGGCAGGCGTCACAAAACGTTTGGCAATATAGTGTGTGTATATATGTGTATATATGTATATATATATATATATATATATACATACATATATATACATATATACACTGATTGCATGCTATATATATATATATATACATTATTGACCATTTTCTAATCTTTTTTTTAGGCAAAGACATTAAAACTGATGGATTTAGTTTGGACACTTGCCGCAACATGGTCAATTTACTGGATGTATCCTTTTGAATAAATGCACAAGATGTGATGAACTGGATCAGTTTTACTATAAAAATTAGAAATGACACAAAGAAAGTTTGGTTGATGTATTTCTGCTCTATTCTTTCCTTTACTGATGTCTCAGAAAGATGGCAGTGGAAAACTAGGCTTGGTTGAATTCAAAATTCTCTGGACTAAAATTGAGCTGTACCTGGTATGTTTTCATGCTTCTATCATTTTCATTATTTGTACAATCCAACTTCGAAAGCGGCAGATAGTTATAAAATGTTGTAACATTGCGGTCCGCCTGTGTTTGTGTACTGTCAGGACATTTACTGTAAAAATGACATGGACAAGTCAGGCACAATGAGCTCTATGGAGATGAGAGAAGCCATAGAGAAAGCAGGTCAGATATTGTGTCTTAAAGGTACAGTTCACCCAAAAATGGCAGTTGTCATTTAATCACCCTCATGTTTTTTTGCACAGGCTTCTCTCTGAGCAACCCTCTACACCAGATCATGGTCGCGCGCTATAGCGACTCCAATCTCAGCATCGACTTTGACAACTTTGTGGGCTGTATTATGCGTCTTGAATGCATGTTCAGTGAGTGTCTGATAAAGAGCACCATTTGAATAAAGACTGAGATGTAAATGGTGCATTTACATATCTAAATTCTCATTTGCAGAAGTGTTTAAAATGCTGGACAAGGACAAGAATGGCACAATAGAGCTGAACATGATGGAGGTTGGTGTCTTTGTTAGTCATGCGACATGCAGTGAAGCTTCTAAAATTATCTAATCTTTCACCAAATTATGAGTCAAAAAATACTTTTATTACTTTATGACTCCAATTCTGATTCACCACACTACACTCTTAGAAAGAAGGTTCAGAGGGTTCTATATAGAACCCTAGAGTTCTTCACTCAGTTTTAAAGAACTCTTTATCCCAAAAAGGTTCTATATAAGTATAAATGTCTTAAATGATTGCATAATACTTTCATGTTTAACAGGCTATTTCATTTTTTCTAGTTTTAAGGTATGTTTATGAGCTGTTTAATTAATAAAATAAAATTAATTAATTAACACTAAATCCATAAAATGATCCCATGATGGGGGGACCCTAAAAGGTTCTATATGAAGTGCCTGATGGAACCCAGTTCTACATAGAACTTTTGTTCTAAAGGCCCATTCACACCAAGGACGATAAATATAACGTTAACGATTAAGATGTAGTTCTAAAAAAAATTCTAAATATAAAAGAATAGCAGAGTTCACACCACTACTATAATGGCACCGAGAATGAGCGATAAAAACATCAACAGCCAATCAGAATCCATTCTGCTTTAAGAGCTCGAGCATTTAAAGCGGTAGACATAAAAAGTGCAGTGCACACTTATAATAAACAGAACAATATCGTCTGCTGGTGTGGACGCCAATATAATTATTGTAATAGTAATCGTTCTTGGTGTGAACAGGCCTTAAGGGTATAGAAATGGAAGGTCAAGTTGAGTGCATTGCATTGTGGGACACAGTATTCCATCTTTCTACAATGCGCAATACAGATAATGTGAATATACTAGGGCACAGTATACATATTATATACTGCAGAAACAGTTAAAAAGTTATAGTATGCTCTTCCAAGTATATCCTTTGCTTTTGTTCCCAGTCGATTGACTCTAGAAATGTATTTTGTCTCCCTCTAGTGGCTGAATTTTTCCATGCTTTGAGGAAAATGAGCAGATTCTGGACTGCCGGGAGAAGATCTGACTAGATTCTTATGTATCGCACTAACATTGACATCTAATTACTTGGAGACAGAGGGAAAAATAAAAACTGATGCTACTATTTTCTACATGCTATGTTCTTCAGACTCAGGCCTGCATCAAACTGATCATTATCTTCATATAGTAAAAAATGGGTTCCTGTGCAGTGTACTTAAAATTCATATTAATGGTGGTTTAACTGGTTAGTTATTGCTTATTTTGTTGAACAGTTCATAGAAGGATAAATACTATGAAGAATAGAAGAACAATACTATTATATGATACAGTTTATCCTTTCCAGAATGTTTTTCCATGTTTTGTAAAACTGAAATACAATAAAGAAATGAAATTACAAATTGTACATTAATTTGTTTGATATACAGTGCCCTCCACTAATATTGGCACCCTTAGTAAATGTGAGCAAGTTCCATATTCATTCACATAATTCACAAAATTCTAACCTTTCATTGAAGTAAAAGAATTGAAAGTGGGGGGAAACTCCCATTATAAAATCAATGTTTTTCTCCAATGCATGTTGGCCACAATAATTGGCACCCCTATACAAATTCTTCTGAGTAAAATATCTCTGAAGTATATTCCCATTCATATTTATGTTTTTTTTAGCACACCAGGGTGACTAGGAACATGACACTGTCCAGCTATGACTTCCGGTTCCACAGGAGTATAAATATGAGGAAACACAAAGGTCAAATTCCCTTAAATCATTCATCAGAATGAGTAAAACCAAAGAACATAGTTTTGATGTGCAGCAAAAGATTGTTGAGCTTCACAAAATAGAAAGTGGCTGTAAGAAAATAGCTAAAGCATTGAAAATCCCAATTTCCACCATCAGGGCAATAATTAAGAAGTCCCAATCAACTAAAGATGTTACGAAAGAGGACGCATGTCTTTATTGTCCAAATGCACGGTGAGGAGGAGAGTTTGAGTGACCAAAGACTCTCCAAAGATCACAGATGGAGAATTGCAGAGATTAGTTGAGTCTTGGAGTCAGAAAGCCTAAAAAAAAAGATCAAACAACCCCTACATCACAAGTTGTTTGGGAGGGTTTTGAGAAAAATCATCCTCACTCACCCAAAAACAAACTCCAGCATATTCAGTTGTCAGACACGACTGGAACTTCAAAAGGGACCAGGTTCTGTGGTCAGATGAAACTAAAAAAGATGTTTTGGCAGCAAACCCACCAGATGGGGATAAAAAGGACCATGCCCACAGTTAAATATATAATGTTGTGGGCCTATTTTTTTGCTGGAGGTCCTGGACATCTTGTTCAGATTCATGGTATCATGGATTCTAGTAAATACCAACAGATAAAAAAAATAAAAACGTGACGGCTTCTGCTAGAAATCTTATAATGGGCCGTGGTTGGATCTTCCATCAGGACAATGATCCAAAACAAACATCAAAATCAACACAAAAATGTGTCACTGAACACAAAATGAAGCTTCTGCTATGGCCGTCCCAGTCCCCTGACCTGAACCCTTTAGAAAATGAGTGGGGTGAACTGAAGAGAAGCAGCACCAACATGGATCTGGGAATCTGAAGGATCTGGAGAGATTCTGTATGAAGCAATGGTCTCTGATCTCTTGTCAGGTGTTCTCCAAACTCCAATCTGCTCGTGCGTATACATGTGATAGAAAATGTCTTAATCACTGACTTATGAGAGACCTGTCTATTATGGGTAGAATCCTTTTGACCAAAGCAGAAGGCATATCTAAACTAATTATATTTACCCACAACTTCAAACCATGGCTCCATCCTGTGGAATAATAGGATCATTACAATAAATAGGAAGACTATTCAAACAAGAGTGGTATGAGAAAAAAGTTTTATATGTTGTTGATTTGAGAGATGAAGCTGGTCAATTCATTCATGGAGAAATTTGTGATAAAATGTTCCTTTAGAGAATTGAATAGTGTGTATAGAGCAATCCCTCTTTCATTAAAACAACTAATACAAATCACTCTTACATATTCAAATGTAGGCCTATTTGTTAAATTTGCTTTGAATTGATTTTGAAGTTGAAGATTGGCAAAGTATACATTGAAGGAGAAGCAACTTTTGTGCAAATCCTGTGTTTTACTGACCCTCATTTGCAAAGCAGCACATTGATTCACACAAACATGTTCTGAAAACATTCAGTAAACGTGATGGAAGGACCTAAATAGGACCAAAAAATAACATTCTAGGTTGGTCCCCTACAGGTCCTGCAAACATTATGAGAATGTAGTGTAGAGACCACTGCACTGAACAAGATATGTTGCAGCGCAGCCACAAATTAAACGTCCCCATCTGACTAACAGGGAACCGTATGAGAACGTTCTGTTAATGTCACAAATGTCCTCTTTGTAACGTTGCTGTGTGACCATAAAATAACCAAACTTGAACTTTCCCCTAAAGTCATATAAGGAAATTGAACTGCAGCACTTTCATAACCAAAAGACGATGTTTTAGGAACATCCTTAATGTTCTGTAAAGGTTCAGGATTTTTATCACCTTTAGAGAACTTTTAGGGAACGTTGCACAAGGTCGCAAGAACGTCCCCTCCTACGTGGGATTAGTCACTTGTTGCGTTTTACTTGAGAGTCCTTCAACAACAGAACATCTCCTTCTTGTTTCCAGAATGTATCTGCAAGATTCTGAACTTGCTTCCATTGACTTTCAGACATTAGCATAGTAAGATCCTTGTTTGTAAGTCGAGTGTTAGCATTGCGTCTAGAATGCGTCTGGCTATTCCTATCATTCTTTCCCAGACTCCTCCCATGTGAGATGAATGGGGTGCATTGAATATCCAGGTATATGCATTCTAGAAGGTAATTCTGAATCTCAGGATCATCAGAGTTGATTTTGAGTTCCTTGCAAGCTCCTATGAAGTTCGTGCCTCTTCCGACCTGAATTGCTTGACAGGCCCACGCAGACACAGACCTTGTTTACACCTGGTATTAAGATGTGTTTTGGTCGATTGGATCACAAGTAGACGAGGGAGACACATTCCCGTTTACACCTGGTGTTTTAATCCATCTCTTTTGTCCACTTTCAACCACTTTTGTCCTGATTTTTTCGAGGGGAGGGTCTATGGGCAGGTAGGTGTATGGGCTTTTTCAGATATTTCGATCTAATGGATGAAATAAGCTCACAAAATTTACATATAAACGCACCCGGAGACGACGGAAAAATATACAGAGAGCAGCAGCTTTAGTTTCTGCTCTGACAGCTGCAAGACCAGCCGAACATGGTGAGTGTGTGTTAGAAATCAGCAATGGTGAGAGAACATTGTGCTTGGTACGTTTTTCGTCTTCAAACCAAATTGGGTCTTCAGCCGACAAAGTTTAAATCCCGTCTGGCTAGCGCGCTTCCTATAATGTTTACACATTAGTTCAGTAGGTGGAGTGTAGGCGGTCTTTTGTGGCTGTTTGAATGTATTCGATTACATGAGCGTTTACACTATGAAAGCAATCCGATTTAATGCGTTTTCGACTACCTCTGGAAGTGGTCAAAAGCGGTGTTCACTTGTGATCCAATAGACCAAATTGCATCTTAATAGAGTGGTGCAGGTATGACGTCACTTTGTAGGTTCACATCACACTGGTTCCCTCGAGAAAAACCCAATAGGATTTTCTCATAGGCTTTTGGATTATCGCAAAAAACAAGCTCTGTGATCAACAAAAGTTTATGATACTTACACGTTTTGTCCATCAAGATAATTATCACAGATGAACACAACTTTTATTCATTTTGAAGCCTAAATGCAGTCGCCAGAAGTAAAAGGCCAAAGGTAGGCTATAAACAAACTACACCACGGCCCTGCGATTTCAACATCACCATCACTAAGCTTCTGACAACTCTTTCAGTTTTTATCTCTCAAAACATTTTCCCAGAACGTTTGAGTTAGAATAGTTTATATGAGCACAATTATAAACAATGAGGCTGTAAAAGCGGACTGAGGTTACCTTTTCGGTGTGATGACGTTTAATCTCCTCAACAGCCTCTGTAGTCCCATTTAGCCACTTGTTAGCAACCGCCTTTTTCAAGACACATAACAGCTTCAAAAAAATCACGAGTGGGGTAATACTGATGTATTTTATGTTCTAGAATAAAAGGTGAAAGTGTCTTGAGCTTGTGTTCACCACAGATCTTATTTCAGCCATTTAAACAAAATCCCATTCAAAAAACCCATTGACTTCGGGACGAGGGAACCGGAAGTGCTAAAATGCTAACTCGCTTCTGCATTTTGGCCTACAAAGTACCTGTCATACCTGCACCACTCTATACCAGGGGTAAACAGAGCCACAGACACCTGATTCTTCATCTCAGGATTTTTCTGAAAGGAGTGTTGTAAAGAAAGGAGATGTTTTTGTGCCAGCTCTGTTATTTGGTAGTCAATGATGGGTTCAACGAAATGGCAGTGTTGCTACCTAGTGTTTTGTTTCATCACATACATTACTCTTTTCATTATTTAAAAGAACTCGCTGTCTTCAATAGACAGAGCAAATTTGTTGTCATTAGGAGTTCTGGCAAACACACATCATCTAAACTCTTAGTTTTGCATGTGGGAGTGCCTAAATAACACAGTGAAGGTGCACAACATTGTTGCACTGTAAGTCTCTTTTAACTTCATGTAGTTTGTACTACCCAACAGCAGAAGTATTGGTGCATCAGAATTGTGTTCTGGAATCTTATCTGCTACAGATTTCAGATGAGGGACGTACTGCGTGACATCAGGTGTTTTTTTAGGGTATATGAGAATGACTCCCGTGATGCCAAAAACATCAAAGAACTTTGATTTGGCTAATGATCAGTTACTTTGATCGTCCAGTACTGCATACATTCTCACAACACTTTTACAAGGAAGGTTTGTTACAAGGATATACGGTCACCAAGCAGATTTTAGAAGACGATCTGGGCTTTGTCATGTTCCCACTGATTTCTGTACACGTGGACACAATGGCTGTGAAGTAGTCTCTTTTTTCTCCCATTCCGGAGACCCTGGTTCGAATCCCGCTAGGAGCGGGTCGAGTAGGACAGGTTACACATAGCACTCCTCTAATCTCTGCCATGCCATCTGAACACCTAGTGCGGCATTATGGACATGTACTTACCTGATTCTTTTGACCTGTTGTGATGGTTCTGGCCCAAGCCACTTTACAAGCAGGTGTAATTCCTCTCTGGCAGTTAAATTGAGGCCTCTTATCACACTCCGGAATGATGTCTTCCACACCTAATAATTTTCTGTCATCAAATAACAGTCATCAAATGTCAGTAACCCAATACTCACTAACTCTCATCGTATCAGATGTTTCGTTAGGTCTAAAGGTCTCATTGGTTAGTAGGGGTGGGAATTAGGGGTGGAACGGTTCTCTGTAAAAAAATCGAACCGCACAGTTCTCCACCCACGGTTCAGCACGCACTTGTCACAATATCATCTCAAATCTGATGATGCATCTATAATATGCTTTGTTGAAAATAACACAGTTAAAACAGACAGACAGAGTTAGGTTAATGTATGTTTCTGTTGATGGATACGCATTCTGGCTTCCCAATACATTACAACAACAGCGATGATCAAAAAGCATGGACAAAACAGACTGAGTGAGCATGGACTCACTCAGTCATATACGCCGTCATCACCCGGGTGTTGATAGCACGCGAGCGCAGGTGAGACCTGAACAGCACACGTTGATATCTGTGTTAAACTAAACTCATTTAAACCTTGCCAATTTAAACATTCAAGAGCAAGGCGCGAAAGAGAACCCGCGTACGCTGAGAGAAGATTTGTGTGTGTGCAGTGTGCAATCGGCAAAACACGCATGCACATATTAAAATGTCAGGATCTTAGTGAGAGAGGAACCAAATACAGAATGTGCAGTGAGTAGATTTTATAAACACTACAGCAAACACGTCACAAGTAGGTAGGTGAGGCGTGAAACAAACGGCAACAACTGGGAAGGGCTCTGGGCACGGAGACAGGCAAGCGGAGGAGGACTGCTGGATCCAGCCCCCGACAAATAACTAAAGAACTGGAGAGGAAGTGGCAGCACAAGACAGATTGTTGTGGAGAAGCCCAGACATGAGCACAATGAACTAGAGATCTGATACTTCACAGACGCTGAACCATAGCCGCCAGGCAGAGGGAAGAACACAACACCACAGAAACTTTATAAAGTAAAATAACTAGCTTCTGGCCAAACGAACATACAGATTCGACTTAAGTAGCGCAACTTATGCGAGTATCAGTACTGCTGATATTTACGCTACGCCATAACGCACTACGCTACTTCCAACGTCACAAGTTGCGTAAGTTTCGTTTTATGCGTAAGTAGACTGCGAACCCAGCTAACACAAATACGTGACTGTTACGTAACTGCAACGTAATCTGCTGACTAAACTTTCGTCGTGGTGACGTAACTAGTTACGTTGTGGCAACTGGAAAAGTGAAATTCCCGGATACGTTGTCACAACGTAACTTTGTAATGTTGCCAGTTAGTAACTGCAACGTCGTGGCAATGTCACGGATCAATAGTTGTGTGTTGGTAATCAGTTGGTAATTTTTATAATGATTTATTTTTCAATAGGCGGACATGCTGTAGTTTATCCTAATTTATGTCCTCATTTGCCCAAACTAATTTAAAGGCTATTTCAATAGCTGTGAATGACAAATGCAGACTCAAAGTGACTTCAGTTCATTTATTTTGAAAAACACACAAAAACTAACAATAAAACACACCCAAATTATTAAACAAAAACATAGGACATACAGCGGAACATGAATGAAAGCATTCAAGATGCTCTGTGCTCAGCATTATAAACATAATTTATATGCTATGCTAGCATACTATTTGCTAGTTGACATTTCAAATTATT
Source organism: Coreius guichenoti (assembly GCA_039654105.1). Classification (NCBI taxonomy): domain Eukaryota; kingdom Metazoa; phylum Chordata; class Actinopteri; order Cypriniformes; family Gobionidae; genus Coreius; species Coreius guichenoti. The sequence continues at coordinate 20,321,863 of CM077192.1, forward strand.
CAGAAAAGATACCATAGAGGTATAAGTATTAACGAAAATACTGTAGGTAATGTTACTTAACCAATCTGACGCCGTTGTTTAACTTTTTTTTTAGATAACTGGCGATAAAACAGAGAGAAATGTCGACGCTGTTTGTGTTTACGGTTGCCATGGCAACTCTCAACGGCCACTAAGCAAATGCGCGTTCTCATTCAGTATCTACTGTTAGATGAGATTTAAACAGGCCATGTCTGCCACTATTCCAACGTTTTCTATGAAATATTATGCAATAAAAAGTTTAACACCCCAGAAAAATTAACTATTGTTAATAATAATATTGATAATAATATTGCCTATTGTGCGCGCGCCGTGCGGCGCAGTTGTGGAGGCGCGTGCTGTATGTCACGTGACACGTCACTGTATATAAAAAGATCGTCTGTATTCTTAATTGTTAAAACATTTATCTTAAGGGGAATTTCCAACTTGTGTCTGACGTTTAATTACACATTTTAAATAGCAAATTCTGATAATCAGAACATCATAAATCAGAACATAAAGAACCTGCAAATGATGGTAATGAAATTACAAGCAGGTGACGTTGCATTTATGTTATTAGTAAATAATGGAATTACCAATATATAACGAATTTAGTACGTATCTGGGACGTCATTGGTTATCTAATAACGTTAGGAGATCGTACTGGCGACGTTGTGTGTTGGTAATTTAATGGTAATGATATTACAGGCATGCAACGTTGTAGTTACGTTGTCAGTGAGTCATAAAATTACCAAAATATTACGTGTGGAGTACGTATCTGGAACGTTGTTGGTAATCTTGTAACGTTCAGAGATCGTACTGACAACGTTGTGAGAAGGTCATTTTATGGTAAGGAAATTACAGGCATTCGACGTCGAGACTACGTTGTCAGTTGGTAAGTCATGAAATTACCAAAAAGTACGAATAAATTACGTAACTGTTACGTCGTGTGTGAGCTTCAGTTGTCGGTCAGGAAAGTAAATCTAAATGAACAAAATGCTCTCATTTCAATTCTCAGCCAGATTTGCTACGCTGCACGCAAGTTCACACTAACTCAAAAAATACACGAGCTGAGACCTGACGTGTGATTTGATCGTAGCCACCGCTCACGTCCGTATTGATAAATGGCAAGTTTTGCGTGAAAACGGCCGTACGCCCAGTTCTGTCGTACGTAGGCTACGATTCATAAATGAGGCCCAATGACTCTAGTAAAAAAAAAAACAGAAGAGGAAAAGAAAAATGAAAACTAAAAGCAAATAACTAGAATATACAAAACAAAAATGAAAGGCAAAGACACAAGGCTGCGAAAGAAAATAACGTAAAAAAAAAACACACTATACAACTTTAAACGTCGGCAGATCGCTGTGCTGTTCAGACTACATGACTTGCTCTGGAGTCTTGAAGTCGTTGTGGTGTTCACACTATACGTGACACTACGTAAATGATCCGCAACAGGGGGCTACACACTACACAAGCTGACAACAACTTTGTCACGAAAACACGCACTACAAGTGGAACAGGAAATGAGACCCCACCCACCAACACACACCGAAACACACTTTCAAATGCATTACCAACCAAATATAAAACACATTTTTATTCACCTCAGTTTCCATGAGCAAATGATAACTAAAATAAGTTATTATACATAGGGTAGAGTGGAGGAAAACGCCCCCCTTAAGGACTGTGTAACTTTTTCTAGAATAGTTATCCTAGTTTTCAGTGACAATGACATAAATTATAAACCAAGTATGAAAAATGTCCAGAGTTTTCATGTTGTTAGATTTTTAACAAAAATTAAATTTGTACCAGTAAAATGCCCCCACTCTGACAAAGCAATTTGCTTTATGCGTTTACAGCAAAATCAGAGTACAAGCATGTTTTAGCTTAAAAATTAAAAAGACAAGCCAAAATAACGGTAGATAAATATGAATATTTATTAATGAACCATTTTGAAAATCAACCTTTTTGAAAAATATTGTTAGCTGATGCTAACTGGCTGGCTAACTAGCTAGCTGATGCTAATGTGAGGTAATTTTTAAATATAAAGTCCAAATATTTTTATTCAACCACCTAGTTAGATTACGTTTGATGGAAAAACAACGAATGTGATGTTCAGAACATGGTAACTACAGTAATTAGTGGGAAGCGATGCCCCCTGAGGTCTTTTTACCCCAAGTGGCTGGGTACTATCATTTTCTCCATTCGATGATGTGCCTGATGAATACACAAAAGTTATTCTTGTCTTGCGAAGAGAAAAGCACGGACTGCAAATACATTACCACCAAAAACACATTCCATCCATGAGTGTTGTGAGTCGCACTCACGCTGATGATCAGTAGCGGTTCACTAAATAAAATAATTCATTAAATACCAGAGCACTTAACTTCAAAAATAACTATTAAATAATAAAATAACTAGAGAACTGGATGACTAAAATCAGCTTGAAAATGCTATGAAACAAAGGCGAATTTAAAGGTAGACTTTAAACTTTAAAGGTGTGTTATTTCATCAGTCAATCGTGAAAGTCTGGTGGTTGAAAGCTTTTTCAATCCTACAGAAAGAGCAAGTAGAGATTCAAGTAGAGCTCAGGACAAAGTTTGAGCGCGCACACGTAACATCTGAGCGAGAGCAGAGCCAGATCGCTGCATATTGAGAGCGCTCATCCAGTTTTGTGCGAGAGTGAAAGAAATCTGCCTGCGAGCAGAGAGATTCGTTACATGGATGTGTTCTCGCAATAATGCACTCTCAACAACTGTCATTATAATAACGCCATAGAAACGGCCTCAAATGAACTATAAAAACGAAAAGAAAGTAGTGTCTGAAAGCTGCAATTGTTTTTCTTTATTATTGGTTAAAATTAATAGAGAATATCTCGTGTTTTTCTGTGGGTGCTTGACCATTTCTGTGAGTGCTCTGGATCGGCGCCTATGCTCTCATTGGCTGTAGCTTCTCGCAACACGTGACACAACAGGACGGCGAATCGGCCGACAGCTCCAGATATTTAACATGTTAGATATTTGTTTGGCGTCGGCGAGGCGTCAGCAAGAGTCTTTAATGTGTCATTGAGTAGTTCACACATAAAGATTGGCGAGCGCTGATCACCCGCTGATTTGCCCCCAATCACAGCCCGACCAGTCGGCGAGCTTGCTAACTTACAAATCGGGCTTAAAATCCTGTAGTGTGAACTTGGCATTAATCAAAAAAGAATCGAGGAGCAAATCTTTGACAAGGATACACAAGAAACTGTAGCAAAGACAAATGCTGAGTTCACACTGCAAGATTTTCAAAGTAGTCAGATCACAGTTCTTTAACACTGCATGACTATCTGGGCTAGCATTCAGTTGCTGCTATGTTCTGCACGATGGATCGGCGACAGGAGGTTTCACATTGCATGACTTTACAAGAGGAAGAATCGCCGACAACTCGTCTCGTCCGCAAACTACGTTTCACAACCAAACACGCGAGATGTGACAAGGAAACGCGTGCGTCAGACTGGAGTTTTTAAGTGAGACTCGAACTGTTATTAAAAATGATACCCCACAAGAAGCTTGCAATCCAAATTGTCTGTGCACTGATTTGCAGCGAAAAGGAAAAAAGGAAAAAAAAAATGGAGGAAATGGTTGGGGAGACGTGGGGAGCAAAGATCATGTGTTCTGCAAAGAAAATTGGAGGTAAATAAATAATTTTGCAATGTGCTGCTGTTGCGGCTGGTCAAGCAAAGTTTGGGCTTTGTTTCTGTTTGATATAATTGTAAATATATCTATTAAATACTGATATTCTGGTCTATAACTCCTCCCCGAACCTCCCGCTATCCTGTATCTTGCTCTTGCATTGGCTGTAGGTCATCGCCGATGTAATTTTCAGTCAGAACACATTTCACACAGCAGGAGTTTGAATCGCTGGATTTTGATTTTAGCCCCGATTAGTGAAAATCAGGGCTAAATACATACAGAGCCGTCTGCTCTCTAATCGCTCTGGCGGTACTTTGATGTCACACACCGATCGGTCCTAAAGCCATGTGATCAAGCACAAGACAAACATAGAAACATTAAACAAAGACTGAGAGAGCTGCCAGGGCAGAACCCTGACATTAAGCGCTGTTATTTACTGGAGCGCATGGGAAACAAACACCAGAAGCCAAGTGATGAACAGGTGCTACATACAGTGGGGAGAACAAGTATTTGATACACTGCCGATTTTGCAGGTTTGCCCACTTACAAAGCATGTAGAAGTCTGTAATTGTTATCATAGGTACTCTTCAACTGTGAGAGACGGAATCTAAAACAAAAATCTAGAAAATCACATTGTATGATTTTTAAATAATTAATTTGCATTTTATTGCATAAGTATTTGATCACCTACCAACCAGTAAGAATTCCGGCTCTCACAGACCTGTTAGTTTTTCTTTAAGAAGCCCTCCTGTTCTCCACATTACCTGTATTAACTGCACCTGTTTGAACTCGTTACCTGTATAAAAGACACCTGTACACACACTCAATCAAACAGACTCCAACCTCTCCACAATGGCCAAGACCAGAGAGCTGTGTAAGGACATCAGGGATAAAATTGTAGACCTGCACAAGGCTGGGATGGGCTACAGGACAATAGGCAAGCAGCTTGGTGAGAAGGCAACAACTGTTGACGCAATTATTAGAAAATGGAAGAAGTTCAAGATGACGGTCAATCTCCCTCGGTCTGGGGCACCATGCAAGATCTCACCTCGTGGGGCATCAATGATCATGAGGAAGGTGAGGGATCAGCCCAGAACTACACGGCAGGACCTGGTCAATGACCTGAAGAGAGCTGGGACTACAGTCTCAAAGAAAACCATTAGTAACTCACTACGCCGTCATGGATTAAAAGGTCCCCCTGCTCAAGCCTGCGCATGTCCAGGCCCGTCTGAAGTTTGCCAGTGACCATCTGGATGATCCAGAGGAGGAATGGGAGAAGGTCATGTGGTCTGATGTGACAAAAATAGAGCTTTTTGGTCTAAACTCCACTTGCCGTGTTTGGAGGAAGAAGGAGGATGGGTACAACCCCAAGAACACCATCCCAACCGTGAAGCATGGAGGTGGAAACATCATTCTTTGGGGATGCTTTTCTGCAATGGGGACAGGACGACTGCACCGTATTGAGGGGAGGATGGATGGGGCCATGTATCGCGAGATCTTGGCCAACAACCTCCTTCCCTCAGTAAGAGCATTGAAGATGGGTCGTGACTGGGTCTTCCAGCATGACAACGACCCAAAACACACAGCCAGGGCAACTAAGGAGTGGCTCCGTAAGAAGCATCTCAAGGTCCTGGAGTGGCCTAGCCAGTCTCCAGACCTGAACCCAATAGAAAATCTTTGGAGGGAGCTGAAAGTCTATATTGCCCAGCGACAGCCCCGAAACCTGAAGGATCTGGAGAAGGTCTGCATGGAGGAGTGGGCCAAAATCCCTGCTGCAGTGTGTGCAAACCTGGTCAAGAACTACAGGAAACGTATGATCTCTGTAATTGCAAACAAAGGTTTCTGTACCAAATATTAAGTTCTGCTTTTCTGATGTATCAAATACTTATGTCATGCAATAAAATGCAAATTAATTACTTAAAAATCATACAATGTGATTTTCTGGATTTTTGTTTTAGATTCCGTCACTCACAGTTGAAGAGTACCTATGATAAAAATTACAGACTTCTACATGCTTTGTAAGTGGGCAAACCTGCAAAATCGGCAGTGTATCAAATACTTGTTCTCCCCACTGTATTTTATCAGGGGGTGGGGCTTGATATTGCTATATATAGCTTTCAAACAACACTAACAGATGAACATACAAATGAATGAGGACAGAGTTATGTGAAAACGCTCAGAACTCACCATTAAATAAATGTAAAAAACACTGTATATTTCACTACACGCGGCAGCACAAAAATCTGCATCTTACCTTATGATACTCAAATGTAGTTTGGCGCTCAGGAGTTAGGGCTGGTTCACACAGAAAGCAAAAACTTTTAAAGCAAAAACTCAAGACGCGGGAAGTGGAATATGGGGAGAAAACGCAAGGTCTCTATATGCGTTTTTTAGAAGTTGAACTTTTTTTTTTTTTTCTTGAACGCCGCGTTTTTAGAACGCTGTGTCATGCGCAAGACGCGAGTGCAACGGTCCGTCTAGCACGTTCACATAGAAAAACAATGGAAAAGTAGCACAATGGAATGGAAAAACACATTCTTTGTGAACGGCCCCTAATGCCGATGAATACTTTATTCAAGAACTCTATATTTAGTTTTTCACTGATGTCTGTGAGAACATGCATACGTGTCAAATGAGTTCTGAGGTGTGCTAAAATAAATATGAATGTCATATGCATAACAGTGGAAGTTAAACCCATAGCGTTTGATTATTTGTCCAAGTGGTAACAGATATCTATAGATAGTGAAAAGAAGAGGGCCCAAGACAGAACCTTGAGGTACACCAGAACCAATGGATTTGGTGGATGATTTGTGCTTCTGGTATATAACAAATTATATAACCCGTTTGAATTCGACACAAGCAAAACATGATATGTGAACATAAAAGGCTCTGTGGTGAATTTAGCTGAAACCATACTGAATAGCTCCGACCATGTAAACTGAAGTGTCGAGGTAAACTGTACACAACGGTAATTACAAATGTTTCACACAGCACCACCTTGATAAAAAATGACCATGCACTGCAGTTATATGTCATTAAAATATTTGTTATTAAAGTTACTATTATTAAGCCTTATATTATTGGGTAATTGGGTAATGTAAGGGCCAGTGTTGGGGGCAACACATTACAAGTAACATGCGCTATGTAATCAGATTACTTTCCCCAAGTAACTAACTGACACCTCTCCTGTCCCCATGTTGAGAGAAATTGGGAGTAAGAGGCAGAGTAAACATGATGGTTATTGTAGTTCTAGACTAAATGTGAGCATGCATTTACTCATCTCACTTGCACAAAAACACCAAGACAGGCTACTAAGAAAAGGTTTGCCACTACGTGTTCTTAATCCAGGCCTGGTGACAGGTCTTTCTTACAAGAGTAGATCAGTCATGTTTGCTTTGTCGCTGCTCTCACAAAGAGGTAATTCTCGTTTTTCCAGCTGACAGTGACACTTATTTATTTATTGACATTTATTTGTGAACTTCAGTTCTAGGTGGATCAAAGTCTGGTTATATAAATGCTGGTTTCCATGTTGTAATATGACCCATGAGTTAAAAGACATTTAATCTAGCACAGACTATTGTTCAGAAAATGATTCTATCATGCAAGGTAACAGTTCATATTTAAAGTCACCAAGATGTCAAAATTGACCATTCTTATTTTTTATGGAATATTGCAGTTTATAATCTATATTATTTATCTGTGCGCATCATTTTTTAAATTCATGAGTCCTTATATTCTTTAATCAAAATAAATCTCTTCTCTTATGATGTGTTTAGTGGCATGAGGGTGGGACAACCTGTCACTCAAATGAGATCGACCAATAGCAAAGCACAACCATCCAATCAATTCCCCATTAGAAAAATCTCTCACCCTACATTTGTTTGTTTCAACAAGCTGTTTCAATCGGATATACGTCACAATTTTTAAGTACAAATGATTGTATAGAGCAATTCAGATCTCATTACATTACCATTGAGAATAATGGGAATTACAAAAACAAAAAAAAACAAAAAAAAAAACAAATGTTAAATGGACGTATTAGAGTAATTTCTTCATATTTCTTCAGGTCAGTTCTCACACAGAACAGTAAATCAAGTAAATTATTATTACATTAAGAAAATTATGGAATAATAATTCCATTGTTTATTCCTGGATGAATTAGTGTTCTTTAACATTAACTTTTGTCTTATACTTCAAATAATAAAAAATACATGTTTTTACATACTTGTTTCATTGTTCCTGAGGATATGTTCATGATGCAATGAAACAAATAAAATGCACACACACACACACAATTAATAATTAAATTTTATAAACTGATGTAAAGTGAACCAGTACACCAAAGTAACATGTTTTTTTCTTACGGTCAGAAACATAATATTGTATTCTATTAGGGATGTTTCCACCTTAGCATGGTTGGCTGGATGAATGAATATCTGTCCAATAAGAAGTCATCTGATTTGTGTTGTCTGTAAGTATTGCTATCAGTCCAGAATAGTAACAGCGATTGTATTGCGGTGGGTTCACCACAAAGTGTTCGATGTTTGGCGGTTTGGTAGGGACGATACCCAAATGCTCCAAACAAATTCCAAGATATGCATCCTCGATATATATGGGCTTAATTTGCTTTGCTTCCTGTACAAACTTTTGTGGGAGGTCCAAAGAAAGGATGTAACACATGCCAAGAGGATATGGAGGATATGCGTTTCTGGAGTACACGTCGTAGGGGAGGAAAAACTTGTTGGATGGGTCTCGTATGACAGGGCTTTCATACCACACTAACCCGGTCATATAGTTGCTTTGTACTGCGTTCAGACTCGCAAGCATTTTCATTAGGTTGTTCACATTGAGGAGCACGTCGGCATCCACTTTCACCGCGTAGGACGCCTGTTGACACTTTCTGCTGAGCCATTCCATCATCACCATGGTTTTAATGGTCAGATTCCTGTAGGTATCCTGAAAGTTGCTCTGTAGAAGGTCTTTGTATTGTTGGCTCTCATTCCGGAGTTGCTCCTGCAACATTTCTTCATCGTTTCCACTGTGTAAGCCCACAAGAAAAAGAACCAGCACCACTTTGTCCCCAAAAACCTTTTGTTCACCCCACGTCTTCCTGATGCCATTGCGTGCATCAGCGTTCCCAGGGGGCACGGGGACAATAACCACCACATAGGGCTTTTGTTCTTCACATATATCTGGCTGGTCAATGATGAATTTGTATTTTCTGGGGTAAGCAACATGGTACATCCCTGGTTCTTCCTGAAAAGGTTCCTCAGTTGGTACTTCTGTACTTAGTCTTTTCGCAGCAGGGTACATTTGAGGTTCTTTCTCCATTGCCCCTTGCAACCATTTTTTTGTCATAGGGCTATAAGTGAGATAGAGCAGTAAAGAAGTTCCTGAAACCAGGAGACAAAGCAGTAACCACTTCTTACCGGACATCTGTATGAATGAGGCACAACTGAAAGAGCACAAAAAGAGACTAGGTCAATGACCGCTTTAACATTTAAAGAAACAATAATTAAATTTAATGACTGAAATGTCATGTGGCGTAACCATCAAGTAAAAAGAAATAAATGATTTGTGTACACATTTTAAAACTAAAACATGTGTGACCCTGGACCACAAAACCAGTCATAAGGGTCTTTTTTTTTTTTTTAAATTGAGATTTATACATCATCTGAAAGCTGAATAAATACGCTTTCCATTGATGTATGGTTTGTTAGTATAGGACAATATTTGGAAATCTATTTGAAAATCTTGAATCTAAGGGTGAAAAAAAAAAATCAAAATATTGAGAAAATTGCCTTTAAAGTTGTCCAAATGAAGTCCTTAGCAATGCATATAACTACTAATAATAAATTTTTGATATATTTACGGTAGGAAATTTACAAAATATCTTAATGGAACATTATCTTTACTTAATATCCTAATGATTTTTGGCATAAAATAAAAAAAAAAAATAAATAAAAAAAAAAAAAGATACTTTTCACCCATACAATGTATTGTTGGCTATTGCCACAAATATACCCGGGCAACTTATGACTGGTTTTGTGGTCCAGGTCCACATATTTATTGCAAATATCATTTATTAATTCATTAATGCCATTGCGTTTTGGGGAAGTTCCACATGATATATCACAACCTGACCTAACCTTGCCTTGTCATAAAAAAAGTCAAATTATCTGATATTTTAAAAAACTAACTGACCTTGACACAGTCATGAGGGTCTGCTGGGGTCACACCCTTGTCACGTTGCCGAAACTTTATCTTCTGAAGGTAGACATGAGACTGCCGGGTAAACTTACTCCTGCATTTTAGATGATGGCTGAAATTCAATGCCTCTCATTAAAACCCCAAGGTTTTGAGTATGACGGCATATAGGCCTTATTCACAGCAGCGCCATCTTTGATTTTTAACGGGAATGAAAGCAAGGCTGTACTATTAGTTAATGTGTTTTTGGATTGTTCTGCTTACGAAACACTGCAAAAATATATTTCCAAGAAATTTCAGTACAGACTGTAGCTGTGGAAAATTAGAAGTGATCTAGGAGCTTTATACAGCTTTTTACAGCAGATGCCATTGAAAACACGGTAAGTCTATCCCCTTACAGCCCCGCTTCCCGTCATGACGCTGCTCTGAATAATGTCTATAGGGTGAATACAGGTAAAGTGGGACATTTTCTCATACAATAATTTGTCTTTGGTTTTGTGTTGAAATATGTTCCAAATGACTCCCTCACACTAAACAATTTTAAATAGCTAAAAATCATGACAACAACATACAGGTTCCTCTTGTTCTTTTATAAAAAATAAATAAATAAATAAAAAAAAGTGTTCATATAAACCTCAAAACACAATTTTCCAAGCATTTCATGCAAACTAGGACAGCTTTAACCTTTATTGTCAAAGTGGGACACCTAGCTCTTTAAAATATCAATTGTAAATATAGCCTACTGATCTTTTACAAATAAACAATGTAAAACAGATGCAGAACGGGTCAGTGATTTTTAAAGTTTTAAATGCATAAAAAGATACCATATATGTGTAGTACCTCTCGTGTATGTACTCACTTTAACTTCTCAAAAACCATTAGTTATTTGTAATTTTTCTGTTATTTTAAGTGTTTCTACACTATTTGGAATGATTTCCAAAGTGTTTTGTAATCCTGTACAAAATTGCAAAGCATTTGTATTTATATTTCCATCATAATATACAAACAAACGTTGTCCGATGATGTCCATTTTATGAAATATCATGTGGTGCGACCATCAAGAAACTACCACTTTGGGACTTTCATGTTGAAATCCATTCAAAGACAGGAAATTGCATCATATACCAATTTGCCAAGGACCCATGGAAGCAGCAAACAGGTTTGTAACTCACTCTCAAATTTGGAAAAAATAACCTTTTTAATGGCTGGTATGTACAGTAGTTACCACATTTGGATATCATGTGGTATGACCTCAAAAAAAAAAAAAAAAAGAATATTAAGTTATTTCTACAAATATATATTTTATTATAAATTTAATAGTGACCTTTTGTGGGAAGCTAGCTTGTTTAGGTGGCCAATTCTGTGCCTGTAAATTTGTGAATTAGAAAATATCATGTGGTGCGACCACTGCAGAGTGTTTTCCATGATAGATATATGTCCTAGATTGGCAGTTTTGGTGCTTTTATTTTCAATTGATGGTTTATATACATAAAGTACTTTATTTTAGTATCATTTGGATAGATTTTTATGCAATTTGGATCATTTTTAAATAAATATTTCAGACGGTTTATGTTTAATCTTTGTACAATTTGAGAAAAAGTGCAAATAAAATAACTTAGAGCATGTAATTTCAGTTTGGAAATTATGCATTTATTAGTCATTTATTATTTATTTGTTTATTTATTTATAACTATTGTAATCTATTTTACCAGATGCCACTGCCAAGCAAAGTAAAAACCACTGGCCATATGCAGCGTGTTATTTCTGACCCTGCTAGGTACCTTGCTAGGAGAAGAGTGTAATATTATTACAATGTAAAAAAGCTGTTTTCTATTTGAATATATAGTAAATGTATAGTAAATGTATTCCTGTGATAAAAGAATTTTCAGCATCATTACTCCAGACTTCACTATCACTATAACATGCTGATTTTGCTTGAAGAAATATTTCTGATTATTATCAATGTTCATATTTTTGTGGAAACTGTGATGAATTTTATTTGTCCAGATTCTTTGATGAATAGAAAGTTCAAAAGAACAGCATTTGTTTGAAATAGAATCTTTTGTAACATTATAAATGTCTTTACTGTCGCGTTTACTGTCACATTTAGGCCTAATGTGTCATTGATGAATAAAAGTATCAATTACTTTAAAAAGCCCAAATTTTACATGTACACTGTAAAATATTTCCAGACTTTCACAATATTTAACTGTTTTTAATAGTAAAATACTGTTTTAATTGTTTTACTGTAATATCACTGTACTTACTAATTATCTGCTGTGATATGACAGCAAATTACTGTAAAAATAGGGTCAGCTGAGAACGAAGGCGCCATCTTCAGGCTACTTTACGTGTAAGTAACTGCTCTCCCCTCAAAAAAAAAAAAAGTATTGTAATCGTTTAACCTATTTGAAATTATTTTATAACGTTACAACAGCGAAAAGTCCGTACTTTAAGTCTGACATATGCTCTCTTTGATCCAGCTCTCACAACAGCTCTCCACAGTTCTCAAGCGCTGACGACGCAGGAATGTATTCTTGGCACTGGCGATGCTATCTGATGGGATTAAGGTACGAGGTAAATAAAATGCCTATAGTTTAAAAAAAAAAAAAAAAAAAAAAAATATATAATAATAATTATATATATATTATATATATATATATATATATATATATATATATATATATATATATATATATATATATATATATATATATATATATATATATATATATATATACACATACACACACACACACACACACACTGTATATATATTGCTTTCTAAGCAGTTATGGAATATCAAGGTATGTGCTGTTAGAACTGGCTAGCTAGCAAGTTAGCGTTTCATAGTGGTTGAAAATCCCTGACGTTGGCATGAAAGCAGCCGAAAAATGACTTTAAAACGTTTTCTTTCTTTTTTTAAAGAAAAGTGCTTTACAGCAGTTGTTAATGATAAATTATGTTTTTGTGACCAAGTGTTCTAGGACAGCTTTTTGAATGAATCTGTGTTTTGTGCAATTCTTTTATGTGAACAAAATCGAAATTTATGAAGTCTTTGGAGAGAGGTGAATAAATCTTGAACAATTTTTGGTGAACGAAAACAAAATATAGTCTCTGGGATGAATCGTAATTCCCATCACTGTTTGCAAGATATAATGCAGCTAGCACTAGCATTCAGGGCTACACGGTTTGAAGAATGAGCGGGATGTCGCAGGGTATTAGCTCAACACCGTTGGTAATCCAACTGATTACGCACACGAGAAGAATTACTGAGATATTATTTACCATGTTGACTGTAACTTTACTTCAGTTTAGTTGCTTGCTTCAGAGGTAAAATCGAGTATTTCTTTCTGTCGTTGTACTTTTATTATTTGCGTTTTAAAAATTATTGTATTCTCCCCGTCGACTTATATCGTATATCTGAAGAAAAAAAAAAAAAAAAAAAAATCAGTTGGTCATCCTCCATTTTGATTAATTCCTGTGAACTTCAATTCAAAGATGACGCACTCCACGAAAAGATCATTTCTGAGAGATCCTTGACTGTAACTTTACTTCATAGGTAAAATGGACTATTATTCCGTCTTTGTACTTTTATTATTTGCGTTTTAAAAATTTGTTTATTCTCCCCGTCGATCTTCATATAGCTAGGATATCTCAAAAAGGTCAGTTGGTCATCATCCATTTTGAATAATTCCTGTGAACTTCAACTCAAAGACTACGCACGTGCCATGAAAATATATTTCTGAGATATTATTTACCATTGACTGTAACTTTACTTCAGTTTTAATATGTGTAGGTAAAATTAACTATTGTCCTGTCTTCGTACTTTTATTTGCTTTTTAAAAATTATTTTATTCTCCCCGTCGACTTTCGTATCTGAAAAAAACTGGCCATCATCCATTTTGAACAATTCCTGTGAACTTCAATTCAAAGACTACACATGCCATGAGATATTATTCACCATTTTCTGTAATGTCACTTAAAATATAGGCTACTTAATGTAAATTTTTACTACATTCTCCTTTTTCTTTGGCATCTTCTATTTATTTGATTCTGTTTTCCTCACCCTTTCAGTTTGCTATGTTTCACTGTAAATTCAGTCAGTGTGAGCATGTGTCTGAGACTGTTGTCCAGTTTATCCAGCACACAAAGCTCCACAGTAATACTCCAAATTACAGATATCAGTGTGGCATTTCTCAATGTACTCGCATGTACCATAAAGATAGCTTTCTGAAAGCACATATGTATAGAGATCATAAAGGATCGGGCCCATCTATTAGCAAGCAATTTGACGCTCCGTTAAAGTGTGTGGCTCAATCTTGTGACATTGTGTGTAACAGCTTAACCTCCCTCATCAAGCATTTAAAGTCACATAAGAGAAGGACTCGAAATTAAACGCCCATTCAGAGTGTGTAGTTCTAGCTTTACAGTTGAGTCTAGTTTAGCAGCTCATATTTCAAGGAAACACAAACATGTTGAAGATCTTGATGATTCTTTGGCAACTGTATCTGCTCCCACTGAGCAGTTTTGCATTTCTAATCAACCTTGTTTAGAGACACCTGATGAAGACAAATTTGAATGTGAAGAGCCATTTGCTGTCGATGAATCGTTCCTACAAAATATTACACTTCTGTACTTGAAATCACAAGCAAAATTGTTACCAGCAAGTACTATAACAACAATAATTGAGGACTTTCAGAACGGCCATGAAATTGGTCTGCCACATGCACTTAAGATCCTGAGTGAGAAACTGAAGGTACTCGAAATTTCACAATGAAATCACAGTAAAAGGCACATTGTACAGAAAGGGGATGTTTGTTTTGCTTGAAAAGCATGATGATGAACTTTATGCTGGAAGGATTATTCTGGTGGTGTTGTACATGAGTCTGTGTACTTTGTTACAGAGAAACATACCTTTGCTAAGTTGAGAGACATTGGTGTCTATTGTGAATTAGGAGTAGCTCAAGATTATTATCTTTGTGTTAACCAAGAACATTTGCTTGACTACTATCCTCTTCCAACTTATGAGATGTTTGACTTGCTACTAATTGCTCTTCGTCATGCTTTTCCAGAGGTTTATTAAGCAATGTGTTACAGATTCATTTGAACTAAACAGACAATTTTACCTTTTCTCTTTCAGAAAATGAATTAAGGCATTAAGGATTTAGTGATCTCAATTTTACCAAGCCTCTCAGATGAAACACTGGCATATTTGTTGGAATTCTAACCCTAGTAGAGCAACATGCCACAGTATAGTTCAGGGCATCATTAGAGAGTTTCCTAAATGTTTTGCAGGAGATATTATTGGAGATGACTGCCAGTTCCTCCTTCAACAAATTAAAACAAGGGTTGAGTACAAAAATAGAAATAACACTCTTGCACGACAACGGAGGGAGAGGAGGGCCTGCAGTGGAGCAGGGGCAACGGCAAGAGGCCCAGTGGATCAGTATGGATGCGTGAGATGGGCTCCTACCGATCTACCCAGTGGCGAGACCGAGGCTACATTGGGTGAGATGAAAATGCACCTGCACAGCATGTTTTCACAGGATGGCTTTGATGGGGCAGAAAGAGCTGAGTCATTAATGGAAAAGACTTACATACTGCAACGTAGGTACCTTAATCAGGTACCTGCGCCAACCATTGAGAAGGTTATAGAATAATGGCCCATCCTGTGTTCACGAAGAGGCCTTTACGCACACTTTAAGCTGCTCACAGATGTCTCTATCATCAGCAAGCTTAGAGAGGCTATCCACAGCAAAGGCAGCACAATTGTTAAGTTCTGCCAGGGACTCAGCCGCTATCCAGGGATCGCTGAAGTCCTGGCTAGTTATGATGTTGAAGTTTCAGGCAAGGCCATGTGTGTTCTACAGCTCCTAAGGACATACTTTAAAGAACCACAAGATGCCATCGTGCTTGAAGCTGATGTAAGTTCCGTTTTGCAAACACTTATTCAGTTATTTGCATAAAGTTTTCTTTTAATGTACATTCAGTAAAGTTCTTACCGAATATAAGTCAAAGGCAGTGTACTTTGCACCCCATTGCATCTATACAAAATTTTCTGTAAAAACTTACTTTACAGCCATCTGCCACAGCTGCCGACATTCAAAGGATGACCAAAGGATTGCCGAGCACACCTCGCCTGATTGTCCAACGTAAGGCCCTATGAAATCAGTTTTATTTTTTCCCAAATGTATTTTTTTCTGTTTTAATTTTCCTGGATTCTGTTTTAATGGTTTAATTTAAAATTTTAATCATAATCGCAGACTTTGCCAAATTGCGTGCGGTTTTATTGCAATTTATCGTGCATTCCACGATTCCCTCCACATTTTCTGCATCGCAGAAATCATAGGGCCCTACCAACGTCATTTAGTATACTACTGGTCAAACCTAGATGTGTCCAGTACCTTAATACATAGGTCTTCAACCCTGCTCCTTTGTCCTGCAAAGTTTATTTCCAACCTGCTTCAGCACAGAGGGTCCCCAGGAGCAGGGTTGAAGACCTCTGCATTATATTGTCTAGGAATTCTATTGGCAGTGAGTTAAGTCTTGTTAAAGGAATAGTTCACCCAAAAATTTAAATTTGCTGATAATTTACTCCTCCTCAGGTCATCCAAGATTTCTGAGTTTCTTTCTTCATCGAAACAGGCCTCCTGAAAAATTTCAGGCCTCCACCTTTAACATTGAAAGAGATAGTAGTCCATTGGTTTTTGACGGTCCAAAATGCATGAAAGTAATCCACGTCTCCAGTCGTCAAATAAAAGTCTTCTGAACCCAAACCATTGATAATTTTTAAAAACAAAACAATTCTTATATACTTTTAACTACAAATCTTCATTTTCGTCCAGCTGTGCAGTGCTCGTTCATGAGAAGGATTTGCACAACTTGCGTTGGCAAAGGTCACGCGTGACATCACGTAGGTGAGGTCGCAATTAAAAAGAGAAGGAGCGCTGTACAGAAGTTGAATGTTCTTTGCTGTAGATTTGTATTTGTATTATTATTGTTCAAAATTATACCTTCATGTGTTTACTTTTATTTGTCAACTGGAGTCGTGTGGATTATTTTGATGCAGCCTAAATATGTATTTTGGACCATCCAAAATGCTGGACTACTATCTCTTGCATTCACTTCAGCTGGAGGCCTGAAATGAAATCCAAAAAATCTTAAATTCTGTTCTGATGAAGAAAGAAACTCAGATACATCTTGGATGACCTGAGGGGGAGTAAATTATCAGCAAATTTTCATTTTTGAGTTAACTATTCCTTTAAGTACTGCACATTATTGCAAACTACGAGTCATGAATGAACTCAAATCTGGAGGACGTGCAACAGTTTTCACTTTCAAACGCGCATCGTTTTTTTTCTTGTCGTCTTAGGTGCTTCCTGGGCATCAACCCTGATACAGGATCTAAATCCAAAAAGAAGCAGGGAGGTATCAATCAGCAAGTTTGTTCTCTGCTGCGAAAACTTGTGGATTTTGAATGGATGGCAACATAAGCAGATTTTGTGTTGTGTATGTACTCGCATGAAACCGGTGTGTTTGGGGCTCGGGTTGCTGCGTTATTTGTTCCTGTCCTGGCTTGCTCTGTTTTCGATGGTATTAGTTTTGTTTTCTGCTTTTTTTCCCATTGTTGGCTCTAGGGCTGCAACAACTAGTCGATAAAAATCGATAATGAAAATCATCGGTTTACTACTATTCTGTCATCATATTGCATTACTGTATTTAATTGTAAGTTTACAGTTAATTACTGGCTACTAGTTGCATTACTTTTACAGCTGAAACACAAATTACTGTACAAGTTACAGCTGATAACTGTATTTATAGTTATGCACTGTGAAATTACAGTAATGATGTGATATCATTAACTGTGATATCACTGTACACAACTGTCATTTTACTGTAATTTACATTAAATTTCTTACTGTAAATTACTGTGAAAGTAATGCAATTAGTAGCCAGTGATTTACTGTAAAATCACAGCAGAATTTTTTACAGTGCAAACATTATTATTTGTTAGAAATAAAAAATTCAAGTTAAATGAAATGGTGCACTTATGTTTGCGATGTGATTTTTATATTAAAAAAATGTTTTTTAAATGTTTATGAAATGTTTGTGTTCTGTGAAATTTTAATAAAAATCTGGTGTAAATCTTTTTATTGTATGAAATGTATTGATCTCTTTAAATCGATTTTTTAGCGATATAAGGTCTTCATGTCATTTGGAGCGACCACTCATCATGTGGTGTGACCAATAATAGCAATAACTGTATTAAAAATATCTAATTTCTGTGGCTGAAATATGAATCACTGATACTTAAGCAGAGTATGCTTAAGTCAATGGTATTTTTAAAACATTTTAGCAGTTTTATGCGATTTACAGGAAAAATAAGTCTAACTACATTTAAGGCGGCAACTCTGAAATTATAGAACAAAAATATGAGAATTATTTACAAAAATGCAAATACTTTGTTTCTAAACACTTTAATTACTAAGAATTTGAAAAAAAAAAAAGTTAAGGAAATGAATTAATTTTAAGATAAATCATGGTCGCACCACATGCCATTTTTTAAGGCTACGGCCAATTCATCTAGACGAAAAAAAACACTAAAATCACTTAATTTAACATTTTAATATGAATTTATGTGTACACAACATTCTTAATGTTTGAACAATTGCAATAGATATTTTTTTGTATTTTAAAATTGGCCTGTTTTTTTTTTTTATTGTATTGAGTATAATGTGTTTAAATTTTGTATCCTGCATGGTTTCTTTTTATGCTTTCTTTTTATATGCTCATTGTTTTACTGAACAGCACTTTGGTGCAACTCTGTTGCTTTTAAATCTGTTATAGAAATAAATTGACTCGACTTGACTGTCAAATACTTTTATTAACCCTAACACAAAAAGTCAATACTTATTAAGGTATAAAATATCTTAATTGATCTTTTTAGACTGATTTAACATCTTCCCTAATTGCTGGCCCTGGCCTATTGTCTTAATCACCTGGATTCTGAAATGGTTTATTATAGCAGTAGTAGGCTACTAATAGTATGAACGGGTAAGATAAGCAATTCTAAGAGCATTTTACACATTACACTTACACATGGACTTAACAGACTTACTTAGAACAAAGAATTTGTCGTATGTTTACCAAAATTCTGACGTAGACTACAATTGCCGCAAAAATCGCCATTTTCCCTTACATTATCAGTCACATTTCTTGCGATATTAGTTCAAAGCGCTGTAATCTCAAAAACCCCGTTACTTAAACTATACCACGTTTCTTCCTTACTAATGCGCACTGTAAAGTACGGCAAAGTACTGTAATGTGAATCAAACTCTCGAAATGAGGAAAATAAACTTATCTGCTTACATCAGACCGCGGTTTACGGCAGCAACACCTGGCGACCAGCTCGGAAACACGTATCATACCTGATGGATGCGTTTCACTCGCCTGCCGTTTCGACAGCCAACAGCATAACACAAATATCCAATAAAGTATCCCAATCGGTTTTTATGCCAGCACACAGGAGCCTCTGTCTGTATAAACCACACAACAGGTGTCCCTCGCCTCCTCACCCCTGGCCACACCCCTATCGAATAGCTGTTCTTCCACCTCATGCTTACCATATTATTGCTCAAAATAGAACACACCTGCCAAATCTTTTAAATACATCATTTAATTGTAAACATGAATCTATTTAAATTAATATGGGATATCCTTCGATCACTTAGGCCTTTAACAAAATCCCTTAGGCATAAGGGATTTTTACATTTAATTGAACTAATTTTCTTTCTTTCTTTTTCGTGACAGCTGGTATATCACAATTTGTTGCAAAAAAAAAAAAACGTTAAAAACTAGTATGGTATTTGAAATTATATTTATGTTTGATCAAACACCAATTATTAGCCTATTAACACAATCTCTACATTAACAGCATCATCAGATTCAGAACAGCATGAAACATTACAAACAAAATCAGAATGAGAACAAACAACATACATAGTCATCATACATATTAGTGTGTATATATAGTATATTATATAGCATCATTTGTGTCAGTAAATATTTAAAAGTTTTTTTTATTATCAACAACCACTTAAAGATACTAGATAGCGTCCTGTTAGTTTAGCAGAGCTTTGCTGCCTTCTAGTGGCTTTTGAGCAGTTGTTTGTGTGTGTTTGTTTGTTTGTTTGTTTGTGTTTGTTTGTTTGTGTGTGTGTGTGTGTGTGTATATTCAGGTTGAAGTCCCCACTGGGATAGAAAAACATGAACACACACGTCTGGCGCGCTATTTTTCTAGGGGCTCTCCATAGAAGTAATGGTTTTTATACTGTACAAACTGTATATTCTATCCCCTTACACTAACCCTACCCCTAAACCTACCCATCACACAAAACTTTCTGCATTTTTACATTTTCAAAAGAACTCGTTCTGTATGATTTATAAGCTTTTGTACCCATGGGGACCTCAATTTAGGTCCCCACAGTGACAGGAGTCCCCATGAGTCAGTGTGCATTCAGGTTGAAGTCCCCACCGGGATAGAAAAACATGTCCACACACACACACTGACTCATGGGGACCTAAATTTAGGTCCCCATGAGGAAACAAGCTTATAAATCATACATAATGAGTTTGAAAATGTAAAAATGTAGAAGGTTTTCTGTGATGGGTAGGTTTTGGGGTAGGGTAAGTGTAAGGCTGGAGAATATACAGGTTGTACAGTATAAAAACCATTATGTCTATGGAGAGTCCCCACAAAGATAGTGAACCAGACGTGTGCGTGTGCGTGTGTGTGGAAATGAATCAACACTGAACTTACATAACCTAGACAATGACACTATTTTCTTCTAGAGCTGCTGTACAGCCAAAACAAACTTTGTTGCATTATTTTCCTGTTATCACTGTAGAGCTGCTTTGAAACAGTCTGTATTATAAAAAGTGCTATATAAATAAAGGTGACTTGACTTGTGTGTGAGTGTGTTCGTTCCAAATCCATAAGACTTTTGTTCATCTTCACAACACAAATGAGAGAATCTGAGAGTTTTCTGTCCCTCCCTTGACAGTCTACACAACTACCACTTTCAAGCCCCAGAAAGGTAGTAAATATATATTTATTAACATATATATTTTTATGCACTTAAAATATATGTCCTAAATGAAAGTGTTTATTTATCTAAGACGTGTAAACAGAATGTTGTAAAGACATTGTTTTATATTTCAAATTCATAGGAACAGTGCATCATTCAGGATGCGCACGCACGCACACACAGCTTTTGTAAAATGAATTAAACTTAACCTTCAGCTACAGAAACTTTGCATCTCAGCAAAGTTTGCTGGATGAGTGGATATCCATCCAATAGGAATTCAGCTGAGTCAGGCTGTCTGTAAGTATTGCTATCAGTCCAGAATAGTAACAGTGATTGAATTGTGGCGGTGGATGGACCACAAACTGCCTGATATTTGGTGGATTCTTAGGGGTAATTCCCAAACGCCTCAAGCATATGCCCAAATATGCATCCTCAATAAAAATAGGACTGATATGCCTCGAAACTTGTAGGACCTTCTCTGGCAAGTCCATAGAAAAGATATAACACATTCCCAGAGGATACGGAGGATATATGGATTTAGGATACACATTGTGAGGAAGATAAAACTTGCTGGATGGATCTCTCAAGACATTGTTGCCAGACATTACAAAGCCGGTAATGTAGTTATGTTGTAGTGCTTTCAGATTCACAAGCATTTTCATTAGGTTGTTCACGTTGAGGAGCACGTCGGCATCCACTTTCACCGCGTAGGACGCCTGTTGACACTTTCTGCTGAGCCATTCCATCATCACCATGGTTTTAATGGTCAGATTCCTGTAGGTATCCTGAAAGTTGCTCTGCAGAAGGTCTTGGTACTGCTGGCTCTCATTCTGGAGTTGCTCCTGCAGTGTTTCATTACCACTTTGTGAGCCCAGAAGAAACAGAACCAGCACCACTCCGTCCTGGACGAGCTCCTCGCTGCCCCACGTTATCCTGATCATCTTACGTGCCTTGAAGTTCTCCGGAGCCACAGGAACAATAACCACCACAAAGGGGTTTTGTTGTCCACACTTCTCTGGCTGGTCGAGGATAAATCTGTAATTTTGAGGGTAAGCAACATGGTAGTCCCCTTTTTGTTTTGCCACCTTCTGCCACTTTCTTCTTTCAAGGGTAGTAGCAGTGAAATACAGCAGTAAGACATTAAGTAGGATGAGGAGACTAACCAGCAGCCAACTCTTTCGGAACATCTGAATGAGGCTGAAAAGAAAATAAAGATTTTGTTTAAAAATGTGTTTTATTTCTAGCTTGAATTTCCACCTAAAGGGACATGGTGAAGGGGGAAAAAAAATAAAATGGAAGAAAAATGTGTGAAGTTCTTAAACGTAATTTTTGGGAGGAGTGAACCCATCTAATCTTTCAATTAACTTCCAGAGCATATAAGCAGCCACTCACCTTGCTCTGGCATCAGCTTTTTTGGCATCCCTCCACTTTCCCAACTCCACCAACATAATTTAGGCATTTTGCTACCATACTTATCTTCCAAGCATTAGTAGTCCCACTGGGGGCTATATCTAAGCTCAAGTTGAAGCTTAAGATTATATGGGCAAACAAACTCGTAAATTTGTCAATGCTTTTGCGTTCTCTAGCAGAAGGCAGAAGTTTTGTGTCCCCCCGAGAAACTTTAAGATCATTCACAAAATGTTTGCATTCCTCCGAGAAACTTTGCCTTTGCTCTCAAAGAACACAGGTTTCGCAAGGGAACGCAAAGGTTTCGCAAGGGAACGCAAAGGTTTTGTGAGCGAATGTAAAGTTTCTCGGCAGAACGCAAAAGGTTTTGTGAGGGAACGTAACATTTCTCGGGGGAACACAAAGGTTTTGCGAGAGAACACAAAAGTTTTGCGAGCAAACGTAAAGTTTCTCGGGAGAACACAAAGGTTTTGCGAGACAACACAAAAGTTTTGCGAGCAAACGTAAAGTTTCTCGGGTGAATGCAAAGGTTTTGTGAGGGAGCGTAAAGTTTCTCGGGCGAACATGTTTTGCGAGCAAACAAAGTTTCTCTGGGGAACATGTTTTGCAGGGAGCGCAAAAGTTTTGCAAGCAAATGCAAAGTTTCTCGGGGGAATGCAAAAGTTTTGCGAGGGAACTCAAAAATATTGAAATATATATTTTCCTTTCATTACCATTTCCCTTTAGTGGCTCCGTAATTTGAATTTAAACTTTAAAGGAATAGTTCAGACAAAGACATACAAGTTTCAAAAGGCATAAGGGTGAGAATGTGATGACAATGTTTTTAGGTGAACTATTTCTTTAAAAATGTAAAGATTTTTTTTTAAAGTGGGTCATTGTTACACAGTTGATAAAATGCAAAAACGCTGTGCTTTTCTAAGGTAAATAAGCAAATGATTTTGACTACTGCGCTTAGAGGCTCGAAGGCTCGAAGGCTCTTCAGCAAAATTATATTAAATTTCCCTGATGCAAATTCAGTACTTTCTCCTCTCTAAAAACCTGAGATGCAATTTACCCTAAGCTGCTTAAAGCCATAACAAAATACAAAATCAAATCTATAAAATTCACACATACCTTAACTTGTCTTGAGAGTAACAGCAATACTGGACATGTGTCTTCAGAGTCGCTGTATCCGGTTTGCTCCTCCTCTTTTAGGTCCTTTTTCCTGACCTATTGGATCCTTTAAAAACCACCTGGTGAGGCTGTCAAGTGTGTCACAGTGAGTTGGTGAAGTTCATTTTGCTACTCAAAAGGATCATGTTACCACCCATCTCGCAATCATTCTCCTCTGTCTCAAAATGTTTTCCATTGTGTTTCTGATGCGAACTGGCACTGAAAAATACCAATAGGCCTCTTAAGATAGGTCCTAATATTTCAGATGGTTCTAAATACAGTGTTTTTTAATGATCTAAGGCATTATAATAATCTGGAAGCTGCCACATCACCTTACCAATGTATTTGCATGACATGCAAAATACAAGATGAAGGTTCCAATGTGACCTTGTCAACATTTGAGTTGTAAAGTACTAAAAGCAACAACGATAAAATACAATTCTTTTTTTCTGAAATGTCTATTGCTATGTGGTTTGTGGACAGGCAGACGGTCCTAAAAATCAGTTATTTAAAACAAATACATTTATTTTATTTTTATTCTGGATATTTATAGTCAACCCTTAAAAAAAGAAATATAACTAATAACATAAACCTAGTCCTGTATATGAAACATAAGCGGTTTGTCAGTCTTTAAATTTTAGTGGAGATATTCACAGGTACCACAAAAATTTGTTACAAACTAGGTGTAACTCAAAACTCACGAAGGCAAAGGAGAACTTGGAACAGGAACTTTAATGAAAGACCACTCAGAAACACCAGTATACATAAACATCGATGGACAAACACTGAGGGAAAACTGAGGACTAAATACACAGGGCAAACAAGGTGATGACTAGACTAATTAACAAGACACAGCTGGGACAAATGAACTCATAATGACAATGGCGGGAAAACTGAACAAAGGAACAAACTCAAAGACAAGCAAAACAGACTAGACATGTAACAAAATTATTTTATTTACTTTAATAAATCTAAATCGTAAAATCGTAATGACAGCCTCTGTTATAAGTAAGAACATTACTGTAAACATAATTTTGTACCTGGATGTCATGACAAAGATGAGTATTATTTTATGCATGCAACATATGAAAGATTCTAGAACTTAACTTATTTTCAATTATTACTCTTTCAAGAGACACACACACACACACACAATTTATATATATTATATATACATATATATATATATATATATATATTTATTATACACACTTTATAAATATTTAATCTAAAAGAAAAAAATAAGTTACCATATAGATGTTTAAATAACTATTTACTTGATGACCTATACATGAAAATAAACATTTTTTGAGTTCACTGATTGTGTCTTCCATAAAAACAGATGTTACAAAAAATATCCTAAAAAAAAAATTATGAAATAATTTTTCCAAAACCTGCACATCATCACAGTCTTTCACATAAGACGTATGTAAATCAAATTCAGGCAGCCACTAAACATTCAAATTTGATTCCTTTTATGTGGGTCTCTTTACGTCCTTCCAGATGTCTATTAGCTGCTGTGGGGATCCCAGGATTGTCGTAATGACCCTTAAAAAATCCTCTCGTTTATATTGTCTCAGATAGGCTCTAAACTGTGAAGGGTCTGGGGGGGATGAAGGTGCAATGTCCAAATGTTTCAGACAAGCGCCCACGTATGCGTCTTCTATGTTAAATGGCTTTATGACCTTGGAAGCCTCAACTATTTTTTCTGGCAGGTCATTGGAGAAAACATATCCCATTCCCAGCAGGTAAGTGTGGTAGTTCGGTTCGGGGTACAGCTCCTCTGACACGTACCATTTTGAGTTTTTGTTTCTGACAACGGACTGGTTCTGCATCACCATTCCAGTGATGTAGTTCTGTCTGGGTGTGTTGGGTGCCAATAGGAGAGTCATCAAGTTTTCCATGTTTAAGTACATGTCAGAATCGACCTTCATACTGAAATTCGCTTGCGGGCAACGAGTGGCCAACCAGTCCATGATCACCATCGTCTTTATGGTCAGGTTAAAGTACGAGTCCACAAAGTTGCTCTGCAGTAAGTCTCTGTGTTGTCGGCTCTCTTCCTCCAGCTGCTGTTGAACTTTTTCAGAGTCGGATCCTCCAGTCAAACCCACCAAGAACAGAGTCATCACTGCTTGTCCCTGGACTGTGCTCTCATTCCCCCATGTGCTCCGGATGGCGTTACGAGCTTCTACCTGATTGGGCGCCACAGGGACCATCAAGACCAGGAACGGATCCCACTGACTACATTTATCCGGTTCGTCCAGAATGAAGTGATAGTTGCTTGGATGAGCTACATGATGATGCACTGAAATGTCTGTTGTTTGTGTAGAAATTTGTGTAGCTCTTTGTTGGACTTGATTAGCTTTGGGTGCAGGTGCTAAAAATATTGTTTGATTATCACGGCCAGAAGGGAACTTAATAATCATGTAATAGGAGTGTATCTGATTTACCACATTTTTATACAAGGTTTCAGGAAGCACAGTTGTCTTGAGAGAGAAATCAGAGAAGTGAATAATGGCAGACGATAAGAATGTCAATGTAAGCAGCAGAATGAATACTTTTTTAATGTGAGCTCTATCCTGAGCCAAACTGCATCTAAGAGAGACAAAAACAGTAAAGGTATTCAATAAAATACATTCCAATGATATAATTTAGGCTTATAATTTTATCAGAAGCATATTGGCACAACAACAGTGAGGAGATCTGAATGAATGGGCAGATGATTAAAGTGTCAGTATCAAACTTGAACAGATACAGTACCCGTCAAAAGTTTGGAAACATTACAATTTTTTCTATCTGCATTCAAAACGGTTTTGAGCTTCAAGGTTTTTGCATTCCATATAGCAAAAATTATATGGGGAACAAGTCTCTTTAATACATGAAAATGACAGAGACCCCAAATGTATTCTAAATGTACAATATCAAAATTCTCTCAAATTTGTAAATGGGGATTTTTGGAACAGGTCAAATGCAGATAGAAGCTATATATATATATATATATATATATATATATATATATATATATATATATATATATATATATATAGGCAAGGCAAACAGGAAACATGTCTATAACAATTCAAAAATAAGACATGAAAAAATGAACATGAAACAAAAATACTAGACATTACAGGGGGCTAGTGGGCAATGTTTTATGTTTTATTTTCAAATAGACCACAATTTTCCATACATAGTTAATAGTTACATAGTTAAACATTATTGCAGGAACTGTTAGTTTAAGTTTCTTTTGGTTTAGACAGAAAGCAGCTACTGTAATACATCTGACCAGGACTTTATTCCACAGAAAGGGATGGGTAAAATGTCTCTCTCCATAGATCAGTATGGATTGAAAAGTTTGTAGACAAACTTCGATGTTGGCTTGAGAAAGCCAAGCCAGAAAATTTGAAGTAGTTTTAAGTTTTAGTTAAGTAGTTTTAAAAGCTAGAATTTTAGATTATTATAGATAGATTATTAAGCAGCAAAACCTGTTTTCAACATTGATAATAATAGTTTCTTGAGCATCAAATCAGCATTTCTGAAGGATCATGTGACACTGAATACAGTAATGAATCTTACATTTATTTAAATAGAAAACAATTATTTTAAATTGTAATACTTCACAATATTACTGTTTTTACTGTATTTTTGATTAAATAAATGCAATCTTAGTGAGCATAAGAGACTTCTTTCAAAAACATAAAAAAAATTGTAATGTTTCCAAACTTTTGACAGCTAGTCCTACAGGGCTGCAACAATTAGTCGATAAAATCGATAATAATCGATAATGAAAATCATCGGTCAAGTCGGGTCTGCTCTCTGTACGCAAAGCTTCAACCAGTCCCGCCAAATTACAGCACTGAATAACAAAATGCGAAATCTGCAAAATGTGCATCTAGAAATAGTGGAGTGGAAACTGAGTGAGTTGATGCAGGAAAGGTCCAAGTGCCCAAAACATGAGAATTGTTTATTTTAAGCTTCAAGCGAATGCATTAACCTGCATGCGCTTTGACAGATGTGTGTGTGCGTCTGCGTGCTCAGCGCAAAACGTTCATTTTACAAGTTATATCCACTGATCTATATAGAGAACAGTAGTTATATCCTCATATGTAAATGCTACTAATTCACGCGAGTATTTCCATTTTGCATGAAAGCGCGTCCTGACAGTCTGTTAAACTTCACTAAACGAGCGCCGGTGCGGCGGGCGCGCGCATGCGCGTCAAACCGATAGAACGCAGTAGAGGACGGCAGTTAATATTCAGCGCAAAAACACTCATTTAGCTGAAATATCTGCTGTTGGACGCTAAATTTAGGTTTAAAAGTCAACATGTAATTCAAGTATTTTATGAGAATGGTAACTGTAAAGGGATAACAGTGTGTAATTGAATATAAATGTTAGACGTTTCTTGAAGCCTATTTACAGGATAAAGAAATGACAGTAACAGGTTACTGTGTCCAGAGCAGAACATTCCTCTAATGTGGTAACACTGAGTTTGTGTTTTTTTGTTTGTTTAATATCATTTTAATGTAGGGATTTAAACTCCTTTTGCTTAGTAACTTTTTTGTACATATAGCACAAACATACCCTTACGAAAATTAACCATGGTTGATTATAGTAAAACCATATTTTTATTATAATAAAACCATGTTTTTTCCGTATTGATTACCATTTGTATAACCACACAAATACCATATAGTTAAACTATGGATTTGAAGCAAAACAATGGTTAATTTGTGGTTACCATTGAATAACTACAATAACCATGTTATTTATTATTATTATTTTTGTTTGTTTTATTCGTTGTAAAACCATGGTTAATTTTTGTAATGGTAGATATATTCACTATGTATGTTTTCATAGCACTCAGCTGACACGTTTGCTTGAAGGACAGCATTGGGCAGGATGTGAAATAGTGTGTTCTGTCAATAAAATAAATAAAGGGCATTTATCCGATTAATCGAAAAAATAATCGACCAACTAATCAATTATCAAAATAACCGTTAGTTGCAGCCCTATAGTCCTACTGTACATTTATACTAAGTATTAAAAAGCATGCCCAATAGGCTATATAACCAAGTTGAGAATATAACAGGAATTTGAATTGGTGAATCGTTTTTTTTTTTTTTTTAACTGTTATTTTATGAATCGTACGAACGAATTAGGCTTTTCAACGCTACAATTGAGACAAAGGACGGTTTAGGTCAGGATGAAACGACAGGAATAAAAAAAATGGCTTTGTAAACTGGTTGCGTTCAACCGCTACTCGTTATACAGTATAAACTAAGTAGGTTGTTAAGGTGCAGATACATTTACACATTGTTCGCTGAATTTACGCGTTCGAAGTCCAGTCATTTTAAAGCAAATCCACGCGGTCTGGAATTTCGCGTGAATGAAAAGACTTAAACTTGACAAGCAGAAAGTTGGGCTACTTGGTTTTAACTCTTTCCCTGCCAAACACGGAATTTTCCGTTATTTGTGAGAAAACGCTTCCCCGTCAAACACGGAATTTTCCGGGTTTCCGTGTTTTCACTGTTATACACTAGGGGGCGCTATTACGCATCTTCTGAATGAGTACAGAATCTCCCGATCAAAACACAGGCGAAGAAGACTCAAAAAAACAAGCGATCGTATGTAAGCAGATGCATATGTAAAATAACGTGATCATCAACATTAAACATTATATAAATCAAAACTGCCTAATGTTACTGAATGAAATGTCGACCCAGGACGAGCATCTACTCCATCTGTGTTTGATCATCGCTCTGAATCTGATCTACTGTAAAGTATTTGAGTAAATGTAGTTACAGTACTTAAGTATCTTTTTGGCTACTTTGTAGTTGTACTGAGTAGCCTATCAAAGATATTAGCAACTTTTACTCTCTACTTGCCCTTGTGAAAAAAAAGTGCACTTTAGTGTACTTTTATAAAGTGTACTTATTAATAATATACTTTAAAGGTATACACTTAAGTGTGAATTAAATGCAATGTTTTCGGCGCACTGAATGCACACTAAGTGTAATTGATTTCAAATGTATCACATATTAAGTTTAAATGAAATGCAGTAAGTTGCCATTAAGAGTGATTTTTTTGGAACAACTTAAGTGGGACTTTAATACAACTTTATATTTACTTTCATAATTGCTTCTAGTGTCTTTAAAATTGAATTAAAGTGCATTGCTCAATGTACTGACAAGCAATTAATGTGAACTAAAATATATTTTGTCAGTTAACAATACACTTAAGTGTGAATTAAATGTAATGTGTTTGACGCACTTAATACATAATAAATGTAATTAATTTCAAATGTATCACAGATTAAGTTCATGTTAAATGCAATTAGTTGAACTTTTGAGTAATTTTTTTGAACCACTTAAGTGGGACTTTAGTATATTTTTATATGTACTTTGAAATATGGTAAAAGTGTACTTCTGAATGTACTGACAAGCAATTAATAAGCAATTAATGTGAACTAAAATATACTTTAACGTAATTTACAGGTACACTATTATATAATTAAATACATTTGTAATTACATTTTTCTAATAATGAAGCTGCAATTTAGTATAATAAACAAATGCAAATTCAAACCCTTTACATTTATTGACAAAACAATCTGTAAAACAAATACACAACCTTTTTGTTGATGCACAAGAAAAGCCCAAGAAACAATTTACACAAACACAAATTCATTTAGAAAGAGTCTGGAGGACAATGAGGCTTATATGCACAATCTCCCTCATACAAATGTACCTAAATCTACCCATCACAGAAAACATTCTACATTTTTACATTTTCAGAAAACATCATTCTGTATGATTTATAAGATTGTTTCCTCATGGGGACCTTAAAAATGTCCCCACAAGGTCAAAATTTACTGGTATTACTATACTTAGTATACTTAGGGGTGTAACGGAACACGTATTCGTACCGAACCGTTTCGGTACAGGACTTCCGGTATGGTGCACGTGTGTACTGAACGGTACCGAATGCAATCTTGGTAGACTTGTTTTACGCGAGGAACATATTTCAATCCGAGTTCCCACACGAACATATTAAGTATTCTGTCCATTTTATCACGAAATTAAAATGATAAATGCCGTTTTTTGACGCTCTTTAATGTGACGTAACACTGATCACTGTATAGGCACGTCAGTTCAAGCGGCAGCACTGCGCACGAGTGAACGCGATCATCTCTTCCTAAAGAATAAACATGAATCAACATCTGAAGGTATGGATACATTACAACTTACTGAAACGTATCATATGTCGTGTAATCGTTCAATCAGTGTTTTAACGGTGGAAAGACGTCAATAAAACAGCTTGAGAACAATGTCACGTAGCATTACATTTACCTCAGAAGTCATTCAGTGTCCACAGCTGTTAGTTCACTAGAGAAATTAACTCTTTCACTAAATATATGCACTATATTAGCCTATTAACTTAACCTGTTAGTGATGTCTTGATTATTTAATGTATGTTTAAATAAATCTGTCATGAAAATGACAGCCACTGTCTATAAATTATTATATTTTAACAACGAATTGGAGTAAAAACATAATTTTATAATTAGATTTAGAAGTTAATGCAAAAAACTGCCTAATGTGAAGTTTACATGTTTGCATACAATGCAAGTGCAAGTAAAGGGCTCCCTTTACAGTTTAAACTTCACACTTATTGTAAAGTGTTACCGAAATTATAAGCTCTTAAACCTTTACTAGCACCAAAATTAGGACCAAAAGGTTTATTCTAAAATCTTATTCCAGCATTACAGTGAATGAAAGTTAAAAAAAAAAAAACCTGAAGAACTCCAAAAGCACAAAAACAAGAAAACCAAAATTGTTTGTCACCAACTATTATGAAGTTGTTGGAAAGTGCTGTTTATGTCAATGTCCCAGAAGCTCTCCATCAGCAGAAAACTTCAAATGTCAATGAAGCTGTGCACCATCTCTCAACAGTAGATGTGAATGGACATGTTCCAAAGAGGCAGGAAAGTAAAAAAAATATACCTTGAGGAAAGAAAAAAAACAAAAAAAAACAGAAAACAATTGTTTATAAAACAGATCTATCCATTATTTATATAATTGGCTCAATTAAATGAAAGCGATAGATGTACAGTTGCGCTCCAAAGTTTATATTCACACTGCAATATCTGTTAAAAATGTTACTTTTAGCAATAAGAGGGATCATAAAATTTTGCATGTTGTCTTTTTATTTAGTACTGCCCTGATGAAGCAGTTTATTCTGCAAGGTGTGTGTAAACTTTTGACCGCAACTGCATCACCTATGTGATACGAATGACCTCAGTCGTCAGGGCAACATCATAGTAGAATTCTGGGGGCTTCCCACAAACACCAGGATTCCACTGACCACACCATCTTCACTGACACTGAGCTTTAAAAATAGAGAACATTTTTATAAACGTTTTTTATTCCTACTTTACAGGGAATTAAACATAACTTAAATATAGATAAATAACGTACTCGGTTACTAACGTAAACTAGGTTCCCTTAGATACGGAACGAGTACTGCGTCGTTCGTCTTATTAAGATAAATAAGACAAGACGCTACGGGGAAAACTCCTTTTTCTCCGATTCTGAAGCCTTTATACAATCACGCAGTGAAAACTGCACGTCGATTGGTTCGTAAAGCTAAAGAAAACGAACCAATGACGGCGCGTGTGAGCAAGCCCACTCGAGCCCGCCGAAAGGGTTATAAAAGCGACCGTTTCACCATGGCAAAATCGATTGGTTTCGACTGAAGCGACGCATGGACGTATCCATGTCTAGGTTTCAGGACAACATTAGAGTCGTTGGGCCCAAACTCAAGACACGAGGGGCTCACAGAGAACGCCTGCAAATCTCCTGAATTGGTACTGGCACTAAGTCGCTGTGAGGGACTGAGGTGCATGTGTGTGGTGGAAGAGGAATTTTGCTCTCTTTTTGAGTATGTTTGATTTTTATTTCCGCTATAACAGCGGCTCCCAACCCGGAATTGAACGGGGTGGCAGGAAAACTGGGCGAGGCATTTTAGAGGGTGGTCCGGCCGCAGCGGGACTTAAGCCTCCTCCTCTTCCTTTCTCGGCCATAAGGCCGGCTTCTGGGCTGCAGGGTCCAACACTATCTTGGGTCAGGGGCCCTGTCGCACCGGAGGAGGGTGGCGCCTAGCAGAGAGCGAGCGCCGTCTGTGCTCGGAGCTCGGCGCTGATTTAGGGCGGCTTGGGGCAGAGGAGGTGGAGCGTTTGGGCAAAAAGTGTCGCATAGCCTGGGACAACTTTTGTGCTGCCATAAAGCGCTCGGCGAAGCCATCGACGGCGGGTCCAAAGAGACCGGTGGAGGAGACTGGTGAGTCGAGGAAAACGGCTTTATCCGCGTCCTTGATCTCAGTCAAGTTAAGCCACAAGTGGCGCTCCAACACCACCAAACTGGCCATCGAGCGTCCAATGGCTTGAGCCGTGGTCTTCGTGGCGCGCAGGGCCAGATGCGTGGCGCTGCGCAGCTCTCAAAGTCGCGATCGGCCTCATCCAGATCCTTAAGGAGCTTTGCTTGATACACCTGGAGAACCACCATGGAGTGTAAAGCGGAAGCTGCCTGACCAGCCGAGGTGTACGCACGTCCAGCGATGGCCAAGGTGGTACGACAGGGCTTAGATGGATGAGCGGCCTTGGTTTTCCAATCAATGGTGGCGGGCAGACACAAATGTGCGGCCACAGCTTCGTCCAGGGGAGGTAACTTCTCATAGCCCTTCTGCCCAGCGTCGTCAACGGAAGTGAGCGTGAGAGGCAGAAGAATGAAGGCGGGCTGAGTAGGGAGCGTGCCATGACTTTGTCAGCTCGTCGTGGAAAGAAGGGCGCTGACCACTGAAAGAGAGCTTAACGACGTCCAGGCAGGAAAAACCAGGGGGGGAGCGAGTCACGCGGGGGCTGAGCCGACGTGAGATCGCACTCGTCCAAGCACTGAGATCCTCTGCCCCACTGTTTTTTCCTTGCGGGTTCCCGGGAAGAAGAAAACGGGAGGGCGCAAGGGGCGGGGTCCGCTGAAAGGGAGCTTGGGACGGGAACATGGGGCGGGGTCGCGTTCTGAGAAGAACGCTATCCGCGAGCGCAGAGAGGCGAGACTCATACTCTTGCAGTGAGAGCAGGTCGAGTCAGCGAGCGCGGCTTCTGCGTGGGACTCACCCAGACATTGCACGCACACGCTGTGCCCGTCATCAACGTGCAGAGGGGCTCTGCACGTGCCACACTCGTGGCGCGACATCTACAACAATGTCGCTAAAATTTGCTCTTTTGTAAATGCTCTGAAAGGATACACCGAAGTGCCCTCTCACGGCTGCAGGCGGCTTCCTCATCTTGCCTTGCAAGTTTCAGCTTACCACGCACCATCTCCATGAAGGATGTTCCTGTATTTACCACGGCTGGCACAGCAATGCTGCTGCCCTCTTCCTTTGGTTTGTTACCTGTAAAATATATAATGATTAGGGGGATCTGTAAATGCACAGGTGGGAATTTATTATCTTGTAAAATACTTGTAAATGGAAAAGATGCAAAGCATTTAAAAGCTATAGACTTGATAGCAGTGTTTTAGCTTGTAGTGTGTGATCAGGGTGTCATGGCTGGGCAAGAATTCATGACAAAACTTGTAACATCACCTCATCGATACGGCTCTGTGATTCCACACAGCTTGCACTGGATCTCCAATAACAAATCTGTACTGATCCTACAAAATGAATAAATAACTCCAGATAAGCACAAAATATTACAAACACAAATAGTAACTGAACATCGTACTCTTCAAATGCAAAAAGAAAAAAATATATTACAAGCATTATTTCTAGAGGTGGGTGATATATTGAATATTACTGGTCGTTATAATATGAATTATATGGATTAAATGTATATAAATATCTTCTAATGTTACTAGACCGGATCTTTTAATTTCGTTCAGCAAATTTAACTTTAAGTCATTTAGTTCATTTAAAAAGTCAGAGTTCGATTAAAATATTGTATTTTCAGCAGCCAAAGTCCTCGAACACGCCCACACACGCGATCACATTCCGATATAAGAAATTATTATAATGCAATCATAGATAAATTATAGGAAACATGATTAATTCACCTCCCGAGTCCATATTGCGTCTATACTATCTGCGATTAAACTAAATACACTCTTAATCGCAATAAGAACTGCCATGTTACGGTGAAAATTAAAACTAAAAAAAGCATATACCAAGATATACTTACTTGACTCGTTATTTGCAGAACATAACGTCTCATCTGTAATCATCCAAACGTGGCACTCCTTTTTTCTCTTCTTGTTTGATCAGCTTCAGTTTCCTCACGCATCGCGATTACAGAAACATGGCGGACAGCGCATTTTTCAAAATCATGACGTAGTATTTTTGGCGCATGCGCATTAAAAAAAAAAAAAAAATTATATTTCGAGCATGGTTGAATGTTGATTATAAATGTTTTCCATTTCTCTTCAAGTTGAAGTTGTTCTAACTCACTGTGTAGTTAGACTGTAAGTTCAGAGAAATTGATTCATTCACCTAACTAAAAGTCAACCATGTGTCATTTACAGTGTAGTGTAGTCTGATTAAAATGAAATGTATTGTAACTGAATTTGAATGCAAATTAATTTTGTTTAGATTTGTTAAACTTTTGCTTGCAATTAATGTAATTAAATGTGTGTTTAATCGGCATAGAACAACATAATGATATTAAAAGTATTCTGTACACAGATGTAAAGGACATTACTATTACATTAAGTACAAATAGCTACAGTAGGCTACTCCTCTCATGAATGACACTTTATGTCAAATATTATGTAGAAAACTGATACTTGTAGTTGAGTTCATAGAGCAAGAGCTAGTGATAAAAATTTCAACAATAAGTTGTACTGGAGTATACTGTATAAGCAAGTGTATGGAAGTTTAGAAGAAAAATACATTAATGCACACAGTATACATTAAACACATTTAAAATACATTAACAAATGTAATTTTGGACACATTTTTAAAATTAAATTATTAAATTATTTTCCATGTCCTTTAGTATATGTCAATACATAAAAATAAGTGTACTTATTTAAAACATAAAATCATAATTATTTAAAATATATTTAAGTAAAAATTAATTAGACATTATTACAAGGTGCATTTTTAAAAAGTGCACTTAAGTGTGTTTAGAAATATTGTCATGAAAGTGTACTTTCTTTAAGTGAAACTTAATTAGACATTATTGCAAAGTGCACTTTTAAAAAGTCCACTTAAGTGTGTTTAGAAATGTTGTCATGAAAGTGTATTCTCTTTAAGTACACTTAAGTGCCCTTTAATTTTAATTATATCATATTATCTGCAAGTGCACTTTTTAAAAAGTATACTTTTAAGATTTGAAGTACACAAAAAGTACACTTTCAATACAATTAAGCACACTTCTTTTTTACAAGGGTGACTACATTTTTTAACAAGTAAATTTACTTTTTACTCCAATACATTTGTGATGAGTAATGCAGTTATACATTACATACTGCATGCCACCTAACTTTTTCTGCAGCAGTTTGTTTCTGCTATAAAGAAGCGAAATCGCCATCTAAGGGCATTGAAGGTACTATTTCTTGTGTGTTTTGCCTTTACTCACCCAAATTTGTCAACAAGGCTACTTTTCGTGAATGCGAGTGCATTAGCAGGTAGTTGATGAATCACAGGTGTTTAATTTATGAGATGAGGTCATGACTGCAGCCGGTGATGAGGGCGAAACCAGCACATCCAGTGCAAGAAGGCTTTGACTATTTCATTTTACTTAACATTATTTTATTTATCCGCTATATTGACGAGACCTTTTTGAAGGATATTGGTTTACTTATGGCCTTTTTGTGCACTTGAGCTTAACTGAGACTTGTGAGTTTGTAGATGTTTAAGAGGCTGTTGTGTTGACTTTGATTTATTGAATTTTTGAGGTGTTAAGTTTTATTTTGATTTTAGAAAATAAACATGATTTCTTATTTTACAAATCAACTGTTTCTTATTTTCCCTGGCGTGTCTCTTAGGTGTTGAGCACTAGTGCATCTTTGAGCCAACAGTTAGCACGAGTAAAATACTTAAGTACTGTTAAAATCAGATACTTTAAGACTTTTACTCAAGTCATATTGGAATTGGTGACTTGTAACTTGTAATAGTCATTTTCACTGCAAGATATCTGTACTTTTACTCAAGTATGGTTTTTAGGTACTCTTTACACCTCTGCAAACAATGGACCCTTTTGCCTCAAAATTTCAGTGAAATTTAGGTAATGTGATGTGTCATGTAGCGTCGCTACACTCATAAAGGTTCTTTATCGTCATTAGTGGTTTAATGCAGAACCTTTAACATTTATGGACCCTTTCCTTTGCGCAAAAGGTTCTTTATAGTGGAAAAGGTTCTTTATATAATTGTGTTCTTCACACTAAGGGGGGGGGGGGGGGGGAATGGTTCTTTTAAAAACTGTTCACTGAATGTTCTTTGGGAAATAAACAATGGTTCTTCTATGGAACTACTGCGAAAACCCCATTTTGGAACCTTTATTTTTAATGTTTAGTCAGTCACTTCCAAACACTTTTAGTTTGAGGCTGTATGATTGAATGAAATTACATTTACACCTCTACACAATTTCGTCCAAAGTGACTTGCATTTAAAGGGTTAGTTCACCCAAAAATGAAAATTGAATTTCTTTCTTCTGCTGAACACAAAACATATTTTGAAGAATGCCAGTAACCAAATAGTTGATAGGCTCCCATTGACTTCCATAGTATTTTTTCCCCCATACTATGGAAGTCAACTGGAGCCCATCAACTATTTGGTTACTGGCATTCTTCAAAATGTGTTCAGCAGAAGAAAGAAATTCATACAGTTTTGGAACAACTTGAGGGTGAGTAAACGACAGAACTATCCCTTTAAGGTAGGCTAAACATTCAGGTGCGTTTACATGGAGCACTGTAATCGGTTTAAAAGTCCAATCCGAATGAAAATGCTCCATATAAACACCTCAATCGGAATAAAAATGCCCAAACCGAATGAAATTGTAATCGGTTTGAGATGGGTGGGATAAACCTTTTCATGAACCGATCAAACAAAAAAATTCCACCATGTAAACGACCTTACCCGATTACTTTTGAGTGTACGTCCTTCTGTGACGCGATATACAGCGCGCGCCTACACAACTGAAGAGTGCACGCCGCGCTCACACCAGGCTATAATGTTGACAAGAGAGGAAAGTTAATTTTTCTGAGGTGTTAAACTTTTTATTTCGTAACAAGTTATGAAGATAATGTTGGAATAATGACACAGGCATAGCCTGGCTACACCATCTCATCTTGACAGCGTTTGTCCCAGGCACTTTTTACTTCAACTGCGCCTTTTTCTGAGATGATTCTTACACTTTACAACAAATAAATAGCTTTTATAAAACCGTATAAGTCCGGATGGCCGTTGAGAGTTGCTATGGCAACCGAGAACACATTCCAGCTGCTGGAGAGGACAGCGTCGACATTTCTGATGTGGCAGATAAACTGTGTGCGCATGTCACAAAATGATTCCGATTGAAAGCGTCAGCACGTGTAAACACCAGATCGGTTTAGATAACGTCTCAGGTAAACAGTCCACTGAATCTTTCAATCGGAATGATTTTAATCGGAATGACAAAAAAAGTGTGCATGTAAACGTGGCTAGTGGTAGCATCATCTACAGGAGCTACAAGAACTAAAATGATCCATTTTTAATGTAGTCATTTACTTCCCACCAAGATTCAGATGTTTCTAAATTTCAATAAAGATTCAAATTGTTTCTAAATTCTAAATGAAATTCTTTTAGTTTTTTTTACAGATCCTGAAAAGTTGTAGTTAGGAGTTATCTTCAATTTAGCATATTTGTCATATCCATGTGGTTGCGGTTTACAAAATTACCACACCAGAGCATTATTAAAATATCAGATGACCATAAACTGCACACGATATTAATTTATAGACACAAGTTCATTGTTTAAACGAAAGACAAAGGCAAATGTGAGCTCACCTCTTCCAGCCATATCCATTGGAGAGTTTCACCTCCATATCTTGGTGTGTGCATCTGGGTTCAGGGCAATCAATGGCCCATTTAGCTGAAAACCAGAGAGTTAAAGCTGCCTTAGAATTATAGGTTGCCCCGCCCCCTCCCACCTCATACAGGTGTTCACTGAGAAATGGGGTGTAACATAGATCCACTGGAGCGAGTTATAGTGAACCCAAATGCAGTTTTATTTAACATAACTTAAAATAAAACAATGACAATAACTTGACTGTGAAACATGACTAAACTTGAACATGAAGACACTCACCAAACAGTGGTTACAGGTAACAAAGCTAGACAAAGACACATGGCAAAGGGCTTAAATACACGGACTACTAATGAATAGACAAAGGACAACTGTGAACAAATCAAACAACAAGGGAGCACATGGCAGGATGAAACATGGCAAGGACAAGGCAAACAGGAAACATGTCTATAACAATTCAAAAATAAGACATGAAAAAATGAACATGAAACAAAACCAAAACACTAGACATTACAGGGGGTTGGGCTAGTGGGCCAATGTTTTACGGTTATTTTCAAATAGACCACAATTTTCCATACATAGTTAATGCAAAGCAGTTCTTTTAAAGCAAAATATGCTTCCGCTGACTGATGTGTAAACAAACCAAACAGTTTACCCTTGTGACAATAAATGTAAAAGTTTATTGTCACAATTTAGATAAAATAACATTGTACACACTTTGGTCATTGCACTCTTTATTGGACTTACAGTCATAGTCCTTGATTTCATAAATCTCATTCCGGTCACATTGACAGACGTCCTGTGGTATGGTAAGACTTCATGAGACATTAGCCTCAACGTCAAGAAAACGTAAAAAACATTTACGATAGAAGCCTATTGAACTGGTAAAATACACATAAATGAACTGACAATATACATCCAAATGTATTTAATACATTGTATTTCGTCAATAACAACCTTACAATAGAAGGCACTTGGTACTGGTAAACATATGTTCGATAAAATATCCTGTGCAAATACATTTCATTAAAATACTCACGCTGGCCATGAAAGGCCATAGTCTTAGCATTTATCCATTGTGCATGGCAGATATACAACATTACATATGGGGTTTCCGGTGCAAAACCGGGCTCCGGTTTTACGTTTAAGTGAGAAATGTCAGCCATGCATAAAGGTTTTACAATCCGCTAGCCACAGAACTTAATAATGGATAAAAAATAATGGAGTCCAAGTGGACTCATGTCATCATATGACACAGTTTTGACACAGTCAATGTCTCGTCTTCGAAAACTTACAAAACATAAACACAGTTGCATCATTAAATGGCTAATAATGAAAATACAAGCTTATAGCAATCACACATTTTGGCTGACAAAATTGTTCAAATGTAACTTTCCCTATATGTCCAGAATTGGTTAATTTTTGGAAGAGAGACGTACTGGTATCAAAATTTGCGGATTAAGCCGTGTTTCCACCACGGGAACTTTCCCCTGGAACTAGGGACTTTGGGGTGGTACCATAGACTGTAAAAAAAAATATGAACGTAGTGTCCGTGTTGCACCCATAGGTTTCCGAAGAGCATTTTTGAAGCCTAATCTTGGCAGCGCGTCATCGCAAGTCACTCCCGGATAACTGAAAATGGGCAAAGAGGCGGGACGTGGATGGAGCTGAGGTGCCTGGTTCCTGAAACCTAGCTCGACCATAGTGGCAATCCACCTGTCACTCAAGTGGCCACGCCCTTAATTATGCAGAACTTTAAGGCTTAATATAATTTAAACAGATGAGTTATAAAAAAATTCACCCCAGTTGTCATGAAGGGCATGAAGGGCAAAATTAGCTGTATAGACCAAAACCACTTTTTGTACCAGGCTGTAAACATGTTTTTTCTGCTGTAAAGTTGGGCATTTTAACATGGAGGAGATACAGATTTGACTCCCTAGCGGCCAGTCGATGAATTGCAGTTTAAGTCACTTCCGTGTTGGTTTCAAGAGAGACTGCAGGAGGTTGCCGCTTGGGTGGTACTCGGTGTGTATCGACCGCAGGAACCAGGGTCTAAATAAAGTTCCGGGTAAAAGTTTCCCTCTCAAAACGGCCCTGCTTGCGAGGTAGTACTTATCAAAGTTCAGGAACTTTCGGGGGTGGGACTTGGGCGCTGAACATGCTGATTGGTTGAGTTCATGCAGCATTTTATTTCAATTATTTCATTATTAAGTTTATTTGCGGAGGACGAAATCCAGCGGGAACTGGAAAGTTGCGCGCAATCCTACGTCACCGGACTATTTTCGAGGGCTGCGTTCCACTCCACTTTTAGACACGCACTTGTGAACTTCCCTAAGCACTTCCCCTCGGGGGAATCCCTGCCACCATTTTGAAGTGCATTCCACTTCGTGAAGTGGACGAGGGAAGTTTCTATGGACAGACCCTCGCTCCCTCGCAGACAGTAGCAGGTCTGGGGGGAAAAGAGTTCCTGGGAAAAAAGTTCCGGGGACAAATTGTTCTGGGTAATTCGGTCGAAACGGGGCTTAAGACACACATCTGATTTCTTTTAACATGTCGGCTATAAGAGATTTTTATTTTATTTGAATTAATAAAATTTATCTTTTTAAAAGATGTCACATTTCACCCTAATTTTTCAGTTTAGATTGTCTTTGCCTAACGTTAACAGCAATAATAATTTAATAACACTTTTAAAAGTAAGAATGAGTGATGAATAGTTATTTTTCATACTGTACATTATAATGTTGTGATGCCTAAATTCACTTGATTTTTTAGTGTTTTATTTTTCATGTAATGTTTTTTTTAATTGAACATCTCCGGCCTACTCATTGTATATGCGAAACAAAAGTGAATGGTTTAGTACAAACTGCTTTGTTAGCTCACGGCAGGTGTTGTTTATAGTATAGTTCTAAAGATGTGTGTCGTATCATATGCTTTTCATATCACATCCTGTTCACTTTGTTTGGCCAGTGTGAGTCAAAGCAGCTGTCAGTAGTCTCCAGGAGACTAATCTGGACAAATCAAGGTGGCGATTATGAATTATGAAGCTCCGCCCACTAGGCATTTATCGTCAGACATCACATTACGTACATTCTG
Source organism: Coreius guichenoti (assembly GCA_039654105.1). Taxonomy (NCBI): domain Eukaryota; kingdom Metazoa; phylum Chordata; class Actinopteri; order Cypriniformes; family Gobionidae; genus Coreius; species Coreius guichenoti. The sequence goes on from CM077192.1 coordinate 20,363,560, forward strand.
ATGTCTTTGATGACATAATGATTCATAATGTGCATGAATATTTGTCAGGAAGTACTGAAAAATCAATATTTGAATTTTGCCACATAATATTGTGTATTTAATCACTCCGTATGTAAACTCTCCCACATGATTCTCCTAAAAGGCAGCACCTTAACGACTAACATCCAAATATTGGGCGTGCGAATGACTAAATCAGTTTACACTAAGAACTGTATTATAAAGATCACTTTAACACACGATAACATTGTTTATTATAAGTGTGCGCTGCAGTTTTGTCGTCTGCCGCTTTAAATGCTAAAGCAGGGTGGATTTTGATTGGCTGTCAATGTTTTTATCATTTTTCAGCTGGAAAAAATCGTTCTGAAAGTGATTCCAATGGCATCGTTCATCAGTCGTTATAGTTGTGGTGTGGAATGCGATATTCTTATAGAGTTAGAATAATTATTAAAACCTTTTACAGTTATCGTTATTGTCCTTGGTGTAAACAGCCTTGTTCAGAAGCATTTTTTGGCGTGTCTGACACAAACCAGTTTCGTTTTTGTAGTGTGAACAGGAAACAAACAAACCGGATTCACATCACATTCGTGAACAATTCCAAATCTGAATTTGAACTAGTTCTATCATATTTCCAAGTAGTTTTTTAGCCTCATTCGGGGCGAGATGTAACAGATCTGCTTTCATTCAGTTTGATCAGGTGTGACATCCAAATCAGATTTGCGTGCAGTGTGAACAAGGCAATGACTTTCTTTACGAGGTTGCCACCTGTTTCAAGAACAGCATTCCTGGAGGGATCACGACCCATGAGTGAGGGCCCCGTCCTGCTCGCATCCTGCCTTCATCTTCATCATCATCAGCATCCTCCTCTTCCTCAACCCCTCTTTCAGACTGACCTCCACTGAGACCGAATGGTGGCAACAACAATGGGTGCAAGATAGGCATCTTCCCAAGCCCAAGAGCACTGGAGCTGGGGTACAGCACCGGCCCTGCTCCTAAAAGCGGGCCGAGCCTGGACAGATCCAAGGGGTGACCGCCAAGGGGCCCGGTAAAGGCGTGAGCCCCAAATAAGGTTGTCGCCGCACCTGGCAAGATGAAGTGAGCCACCCCTGGGTAAGATCGATCCATACGTCGGCCATCAACCGATGATGCACCGTCCGATTCCAGTCTGTTGATTCTGGGGGAGGTGGTGCGTTCCTGCACTACAGCGTGGCCGTGTGCCTTGATGTGTTTGCGGAGAGAACTGGGGTCGGTGTAGCGCTTCAGACAGCCCACCATTTTACAGCAGTAGGGTTTGTCCACGTAGTGCGTGCGCGTGTGTTTGAAGCGGTCACTGGAGTTCGAGTAGCGCTTGTTGCAGCCTTCGTAAGGACAGATGTACGGCTTCTCTCCTGAGAGGGCAGAAGAGCAAGAGATAATCAAAGGCTGTACTGGAGGAATGCAGGGGTCGAGACAGCTGAGGTCCGTCAGTGACAACCAGACGGCACATGGCTGTAGAGACCTGTCATTTTGTGTGGGAAAATGTTGATGTGTGAATGTTTTTTTGGAAAGTCGAAAGTACTGGTATTCTGGTCCACACTTAAATAAAAAAACAAATTCAAATCTAATTCTAAAATTAATTCTACAGACTGAAATTATTCAAATTATTATTAAAATATTGGTGCCCCTATTAAAAAAAAGAAAAATCTGTTGTATGTGATGATAGTCTGATACCATAATAAATATAAAAAGATTTTAAAAAAATTATAAAATAAAACCATATAGATTTATAAATATAAAAATGATACAATTTAATTTTTTTATAAAATAAAATCATATAGATTTATACATTTAAGAATATATTTTATAAAACAATTTAATATATATATTTTTAATAAATTGTTTCATAAAATATATTTTTTATATTTAGAAATGTATATGACTTTATTTTATTAAATAAATGAAATTGTATGTATATATATATATATATATATATATATATATATAATATTTAATTGTGACTAATATTATTATTAATAAGAATAATTATTAAATAAAATCATTTAAGTACTTTTACTTAACATTGATTACATATGCATTATAATTTCGGTAACACTTTACAATAAGGTTTCATTAACAACATTAGTTAACAAGAACTAATAATGAACTGCACTACTACAGCATTTATTATTCTTTGTTAATGTTAATTTCAACATTAACTAACACATTATTAAAATCAAAAGTTGTATTTCTTAACATTAGTTTTCTTGAGTACTTGATGCTGTTAGATGCCTGAAAAACGTCAAGCACCATTTACTTGATTTGTATCTTTATTTGTTCTAGCTATTTGATTAACATGCTTGGCTTCTTACTTGAAGAACTATTTACTTAAGAAATGTTTGAAGGCTACATGCCATTGCTTTTTTTGCTTAATATTTACATTAAAATATAACTTCTTAAATAAAGGAGTGTCTGGAATCTTTAAATTATACTGATATTGGTATCCACTACTGACATTTCTGTGTTGTGGAAGCCCTATTGTGCACATGTTATTTAAATGTGTACCATATTATCTGTGTGTGCATATTTGATGTTTCACACACAGAAGCTGGTTCTTATTGCAAATGCGTGGATCTCACCTGTGTGTGAGCGCGTGTGTATTTTCAGGTTTTCCAGGCGGGAGAAGCTCTTGTGGCAGGTAGGGCAATGGTGAGGTTTCTCATTGGTATGAGTCCGGATATGAATCAGCATCTTGTACCTGTGTTAAACAAATGGATCCCGAATTACCTACTGTACACACACTGTCCAAGAGCAAACATCCAATATGCTTTGTGCAATATGCTCGGAGTGACGTCTTTAGATGCAATTTCATAATCATGAATTATTTATTTAAGAATTAATGTAGGGTACAACGGGACTAAAGGCACACCTTAAGAAAAATGCTTTTCACTAGTCCTATAGTGTATGATTGCAAAATATATATATATATACGTTGATGGAGCAACATATTATGTGTGATGTGTAACAGTTTAATGGATCTGTGCATCAGGTCTTAAAGTGACAGCATCCTAATATACCTGCTGCCAAATTAATTAAATTACTGCTGAATACTAAAACTATGATTAAAAATCATGAATTATTATATATATATATATATATATATATATATATATATATACACTATATTGCCAAAAGTTTTAGGACGTCTGCCTTTACATGCACATGAACTTTAATGACATCCCATTCTTAATCCGTAGGGTTTAATATGGAGTTGGCCCTTTGTAGCTATAACAGCTTCAACTCTTCTGGGAAGGCTTTCCACAAGGTTTAGGAGTGTGTTTATTAGAATCTTTGATCATTCTTCAAGAAGCACATTTGTGAGGTCAGGCATTGATGTTGGACGAGAAGGCCTGGCTCACAGTCTCCGCTCTAATTCATCCCAAAGGTGTTCTGTCAGGCTGAGGTCAGGACTCTGTGCAGGCCAGTCAAGTTCCTCCACACCAAACTCGCTCATCCATGTCTTTATGGATCTTGCTTTGTGCACTGGTGCGCAGTCATGTTGGAACAGGAAGGGGCCATCCCCAAACTGTTCCCACAAAATTGGGAGCATGAAATTGTCCAAAATATCTTGGTATGCTGAAGCATTAAGAGTTCCTTTCACTGGAACTAAGGGGCCAAGCCCACCCCCTGAAAAACAACCCCACACCATAATCCCCCCTCCACCAAACTTTACACTTGGCACAATGCAGTCAGTCAAGTACCGTTCTCCTGGCAACCGCCAAACCCAGACTCGTCCATCGGATTGCCAGACAGAGAAGTGTGATTCCAAAGAACACGTCTTCACTGCTCTAGAGTCCAGTGGGGGCGTGCTTTACACCACTGCATCCGACGCTTTGCATTGCACTTGGTGATGTAAGGCTTGGATGCAGCTGCTCGGCCATGGAAACCCATTCCATGAAGCTCTCTACACACTGTTCTTGAGCTAATCTGAAGGCCACACGAAATTTGGAGGTCTGTAGCTATTGACTCTGCAGAAAGTTGGCGACTTCTGCCAACGCTTGAATTCACTGAGCTCCTGAGAGCGACCCATTCTTTTACAGATGTTTGTAGAAGCGTCTGCATGCCTAGGTGCTTGATTTTATACACCTTTGGCCATGGAAGTGATTGGAACACCTGAATTCAATGATTTGGAGGGGTGTCCCAATACTCTTGGCAATATAGTGTATATATATACATTCATTCTTAAAATAATTATTCATGATTATGAAAAATGAATAAATAAATGCATAAATACTTTAATTGATTAAAAAATGTATTAATAAATATATTTATAATAAATTTATATTTTTGTCCTATTTTCCAGTAAAATTATGGTACATCCTTAATTTGAGAAAAATGCACAGAAACAAAACTGTGTAAGACAATAGATGTGCTTTTCAAGAAATATATCTTGAATTCTTTTTTTCTTACCCTACTTTTCTTGCTTTAAGCATAAACCTCACCTAATTTTGATTAGAAATAATGCTTAAATCCCATGAATGCGCGTATGCTGTCTGACCTGGCATTAAAGCCTCTTCCCTTGCGTGCGCAGCCCTCCCAGTGACAGCAGTATCCTGAATTCTTCTCTGGTTTCACATGTGAGTCATTCACATGGTCTACCAGATCCTGCAGGCTCTCGAACAGCAGATGGCACTACAGAGTAAAGACAGAGAGCGCAGGGGGAGCAGAGAGGAAGATAAGGAGCACAGAATGAACAGAATGTGTGAATAGCACTTAATATTTAAAGTAATTTTTGTGACTGTACTAAAGCATAAAAATACCATAATATGTTTGCAGAGATTTAGTAAAAATGCTAAGTTCACATACTTGTTTATCCGAAAAACAATGCTACAGCCAGTTATTCTACTTTGAAATGTGCGTCCCGTGTTGGAACGTCTGTTTTTGTTTTGGTCTGTGATTCCGCCTACTGCCAATTTACCCAATAGCATTTCAACACCCCGGGTTGCCAGCAGTCGCTCCGCCCCATACCTACTCTGATTGGCTCGATTGTCATAGGAATTCATGATAGGAAATGTGTTTGGAGTCGGTGTAGGATGGAGTATATGTCATTCAAATCTATATGAACTGGAAAAGCTGTGCAGTTTCACAAAATTATAACGCACAAAGAAAAAAACAGCCTGTATCTGAAATGATTGTTTTGCTAAATTAAGCTGGTCTTTATGCTAATGCACGAACACCCCCACGACATTTAAACAAATGTATTGGTTGATTATCCACAGCAGGAGGGTCGGGTCTTCAGAGGAATGAATTATGAATTAAGTGATTCACGAAATGTGATTACTTCATATCACCAAGGAAATTAAAACATGTAGGCCTATCAGTATCGTTTTAATGTAAATAACATGTCAAGACACACTTATAGTTACAGAAGGTGTAGGCTAATGTTGTATTGTTTGTGCATTATAGTGGAGATAATGTATGCCTATGAAAGACAACCGAGCCAATCAGACAATCAGACGCATGTAGCCCCCTTAGGTGCAGCCCCGCCCCATTCTGCAGGCTGCACTTTATGGGCCCTATTTTAACAATCTGAGCGCATGGTCTGAAGCGCATGGCGCACTTAGGGCGTGTCCGAATCCACTTTTGCTAGTTTAACGATGGAAAAAACGGTCGGCGTGCCAGGCGCATGGTCTAAAAGGGTTGTACCTATAGTCTCTTAATGAATCATGGGTGTGTTTTGGGCATAATGTGCAATAAACCAATCAGAGTCTCATCTCCTATTCCCTTTAAAAGCCAGTTGCGCTTGCACCATGGCAGATTCGCTATTTACATGGCCGAATTTGCGAGCAGAAAGACTGAACGCTTCTCCAAAGAGGAATCCTTTTATTTTTAATATTTAAAAATGTTTGTGTGCTGCTGCGCGTCCCTGTGTGTGTAATAATCAGAGTGTACGCGTGTTGTGCACCCGCCTATAGGCACATATTACTAACACGCCCTTTAGATAACACAAAAAATACTGCGCTATTGACATTAGACCAGGTTTTTGTTGGTCAGTGGTCGTTTTCAGTTCCTCAAAATAGCAATGCGCCAACAATGCGCCTGAACACACCTCGTTTTCAGACCAGCACGCCCATGGGCGAACAGATGGACGCGAGCGCATTTGCTACTTAAACAATGTGGTGCTGGACATGAAAATGATAACTGCGTCGGGCTGAAAAAACATTTGCGTCGCGCCTGCCGTCGCATTGCGACGGGTGTATGATAGGGCCCAATATGTCAAGTGGGTTTAGGAATACTCAATTTCATAGAAGTCGACACTGTTTACTTACTGTGGATGATTCATCATTGCATGATATTCTAAACAATGTTTGTTTTTATATTGCATATTTCATAATAATTTTTATGCATCTAAAAAGTTTTTTTCTAATATAAACAAGATAAAAAATATTTATGTATATAATTTAAAAAATAACATAAATAAAAATATTTATATAATAGATATAATAATAATAATATTAACCAACAACTTTTTCTGTTTTTTTGAAGACAATGTGAGTTTGTCTGATTGGCTGTACAAAATTATCATCAACAATGCTAGGATGTTGTGGGTGGTTGTCAAAGTCCCTTTAAGGCAAGTCATTTCACTCGGCGGCCATCTTAGTTATTGTCCTTAGTGTGAATGGCTCTTAAGTCTATGGGAATTTTTTTTTGCATTTTATCACCCAAAATTTGTAAGTCAGATCACTTCAAAAAGAATCTGAGGTATGACTCGTGTCCATTATTTCCTGTTTTATAATACGTTTACATTGTCCTAGTTAATATGTTTCACTTGAAAACCTATTATGACATTTCATTTAGTCTTCAACCTCATTATCATGGGGTAACAGTAATTACAAAACAGTACCAGCTCTGTCACTCACCTTTAGCCAGCGGCAGGCCAGCTGCTCGTCACTTGAGGGCTCAGGGGAGTGCCGACCAATCAGCATCGAGGAGGGCAGGCGCAGGGGACCCTCTGCACCAATCGGCAGAAAGAACTGGAAACCTGGAGGAGGAGAGGTGCTGTCCTCGTGATACATGGTACTCTCGGATTCCTATGAGCAAAAGAGCGTATGTGTCAGTAATTCATTTCTGAATCATATCCGACTCATCTTGGTAGGGGAGTAGACGAGTAGTAGACCACCTCATGCCCGAACAAGCCCGAACATGTTCCCAAAGAAAGGGTTCAGATCAGGACACTATGTGAGACTGGTCTGAAATGAATTAGTGTGTAGGTGAATTGAATTATGGGATTGTGTATAAGGCAGTCTTTCTTCCAGCAGAACGCAGAAGAAATGTTGTCCACACCAAAGACTTTGATTCCTCCCAGTGATTTGAATCATTAGAATCTGTTCACTACAACAAACTCCAGACAAAAATTTTAGGGTCTGTTTACACCTGGTCACTTCATGCATTTTCTCTGATCACACAGCTAGCCGATCATGAAATGACCAGGTACAAATGCCCTCTGAAGTAGAGACCTGCACTCCCTACCGCGGGATCAGTCGCAACCGAGTGCGGCGCGGGACAAGATTTGATGGGTGAATGCGGGTGCGGGCGGTAAGATACTCATGTGTGCGCAGGTTGCGGGAGATTCAAATTATTTGCGGGACTCCCGCAAAATGGAAATATCTAAAAAATTAAATAACTAAAAACAAATAAACTGTTATTTATCTACTGCACAAAAGCAACAATGACAACTAAAATAAAATAAAATAAAAACGATTTACAGGCGCAAGGTCGGAAGCTAACTCTTATTCATGCGCAGAGCGCCTAGGCCTACCACACCGAGGCAAAATGTCTGAAGCGCATGACACAGGTGAATCGCTTAGTGCTACAGATATTAGTTCGTTATTAAAGAAAAGAACATACAAAACTACAACACCAAGCAAAGGAAAATCTGATATTTGGAAATGTTTTTCAGTAGTATGCGACAGCAATGGAAAGCACCTTCCTTTTGCGAGCTGCGACAAATGCAGCAAAAAACTCACATACAGCGGACACAAGTCTGGAACTTCAGGTCTGAAGCGACATGTGTGCACAGTTTTGAAAGGCCCAACTTCCCTGACGTTTATGGCAAGTCAGTCGAAAGTGTCAAGTGCACTAACAGATGTGAAAATTCGATGTGAAGGAAATGTTGCCTCATCCAACGACATTGTCACGAAATCTGAGTGAAAGGGCACAAACACTAAGAAGAGCTGTTGTCAATGACATGACCGATACAAATGTGAAATATGGCTGCGCAGTGACAACTGACACCTTGAGTGCGTCTTTAGTTCTGCCGTGGTCTGTAAAACTAAGAAACCACTGTGAGACAGCCAGGACTGACTGCATTCTCACTGAAATTGCATCAACTTGTGTGCAACGTCTGGACGAACTAATGTCGTCGAAAGGTTCAGCACTGGAATTCACATGCTCTACAAAATAGCTACATTCCTCAATCCCAAACTGCGTCAGTTAAAGATGATTGATGATAGTGAAAGACAAGCTATGATCAGTGCTGTCAAAGTGCTAGTTGATGAGGGGTTTGATGAGGGAAACACAGAGGAAAACCTACAACCGCCGCCAAAAAAGGCTGCTTTTCAGGACTTTGCAGAATGGAAGAATGCTGATGATACCATGGACAGCGACATGTCATTCGATTCCGAAATAACGAGATATTTAAAGGTCAAGTTGGGTGGATCAGAAGCACACGGGCCCAACGATGTCCTCCAGTGGTGGAAAAGACGATGTCAAAAATTTGCCATGTACTTTGCATTCCAGTGCACCATCGGAGAGAGCTTTCAGTATTTGCGGTCGCATACTGGAGCAGAGACGCACTAATCTGTAGCCCTCATCAGTGAATGACATGCTATTCCTGCATGGACACATTAAGTAGGCAATTCAGTTTATTTTTTATTTATTTAGCTAAATATTCAAAATTGGCCTATTGTGTTATTGAGGAATAAGGATAGTTTTTGTTTAATGTTTGGATAGGCATTGCTAAAGGCAAAAAGGGCTAACGCACATTCTTAAGCAGTATTAGGCCCTATAAATACTTTTCTGTTTGATCCGTGGTCAAATAAAAGTTTATTTTTTTTTTTTTTTCCATTGCAAAATTTTTTATATTTCTGACTGTTCTGACTGTATTTCTATGTTCTGAAAAGTTCCTTGTTCATGTCCATGTTCATCATTCCACTGAATTAAACACAAATAAAACGAAACATGTTTGTTTATTTTCCGTTTATTTTTTATGTACACTCACCTAAAGGATTATTAGGAACACCATACTAATACTGTGTTTGACCCCCTTTCGCCTTCAGAACTGCCTTAATTCTACGTGGCATTGATTCAACAAGGTGCTGAAAGCATTCTTTAGAAATGTTGGCCCATATTGATAGGATAGCATCTTGCAGTTGATGGAGATTTGTGGGATGCACATCCAGGGCACGAAGCTCCCGTTCCACCACATCCCAAAGATGCTCTATTGGGTTGAGATCTGGTGACTGTGGGGGCCATTTTAGTACAGTGAACTCATTGTCATGTTCAAGAAACCAATTTGAAATGATTCGAGCTTTGTGACATGGTGCATTATCCTGCTGGAAGTAGCCATCAGAGGATGGGTACATGGTGGTCATAAAGGGATGGACATGGTCAGAAACAATGCTCAGGTAGGCCGGGGCATTTAAATGATGCCCAATTGGCACTAAGGGGCCTAAAGTGTGCCAAGAAAACATCCCCCACACCATTACACCACCACCACCAGCCTGCACAGTGGTAACAAGGCATGATGGATCCATGTTCTCATTCTGTTTACGCCAAATTCTGACTCTACCATCTGAATGTCTCAACAGAAATCGAGACTCATCAGACCAGGCAACATTTTTCCAGTCTTCAACTGTCCAATTTTGGTGAGCTCGTGCAAATTGTAGCCTCTTTTTCCTATTTGTAGTGGAGATGAGTGGTACCCGGTGGGGTCTTCTGCTGTTGTAGCCCATCCGCCTCAAGGTTGTGCGTGTTGTGGCTTCACAAATGCTTTGCTGCATACCTCGGTTGTAACGAGTGGTTATTTCAGTCAAAGTTGCTCTTCTATCAGCTTGAATCAGTCGGCCCATTTTCCTCTGACCTCTAGAATCAACAAGGCATTTTCGCCCACAGGACTGCCGCATACTGGATGTTTTTCCCTTTTCACACCATTCTTTGTAAACTCTAGAAATGGTTGTGCGTGAAAATCCCAGTAACTGAGCAGATTGTGAAATACTCAGACCGGCCCGTCTGGCACCAACAACCATGCCACGCTCAAAATTGCTTAAATCACCTTTCTTTCCCATTCTGACATTCAGTTTGGAGTTCAGGAGATTGTCTTGACCAGGACCACACCCCTAAATGCATTGAAGCAACTGCCATGTGATTGGTTGATTAGATAATTGCATTAATGAGAAATTGAACAGGTGTTCCTAATAATCCTTTAGGTGAGTGTATATTCAACTGGGAGCAAGTGAAAAAAATAAGAGTAGCGGGCAGAAGCAGTCAATGTATTGAAAGAAAAAACGACTTACGTTTACCTGCGGGCGGGAGCGGGACAAAACATCAATATCGCGGGCGGGAAAAAATAACATATTTTTGCGGGAGCGGGACAGAATCTTGCGGGAGCGGGCGGGAAAATCCGCGCAGGTCTCTACTCTGAAGCGCTTTGGAGACGGATTTAAATGAAAGGCATGAAAGGTAAACAGGCCTTTAGATTCATTTACTGATCTGAGACAAAAAAAAAGTTAATTTTGGACCCTGGTAACACCAGTAACAGGCATATAATAGGCTTTAGAGTCATGTATTGTTCACTACAACAGTTTTGTTCAAAAACAATAAAGCTGTGGGAGAGTTACTCACTGAGGCCAGCAGAGGCGCTCTGGGGCTCCAGCTGGCCCCGCTGTCTATGGGAGAGGGTGGTGAGGGAGAGGAGGATGGAGACAGACTCAGATCCACAACTGTGGACGATGAAGAGTCTGACATGTCCTTATCAGCTGCATCTGGAGAGAAGAGAGGAGGTTAGTTTGTTACAGACTCTTTCTGCAGTTACATTTTTAAACCAGTACATGGCCAAAAGACTATCTAATCGGCTCCATCCGAAAACTTAGCAAGCTGACTTGTTGCCTTGCTGCCTCATCAGGCAATGACTTTTCAGGCAGTGTTTGTGCACGAATGTACCTGCTGAAACTGATTTCGAAAAGACTTCTGAGGCAGCATAACGGTTTAATGAGCTACAGCAAAATAGAGCAAGCTTTGGTGAAAACTAAGCAAATATTTAATTACTACGACAGTAATTTCTTGTTAAAAATTACATCAAAAGTGGAACACGTTGGTCAAAAATGTACATTTACACACAAACTGACCACCAACCGCAACTTTCAGATGCCATCTTTCTTTTTTAGCTCAACTGTCACAGAACACAAAGCACAGGATTGTGGGATATCAAAAGCAGCGAAGGATACATCTATGCTGCCTTCAAAAATCGATCAGATGAAGGTATCTTAGGAGACAGGAAGTGAAGGTTAGCTTTTTTGGATTTGGACGTGCCTTGATGCCTTCCTACCTTGCAATGCATCCTCCGAAGGCAGCATTTTTAAGATTTCGGACGCAGCAGTTGAGTCACTGAATCATTCATCAATGAAGCAACTAGTTCAAATCTGCTGATTTGTTAAGGACCTAAACAAGGTACTGACTAGGACTGTCGATGTAGTGATGTAGATGTAGATCTAATTTTCTCGATGCATCGATTACAAATCAATCGTGCTGTGTAACACAAGAATGAACCTCATTGGTTCTTACTGAAGCTCAATCGTGCTGCGTAACACATAAGAATGAACCTCATTGGTTCTTGCTGAAGCTCAAACGTGCTGCGTAACACGAGAATGAATCTCATTGGTTCTTGCTGAAGCTCAAACGTGCTGCGTAACACGAGAATGAACCTCATTGGTTCTTGCTGAAGCTCAAACGTGCTGCTTCACATGAGAATGAACCTCATTGGTTCTTGCTGAAGCTCAAACGTGCTGCGTAACACGAGAATGAATCTCATTGGTTCTTGCAGAAGCTCAAACGTGCTGCCTAACACGAGAATGAACCTCATTGGTTCTTGCAGAAGCTCAAACGTGCTGCCTAACAAGAGAATGAACCTCATTGGTTCTTGCTGAAGCTCAAACGTGCTGCGTAACACGAGAATGAATCTCATTGGTTCTTGCAGAAGCTCAAACGTGCTGCCTAACAAGAGAATGAACCTCATTGGTTCTTGCTGAAGCTCAAATGTGCTGTGTAACAAGAGAATGAACCTCATTGGTTCTTGCTGAAGCTCAAATGTGCTGTGTAACAAGAGAATGAACCTCATTGGTTCTTGCAGAACCACTCTCTGACGCCCCCAAATTGTCTAGAATCAAGTCGTTTTGAATTAGCAAAAATAGTTGTGAACCGAATCGATTCACTGTCTACCCAAAGATTTACACCCTAGTTTCATCTATATAGTGTAGTTTTGTAGTGGTTTGTGTGTTTGACTAACCAGGGCTTGTAGGCTTGTGCAGTGCCCGGGATATTCTGGCACGAGCAAAGTGCAGCGGGGCACAGATGGACGTTCTGAGCGTCCTGTCAGGGCCAGAGGGAATCTTCAAGTCCAGGGGCTCGTCCAGCGACAGCATGGCTTTAATCCTGAGAAAATCAAACCATATTATTGGACTTCACAGTGGCACCAACACTGACAGCAGTGATTTTGCAGTTTATTTTTTAGAAGGAAATACCCTTTCTCTCTCACACACACACACGCAGACACACACACACACACACACGTGCAGCTCCACTTCAGCAACTGTAAGTCATTTACATTTCTTTCTGCCAGACAGGTCACGCACACACAACTGAACACACACACACACACACACACACACACACACACAGACAGAAGCAGTTCATCACACTGCAGTCAAAACATGCAGAACGCATTACAGAGATATATAGATCTGAGTTCTTTGCTTTCCTTCATTCTTTTCCCCCGTCTCAGTTTCTTTCTGTGATGCAGAGGAAAAGTTGATGAAGAGTGGGCCTCTGGCTCCACATCCGTGGGTTATGTGTGTGTTTGTACAAGGGGGTCCAAAAGTCAAAGCCCACTAGTTAAAATTAGTAATGCACTAATATTAAAATTCTGGACGAGAATTATTTTCATGTTCGATGTTACAATTCTGTACTATTTTGTGTAAATAAAAATTGTAAATAAAATAAAATATAAAATAAAATATTTTCATGTTATGGTCTAAATTAAAATTCTGTACTATTTCTGTAAATGAAATGAAAAATAAATAAAACTTAAATCAATCTTTTTAAATGCTGATTTAAATTTTTACTTAAAATATATATATATATTTATTAATTTTTTTTTTTTTTTAAGCGTAATTTTGACATCACAAGGATATACATATTTAGATTAAAAATTACATTTTACAGTTATTCAATTATTTGTGTTATTACCATTAAGTGGTTGTTAGATGATGGAAATGGAAATGTTAAAACAGGGTAAAGGGATAGAGTAAAAATATCCAATACTGGCAAATATGAATGAAAAATATAAATATCAATTTATTGTGCATCTCTAGGTATTTTTATAAAAGCCAAAGTTTTATATATTTTTTCCATTATTAAGTATATGGACAATTTATGAGAAGTGGAAAAAGTGAGTTTCTATTGTTTATTTCCATGTGTAATTAAAATAAAAAAATCTACCTTTTTTTGGACCCCACTGAATGACTTCTCTCCTGCCTTGATGTGCATTACATACATATTCATCTAACCATATAATTATTTTCTTCCCTTGCACAAGAATGAGGAAATACAGTACCTCTAACACCCCCTCCCCCCACATTCATCATTGCCCAAAGTTGCCTTTTTCTTGCAGAGAACATTGCCTTAACTGTTAAAATGTTGATCTCCCAGCAAACACTTCTGGCTTTTCATGAACTGCTGCATGCGTTCTTTTCCTCATTCCTCTGATTCGCTCTATCTGTGATATTACGCAGTATTGCAAAAGATTTGAGTGTTGAAGACTTCCTCTCGCCTCCTCCCTCGCTCGCGCTCAGTCACTGGCATGGGGGTTTGTTTTCAATCTAACTTCTTCCTCGAGCTCCACCCTTACTTTCTGGGATTTATAGAGGCCTACACACTAACAGTGAGACATACTGCACAAACACCACAAATATTGCATACATTTCTGAATGTCGACTTCCTGGTCAGTCAGTTTCAACAGTTTTAAAATGGATTTTGAGTAGCATTTTGGGATAGCGCATAAAAATTGCTTGATTGAAATGTCAAGATGCGCATAAAAAATGTGCATAAAAACTCAACTGAGGTGGAGACATTTTTAATCCGATAAGAAGACATGCACATAAACTACGATGGAAACACACTTATCGAATAAATCCCTTAAAGCGCAAAAAAAAACAAAAAAAAACGAAGTGACTTTGCCTCAGCAGTGGATGGGATTGCATAACTGGACCAATTTCATCGCACAGCATCTCAAATGTTGGCTTGATCATTCTGAAATGCCTGAGCCAAAGTCTGTAATCAGAATGAATTGGTTTAATTCCCTCCAAGAAGCGTCTCACATGATTGCGTTTCCAAACACCAGGCAACTCAACGCAAGATAACATGACAGCGTTTATTCGGTTTCGTCTGCGCGCTCCTAGTCATTTATGATGTGGGAAAAAAAGAGTAACAGTTTCTTCCCCAATTGCGGCAACTTCCATTTTATTTATATGAAGTAGGGGTGGGCGATATGACCAAAATCTTATATCACGATATGAGTAATTTTATGATTTTATGATAACAACATATCAGTTATATAAGGTTTTTATAATATAAACATTTTTGATACCATAGACATTTCATAATTCTTGTCACTAATGTCAATATCACAAAAAAGTAACACTAGCCTAAACTAGTGAAAACATAAACAGTCAGTGATAAAATAAGAACAAATAAACTAATTACAAGCAATATAGGACAAAAAACTACAATAGAACAAAGACATAACTAAAACGGACCTACCTGAAAAACGTCAAGCGCTAAATAAGAAATGCTACATAAATTGTATAAAGCAATCAAATGTATAAAAAAAACAGTGTGGTCTTCACTGTGTAAATTAAAGATATATTTGTTCTTATTAAAGTGATTTAGTCAAGAGCAGTGAATGAATTTCTCTCTTTTGTTGTTTGATTAACATGAATGACAGACAGCAACAATATTAGGCTGCTCTCACTTTAAGAGCTGCCCGGATCCAATATACTGTTACACATGCTTTCATTTCTCAACTGATTATGATCATTAGGATACTTACAAAGACAGGCATTTTGACACACACACACACACACACACACACACATATATATATATATACACTCACCTAAAGGATTATTAGGAACACCATACTAATACTGTGTTTGACCCCCTTTCGCCTTCAGAACTGCCTTAATTCTACGTGGCATTGATTCAACAAGGTGCTGAAAGCATTCTTTAGAAATGTTGGCCCATATTGATAGGATAGCATCTTGCAGTTGATGGAGATTTGTGGGATGCACATCCAGGGCACGAAGCTCCCGTTCCACCACATCCCAAAGATGCTCTATTGGGTTGAGATCTGGTGACTGTGGGGGCCATTTTAGTACAGTGAACTCATTGTCATGTTCAAGAAACCAATTTGAAATGATTTGAGCTTTGTGACATGGTGCATTATCCTGCTGGAAGTAGCCATCAGAGGATGGGTACATGGTGGTCATAAAGGGATGGACATGGTCAGAAACAATGCTCAGGTAGGCCGTGGCATTTAAACGATGCCCAATTGGCACTAAGGGGCCTAAAGTGTGCCAAGAAAACATCCCCCACACCATTACACCACCACCACCAGCCTGCACAGTGGTAACAAGGCATGATGGATCCATGTTCTCATTCTGTTTACGCCAAATTCTGACTCTACCATCTGAATGTCTCAACAGAAATCGAGACTCATCAGACCAGGCAACATTTTTCCAGTCTTCAACTGTCCAATTTTGGTGAGCTCGTGCAAATTGTAGCCTCTTTTTCCTATTTGTAGTGGAGATGAGTGGTACCCGGTGGGGTCTTCTGCTGTTGTAGCCCATCCGCCTCAAGGTTGTGCGTGTTGTGGCTTCACAAATGCTTTGCTGCATACCTCGGTTGTAACGAGTGGTTATTTCAGTCAAAGTTGCTCTTCTATCAGCTTGAATCAGTCGGCCCATTCTCCTCTGACCTCTAGAATCAACAAGGCATTTTCGCCCACAGGACTGCCGCATGCTGGATGTTTTTCCCTTTTCACACCATTCTTTGTAAACTCTAGAAATGGTTGTGCGTGAAAATCCCAGTAACTGAGCAGATTGTGAAATACTCAGACTGGCCCATCTGGCACCAACAACCATGCCACGCTCAAAATTGCTTAAATCACCTTTCTTTCCCATTCTGACATTCAGTTTGGAGTTCAGGAGATTGTCTTGACCAGGACCACACCCCTAAATGCATTGAAGCAACTGCCATGTGATTGGTTGATTAGATAATTGCATTAATGAGAAATTGAACAGGTGTTCCTAATAATCCTTTAGGTGAGTGTATATATACACCGATCAGGCATAACATTATGACCACCTTCCTAATATAGTGCTGGTCCACCTTTTGCTGTCAAAACAGCCCTGACCCGTCGAGGCATGGACTCCACTAGACCCCTGAAGGTGTGCTGTGGTATCTGGCACCAAGACGTTAGCAGCAGATTCTTTAAGTCCTGTAAGTTGTCTCAATGCTCGATTGAGATCTGGGGAATTTGGAGGCCAAGTCAACACCTCAAACTCGTTGTGCTCCTTAAACTATTCCTGAACCATTTTTGCTTTGTGGCAGGGTGCATTATCCTGCTGAAAGAGGCCACAGCCACCAGGGATTACCGTTTCCATGAAAGGGTGTACATGGTCTGCAACAATGCTTAGGTAGGTGGTTCGTGTCAAAGTAACATCCACATGGATGCCAGGACCCAAGGTTTCCCATCAGAACATTGCCCAAAGCATCACACATCTGACCCAGTCGTCTAGCCATCACAATTTGGCCCTTGTCAAACTCGCTCAAATCCTTACGCTTTCCCATTTTTCCCGCTTCTAACACATCAACTTTGAGGACAAAATGTTCACGTGCTGCCTAATATATCCCACCCACTAACAGGTGCTGTGATGAAGAGATAATCAGTGTTATTCACTTCACCTCATAGTGTCATAATCATAATGTTATGCCTGATCGGTGTGTGTATATTGTGTGTGTGTATTTAACCGGATTTTTGTAACCGCGCGTATTTTGTAAGCCCAGGTCACACATGCGCATTTACATTTTTTTGCAGTATTTATATGTGTTGTAACCTAACTCGTGGCGAGAGATAGTTCAAAACTGCGCATGCATCGAACGCCTGTGTACGCGTACGAGTCAAAAGAAGTATACTTTCCAAGGCTGTGATTTCGACTGTGTGCGTACGCTCGTGTACGCATAAAAAAACAAAGTATACTTTGGGGTTTAGCTGTCACCAGACACACTCAAGGTCTCTCTTCCTCCGTTTCTCATTCCTTCACATCTGCAAGTGTCTGTAATTCTGGCCCTTTCCCTTTTTTTGTTGACTCACACCGAAAAGCAGTGGGTGATCATTCCTTTCCTACTTCTCTTTTTCACTCCCTCCTTCCAAATCTCAGTGATGCAATCCCATTATTTAGCCTGCAATCTCAGTGTCTGGCATGAGGAAGAGAGTCAGATAAAGAAAGAATGAGAATGGCGTGCTAGTGCCTTTCTAGGAGTCATGGATCCCCAAATACGATATATATAGTGCTGGGTGGTATATCGTTATTTTTAATAAACTATATAGGATGAGGCAATACCGTTTATACAGTAGTTTGATATTACGAGCGCATCTGAAAAATAGCAGAGGACACAGATTGAGTTGATTAAGCTGAAGACCCCTGATTAAAAAAACACTCTCTACCATTCATCCATAACAGGATGAGGGTGGAGAGCAAAACACAGCTAAATAATGAATCACTGATGAGGAAGAAACAACAACATCCTACAGAAGGCAATGAGCACCACATCGCTCCCTCTCTCTCTTTCTTCCTCACTCCTTCTTCACTTTCCACCCCCTGCGTCTGGCAACAGGACAAGGTCAACATAGCCTCCCCTCCTCTAACATTCTCTTTCCTTCTTCTCTCCTTCTCTCTCTCTCTCCGTCTGTCATCCAGACACACACACACACACACACATTCTTCTGGCCACAGCAGATTCACTCAATTTGTTTCCACTGCGCTTTTAAGTGTACATTAGAAATGCAAAGAGAGAGCCAAGCTCATAAACAATAACAAGAACCAGCTGCGGACCGAACGCGTCAATCGTGCGCAGTTTCTCCAGCGACATGGATCAGAGAGGAAGTCTGTGAGAAGGACGCGGCTGAGAATCAAATGGACGGTGTGGATTAAGTGCAATTCGAAATTCTTCAGCCATAATTTTCTCTCCTCTTGCACTCTCATATTTCTCTCTCTCTCTTGCTCGCACTGATTTTCCATGCCTTTCCTCCTCCCCTTGGATTGCTCATGATTCGTAAAGGCCTCCAGGAACTCTGTCCAACCTCAAACTCAAGCCAAAGGGGGGAGAGATTGAGAAAATAGAATGAGACATAAGGGTTGATGAAGAGAAAAAGGAGGGAGGGAGCTCAGGAATTCTGTTTCTTTTGGAAATGAACATATATTGCTCAATATAGCGTGATTTTATTGTGTAAAAGGCGTTCTTGTATAGGTAAAGTTTCGGACAATGTCATGAGGAACTAATGGAGACGAAGAATTTCAGAAGCAGCCATTGGTGGTTGGCGTTTCACAAGACAAGAATGTGTGGTTTCATCTCTCCTTTCTGCTTTCCTCACCCATTCTCTCCGCTGAACCCAACGAACCCCAATTCAAGTGAAAACCACATTATAAGTCAAAACAGAAGTATTACGAACACATCCCTGAAAAATCACAGTGAACAATGTCTCACGACCCACTGAAACATTCATACACATGCTCCCCCAGCCACACGCATTCAGCCACAATCTGTCTCTCATTCCATTCCTCAGACTCTCTGTTGTTAATGTTGCAGTTTGTTGCATCAGGACTGGGCTTGGCGTCGCACCGAGAACCTCCCAAAGTACTGCCATAACCACCATAGACACTGAGCTGGACTCGGCAAACACCCACATATT
The DNA here is from genome assembly GCA_039654105.1 of Coreius guichenoti. Lineage (NCBI taxonomy): Eukaryota > Metazoa > Chordata > Actinopteri > Cypriniformes > Gobionidae > Coreius > Coreius guichenoti. Next base: position 20,382,839 of record CM077192.1, read on the forward strand.
CGGATTAGCAATCATCAATATGGGTTTTTTAGCCCCAATCGTCAATATTTCCGTACATCTGCGATATATGTAAAAGTTAAAGGGATAGTTTACCCAAATATGAAAATTAGCCCGTGATTTACTCACTCTCAAGTCATCCTAGGTGTTTATGACATTCTTCTTTTAGACAAATACAATCAGAGTTATATTTAAAAATGTCCTGGCTCTTCCAAGCTTTATAATGGCAGTGAATGGCTGTTTTTGTTTTTAAGTCCATAAAAGTGCATCTATCCATCATAAAAGATATCCACACGGCTCCGGGGGGTTAATAAAGGCCTTCTGAAGCGAAGCGATGCGTTTGTGTAAGAAAAATATCCATATTTAAAACTTTAAAAACTAAAATAACTAGCTTCCGGTAGACGGCCTATGCAAGTCGACTTACGGCGAAAGAATAACCCGACGCGATATATGACGCAGGATGTAGGAGTATCGCAAGCTTTGACGCCTCTCGTGGTTCAAACAAATAGGGCTGGGCAACAAACTCAAGCTCCTCTTCTCTTATATCGAAATCCTCCTCCATTGCTCTTTAAAAATTCTTGTTTTAGACTTCTAATTCATGACCGGTGTTTTGTTTTGCTCTATCCTCTGCGCTTCTGCGTTCGTCAATATGCATGCGTCAGGTCAAGGGTTAAACTTTCTCCATAAATCGATGCGTACGGCCGTCTGTCGGAAGCTACTTATTTTAGTTTTTAAAGTTTTAAATATCGATATTTTTCTTACATAAACGCATCGTTTCGCTTCAGAAGGCCTTTATTAACCCCCTGGAGCCGTGTGGAGTACTTTTATGATGGATAGATGCACTTTTATTTTACAGAAATTGTCTTTTTTTTTTTTTTTATAAAAGCAGCTATGGCACACCACATTCATCAGAAGTGTAGTTTTAAATTATATTTTGGCCAAAGAATAGGCATATTCAACAAAATAGATTTTTTTCTTTAGCTTAATACAAGTGACCACAAGACAATGACAAAAACTATTTACATGCAAAGGTGAAAGACTTCAGCATATATGTATGCATAATCAGAACTGTGCATGCAGGAAACAGCACTCGCATGACGCAGAGGTTACCGGCTGTGTGACAGATATATTTATGGCAGGAGTTTCTCTCTCAAACCTTTCTCTCTCTGACTCCTCTTTCTTTTCTACATCTTTGGCCCCCATCACAGACAGGGTTTCCTACCTGCACTCTGTCTTCATCAAAAAACTGTCCATCTCATTCTCAACTGCTTGGGGGGGGGCTAAACCGGGGCTATTCAAAATTCTGACGGGGCTATAGCCCCCCCTAGCCCCGGTGTAGCGCCGTTACTGGGGTGAGTAAATCATGGGCTAATTTTCATTTTTGGGTGAACTATCCCTTTAATGGACCTTAGAAAGGGTAGACGCCATTTAAACTAGTTGGCGAATGCTAAGTTCACATACTTGTTTCTCCGAAAAACAATGCTACAGCCAGTTATTCTACTTTGAAATGTGCGTTCCGTGTCGGAATGTCCGTTTTTGTTTTGGATTGTGTGTTCCTGCACACTGCCAAATTGCCCAATAGTATTTCAGTTGGCAGAAAACAGCGTATTGTAGCCATGGAAGCCAGCAAACAAACTGGGTCAGAAAACGCAGATTCTATCCGACCTAAAAAGCCTCAGCATCCATCTAAAAATCTCTATGTCCAGAGGCTTATTAAAACGCGGATAAATCAACTCATCAACTTACAGTGTAAGGCTGTGTACATGTGTCCAGTGTCCATTGCGCTAATTCCTTTTGTGTGTCCTCAAAGTGGCAACCAGGGTTAGCGTCGAGTCTGAGGAGGAAGGGCAGGAGAAACAACTCTCTCCAATATTTTGAATTTGGACTGCAGTATCCATTTCAACCACTAGCTGTACATATTACATACTGCACCTTTAACTGTCACCCCCCCCCCCCTTTTTTGAGCATAGGCGTGAAAACTTAAATTGTTCATGAATAAAGTGAAAGCACGTAAAAGTGTAAAAATTGTTTAATGAAAAGATTAAGTTTACTGAAAAGCAAATGTACTTAACTAAACATGATTTTTATTTTATAAAAATATATTTTACTAAATCATTTCTAGAACTCAAAGCCATGTCTAAGAAAGTTGTGCTCAAAATTTGAAGTTGATATCACAAAAATCGAGCCTGCTAAAGGTTTTAAATACCGTTTCATGGTATACATAGCATAGCATGGTTACATAGCATGAAGTGGTTAAGAAAGATTCTTTTGATTAGCTACAGCACGATATCACAATAACACAGGATAGGATTTTTTTTTTTTTTACCCTAACATAAAAATAACATCAGGATTGCAACAAAAAGTGTATTGTATGATGTTGCGGAGGTTTATTTCACGATAATGGACTGCTGACTGTAAATTAGCCCCCTTTTCACACAGCAACTGAATAAAAAAATAAACAAACATGGAATATTTTAAAGGGTTAGTTCACCCAAAAATGAAATTCTGTCATTAATTGCTCACCCTCATGTCGTTCCAAACCCGTAAGACCTTCGTTCATCTTCGGAACACAAATGAAGATATTTTTGATGAAATCCGAGAGCTCTCTGACCCCTCCATAGACAGCAATTTAATTACCATTTTCAAGGTCCAGAAAGGTAGTAAAGACATCGCTAAAATAGTCCATGTGACTACAGTGGTTCAACCTTAATTTTATGAAGCGACGAGAATACTTTTTGTGCGCAAAAAACAAACAAAAATAACAACTTTATCCAACAATTTCTTCATGTCTGTGCCAGTCTTCTACGCTGTTGATGTAGTAAACAGTGCAGCACTTCCGAGTTAAGCTACGTCAGAACGCCGGCTTACCATTGGCTAATGCTGTTCATGTGAGCACCACGACGCATGCATGTGATGTTGATGCAGGAGCTAGCCAACGTAAACTGCGTAGGAGACTGACACAGACGAGAAGAAATTGTTGAATAAAGTCGTTATTTATTTATTTTTTTGCGCACAAAAAGTATTCTCGTCGCTTCATAACATTAAGGTTGAACCACTGGAGTCACATGGACTATTTTAATGATGTTTTTACTACCTTTCTGGGCCTTGAAAGTGGTAATTAAATAGCTGTCTATGGAGAGGTCAGAAAGCTCTCGGGTTTCATCAAAAATATCCGTGTGTTCCGAAGATGAACGAAGGTCTTACGGGTTTGGAACGACATGAGCAATTAAAAACATAATTTTCATTTTTGGGTTAACTAACTCTTTAACATGTGCAAAGAAAAAGACCGCAAGACGGGAAATGTGACTGCTAGAATATATTTGTGTGAGACTGAAAAAAGCGTGTTTTACAAAAATATTTGACGTGGAATGTCACGACTGACCAATCAGAATCAAGTATTCTAGAGAGCCGCGCAAAGTAACATGATATTACAGCATCTGGAACACAAATAGACTCCCCACCCACCGGCTCAGGTGTCCTCCGTTCACACCTGTAGCTGCCCTGACATGATTGTCACAAGTTATATAACACCAGATGGTCTCTGTTTATGACGGAGTCAAACCCATTTGGCCTTCAATATCTATTCAACGTTTAAGAAACTGGGTCAGACTGTCTGGATAAAACTTGAGCAAAATAACACACACACACACACACACACACACACACACTCACAAGCAATCCTAATGTTTTTCTAGAGGTGTGCAGATACATTTTGTGTCTGTCCAGATGCGCGCGACATGCCCGGCGGTTTTACCTGAAATGACGTTCCGTCGGATTCCGAAATACGTGACCCGCTGAGACGACTTGAAGCGCGCGGTCCGTTTAACGCTTAGATTAAAACGCCAGATGTCCTCATCAAAAACACTCCTGGATCCAGTTGACCATTTCTAACTCACGCGCAATGCGATATTGTTTAGACTAAAAAAACGTAAACTGTTCGTTTAATGTAAGAGCAGATAAAATTGTCTGGAAATATAATGTCAAGTTACGATAAATCGTTCCTAAATAAATAAATTTCAAAGGAGCATCGCTTGCTTACGACGCCTGTCTACTGTCTCCCGGCTTCTTCCTCAATCTGAAAAAGAGACGGAGGGAGAGGGAGGAGAATAAGACAGAGGGTGGAGGACATGAAGTGATGATTCTTTATTTTTTCCTCCAGATGTGGTCTCTCTCTCTCTCTCTCTCTCTCTCTCTCTCTCTCTCTCTCTCTCTCTCTCTCTCTCTCTCTCAGATATTACTGTATTATTCTCCCTCCATCCCGCCCTGCTGTGTGACCCCGCCCCCCATGGAGACGTAGCGTGAAGACGTCTGTCTCGCGTTGTGAAAACTCTCGACTTAGGTCGAAGTGTCATCGTGTCCTCAACTCAACTCTCATTTTGCTTGTGTGAAAGGAAAAAACATCCATGTTGCTTACTTTAAAGCCATTGATTTTAGTCTATAGCTGGATTTGTGCTCCGTCCGACAATTGTTAAGATGTTTCTGTGCAAATTAGCGAAACAAAATAGTATTTTAGGCTACTACATTCATACCATAATGCATATGAATGCTAGAAAGAATATGTTGTAGCTATGCCTTATGGTAATACTGGTACTTTTAGTACTTTTTTGTTAGTGTAAACATCCAGTCCTAGTCAGGGATTGGCTAATTCGGTCCTGAATGTCCTGCAGAGTTTAGCTCCAACCCCGATAAAACTCTGCTTTCGCCTTAGTAATGTGTTCGATTAGGGTTGGAGGTAAACTCTGCAGGACAGTGGCCCTTCAGGACCAAGTTTGCCCATCCCTAGTCAATAAAAGCGCCATCTGGTGGTCACTTGCAGGTAAAGTGGGCCATTTTTTGTTAAACGTGTAATTTAGATACCTAGATGTTTTTTTCTTTACCTTTCTTTATTACTTTTGTTAACTTTAAGGTCCAGCTATAATATTTCAATTCAAATACAGTTGATATGTGACCCTGGATCACAAAACCAGTCATAAGGGTACATTTTTTTTAAATTGAGATTTATACATCATACAATAAATAAGCTTTCCATTGATGTCTGAGGGTGCAAAAAAATCTAAATACTGAGAAAATCGCCTTTAAAGTTGTCCAAATGAAGTCCTTAGCAATGCATATTACTACTAATAATACATTTTTGATATATTTACAGTAGGAAATTTACAAAATATCTTCATGGAACATGATCTTTACTTAATATCCTAATGATTTTTGGCATAAAAGAAAAATCGATAATTTTGACCCATACAATGTATTGTTTGGCTATTGCAAAATATAATGTGTTATTTGCAAGATATAAACCAATAAACATTTTGAGGTCATGCTCTCTCAACAAATTTCTTTTCAGGTAAAGTGGGCCATCGCTGATTTATAAAAAAATATCCTGTATATTAATTAAAAACACATTATTTATTAACACATATTATCAAACAAACATATTCAACAAAATATTTAGCAAACCTAAAAGCATATGAGTAGAATTCACCAATTCACTCAATTCATGTGTAAAATTCAAAACAACTGATAGAAAATGTGTTGACATTAAATTTGATTAAATCTGAATATCAGAATATGGATGAAAATGAACTCTACAACATAAAATGGGACTATAACACATGCAACAGCAAACAGGCTAACAAAAATGAAATAAGAGGAACATTTAAAATGGTAACCATATTGTAAAACTTTTTCTGTTTTCTCTAAACAATTTAAATGGACTTAAATAGTGTCCATATTTTAAAGCTTTATATTCTGCATCTACAAACCCGATTCCAAAAAAGTTGGGACACTGTACAAATTGTGAATAAAAAAGGAATGCAATAATTTACAAATCTCATAAACTTATATTTTATTCACAATAGAATATAGATAACATATCAAATGTTGAAAGTGAGACATTTTTCATGCCAAATATTGGCTCATTTTGGATTTCATGAGAGCTACACATTCCAAAAAAGTTGGGACAGGTAGCAATAAGAGGCCGGAAAAGTTAAATGTACATATAAGGAACAGCTGGAGGACCAATTTGCAACTTATTAGGTCAATTGGCAACATGATTGGGTATAAAAAGAGCCTCTCAGAGTGGCAGTGTCTCTCAGAAGTCAAGGTGGGCAGAGGATCACCAATTCCTCCAATGCTGCGGCGAAAAATAGTGGAGCAATATCAGAAAGGAGTTTCTCAGAGAAAAATTGCAAAGAGTTTGAAGTTATCATCATCTACAGTGCATAATATCATCCAAAGATTCAGAGAATCTGGAACAATCTCTGTGCGTAAGGGTCAAGGCCGGAAAACCATACTGGATGCCCGTGATCTTCGGGCCCTTAGACGGCACTGCATCACATACAGGAATGCTACTGTAATGGAAATCACAACATGGGCTCAGGAATACTTCCAGAAAACATTGTCGGTGAACACAATCCACCGTGCCATTCACCGTTGCCGGCTAAAACTCTATAGGTCAAAAAAGAAGCCATATCTAAACATGATCCAGAAGCGCAGGCGTTTTCTCTGGGCCAAGGCTCATTTAAAATGGACTGTGGCAAAGTGGAAAACTGTTCTGTGGTCAGACGAATCAAAATTTGAAGTTCTTTTTGGAAAACTGGGACGCCATGTCATCCGGACTAAAGAGGACAAGGACAACCCAAGTTGTTATCAGCGCTCAGTTCAGAAGCCTGCATCTCTGATGGTATGGGGTTGCATGAGTGCGTGTGGCATGGGCAGCTTACACATCTGGAAAGGCACCATCAGTGCTGAAAGGTATATCCAAGTTCTAGAACAACATATGCTCCCATCCGGACGTCGTCTCTTTCAGGGAAGACCTTGCATTTTCCAACATGACAATGCCAGACCACATACTGCATCAATTACAACATCATGGCTGCGTAGAAGAAGGATCCGGGTACTGAAATGGCCAGCCTGCAGTCCAGATCTTTCACTCATAGAAAACATTTGGCGCATCATAAAGAGGAAGATGCGACAAAGAAGACCTAAGACAGTTGAGCAACTAGAAGCCTGTATTAGACAAGAATGGGACAACATTCCTATTCCTAAACTTGAGCAACTTGTCTCCTCAGTCCCCAGACGTTTGCAGACTGTTATAAAAAGAAGAGGGGATGCCACACAGTGGAAAACATGGCCTTGTCCCAACTTTTTTGAGATGTGTTGATGCCATGAAATTTAAAATCAACTTATTTTTCCCTTAAAATGATAAATTTTCTCAGTTTAAACACTTGATATGTCATCTATGTTGTATTCTGAATAAAATATTGAAATTTGAAACTTTCACATCATTGCATTCTGTTTTTATTCACAATTTGTACAGTGTCCTAACTTTTTTGGAATCGGGTTTGTATATTTTGCTCCTCTCATCTTTTCTTCACTCCACAGATTTATGCCTTAATGCCTCGTCTTATTTTCTGCTCTTTCTTTCCTTTCTTCCATCTCTGACTTGAATTTCCTAATGGCACATTCACTTCTGTTTTCAAAAAGTAGATTATACATGTCATAAAATAACCAGTGAATGTTAATTTATTTAATGAATTTGAATATAATTACTGAAGGTTAAAGGTCGCCCACTTTACCTGAATCCAACTGGCCCACTTTATTTAACACATTCAGCCAAAGTGGGCCAGCAAGATTTAAGAAAACTAAAAAAAATTCGTTTTGTTAACTGTAATAAACAACACAGGAGCTGCCACCAGTGTCATATTGCATCAACCAAAACTATTTTATAATTTAAAGAAATAGTGTCTCTTTAATTAAAGACCATTGTCATGCTCTGAAAGTGTAAACCCATTGAGCACAGTACAATCAAACTTAAACGGCCCACTTTACCTGATGGCCCACTTTAACTGCATTCACCCTACTGGCTAGAATTAAAGTCACCATGAAATCAAAATGGACAATTCTCATGTTCACGTTCTCATGACGTGTTTACTGGCGCGAGTGTGGGAGAACCTGTCACTCGCATGACATCACATCAATAGCGAACCACAATCTGATCAATTCCCATTAACAAAATCAAGTTTTTAATTTCTCAACTTCCATTTAATGTCGACTTTACATTGTTTTACCATGAAAAACATGGTAAGGCGGGTACTTTTCATACTTTTTGTTAAACATAGTCAATAAAAGCGCACCAAAGGAGTCACTCAACTAAGCTCTGTTAAAGTGAGTAGTCACTGGATTTGGTTCCTCTGAGCAAACAACTGAATCTTTCTTTTACAACTCCACTTCAGTTCGGTTACACAGAAAGCAGGCAAAGGTTAAAGGCCATCTGACTGGAGAAGGCAGCTGCTCCCAGTGCTGACGCTCGTGCAAATGCTTCGATGTCCATGAGTGCCGCCCCACCCCCAGACCCTCCACGGGCCCTCTTGCGTCTATCCGGGGGTATATATAGACTGAGAAGGGAACTGGACAGTCCTGGCAGTCAAAATGAGGCTCTTCCTCCCCTTCTGCTGCCTGCTGTCTCTACTGGCACTCACCACTGCAGGTAAGAAGTTTAAAAAAACTGGAATTTGAACACAGGTAGGCTGCTGCACTAAGAACTGCAATTGACTTCTGTATGTTAAGAGTGACTGGCTGTTTGTCTGGGAGAAACTGGCCTCAGGTTTAGCACAAGATAAAGACTGTAATCTGAAATCCTAGGTCAGATTGCTTGTCCTTGGTGAAGATGAGAGCTGCATCGGCGGCATGCTCATATTCATATAATGTATACCGAGAAGTGTTTTTAGAAGTGCGAGTGTGTTCTGAATCCTCAGATTCTAGATGGCATAAACTGTATGTGTAATGCCTGTGTTTAGTGGGCTTTCTGGGCTTGTATCAATACACAAAGCCCTGAAAAACAGGTTCTTTTGACTCACTTGAATTATGTAATTTATGAAAAAGTCACAACATGCACTCAGTCTTATACATATTAAATATTAACACATACTTATGGGTCAATGACAGATAAGATTGTCCAACTGTCCATGATAGAAGAAATGTAAAAATCTTTTTTAAATTAAGTGCATACTAAGTTCTTGAAATACTACTTATTCATGTTGGTTATATATGCTTTTAAAAGTTTTTAAATATGCCTTTAAAAAATATATACGTTTCTTTGGGAGTTGCACCATATGACAATTTACCTTAATCAACTAATCTCGCCTTGTTGTAAAAAATATTGGCTGCACTTTATTTTACTGTACGTGCACTATTTACCTAAGAAAGTACTGGTTAATATAAAGTAACTAGGTTAAGGTTATGTTTAGGGGTAGGTTCAAGGTTGGTACCTAGTTATTACACAGTTATTGTAATTACTATAGGGAACAGGACTGTAAAACAAAGTGCTACCAAAAATATTTTTTAAGAAACCCATTCACTTATTTTTTTCTGCATGTTGGTTTGCACAACACTTTTGGTCACACCATGTAACTTTAGACAAATGTTTTTTTTTTTTTAAATATAAATAAGCAGTGCAACATTTATTTATATAGTTATCTGTGCAAGAATTTTATTCTTTTAATTAGAAGAGGTGTATTAATTGTATGAATTGTTCGGAATTAATTAATAGACGCTTATTAAAACAAGACAAAAATTGAGTGCATAACATTAGCCATGTTTACACCTGGTATTAAGATGCGTTTTGGTCGATCGGATCACAAGTAGACGAGGGAGACACATTCGCGTTTACACCTGGTGTTTTAATCCGTCTCTTTTGTCCACTTTCAACCACTTCTGTCCTGATTTCTTCGAGGGGAGGGTCTACGGGCGGGTAAATGTATGGTGTTTTCTTTTTCAGATCTTTCGATCTAATGGACAAAATAAGCTTGCGCAATTTACATATGAACGCGAAAGGAGACGACGGAGAAACATACAGAGAGCATCAGCTTTCGTTTTTGCTCTAACAGCCGCAAGACCACTCCGAACACTGTGAGTGTGTGTTAGAAATCAAGAATGGTGAGAGAAGATTGTGCTTCAAACCAAACTTGGGTCTTTAGCTGACAAAGTTTAAATCCCGTCTGGCCAGCGCACTTCCCATTATGTTTACCCATTAGTTCAGTAGGCGGAGAGTAGGCGGTCTTTTGTGGCTGTTCGAACACATTTGACCACATGAGCGTTCACACTACGAAAGCAATCTGGTCGAATGTTTTTCCGACTACCTCTGGAAGTGGTCAAAAGTGGATAAGCTCAAAACGTTTTAGACCCCGTTTACACCTGTATTTAGCGGCGTCCACTTGTGATCCGATCGACCAAAACAGATCTTAATACCAGGTGTAAACAGGGCCATTGTCATCTCGGATGCATCAGAGAAGCTATTGGCACAAAGGCAGTATGCAGTAACAAAACAAATTCATACGTATGTAAATATAAATTATTTTGTCTTGTTCTCTAAAATTCCTATTGAATTCATGATAGTTGGATGGAATCTGTTGGTCAAAATTGCAATCAACTGTAAGGGAAACAGTTGATGGATTTCTTGTCTCTAAGTAGTAAAAGAAAGCAGGTTACTGAGGCTGTAGCTTCCTCTGGCTTGCTTTGAAGTATTATCCTTGTCTGTCCTTGCATTGTTCTTGTTCTCTTTCTGTGTCTGTACGGTCAGGTGGAAAGGCCTAGAGTGCACTATGAAATCAGACACTCTTCCTCGGGCGGTTGCGTGGTCATGCTTCACAGCTCCACTTACACGCCCCCTTGTACTTTCTATCCACATACACTTCCAGTCCACAGCTGCTGTCAACGGTACTGTCTCAATCACACTTTATTTCTGTCTTGCAGGCCTTGTAGGGGCAACCATTATGTTAACAGTAGGACTTAAAGCCTCTGTCCTGCCTACTGTATGTGGCCTGTTTTAGCACCTGGGGTTTTCCCTGTACTGTCCACTCACAGCAGCCAAGCATACGCAGACATTACTCGCAAACCAGAGTAAACAATGTTGCTATAGGAACAGATAGTTTTAGATAGTAATGACTTAAGTGTTACAAGAGGTTTTTGTAAGGTTTTGGATAGTAATGACTCAAGTGTTACTAGAGGTTTTTGTAAGGTTTTGGATAGTAATGACTCAAGTGTTACTAGAGGTTTTTGTAAGGTTTTGGATAGTAATGACTTAGTAAGGGTTTGGATAGTAATGACTCAAGTGTTACTAGAGGTTTTTGTAAGGTTTGGATAGTAATGACTCAAGTGTTACTAGAGGTTTTTGTAAGGTTTTGGATATTAATGACTCAAGTGTTACTAGAGGTTTTTGTAAGGTTTTAGATAGTAATGACTCAAGTGTTACTAGAGGTTTTTGTAAGGTTTTGGATATTAATGACTCAAGTGTTACTAGAGGTTTTTGGATAGTAATGACTCAAGTGTTACTAGAGATTTTTGTAAGGTTTAGATAGTAATGACTCAAGTGTTACTAGAGGTTTTGTAAGGTTTTAGATAGTAATGACTCAAGTGTTACTAGAGGTTTTGTAAGGTTTTAGATAGTAATGACTCAAGTGTTACTAGAGGTTTTGTAAGGTTTTAGATAGTAATGACTCAAGTGTTACAAGAGGTTTTTGTAAGGGTTTGGATAGTAATGACTCAAGTGTTACTAGAGATTTTTGTAAGGTTTTAGATAGTAATGACTCAAGTGTTACTAGAGGTTTTGTAAGGTTTTAGATAGTAATGACTCAAGTGTTACAAGAGGTTTTTGTAAGGGTTTGGATAGTAATGACTCAAGTGTTACTAGAGATTTTTGTAAGGTTTTAGATAGTAATGACTCAAGTGTTACAAGAGGTTTTTGTAAGGGTTTGGATAGTAATGACTCAAGTGTTACTAGAGATTTTTGTAAGGTTTTAGATAGTAATGACTCAAGTGTTACTAGAGGTTTTGTAAGGTTTTAGATAGTAATGACTCAAGTGTTACTAGAGGTTTTGTAAGGTTTTAGATAGTAATGACTCAAGTGTTACAAGAGGTTTTTGTAAGGGTTTGGATAGTAATGACTCAAGTGTTACTAGAGATTTTTGTAAGGTTTTAGATAGTAATGACTCAAGTGTTACTAGAGGTTTTGTAAGGTTTTAGATAGTAATGACTCAAGTGTTACAAGAGGTTTTTGTAAGGTTTTGGATATTAATGACTCAAGTGTTACTAGAGGTTTTTGTAAGGTTTTGGATATTAATGACTCAAGTGTTACTAGAGGTTTTTGTAAGGTTTTAGATAGTAATGACTCAAGTGTTACTAGAGGTTTTTGTAAGGTTTTGGATATTAATGACTCAAGTGTTACTAGAGGTTTTTGGATAGTAATGACTCAAGTGTTACTAGAGATTTTTGTAAGGTTTAGATAGTAATGACTCAAGTGTTACTAGAGGTTTTGTAAGGTTTTAGATAGTAATGACTCAAGTGTTACTAGAGGTTTTGTAAGGTTTTAGATAGTAATGACTCAAGTGTTACTAGAGGTTTTGTAAGGTTTTAGATAGTAATGACTCAAGTGTTACAAGAGGTTTTTGTAAGGGTTTGGATAGTAATGACTCAAGTGTTACTAGAGATTTTTGTAAGGTTTTAGATAGTAATGACTCAAGTGTTACTAGAGGTTTTGTAAGGTTTTAGATAGTAATGACTCAAGTGTTACTAGAGGTTTTTGTAAGGTTTTGGATAGTAATGACTCAAGTGTTACAAGAGGTTTTTGTAAGGTTTTAGATAGTAATGACTCAAGTGTTACTAGAGGTTTTTGTAAGGTTTTAGATAGTAATGATTTAAGTGTTACTAGAGGTTTTGTAATGTTTTAGATAGTAATGACTCAAGTAATAATAATAATAATAGTTTGTTACATTTATTTAGCGCTTTTCTGGGTACTCAAAGCGCTTTACATATAGAAGGGGGGAATCTCCTCAACCACCACCAATGTGCAGCATCCACCTGGATGATGTGACGGCAGCCATATTGCGCCAGAACGCCCACCACACACCAGCTGATTGGTGGAGAGGAGACCGAGTGATGAAGCCAATCAGTATATGGGGATGATTAGGAGGCCATGATGGACAGAGGCCAATGGGCAAATTTGGCCAGGATGCCGGGGTTAAACCCCTACTCTTTTTCTGAAGGACATCCTGGGATTTTTAATGACCACAGAGAGTCAGGACCTTAGTTTAACGTCTCATCCGAAGGACGAAAGTGTTACTAGAGGTTTTGTATGGTTTTGGATTGTAATGACTCAAGTGTTACTAGAGGTTTTTGTAAGGTTTTGGATAGTAATTTTCTTAAGTGTTACTAGAGGTTTTTGTAAGGTTTGGATAGTAATGACTCAAGTGTTACTAGAGGTTTTTGTAAGGTTTTGGATAGTAATGACTCAAGTGTTACTAGAGGTTTTTGTAAGGTTTTGGATATTAATGACTCAAGTGTTACTAGAGGTTTTTGTAAGGTTTTAGATAGTAATGACTCAAGTGTTACTAGAGGTTTTTGTAAGGTTTTGGATATTAATGACTCAAGTGTTACTAGAGGTTTTTGGATAGTAATGACTCAAGTGTTACTAGAGATTTTTGTAAGGTTTTAGATAGTAATGACTCAAGTGTTACTAGAGGTTTTGTAAGGTTTTAGATAGTAATGACTCAAGTGTTACTAGAGGTTTTGTAAGGTTTTAGATAGTAATGACTCAAGTGTTACTAGAGGTTTTGTAAGGTTTTAGATAGTAATGACTCAAGTGTTACAAGAGGTTTTTGTAAGGGTTTGGATAGTAATGACTCAAGTGTTACTAGAGATTTTTGTAAGGTTTTAGATAGTAATGACTCAAGTGTTACTAGAGGTTTTGTAAGGTTTTAGATAGTAATGACTCAAGTGTTACAAGAGGTTTTTGTAAGGGTTTGGATAGTAATGACTCAAGTGTTACTAGAGATTTTTGTAAGGTTTTAGATAGTAATGACTCAAGTGTTACAAGAGGTTTTTGTAAGGGTTTGGATAGTAATGACTCAAGTGTTACTAGAGATTTTTGTAAGGTTTTAGATAGTAATGACTCAAGTGTTACTAGAGGTTTTGTAAGGTTTTAGATAGTAATGACTCAAGTGTTACTAGAGGTTTTGTAAGGTTTTAGATAGTAATGACTCAAGTGTTACAAGAGGTTTTTGTAAGGGTTTGGATAGTAATGACTCAAGTGTTACAAGAGGTTTTTGTAAGGTTTTAGATAGTAATGACTCAAGTGTTACTAGAGGTTTTTGTAAGGTTTTGGATAGTAATGACTCAAGTGTTACAAGAGGTTTTTGTAAGGTTTTGGATAGTAATGACTTAAGTGTTACAAGAGGTTTTTTTAAGGTTTGCGATAGTAATGACTTAAGTGTTACTAGAGGTTTTTGTAAGGTTTTGGATAGTAATGACTTAAGTGTTACTAGAGGTTTTTGTAAGGTTTGGATAGTAATGACTTAAGTGTTACAAGAGGTTTTTGTAAGGTTTTGGATAGTAATGACTTAAGTGTTACAAGAGGTTTTTGTAAGGTTTTGGATAGTAATGACTTAAGTGTTACAAGAGGTTTTTTTAAGGTTTGCGATAGTAATGACTTAAGTGTTACTAGAGGTTTTGGATAGTAATGACTTAAGTGTTACTAGAGGTTTTTGTAAGGTTTGGATAGTAATGACTTAAGTGTTACAAGAGGTTTTTGTAAGGTTTTGGATAGTAATGACTTAAGTGTTACAAGAGGTTTTTGTAAGGTTTTGGATAGTAATTTCTTAAGTGTTACTAGAGGTTTTTGTAAGGTTTTGGATAGTAATGACTTAAGTGTTACAAGAGGTTTTTGTAAGGTTTTGGATAGTAATTTCTTAAGTGTTACTAGAGGTTTTTGTAAGGTTTTGGATAGTAATGACTTAAGTGTTTCAAGAGGTTTTTGTAAGGTTTTGGATAGTAATGACTCAAGTGTTACTAGAGGTTTTGTAAGGTTTTAGATAGTAATGACTCAAGTGTTACTAGAGGTTTTTGTAAGGTTTTGGATAGTAATGACTCAAGTGTTACAAGAGGTTTTTGTAAGGTTTTGGATAGTAATGACTCAAGTGTTACAAGAGGTTTTTGTAAGGTTTTAGATAGTAATGACTCAAGTGTTACTAGAGGTTTTTGTAAGGTTTTAGATAGTAATGATTTAAGTGTTACTAGAGGTTTTGTAATGTTTTAGATAGTAATGACTCAAGTAATAATAATAATAATAGTTTGTTACATTTATTTAGCGCTTTTCTGGGTACTCAAAGCGCTTTACATATAGAAGGGGGGAATCTCCTCAACCACCACCAATGTGCAGCATCCACCTGGATGATGTGACGGCAGCCATATTGCGCCAGAACGCCCACCACACACCAGCTGATTGGTGGAGAGGAGACCGAGTGATGAAGCCAATCAGTATATGGGGATGATTAGGAGGCCATGATGGACAGAGGCCAATGGGCAAATTTGGCCAGGATGCCGGGGTTAAACCCCTACTCTTTTTCTGAAGGACATCCTGGGATTTTTAATGACCACAGAGAGTCAGGACCTTAGTTTAACGTCTCATCCGAAGGACGAAAGTGTTACTAGAGGTTTTGTATGGTTTTGGATTGTAATGACTCAAGTGTTACTAGAGGTTTTTGTAAGGTTTTGGATAGTAATTTTCTTAAGTGTTACTAGAGGTTTTTGTAAGGTTTGGATAGTAATGACTCAAGTGTTACTAGAGGTTTTTGTAAGGGTTTGGATTGTAATGACTTAAGTGTTACTAGAGGTTTTTGTAAGGTTTTGGATAGTAATGACTTAAGTGTTACAAGAGGTTTTTGTAAGGTTTTGGATAGTAATGACTCAAGTGTTACTAGAGGTTTTGTAAGGTTTTAGATAGTAATGACTCAAGTGTTACTAGAGGTTTTTGTAAGGTTTTGGATAGTAATGACTCAAGTGTTACTAGAGGTTTTGTAAGGTTTTAGATAGTAATGACTCAAGTGTTACTAGAGGTTTTTGTAAGGTTTTGGATAGTAATGACTCAAGTGTTACAAGAGGTTTTTGTAAGGTTTTGGATAGTAATGACTCAAGTGTTACAAGAGGTTTTTGTAAGGTTTTAGATAGTAATGACTCAAGTGTTACTAGAGGTTTTTGTAAGGTTTTAGATAGTAATGATTTAAGTGTTACTAGAGGTTTTGTAATGTTTTAGATAGTAATGACTCAAGTAATAATAATAATAATAGTTTGTTACATTTATTTAGCCCTTTTCTGGGTACTCAAAGCGCTTTACATATAGAAGGGGGGAATCTCCTCAACCACCACCAATGTGCAGCATCCACCTGGATGATGTGACGGCAGCCATATTGCGCCAGAACGCCCACCACACACCAGCTGATTGGTGGAGAGGAGACCGAGTGATGAAGCCAATCAGTATATGGGGATGATTAGGAGGCCATGATGGACAGAGGCCAATGGGCAAATTTGGCCAGGATGCCGGGGTTAAACCCCTACTCTTTTTCTGAAGGACATCCTGGGATTTTTAATGACCACAGAGAGTCAGGACCTTAGTTTAACGTCTCATCCGAAGGACGAAAGTGTTACTAGAGGTTTTGTATGGTTTTGGATTGTAATGACTCAAGTGTTACTAGAGGTTTTTGTAAGGTTTTGGATAGTAATTTTCTTAAGTGTTACTAGAGGTTTTTGTAAGGTTTGGATAGTAATGACTCAAGTGTTACTAGAGGTTTTTGTAAGGGTTTGGATTGTAATGACTTAAGTGTTACTAGAGGTTTTTGTAAGGTTTTGGATAGTAATGACTTAAGTGTTACAAGAGGTTTTTGTAAGGTTTTGGATAGTAATGACTTAAGTGTTAATAGAGGTTTTTGTAAGGTTTGGATAGTAATGACTCAAGTGTTACTAGAGATTTTTGTAAGGTTTGGATAGTCATGACTCAAGTGTTACTAGAGGTTTTTGTAAGGGTTTGGATAGTAATGACTCAAGTGTTACTGGAGTTTTTTGTAAGGTTTGGATAGTCATGACTCAAGTGTTACTAGAGGTTTTTGTAAGGGTTTGGATAGTAATGACTCAAGTGTTACTGGAGTTTTTTGTAAGGTTTGGATAGTCATGACTCAAGTGTTACTAGATGTTTTTGTAAGGTTTGGATAGTAATGACTCAAGTGTTACTAGAGGTTTTTGTAAGGTTTGGATAGTAATGACTCAAGTGTTACTAGAGGTTTTCGTAAGGTTTGGATAGTAATGACTGAAGTGTTACTACAACATTCTAAAGGAATTACTAATTATTTGGATCAGTATTCCAAAGTGAAGATTGTGGTAACCCACTAGTAATGACTACTAGTAGTACTACTACTAGTGAACTGCCACGTTCAACTGAGCGCTACTTACTAATTCATTAATCAGAGTTTCTTGATAATAGCAGTTACTTGAATGTTAATAGTGCGTTACTCATTTGTTCCTAGTTATTCATTAATGTTACCGACATTATCAATAAAATTAGCTCTGATTTGTGGCTGTGCAACTTTTGAAACTTGCAGTTATTTGTGCATTTCTATTGGTCTTTAAGAACAATACATACAGAATTCATCTGGTTCAGATTCCTCTTAACAATTCCTTAATGGTTCCATTAATAATTATTTTGAAGAATAGAAAAAATAAATTAAATTTTGTCAAAAAATTGCCAATGTAATTTAGATAAATTGAGAAACTGCTCAACTATTTCACAAGTGTTTGTGATTCACTAAAAAGAACCAGATCATAAGATAATTCGCTCAGGAATTGGACTTCACTGGTCGTGCTGTATGTTTTTGATTCACTAAGAAGGACCGAATCATAAGAGTCATTTATTCATAAATCGGACTTCATTGATTGCACTATATATTTAGGGCTGGTTAGTAATGCAGCGAACTCAAAGTATTCGGTGGAACAAAAGCTACATTTACATCCACATATTTTTATGTGCATTTTGGGATATTGCATTAAAAATGCTAGATGACGGCAAAATGCACATAAATTATAAAAATGCACATTACGCACTCAAGTGAGGCGAAAAAATGTTTTTATACGATAAGAAGGCATGCGCATAAACTACGATGGAAACACATTTACCGAATAAATCCCTCGATGCGCAACAAAAAAAACTAATGTGACTTTGCCTTAACAGTGGATGTGATTGAATAACTGGACCAATTTCATCGCACAGCATCTCAAATTGTCTGAAATGCCAGAAGCCAAAGTCTGTCGTCAGAATGAATTGGTATAATGACCTCCCAGAAGTGTCTCACATGATTGCATTGGGTTTTGCCTAGTGACCACAGCTATCTTTGAAAAATCACTCCTGTAGACACGACCATCACTGTGTGGTGGTAGAGTAAAATAGAGTAGTTTGGCAGGAGGAAGTCATTGGTATCAAGAAAGGAACTTATAGCTCACAAGCTGAACCTCAATGTCATTTTAGCAGAGAATAACAGAGAAACTCTTTCTCAGCGTACAGGCTATTTGTGTCATGGTGAAGACCTGGGACTTGGGATCGAGCACCTGTCCATTCCTGTCCTCACCTCAGAACATGCTGTTGAAGGGGGATGGGCTGGTCTCCGTCACATACAACTTAAAAAATGCAGATGATTTTATATATATATATATATATATAGCCTATAAATATATGATTTAGTTGGTTTCATATTGGGGTAATTCATGATAGAGCAGCTCTTATTGTTGCTCTCCAGCCATTGTCTAAAAAAAACGATGCATGTGTGGGTTTAATTAAATCAACATGGCAGAATATGACACTGAGCAGAATATGATACTGAGCTATTCAACTCATTATAAACTAGTATCACACTGTCTGTAGCTCATAACAACCAGCCTTTCTACCTATTTCAGTGACATTTAAATAAAGACCTCATTATGTGGTCAAATAAATCAAAGTACAGTAGATATCATTCCCTCATCTGTTTTCTTGTAAGTATTATTTTGCATTATGTTAGCATTGTGGCGATGATGTAACCATAAACATGGACTAGTAAAGATATGAAGCTAGCAGTGAAGAGTAACTCTTATGACATAACATGGCCTTAGGTCTTCAAAATTATTAGCACACTCATGGTTGCGTGGATGACACTCTTACACTATGTCTGTGGCCTAAATACAGCTCTCCTGGGTCTCTGAGCGTGTGTATAAGTGTGCAAAACATATCACACTTACACTGACCACAGCCAATTCAATCAATTAGAGACTTCTAAGGAACACACAAGCCTGTCAAGAGAGAATTTTTACAAGCAAGTGGTCAAATGCCAAAGGTGGAAGATGTTTATCTGAACTAACTATAGCCAATCTGGTGCCCTCTGCTGTCAGCACGATTTTGAAATGTTGCTTAAGTGTATCGCTAAGACACTTTCCCCTAGTTTCACAGACAAGTCTTAAGCCTAGTCCCAGGCTAAAATGCATGGTTGAGCTGTTATAACTGAAAGCAACTTGCACTGACATATCTTAAAATATAGAGAGAAACCTATAGGGTTCTTGACTCAGTTTTAAAGAACTCTTTATGCCAAAAAGGTTATATATAGGGAGAAATGTCTTAAATTATTGCATAATATTAAATTTTTCTCTAGTGATAAATTATGTTTACGAGCTGTTTAATTCATCAAATTGAATAAAAATGAAAAATGAATTAAAACAAAATTAATTAATTAAAACTAAATCCATAAAATGACTCCATGATACAAAGGTTCTATATATGAACAGCCTGACAGAACCCTTTAAGGTTCTATATAGAACCTTTTCTTCTAAGAGTGTAATTTGACAAGTCCTTTGAATATGCATTTTTTACACTTTAATATTCTAATGCAGTTGTAACGTATAGGCATATACTATAGCACAATAAAAAATCTTCATGAATTGCATTGTAGGCCACTGAAATGGCTATGAACTGAAAAAACTTCTGCAACAAAAAGTCTGCAACAAATTATACCAGAAAACAATATTAATCTACAAATTAATGCACCAATATTTACAATATAATGACTGTTTGCACGAAAGCAGAGCTGTACTTTTCAGTGGAAGCTTTTGACATTAAACCTAGAGGTGGAAATCTTGGTACAAAGCCGCCATGCTAACACCCTTATCAGAGCCGGAGGACAGTATGAAAAATAAACCTTGCTCTGATGATCCATGAACAGAAAGGACTTGGCGTTCTCTTCTCCTGCCAGCTCTGCTCCCTATTTCAGGATGTGATTCACATGAAAAGCATTTAGCTCTCATCAAGAGCATTCATCGCTGCATGAATCACAGACATGGGTCATCACCACAGACTTGCATATTCGCACCAAAGCAGCCTTATAGCAGCCAAAGTTATGTTGTTCAAATCCATAAACCATGGTATTACAGCTATAACATTTTAAAATATAGTTTTTTACATGATTTAGGACAGAAACCATGGTTGTGTTTTGTTTAGTTACTGTGACGTTGTAGATGATGCTGTCTAAAACACAGGATGCTAAAAGCTAATGCTAATGTTATATACCTACAATGTGAGATACTTTTCTTCAGGAGAAGTGATGTTATGTGGAGGGCAGTGATGTGAACCAAAAATATTCTTCCGAAAACAAAAAATCGGTTTGCACTTCACTGTGACCAGAAATGATGCTAGAGCAGCAATATTTAAAATGTGTTAGTGTGAAATATCGTGAGGTGACTTGCTGCTGAAGAACTGTACTATGCCAGCAGCTACAGTGGGGAGAACAAGTATTTGATACACTGCCGATTTTGCAGGTTTGCCCACTTACAAAGCATGTAGAGGTCTGTAATTTTTATCATAGGTACACTTCAACTGTAAGAGACGGAATCTAAAACAAAAATCCAGAAAATCACATTGTATGATTTTTAAATAATTAATTTGCATTTTATTGCATGACATAAGCATTTGATCACCTACCAACCAGTAAGAATTCCGGCTCTCACAGACCTGTTAGTTTTTCTTTAAGAAGCCTTAAAGATTTAGATTCTGTCTCTCACAGCTGAAGAGTACCTATGATACAAATTACAGACTTCTACATGCTTTGTAAGTAGGAAAACCTGCAAAATCGGCAGTGTATCAAATACTTGTTCTCCCCACTGTATCACCCTGTAGCCCAAGACTGTTTGCCCACTGAAGCTAAGCAGGGTTAAGCCTTGTTAGTAACTGGATGGGAGACCTTCTGGGAAAACTAGGTAGCTGCTGGAAGAGGTGTGATGGGGATACTATACTGTAACAAGCACCGTCCTTCAGATGCGACGTTAAACTGAGGTCCTGACTCTCTGTGGTCATTAAAAATCCTTGGATGTCCTTCGAAAAAGAGTAGGGGTGTAACCCCGGCATCCTGGCCAAATTTGCCCATTGGCCTCTGTCCATCATCATGGCCTCCTAATCCTCCCCATATATACTGATTCATCACTCCTTCTCCTCTCCACCAATAAGGTGGGAGGAGATTCCCCCTTTCATATGTAAAGCACTTTGAGTGCCAAGAAAAGCACTATATAAATGTAACGAATTATTATGACTGGTTTATGACCTGTAAACACAACACCTTGAGTAGAATACGAAATCAGTTACCCAATTTTTATTAGTGAAACCGGATATTAAGTTTTCGAAATGATAATTTGGAGTTTGGTTTTGGTGATTCAGTAAAAAATTAATTTTTGGGCATCACTAACTTGTAGATAGTCATTTTTGTTACCATTGGGTTGTAATAATTTAGATTCATTTATTTGACAGATGCTTTTATCCAAAGCAACTTACATTGTATTTAAGGTACACATTAAGGTTATTATTTCTTGCTTTCCCTGGGAATCGAACCCTGAAACCCTGTTTGAGCAACAGGAAGGCATGTATGCATATATGATTTATACTTCATAATGTGTGAATGTGCGGAGTTATATTCCATCACATATTATTTAATTTGATTGTTTCCCTTAGCAGATGCAGTGGTGTCTGAGACTGAGCCGCTTGTGCCGCTCCAGCTAAAGTCTGAAGGCGAGCTGTTCAACTGCTGTGATGGCACAGAGGATATCAGTCAAAGCTCCTCCAATGACACTCCTGCACCAAACAGACCTGTCTGCCAACCCTGTGGCACCAGTGCACATATTGACACCGCAGCCAAAGATGTCAGCTCTAATGAGGACAAAGAGGATGAGGTTGTTTCAGAAGAGAAATCTGAAGAGTTGAGTCAAGAGGAGGCCTCTTCAGAAGAGATATCTGAGGAGGAAGAACATGAAGAGGAGGCAGAAGTTGAGTTAGAGGCATCCAATGAAGTGGTGGAGGAGGAAGTTCTTGAGAAGGCACATGATGTGGAGGAGATCTCAGAGGTAGACAGTGATGTAGAGGCACAAATAGTTGTTGAGGAATCTGTCGAAGAGGAGATTGAGGAGGAGGTGGTTGAGGAAGAGGAGGGTCTTCAGACTGAAGATGATGCAGGTGAGGAAGAGGATCTTTCTCAGACTGAAGAAGAGGTAGTTGAGGAAGAGAAGGTTCTTCAGACTGAAGACGAAGCAGGTGAAGAAGAGGAACTTTCTCAGACTGAAGAAGAGCTAGTTGAGGAAGAGGAGGGTCTTCAGACTGAAGACGAAGCAGGTGAAGAAGAGGAACTTTCTCAGACTGAAGAGGAGGCAGGTGAAGAAAAGGGAATTTCTCAGACTGAAGAAGAGGTAGTTGAGGAAGAGAAGAGTCTTCATATTCAAGATGAGGGAGGTGAGGAACAGGTGGTTGAAGAAGAGGCAGAGGTGGTTCCTCAGCCTGAAGAGCTATTGAAGCAAGTGGAAGAGAGATCAGAAGAGGTAGCAGAGGAAGAGGACGTAGAAGAGCAAGCTCTAACAGAGGAAGAAGGAGCTCCTGATATTGAACCAGAAGCCTTTGTAAAAATGGTGGAAACAGAAGAGGCTGAGGAACTCGCAGCAGGTGTTGTTGAGGAGGTTGTTGAATTGGCCCAGGAGGCAACCGAGGAGCTTGTAGAAACAACTCCAGAACAAATTATGGTCCAAGAAGAAGTTCCTGCGCCTGCTGAAGAAGTAACAGTGGAAGAATTATCAGATGATATACCAGCACCCAAAGCATCTGCCAAAGGTACAGTATAGTTCAGTCAGCATGAATAATAATTGAACATTTAATGTTAATAAGATAAGAGAATGTCTAATTGTTGAATTGTAATCAGTTTTTTTTTTTTATCTGCTAAAATTTAGAAAAAACAAAGCAGCTTTGTGTTGGTCATTAAAGAAAATCTGCAAGACCAGCTTGAACCCATTGCGAAATCTGTTTGGAAATCTTTTGTCCTCCTGCTAAATTCTCAATAGTGTGGATTCTTGTAGAAATGACTGGATTTTGCCCAAGAAAATTCGCTGAACAACAATAAATGTGACTGCACCTTTGCCGCTGTTCGGCCAAATAAATTAACGAATTTTAGAAAATACTTTGATTGACAATATACAGTGGAACATTTTTTTGCAAAATTTCACAGAATTGTTACTAATGTTACCTTTACTCAAATTTAAAATCTAATATAATAAAGAGCTTCAGAATAATCACAAAGCTTCTGGTTATAGTGGAAATAACCAGAGAGAAGGAGCTATGTTGTTCTCCCGTCATTAGGGGGCAGGGTGGGACACTATTGTAAAAGTCAGTTCCTTGTGCTTCTCCACCTGATACTTTAGTCAAAGGTATCAAGAATAAACCCACCACCAAAATAACCTAACAGAAATAACCCTTAGCACAAGTCCAATGCCGTTCATAACAATATGTTCTCTGGCCTGCATGGAGGACAGTTTTGTAATGGGGAAGAAATGTTTCAGATGCTTTTAATAGTACAGTGAGTGTGTTTAACTGCCTCCAAATAGAGCTGATGTAGATGTTGCAGTAGATGGTCCCAAAATGACAGGTGTATTCTGTTTTGGAGCCAGGTTATTATTATTGTCAACTAAGATGAAAATAAATAAATAACGAAAAAATGAAAACTATACAAAAACACATTGAGAAAAAATTGAGAACTGACAAGTCTGTCTGTATGGTAGAATACATCACACTGATGGCAATAATAAGTCTGAAAAAACTAAACCAGCACCAAACCATCACTAACCATTAATGGTCTAAGCTGGTCTTTTTTAGCTATTAGCTGTGCACTTAAATCAACAAGCAGCGCATTGAGCTGATACATTGTTTCCTGTGATTGTGATTCTAGTGTAAATACAGATGCAGCTTCTTTCCTCAAAGATCCTGTGTACATCAGATGTAAATTTAAACTGTGGAAATGTTCTGTTGATTCCACAACTGATACCTTAACTACATAGAATGCCACTGAAATGAAAATACATAAAAACAAAATATTTCCATAAAATAAAAACCAAAAGTAACTATTTAACTAAAAAAATGAAATGTAAAGTACATTTAAAAAATAGCATTTAGAAAAAAATGAAAATGCAAACCAATAATAACCTTGTTTTGTGGATGCTATCCACATGAAATAAAATGTTATGATGATATAAGATTCAGGTTTTATGCTGGCTATTTTTCCTTTGGCAGTGGCGGAAACAACCCCCTCAGGTCCTGCCGCAAGAGATCGGTCTCACATTGAAGAGACGCTGCGTCTGGTAACAGCTGAACCTTCACGGGAATATATCGGTGAGTCATGTAATGAAAATAAAGAGCAAATTATGGGAAAAAAAGTATTACCTCCTAGGCTGTACAGTATGTACCACATCAGGCCATTTATGTCTACATTAACCAAACACATTTTAGCTTGACCAAAACAATTTTGCTTATCACATTTTTTGGTCACACCTATAGTGTGAAAAATCATAAGCAATTAATTGTTTCAAGAATGTATTGAACTTTCCACAATGTGGTAAAAAACAATAATTAATTTAATATTTTATTTATTTATTTAACTTATTTAAAGAGATAGTTCACCCGAAGATGATTACTCACCATCATGTTAATTACATTACATATTAATTACTCACCATCATGTTGTTCCAAACCTGTAAGACTTTCGTTCATCTTCCGAATACAAATGAAGATATTTTTAATAAAAATCCCTCCATTGACAGTCTACAACTTTGATGCTTCAAAAAGTTCATAAAGAGATCGTAAACATTGACATATAAACATTGATCAGCGAACATAAATAGAAGCTTAACCAAACCTGCTTGACACACAAGAATGAACCTCATTGGTCCTTGCAGAAGCTCAAACGTGCTGTGTAACACATGAGGATGAACCTCATTGGTTCTTGCTGAAACTCAAACGTGCTGCGTAACACATGAGAATGAACTTCATTGGTTCTGGTGGAAGTTCAAACGTGCTGCGTAACATGAGAATGAACTTCATTGGTTCTGGTGGAAGTTCAAACGTGCTGCGTAACACATGAGAATGAACCTCATTGGTTCTTGAAGCTCAAACGTGCTGCGTAACACGAGAATGAACCTCATTGGTTCTTGCTGAAGCTCAAACGTGCTGCGTAACACAGGAGAATGAACCTCATTGGTTCTTGCTGAAGCTCAAACGTGCTGCGTAACACACGAGAATGAACCTCATTGGTTCTTGCTGAAGCTTAAACGTGCTGCGTAACATGAGAATGAACCTCATTAGTTCTCGCACGTCAAGCAAACATGCTTTAGCTTCTGTTTACCATAACTGATGTGTGAGTTGATGAATGTTTATATGTGAATAAAAGCCTAAATTAAATCTGTTTATCATTTAAAGTGATCGAGTCTCTTCAGAAAATTTTGACTAAACTCAATTCATATGGATTCGTTTTACGATCTCTTTATGAACTTTTTGAAGCATCAAAGTGGTAGTTGCGTAGCTGTCAATGGAGGGACAGAAATCTCTCAGATTTTATTAAAAATATCTTAAATTTGTGTTCTGAAGATGAACGAAAGTTGTACGGGTTTAGAACGACATTGTGGCTAAATGTTAGTAAATGATGGTAAATGATGACAGAATTTTCATTTTTGGGTGAACTATCCCTTTAATATCTTGAATCTTCATTGGACTATTTATGTAATTTATATAGCAATGTCTATAATGCAAACTAAAATCCATCCCCAGAAAAAACAAGTTCATTCTGCTATTATTATTATTTGTTTCTATATACCTTACTGTCATGATTTCATCAACTCTAACTCTCATAGATGCTCTAAAGAAGCTGCAGCATGTCTACCACACTGCGATTAAACCCATGGAGAATGCCTACAAATACAATGAGCTCAGGCAGCATGAAGTGTCAGGTGAACAGATGTTTTACATCATTCCAGATGACTGCTTTACTTCCACAAAAAGTGTCAAAATGAACACTGTTTTCTTCACACTTATCAGATGCAGAGATCACCTCTAAGCCCATGGTCCTGTTCCTTGGTCCTTGGAGCGTTGGCAAGTCTTCCATGATCAATTATCTTCTGGGTCTTGATGAAACTTCACAACAGCTTTACACTGGTAACTCATCAGTCATTAAATGGATGAATGTACAATGAAAGAACCACAATAAAGAGCTGTAAATATTAGTTCAACATACAATGTCTCCATCTCGCTCTCTTTTGCTTTCTCAGGGGCTGAGCCCACAACCTCAGAATACACTGTCCTAATGCACGGTGAGAAGATTCGCACCGTTGAGGGCATTGTTATGGCTGCTGACAGTTCCCGCTCTTTCTCGCCACTGGAGAAGTTTGGTCAGGGGTTCCTGGAAAAGCTGGTGGGAATCGAGATGCCGCACAAACTCCTGGAGCGTGTCACATTTGTGGACACACCTGGAATCATTGAGAACCGCAAACAACAAGAGAGAGGTGAAAAGAAAGCACTGACAAAGACACTAAATATATATAGAGTGTCTGATATATGCAAGAGGATATTCAGAAAAAAATGCACATCTGAACCTGAATTGAATATTGTTACACAGTCTGGCTTATTAGAAGTAGGGATAGTGATCTTGAAGAATTTAACCATTTCTGTTCCTTAATGGTTCCATTAATAATTCTTTTAGTACTTCTAAGGAAAACATATTTGGAAAAAGAAACGAAATTCCATTTCCGAATTATGAGATAATTTCAAATCAATTACATTTGAAACAATACTTGCAAAAATACTTTTTAATGACAATTTTTAGCATAAATGCAATCGAGTAAAAAAACAACTCTATTAAACAACAATACTAAACAAAATACTGTTCAAAGTTTGAGGTCAGTATGATTTTACTTTTTTAATAATAGCCTTCTTCAGCAAGGATTGATCAAAAGTGTAAAACATTTATAATGTTATAAAAAATGTTTATTTTTAAATAAATCTATTTATTTATAAATAATCTATTGAATGTTCTATTAATTCATCAAAGAATTATGTAAAACTGTATCATGATTTCCACAAAAATATTAAGCAGAACAACTGTTTTCAGCATTGACAATAATCAGAAAAGTTTCCTGAGCTGCAAATCATCATATTAAATGATTTCTGAAGGATCATGTGACACTGAAAACTGGAGTAATGATGCTGAAAATTCAGCTTTGACATCACAGGAATAAATTACATTTTAAAACATATTCGAATAGAAAACAGTGATTTAAACTGCAATAATATTACTGTTTTTTTACTGTATTTTTGTTCAGTCTTGGTGAACAAAAGAGATTTAAAAATCAGTCATACAGACCCCAACCTTGAACGGTAGTGTATTTCTTTAACTACACATTGTTATATGAACAACCAGTTAGTAACTAGTTAGTTGTGCATGTTTGACTCATTAAAGTAATTCTTTTGGGAATTGGACTATACTTGTTGCGCTGAATGCATTTGATTCACTAAAATAACCATTTCGTATGAATCATTCGTTTGAGGACAATGTTGCTAGTGTTGGCCGCGATTGGGAGGGTTTTGAATAGCAATTTGAGCTGTTTTTGTTACGCAAACCTGGAAACCCTGACAATACTTCACTGGTTGCACTTTTAGTTTTCACACCATAGATTCACTGGTGTTTCGGTGCCACTGAATACATTGTTTTCAGAGTATTTTAGTACCGTATTCCCTCAGCATCTGCTAAAGAGTGCGTTTTTCTAAAAGAACCATTTCTGAATAAGAATCAGAGATAAAAGTATAACATTCTGCCTTTGTCCTTTAGGGTACCCCTATAGCGAAGTGTGCCAGTGGTTTATCGACCGTGCTGACCTCATCTTCCTGGTGTTTGACCCCACCAAACTGGATGTAGGATTAGAACTCGAAATGCTGTTCAGACAGATGAAGGGACGCGAGTCGCAGATCCGTATCATTCTCAACAAGGCTGACAGTCTGACAACCCAAGACTTAATGCGTGTATATGGCGCCCTCTTCTGGAGCATGGCACCCCTGATTAATGTAACAGAACCCCCACGCGTCTACGTGAGCTCCTTCTGGCAGCAGGACTACAATCCTGACACCAACAGAGACCTTTTTAAACGTGAGGAGATCTCCTTGCTGGAGGACCTAAATCAGGTGATTGAGAACCGCCTGGAAAACAAAATCGCCTTCATCCGCCAGCACGGCATCCGCGTGCGCATCCACGCCCTCCTGGTCGACCGCTACTTGCAGACGTATTATGAAAAGTTGGGCTGGTTTAGTGATCCACAGGAGGTTTTCCATGATATCGTCAGTGACCCCGACAAATTCTACATCTTTAAGGCCATTCTGGCCAAGACCAATGTGAGCAAGTTCGACTTGCCAGAACCGGAGGCATACCGGGACTTCTTTGGAGTGAATCCTCCCAGTGGCTTCAAGCTCCTCTCCTCATACTGCAGCTGGTCAGGGGGATGCCTGCTGGAGAAGATTGAGAAGGCCATCACGGATGACCTGCCGGCTTTGCTCAGCAGTTTGGCAGAGAAAAGGGAAGCCAAGGCAGAGGCAGCTGCAGAAACCAAGGAGAAACCCCAAAACCGCTGGCGGAGACAGTAAAGAACGGAACGAGGGTTTATTTTCTACCTGAGGCACAAATCAGTCTGAGGGCACCAAAGCGTTGAATGAATGGATGGATGAGAATAACCGTTATGAATAACGGTTATAAATAAAGCAAGGAAGGGAGAGAGTAAAAGTGACATAACATTTGTGAGATTCACATCACAGAGTTAAACACAGAGACTTTTACCAGTCTGTATAAAACAGACTTGAACGAAGGGAATCAGTGTCTTCTCTCTGTTATTCTTTTTCTTCCTTGTTTTAATTGAAATCAGTTTGCAAAACATTATTTTACTTATTTATACTATGTTCCGAATAAATAACATGTCATAATATTATTTATTTCTTGTTTGAATGTTGTGTGAATATGCTATATGTGGTAGAAAGTTTATCTTGACTTCATTACTTCAGTTCCACTTGTACATATTGATCATTTTCCTTTGTACAATTCACTGGTATGTGAGTTGTTGGTAAATGAAATGAGAATTTCTAGCATTACATGAGTTCGCTCACATTACTGCATGTTAATACTGTGGTGACATGAAATTGTTTTTGTGGCTATTGATTTACACAATATGGAAATTAAGCTGGATATTTAAGTCAGTAAAATACCTAAATAAGTGGATGAATTGTGAGACAAATGATAATGATTTTTCACTTCAAAATGTAGAACATAAGAGGACCCAAAATGTCCACTAGATGGCGTAGCATATCATTAAACTGACTGCAATAAAAAGTTCAATGCAATAACCCAAGTATGCCGTTTATGTAATTTATCAGTATATTTGTTTTGACAGGAGCAATCTATGCATTTATCTATATATAAATAAAAATTCAAGAAGGCAATTTGTGTAAAACATTTATACACATGAAAGCAAGTATTTATGACTCACATAGAAGGGTTAAAATTGTAAATGTTGAAATATCTGCAATAAAGTTGTAGCCTGAGTATACAACTGATAAGAGTTTAATTGAGTTTTGCACTAAATACTGTGTTGCTAGTTATACTCTTGTTTGTTTAACAATCTGCAGCTGTGTTTTCTGAGTAAGAGACTAGAAGTGGCCACCAAGAAATAAAAGCTGTACATGCATGACGAATCCACAGCCTGGTGTTGGTCAAATTCCTGAACACACTCTTGTGTCATAAACTTTCCCGTCTGACACGACACAGCATGTCTCCGAAACTGGACATGATGAATGTCTGACACAGGAAGTGCGGGACGATTATCACTTGGATGTAACTTATCTGATAGATCAAAGGTCAAGACACACCCAGAATCTTAGCTATGTTCCTAGGTGATGCTGGAACATACAGACACACACACTTATGGTTTACCTAAATGGGAACATACCATTCATACTATACTTCTATTGTTTTTAAGTAAAGTGAATTAAAAATACAGCAGATTAAGAATAACCCTGACAACTTTTTCATGACTTTGGCAGTCTTTCGTAATTACTGGATAATGATTTTTTTTAAAATATAATTTGACAATTTGCACTTACATTTCGATTCAGTGAAATATTTTAGAGTTTGGAACAATAAAACAATATACATTCATTATAATAGTTCTCTTTACTTTTTAAGATTGCTGCTACTTTTCTAGGCCTGTAAATCACACTTTTTTTTAATGTCCACATATTTCCAGGGTTTTATGACTGTGAAACCATGAAAATATATTTTACTGTATGTTTTTTTTTCTTACCTCGTATACCTTTTACATTTGAGGTCCACATAAAAAAAACTTTGGTCAGACTTGACACCACGTTCTGATAAGAATAAAATAAAAATAACAATAAACAGTTAAGTTACATAGGTATTGAAATGTTAGTACACTCAAAATATCATCTTTCTTTTCTCATACTAACTTATTTACCACAGTGACAATTATGAATTACTCAAGGAATAGGTCAAATTCAGTTTCCAGCTAATCTATAGACTCCGAGAATAGATAGAGACATAATTATACTCAACTTGCCTGTTCTTTTTATGACATCACATAGGCTCCCATAAAAATGAGTTGGTCAGATTTGACACCACATTCTAAAAAGAATAAAATAAAGTTATATACGTTTGGGAATGTTAGTACACTCAGTATATCATCTTTCTTTACTCATTACCACAGTGACAATTATGAATTCCAGCTAATCTAGTCTCCTAGAATAGATAGTTAATTATACTCAACGTACCTGTTCTTTTTATGACATCACATGGGCTCCTTGCCTACAGAACAGTCAAACTGGAGTCTGAAGAAGAGTTCTCGTGCGTGCGCGCCTCCGGTAAAGAGCCCTGCGTGCGCGCTCTCCTGCGACTTGCCCCCTCCCCTGTATTTCAACACTGTAGTTAAGTTGTCCACCCCACCGCACGCCCACAACCATCTTTTCCGAGTGTGCTCAGCAGAACATGGTGGTGGTGCTCGTGAACGCAGCGCCCAACCAGCGGTGTTCAACTCCTTCCTGAAGCCGTTCGGCTCTCACGACACCGCCGTTCCCTTCAACAGGCTCGTTCAGACGGGGAGGAGAACCGAGAGCGAACGGAAGAGGACGCAACGCGACACAGCTGCGGTGCGTTCGGCTGGCATGAGCTTGCCTACGGGAAAAAAAGCGGACTTGAACGGAGTTTTGGAGGAATGCTAAACAGACAAAGTGGGGATTAAAGAGGCGGGTAATGTTGGAGCATTGGCGTTGGATTTTAAGCAATGGAGTGTGAGATCTCATTCTTGCTCTGAACTCCACGAGTGTTGAACTGCCAGCCCGATCAAACGACTAGAGGCCTGGGGGGAAAAAAAACTTTCGTCTTCATTTTGAACACTTTGCATTGAAATTATTTGAGATTACCTCCAAATAACTGGTTAAAAGGGATGACATACAAACAAGGATAAACTTAACTCCAGCACACTTTGACTTGTCAGAGTTCCTCGATGTCATCAGTATTTTCTTCTTCTTGGAAGTTGAAATCATAAGTATTATTCGTCTTCTGGAGTTGGCAGATATGCACAGCCGCGTTGCACCCTCACGCGAACGGCTGGTGTCATCTGAAGCTGTCACGACGTCAGCGTGAGCTTGGAAGTATTTTAATGCGCTTTGAAAGCTGGAATATTCACGGTTGACATCCGGAGTGTGTGTTCAGGAAAGAACGGGGCTCCTCCATGGGAATAGGCCGTCTTCTGACCCTCGACAGGGGCAGAAGTGGGGCAGTAACGGGATATGCACCAGTTTTGACGGAAAAAGACGGGCAGCTTTAATGTCTTACCATCAGGCGTTTATTTTTTCCTCCGTTTACGGGATATATCGGACGATTCTTGCTTCTTCGTGATGCCAGAACATAAGGGAGTACGTTGTTAGAGATTTTTAAATAAATTTTCTGTGATTTTTGACAATATAAAGGGAAATGCGGCGCGTTTAAAAAAAAGTTCTCACAGAAATTGCCGCCTTTTAACAGCTAATACTCTTTCGACAAATAGCAACCGTTAAGTTTTGAATTCGCTGATTTATAACTGACATTTAGACCGAAACCGAGTACAAGAAATGTGTAAAATCTGGCATTTGGAAACATGACACATAAACTTGTATTACCTTTGCATGTCATTTGGAAATGGAAAGTAAATTCAAACATTGTCGAGCATTGGAGAGGGTGTTTGAGGGACAGTGTTGAATGGATTAAAAAAACTAATTTAAAAACCGTTTCAGAACACCCTATGTGAACCAACCTCCCACATTTTAAAGGATACTTACTTTTGGTGTATTAGATGCGAATTTAAAACGATGTGCTCAAAGGAGGCTGAGCGGATGACAGTGCGTCAGTCTCTCGGAGCAAAAGTGCACACACGCGCGTTCACGCGCCCCTGAGCCATAGAATATAATGGAATTCGAGTGCTGACGTAATCCTAGCACGGATAAGGAACTGCTCAAGAGTCCAAGACGGTCCATCTTCATAGTGAGTGCACTTGGAATTTCGTTCTGGCTGGACCCTTTTCAAATACAAACTGTGTGTGTGTGTGTCTTGTTTTTTTTTTTGTTTTGTTTTTTTGTGCTCCTAAGAATCCATGTCAAGTCCCACTTTCTCTGTACTGTCAGCAGTAGGTGATATGTGATAATTAAAAGTCAATTGTTGTCTCACTGCCATGGCATTGCCAGAGCAGCACCAGCCACTACACGAGACGGAGGTTAGGTGTGATAGTGAAGGGGGAGCTGTTACTGTGCGGATATCCGACAGCCGTGATCAACAGGTGGGTCCAGACCAAGAGGTTGACCCTGGAGACATGGGCTCCTCCAAACCCTGCAAATACAGCATCTCGTCAAGCTGCAGCTCAGGGGAGTTGGGTGTTCCCAGGGCTGTGATGACTCGTTTGAGCAATCCGAGAAGAGTGCCGCAGCTGTTTGAGAGGTCTGCCGCACAGTGCTGGGACCCCAAGTTTGACTCGCCCACACTAGAGGAGGCATGCAGGGAACGTTGCTTCCCACAGATGCAGAGAAGATTCCGCTACATCCTGTTTTACCTGGCCACCGCTGCGCTGCTGTGGGGGATTTACTTTGGGATCAATAGCACCAGGTGTGACCCTACAAACTTCCTGGTTCCCACAGCAGGGTTTCTTGTGCTGTGTCTTCTCCTCCTCTGGTTTACGTTCTCAAGACTGTATGCGCGATTCTACAACCATGCCTCCTTCCTCCTTACAGTGATCATGTTTGGCATCACCCTGGCTCCCCAGACGCAAACCGCTCTCTTTGC
This sequence comes from Coreius guichenoti, assembly GCA_039654105.1. NCBI lineage: Eukaryota > Metazoa > Chordata > Actinopteri > Cypriniformes > Gobionidae > Coreius > Coreius guichenoti. The sequence goes on from CM077192.1 coordinate 20,416,381, forward strand.
TCTTTTTGATGCCCAGAAAGCAGGCAATCAGTCACTACTACCCGCTTCTCAAAATGCTCCTTGTATATCACCAGTTGGGACATTTTCACTCTGTATGGAGGTGCTGCTTTTGCTGTACAGTGTGTTGCATTTGCCCCTTTATGTGTCGGTGATTCTCGGCCTGCTGTATTCTGTCCTCTATGAGGCTTTAGGTTGGCTGCACCTTGCTCAGTTGGATGGTAGTTATGTAGGTTCAGGGGCGGGAAGTTCAGACTGGCGTACTCTGAGCTGGCTTGGCCCAGGTAAAGTCCTGCTGCACCTGTGCGCACACGTCATTGGCATCCACATATTCATTATGTCCGAAGTGCGCTCTCGGAGTACCTTTCTCAAGGTAGGTCAGGCAATCATGCACGGGAAGGATCTGGAGGTTGAAAAGGCGCTGAAGGAGCGGATGATCCATTCCGTGATGCCGCGGCTGGTGGCGGACGAGCTGATGAAGCAGGGAGACGAGGAGAGCGAGAGCTCAGGGAAACGATACAGCGCAGGTACGTGCTCCGTCGCCACTGCAGCTGCCGCGACCTCGTCCAGCCCCAAAAGCAACAAACGTAAGAAGAACTCTATTCCTCGTGGACAAATAATTTTCAGGCCCTTCAACATGAAGCGCATGGAGCCAGTCAGCATCCTCTTCGCCGACATTGTGGGATTCACCAAAATGAGTGCCAACAAGTCTGCCCATGCACTGGTGGGACTGCTAAATGACCTCTTCGGCCGCTTTGACCGTCTTTGTGAGTTGACCCGCTGCGAGAAGATCAGCACTCTAGGAGATTGCTACTATTGTGTGGCAGGCTGCCCTGAGCCTCGCCCCGATCACGCATACTGCTGTGTGGAAATGGGGCTTGGGATGATCCAGGCCATCGAGCAGTTCTGCCAGGAGACGTCGGAGACCGTGGACATGCGTGTTGGCGTGCACACTGGCACCGTGCTCTGTGGCATTCTGGGAATGAAGCGCTTTAAGTTTGACGTCTGGTCCAACGACGTCAACTTGGCCAATCTTATGGAACAGCTGGGCGTGGCGGGAAAGGTGCACTTGTCGGAGGTCACAGCAAGTTTTCTGGATGACTGTTATGAGAGGGAGGATGGACGAGTGATGGAACGTGCCGGGCACAGTGTTACTGATCAGCTGAAAGGTAAGACAACATTTTTTATATATATAATTATAATTTTTTTTATTTTTATTATTATTATTATTATTAATACAATTTTATTTTATTTTTTTTTTTTTTTTTGAACGTCTACACTGGGGTGCAAAAGTCTAGGGAAAATGCTTCTGATTTGCATGTTTTTTAATAAGTGAAAAATTTAATTGAGAATGAACATTTCAGAATGTCTTAGTATTTAGTTTGTCCAATTTTTTTTTTGACAACAGCACTACAGCTTCATGAGTTCCCCAAGATGGTTCAAAAGTAATCTGATCGGATTTCAGCTATCGGATTGGATCAAATCTTGAAAAAAAGGATTTTGAAATCAGACTAGATCACAAAATTCAATCTCGGTTTTGATCTGGATCAAATCATCAGTTTGTGTTGTTCAAAACTTTTTAGTAAGATTAGGATACTTTTGATCCCAAAAAATCAGGATTATCCTACTAGAAGGGTGGATTTCAGGAACAATTTAAAATGAAAAACAATTACAAAACTTTTTAAAACTGGTCAAAAAATACAACATTTGTATCATGTAATATACACACACATAATTTTTATTTTGCATTTGATAAGTTTAACTGATCAATTACTAAGTGATAAATTAGAAGTAGACATTACACCTATTAAGCCTTTTGGTAGCCTGCTGTAAAGTAAAAAAGAGATTTTGGCATCATAAAATAATCTCCTAACAGCTGTAAATATCAAACAAAAATATTATATTTAATTTGAAGTGGTTTTTTTTATCACTGTTTGTAAACTACATTGGCATAATCATAAGAGATGAACTAGTCAAAAGTTCTTTGCGAGCAAACTCAAAGTTTCTTGGGTGAATGCTAAGTGAAACTTTTCTGAGAGAACGCAAAAGCATTGAAATTTTTTTTTTTTTTTTTTCTCCCATCTTATATTTTTTGTCCATCACCATGTCCCTTCAGGGGCTTCGTAGAGCACTAGTAATCCAGATTTGGTAATCTGAAAAAGGTGTGTATCTGGATCAGGGTGATCCAATACAATTTTGCTGTGAAAAACCGGCACAAAAGTAAAATGGATTACCTGATCCTGGATAGCAAAACATGGGATTTCCAAATCCAGATCATAAACTTTTTGAACAACTGGCCCCTGATGATCATGTTATCCAGTGTGATTTGAGATGGAGCCAATGAGCATCTTGTGCTTCAGTAAAAAACAAAACATATCCACATTTTCTTAAATATCCCAAATACTACTTCATATTCTAAAGTTTCTTTTACTTTAAATCCTAAAGCTATTTATTTTTCAGGTTTTAATTTCATCGAGTCACAGATTTGCTATGTCAGACTTTTGCACTCCAATCTATGACACTTCAGTACTTATTGCATGTTGTTAAGCTGTGTGTATTTGTGTCGTTCCCTACTTCTTTTATTAGCTGCCGTTTCCCAACTTAGCTGTGATGATGATGAAGATAAAGATGATCGTATTTTATTTTGCAACCTGTAGTCATGTCCTCTCAGGACTCTGTACAAAGGGCTGCGACTGTTCTCTAGTTTTATTGCACCCTCATATAATCTCTTTAGTAATTTAACTGTAGTGAAACTATGGGAAAAGATGATTGTTTTTGACTTTTTCTGCAGTCAGTCATGTCCTCTCAGGACTCTGTATAAAGGGCTCCAATCACAGTCCAAAATTAACACTTGCCTACTGCCAAATGCTAAAAAAGCAGCATTTGGAGCATAATTTTAACCAGTTGGTTGGTAAATTGGTAAAGGAGGAATATATATTTTATTTAATATAGTAAAGTATTTTTTATAAATTAAAAAAGTAAAAATAATTACAGTTGGTAATATTTCTTCTGTTTTCCAATCACTCGTCATTGCCAGGTGTGGCAAAAAGCTAATTTTGGCTGCAGATCTTTTTACTTTCGTTGCGCCCTCATATAATCTCTTTTGTGTCTTAATTGTAGACGCTGTCATTGAGGGCTTGTTGTTCATCTGTAGCTCTATTGTATCGCTATTGTTGCTCTTTTCATTGTGGCCTCTCTTTGTAACAGTCACCACACATTCACGGTTCTGCTTTCTCAATAACATCAGTGTCTATATGAACGCCTGCATCCAGCAGAGCTGTTGATTTAAAGTCGTAGTGACAGACACAAGCAGAGGCTCTATTTTTTTTTTTTTTTTCTCCTTGTCCTTCTCTCAGCCTCTCTCCCAACCCATGTCCTTAATCTGAACCCTCATTTTGTTCCCTAACTGAACCTTTCTGGATCTCCTCCCTCTTTATCAGCTTACATCCCTTCAGACATCCTCTTGTCAGTCTGAATCATTACAGTACACCAACTTTGTAAACCCAATCGTTATGGTTTAGAAAACCGGTCCTGTGTTTCACCAGCAGTGTTGTTGCAGCATCTTTAGATTCGTTCCTTGTTGATGACAAGGGTCCTGGTTCCTAAAAGTCATTGAACAATTGGTACACAAGTCCATTCCAGCTCAGACCCATCTCCAGCTCAAAGTAGACTAGTAAGTTCTGTACTCCCTCTGTAAGATAAAAGGAAGTGAAGCTTACGTTTATGGACCTGGTGGTCTCGCAAATGGCCCTCTGCCTTGGTGCCAGTCATGTCACCCCATGTGACCGTCTGATTCCAGTGGGTGGGTACTCGCGGTAAATCAAGAAAACGAGATTTAAACAATAAGACTAACTGTGTTGAGCTATATAACAGTGATTAGTTTTCTGTCGATGAATGTATCCAAACAGTTGCTCACCTGTCTAGTAAAACACATAATATATTAAAGCGTCTTTGGTGTTTCCATGGTTTCTACAAAATAAAACCGGAAATCGAGGGTAAAGCGGGTATGATGTCATTGATAGCCGACGCACGGACACGGTCCGTGTCCTGGTTATAATTGCTGATTTCACTGGATTTAAACATTCTTTGAAACATTTGGGATAAAGTACACAAGTCAACAAAATATATAACATTGTTTTAGTGGTTTTTGGATAGTTTAATCCAAAAATCTTACATATTGTGCCTTTAAGATGCCCAAATTTAATAACATACATGATATTATGGAGAATGTTATCTATATATATTATTTTTCTTTTAACATGTACACTATATATGTTTTTGAAAGAAAGTCTCTCATGCTTACCAAGGCTGCATTTATGTTATTGAAATATTACAATTTAAAATTGGGATGCCCGATATATTGATCACCATATCGGTATTGGCCGATATATGTTCATTTGTAATGTTATCGAACTGATAAGAAAATTTGGCCGATATATTAAAGCCGATACATGAGGATTATTTCCTTCAGCTGAGACACTTCAGATGCGCACTGTTCGCCATGATGGTTTTGAATTGCTTGAAATATGATTGGAATCACTTCAAAAAAGGAAAATATACAGTTAATGTGCAGCGCAAGTCTGCAGATAGGCTACATAAAATGTATAATATGAACATTATAATTGTGTGCTTGGAACATGGATTTAATGGTGAGACCTTTGTTTTTGTAATCAGGGTCTCAAAAAGTATGTATAATTTGGATTCAGATTTATCGGCCAATATATCGGTTATCGGCTTTCAAATATAAAGAATTATCGGTATCGGCCATATCAGTGCATCCCTAATTTAAAATAATTTTCTCTTTGAGTATATTTTAAAATGTAATGTTTTCCTGTGATGTCCATGATTCTAATATGGTTTGCTGCTCAAGAAACAGAGGAAAGCGCAATGCTTATTTTTTTCAGGATTCTTTGAATTAAGTTCAACAGAACAAAAATAGAAGTCTTTTGTAAAATTTGAGCAGTAGTGTATGTTTGGATTTGTGTGCATGTTTGACAGGATTGTGTGCAGGTGTATTTTCATATTTGCATGTGCATGATTCATCAGTAATCCGCTCCACCGCTGTGCTCCCACACTGTGAAACAAACAGACCTGTGAATTATCACTGCAGCACATTGAGCCTAATTAGAAACCAATTATATCTGTTTATTTCCTCCTGCCTGTTTCACTTTTGTATGAGGATCCTGCAGTCCTCTGTCCCCTGTGCACACACTGCCCACTGGGACCCCAGACTACGATTTTATTTATTAATTCTAAATGTTAATGTTAGTTTAATGTTAGCCTACCAAATTGTCCTGTGGTGGCGGCTAAGTGACGGCTCCAAAAATGCTTCCAGGGGACTTGTGGTGCTGTGATTCGGCTCTGGTCAACAGATCCGTAGTAGATATCTTATTTATGTAAGTGTAAGATGCATTTTGAGGGTGCTGATAGAGCCTGGTTTGAATGAAGCGATCAGGGCTTTGCAACATTTTGAATATTCACAAACCTTGAATATCACAGTGATTTTAATGTGCTTTTTATTTGGCCATTCATTTTAAAATTATTAATTTAAAACATTTACTGCTTTGAAAACATTAGGACAGATATTAAGTTTAGTTTTAAGATATTAACCCTGGTAAAGCCTGACATATAAAATAATAGTCAGAAAAATCTAATATTTTGAAATAGAACTTTTTTTTAAAATTATAAATATAAACTATAATAAAATTCTAAAAAGTTTGCATATGTGTTTTTTTTTTTTTTTTGGTCTTTTATAGCTCCTATAGTATGATAGTGAGAATATGGAGCTCATAATCAAGGAGGAAAAGTTGGCAAAGGTATAGCAGACTACTTGCCTAAAAAGCATATAAATATCAGTTGTCACTCTATATCTCCCAATAATATGTCTTGGTAAGATGATATTATGCTTAGTTTTATGATCAAAGCTCTGTAGTTTTTATTGTGGGGGGCAAAAAAATATAATGCAATGCACTGAAGATTTAGAGATGAACAAATAAACGTTCCTCAAAAGCCTGATGTACCAAAAAAAAAAAGGTATGATAACTTAAGCAACTTTACTTGATTTTCCTCTTGAAATATTGCTAAAAATATAAAAATTATTCTTGCATTTACTTTAATTTACTTTTCACAGAAAAAAGACCATGTACCATGACCTGAAGGGGGATGTTTCTACAATTATACAAAAATGCCTTTACTTGCTAAAAATTCAAAACTATCAAACAGACCAATTTTTTATCCATTGCAATGGCTCTATTCAAAAATCAGATTTTAGTAATGTTTATGTAACTAAATATCGTTGTTTATATTGGTGAATTTAGTTCCTCTGATTAAAAAAAAAATAAAAAATCTAAATAAGAAATTACCATTTTAAATGCTAAAATATATATCAAATATATATTTTGTAAAGCTATAAGAGCCAGCCATAGTCCCCATGCATGTTGTTTAGTTGGAGCAGATCGGAGTGTGTTCTTGCAGATAAGGAGCCCAACCCGGTTCACATACATGAACACACTCGTGCCAGGAGATATAAACGAGCTCTTTATTTGGGAAAGAAATTCACTTCCTCCATATGTTGTATAGAAATGCGATAAACAGTCATATTTTTGTGTCATATACATACACTCTTGGTATATACATGAAGGGCACAGAGCTTGAGCAGGAGTCTGTCTATGTGGTCTTTCCTCATTCCTCTCTTTCTCATATCGTCCTGTCACTCCAAGGTCATGAGTCTGGCCGAGCTGGACAGGTTTGTCCAGTCTGTTGAGGAAATTTAGCCACAAGACGCGTTTATGTGGGTACAAATACACACAGCTGTGAGCCTTTTTCTTTTTTTAGACATCCATTATGTCTTGGTTTTGATTTATGTGATGTAAAAGACATTTTTGGCATGTATTTAGCAAGTAAACAGCTGGTTCATCTATCCCAAAATGAGTTTGTTCTATTTATAGGAGATGTTTGGAATGGAAAACTAGCTTGCTGTATACTGCAGATAATTTTTTTTTTTAAGTATATTTAGACAGGGCGGTAGTAGGACAGGCTGGGAAACATGGGAGAAGAGGGAAGGAAATTGGACTGAAAGGACCTTGAGCCGTGACTCAAACTCTGGTAGCCTAAAGTGCAATCGCACCGTTTATGCCCAACCCACGCGGCTATGGATCTAACTTTTTTTAACTACATGACCTCATTACATTACATGCTTAATTCAGCGAGTGGCATCCTAATGTCTGTAAACCTTTATTTTGAACTTCACACATTATTATTATTATTATTATTATTATTATTATTATTATAATGTTGTGCAAAAACAGCTGAATTATGTATTGGCTTCAGTGTTATTTTAGTATTATTTATATACTAATATAGTATTTTTTTTTTTTAAATATTTTGAATTAACATTTATTTTTGTTTTCAGAAAAAAATGCGTTGTAGTCCAAACGAGTCGTTCGTTGTAGTTCTTGGAAAGTGGATTCTGTTAAAGGGGTCATGAATTGAGAAATCAACTTTCCCTTGAGCTGTTGATATATAAAAGGTCATGGTAATATAAGAATATCCTGTAAATTTCAGAGCTGAAAACTTCCTTGTTAATCAAAGAAAAGCTTTTATTGACAGCTGGCTCATCAAACGAGAGATCTGCGAATGTGCTTCCCTGTGACGTCAGAGAGCAGTGAAACGCCGCCTTAACCGAAGAAGAACGCCTGATTCTGTAGCCCTGCCCGCCGAATCGCGCCTGACATGTTAATAGATAAATAACATAGGCCTACGTGGAGCTAAACCGGATCGAACTTCCAAGCAGTAAACATGCCATTGAAGATTACAAAATAGTGTGCAGTCATTTCACTGCAGATTCTTTTGTAAACGAGACTGAATTTGCAGACAGAATGAGATTAAACAGGAATGATGCAACACACTTATGTGAGTAAAAATGTTTTTTATATGTGATAGTATTGCATTGTTACAGATCATTTGATATCTACTGATTGTGTACGTGTCTAACTAAACATAATTAACGATAACTTTTCACGCGGTCACAGGCTACAGAGTGTCCTTTGTATTTGAGGTGTTGTTGGTTCATTGACCTGCGATTCGTGATCAGACTCGGAACATGTATGGGCCAGGGCTCGCAAAGCCCGACGTCCCGGAGCTGATGTGTTTTCCAGTCGGGCTACCAAAATGTATCACCGGCCTGCCGATGGGCTGTCTTAAATAGTGAAATAACACATTCCTTTCTTGATGTGCGTTGTCCACTTTCTTGAAAAGTACAATCTTGGAAGTTTTGGACATGCTGATTTGTCTGCAGTGAAGTTTTGCTGTTGCACTTGGCGTGTGTATGTGTGTTAGTGATGCATGGTTTGCGGTTATATCCACCGAACGGCAGGTCAAGTAATAAAAAAATGACATTCCAATTAATTGCAGGTGGATGAGAGATAAATCATTGTGTTTGTTTGATAAAGACAGTGAGCCCTGTGGGCGAATCATTCCGGTTGCCGTTTTTCCACACGTTTTCAAAACAATTCCTCACGTGTACTGACGGGGGAGCCGAAACTCATTATAATATGCAAAACTGTTATCCAATCATAGCAGTGGGCGTTTACTTCCAAGTCTTTAATGCGGCACGCCCAAGCCTGCCGCACTCGTGTTAAAAACTGGAGCCAAAGCATCTCGATCACCCCCAGGTGGTTGGTCCCAGTAAAGCTCATAACCCCCACCCCTCCAATGTATTCTAATGGACGCGAGACAAACTAAACAATCAAATTACACTTTTATCACGCTAATTTAATTTCAAGTGTTCGTTTTTTTTGGTTTTGGTTTTGGTTAGTTATTTGATGCTATAAAAACGGGGGATGTGACGCTGAGATTGACAGCTTCTCTGAGTGGAGTTGTCACTGAGGCACTAACAGACTTTTTTCAGGATTTTTGGGAGGAGATTGGAGCTTTAGATTTAAATTCTACATTTCCATAACTGTTTATTTCACACCAACATAATGAATTGTTCTGCATCTGTGAGAGTATGGGCGGGCTTTTGATATCGCGGCTCTACTTCCTGCTATCTACTGCGCAGACTCTGACCCAAATCTGCGCAAGATGTCAGCGCCATATTCGGAAGTTGGCGGCTTCACTTTTCTTCAGTGGAAGGCTGAAGGCGGCATATTTTTTACGGTCTATGGGCACGCCCATAAAAACCGAGCGTTCCAGGATCTAGGCTCAAAACCAGGGTAGAAAATGGCTTATTACTTATTCATTATGATGTTTTTGAATGTAAAAACCACGCTAACGTCTTAAGTTGACCTCAGACAACAGTATAAAAAAATAAAAAAGCCAGTTCATGACCCCTTTAAAAAGAACATCTCCCTTTGGAGTGGACTTTGAGCTTTCTCTCGCAAAACTTTTGCGTTTCGCCAAATAAAGTTTATATTCGCTCGCAAAGAACTCAGGATTTCCAATGCCCACAGAAAACTCAAAATACAACGCTAGTGTTTATTGCAGCGAATCTGTTCATTCAGCACCTGGTTTTAATGAGTTACTCATAGGTGTTCCCAGAAGTTATTTTTTTATGCATTTGTAAATTATTATTTTTTTAAAATTCAAACATATCATTCACCTCATAGATTTATCTCTTAAGAAAGTTGTTGCAGTTAAGAGATGAGCAAACACTTTGTGAGTCAATCAACATCAAAGAACTGGTTTAAAAGAATGATTCATTTACAGATAAAACATTATACCAAGGTGTCTAGACTCATTGGGTCTCATTCATAAAGTAGAATTTCAATTGTTCAAAGCCATTCTTAGATAAACTGATGCATTAAAAGTGCACTCTGTAAATTTTAGTGGCATCTAGCGGTGAGGTTACGAATTGCAACCGCCCACCGCTCACCCCTCCCTTTTGAAGCACATAGAGAAGCTACGGTGGCCGACACAGGACAAAGATGTGGTCGTCTGAGACAGCAGAGAGTAGCTAGCGCTCTGTAGAGAAGTTAGTCCGTTTAGGGCTACTGTAGAAACATGGCGGCGCAAAATGCCGACTTTACTGTAAAGGGACCTGCGGTGTATGTAGATAGAAATGCCTCATTCTAAGGTATTAAAAACATAACGGTTCATTATGTAAGGTCTTTATACACCACTGAAAACATAGTTATGTATATTATATTGCATTTCTGTCAATAGAGCCTCATAAATATTACACACTGCACCTTTAAATCGGATGCAGCTTATGCAAAAATTGTATTACGAACTACAGAAAATTCACGTTTTGCTTGTTTTGTGAATGAGGCGTATTAGGTTTTATTGTGATTTTTTTTTTTTTTTTTTTTTTTTTTAAAGTGCTCGTAAGACTAAAAGTGCGGCCACATTTACCATTGTTTGGTGAATTTTTGTAAGCAAAATCATGTCATCTTCTGTCAGCCGGTAAACTTGAAGAGATTCACACACACATGCATGCCTCATGCTTTAAGATTCCTCTGCCTTGAGCTGAAGCTCTTGACTTCGATTTAGAGTAGCAGTCTTGTCAGGTGATGTCATGACCTGTTCTTGACTAATCTAAAAAAAAAATCTTCTTTTTCTGGAGAAACATGCCACGGCATGTTCCCTAACTCGTGCTCTGAAACTGATGGCATGTTTCAGCTCCAGTCATTTTGTTTTTTTCTTTCCTTTTCTCTCTTTCTCTTTACACTCAGCTTTTGCATCACCACACCACTGTGCGTGTGTGTTGACACAGCTGGTTGGTTTTGTGTGTTTGCCAGGCTTTGGCCTTGGCGTCGCTTGTGAACAGGTCAGGGAATTACTTTGATAAGACACCTTCCTGTAGCCAGAGGTCAGAGTCATGTTGTGTGTGTGCGTGTGAAAGTGTGCATTACAGAGCATGCGCTTTTTTATGTCTATGTTAGAGATGTAGTTATAATAAGTAGGCATATAAATACCTGCGTGTGTGTGTGTGTGTGTGTGTGTGTGTGTGTGTGTTGGCTTGACAAAGTATCTCCTCCTAGAGCTTTCAAGCTAGAACCACAAAATTCTGGTCAGACCTTCAGACTGTTCTGACTCAGTGTGCTACATCTTTTCTAACTGATCTGACTTACGATTTTCGTTAAACGTACAATCAAAACTGCTCAGACTTTCAATCAGTGGGTCAAAACTTTTTGAACAATAAGATTTAATAGAGTTTTTAAGCTGTCTATCACTAGCAAAGCTTAATGACTAATGTCTTAGTGTTAAATGTTAGCAAACATGCTAATTAATGCTAACATGTTAAATCATGTTATCAACATGCTAATTCATACGAGCAACATGTTAATTCATGCTAACATCTTAAAAATGCTAGCCACATGCTAATTCATGCTAACAACATGCAAAATCATGTAAACGACATGTTAATTAATGCTAACAACATGTTAGCAACATGTTAATTCATGCTAATGTTTAATCATGCTAGCAACGTTGATTCATGCTAACATGTTAAATTAGGTTAACAACACAATTCATGTTAAAACATGTTAGCAACATGCTAATTCATGTTAACAATGTTAACAATTCATGTTAAATCAGGTTAGCAACATGCTAATTCATGTTAATAACATGGTAAAACATGTTAGCAACATGCTAATTCACATTAGAAGTGTGTTAAACATGTTAGCAACATGTTAATTCATACTATCAACATGGTAAAACGTTAGCAACATGCTAAATCTTGGTAACAGCTTGTTAATTTATGTTAGCAATGTGTTAACATGTTAAATCATGATAGCAACATGCTAATTTATGTTAGCAACATGTTAAATCATGCAAGTGACATGCTAGTTTATGCTAACAAAATGCTAGAAACATGTTAATTCATGCTAGCAACCTGTTAAAACGTTAATTCATGTTAGAAATGTCTTTTTTTTTTTTTTTTTTTTTTTCTCTCTCCACTTCACTAAATTTAAAGCTTATAAAGCTTTCAAACTTTCATACGGCTTTGTCAAGCCAACATCAAAGTTTGTCCCAACGAACATTACTCATATAGTTTCCATTTATTATTTTTGTGTGCATTACACATTTTCTACTACAAGAGGTTGACTACAGGATCAGTCCACACACATGCACTGTGACCTTCAGTGCAAGTTGCATGACATGCATTGCGTTTTCTCACGTCAACACACCTGCCCACATACACAGGGCTGTCGCATCAGATCTGGTATGCCAGAGGTGACATATGAAGCTGTGTGTGTGTGTGTGGATTTTTAAAAGCAACGAAAGTGAAGCGATTGCCGAATGATCACACACACATACATGTGCGCACACATCTGCTCAGTGAGTGCACAGCCAGCACGTGATGTTTAACTGCAGTGCACTGTGGGATGACACAGTTCTGCCACAGATGAGCTTTTGTAATGCAAGTTGGAGAGCAGAATTATATGCTAGAAATCTGCAATATGATGGACTACTTTATATTTTATTTTTCACTTTAATTTAATTTCCTTGCCACTTTTGTTAAATTTAGCTGATTGTTACTTTATTAGGTGAAGTAATAACGCTTTTTATGATGCTATTAAGTTAAATTAGGTATTGATTTGCATGTAGTCCAGATTTGTGTGTGAATGTTTGGGATTCCCCTAAATGAATCTACTAGGGCTGGATATTGGTACAGATTTCACAATTTTGCTCTCCATTCGATTTGATTCCGGTCTTAATCAATATTCAGTATTGATTTATTTGGAAATATTAGGTACATGTAAATTTTTCTCAAGGACAAAAAAGTCTCTCTTTACTAATGCTGTAAACCTAATGCTGTTTAGTTGAGTTTTATTTATGCATCAACTGAAAACAGCGTAGACTAGATTTACACTAGGGATGGGCATTTTTCAAAAATATTGTATTCAAATTAGGGCTGTCTTTTTCAGTTTAACGCGTTAAAAATATTTAACGCAATTAACGCAGCATCAGTTATTTTCAGTCATTCTTTGGCTGTGCTACAGTATATGATCACGCTATCATTCATTCAAGTGTTATTAAACTATTCAAGTGCGATGAGACGCAAAAATAAAACTTCTGTACTGGCGCGCTGTCTGTGAATCTCCTGACACACACAGGACAGCGCCGCGGCCATGCTGAGTTCTAAAATTTTCGGCCCTGGACAAATCCACCCCATGCGGCCCACAAGTTCCCCCGTGAATGTTTTTGCTAGGGTTAGGGCCTTAAATTAAAAATGAATGACTAAATAAAACTAGGACAGGGACTTTTGTCACATAGAAATGCACTGTATGCACACAATGACAGTAAAGCACTGATTTTGAGCTAGGATGTAGTAAATTACTGCTATTAAATTCTGTCATCATTTATTCACCCTCATGTCGTTCCAAACCTGTATGACTTGCTCTGTTCTGTGAAACACAAAAGAAGATATTTTGAAGAATGTTGGCAACCAAACCATTTTGCTTACCCTTGACATCTATTGTATGGACATAAAAACAGACTTGAATGATTTTCATTTATGTTCCACAGAAAGAAAGTCATTCAGGTTTGGAATGACATTAGGGTGAGTAAATGATGAGATTTTTGGTTGAACTATCCCTTTAAAAACAATAACATTTTAAAGAGTTAATTTAACCTAATTTATGTAAGACACTATCTATCTTTCATGAGGCTATCATTGATTTAACAATTTACTTCAATAAAAATTCATTAGATCTATTATTGTTAAATTATCCTTTATTTGCCCTAATGAAATTTACCATGGTTCTTGCATAGAATCCAGAGTTAAACTGTAGTTTTATTTAAGATCATGGTAGACACTGGTAAAACCATGTTCCTCATTACCATGGGTAGGCCTATGTGGTTTCTTAAATAAATAAATAAATAATAATAAACTATAGATTTTGCAATAAAAATATTGTAAACATGTAGGAAATACGAAAACAGCCTCTATAAAATGATTTATCTTCAGCAATATTTAATAAATACATTTGTCAAAACACCATATTTCTTCACTGTTAGTAGCTGCAAGGTAAATTACTTTAACGGTGGTGGTGCTGGATTGACAAGCTTGTAGTTGTGTGTATTGGCATTGTCCAATTTACCTCGTCATGTATTTACATAGTCGCGGCTGTTTTCAGCTAGATTCACCACAGAACCTAGACTGGGTAAACCCAGCCCGATCTGCCGGCAATTTGATTTTGCCCTGCAGCTCAGGCTGGAAACCTGTACATTTTTCTATCCTGCTTCCGTTACAAATCACAAACTGGCTTATCCACCTGGCTGATTTACCCGTCTCACACGACCGTCAATCCAATTCCTTTTAACCTCTCGGCGATGCTCAATGGCTTCTTTAGTTTAGCAAACAAATCGCTCAAGTGGGTGTAAATACCACTCACTTTCATGTTTTTTTGCACAACCTGCAAAAATCGCTCGATGCCATTGCTGCTTCTGCAAACCGCTGATCAATGCTACAAACCAACAAGTTTGTTGACACGTTTCCTGCCTGGAGTTTTCGCATCGCTCTGCAAAGTACGTCACCCGGATCGTTGGTCTGATTGGTTGAAGGACTATCCAATTGCGTACAGAGTCATTTGGACTATGCCCGTTGATCACGCCTCTTAGAAAATACAGAGCAGACTCCCCAGACTAATGTTCAATCTTAAAAGATTGAGCTTGGTCTGGTGATAGCCAGACAACACAGAACCTGTAATGTTCCCATATCACATGACTATATAAAACAAAACGACAAACCAATGGGCCACTGTCCCTGCATAATGGGCCAGTCCGTGGCAAAAAAAAAAAGCTCGTATTGGCCCCAAAGTGCTTTGGCCCACCTGGAAAATGCCCGGTATGCCGATTACAATCCAGCCCTGATCATGTCTGTGTGAACTACATAAACACAAATTGGTGAAAACGGTGACATCATGCTCGTGTGTTACGTGTTCAGTCTATGGGCTTGTAGGGTTTCTTTACAAGGTGACATCGCCATCTACTGGCCTGGTATGAATAATAGAGTTTTTAGTCGTTTTCGTGGATCTTTGTGTATCGTTTTGACAATGTTATCATCTGTACGCAACAAACGCAAAGGAAAAACATTTTAGTACATCGTTGTTGTGTAAATTTTTTTGTAATTTCGAATCTATATCGGTTTATTACAATTACACCCGGGGAATCGATATTTCCAACCCAGTCCTAGGATCTGCACATGTAATTATAACATGTTAAACGGAGCTGAGAGTACTGAACTTTTATTGGCATCTCAAAGCATATTCAAATTTGCTTAATATTTAATCTGCCAACATGCAAAGGGTGAGAGATGTTTAGAAGTTTGTGAATCATAGGCGTTGCAGTCCTGCAGTTTCAACTCTCATTTTCAGAGTTGCTTCTTTGTGTATTTATCAGGTACTGTATAGTTTGTGTGTGTGTGAGAGTGAAAAAAGACACGGGCAGAATGCTTGATCATGCCATCGGAGGATAATGTGCTCTTGGGACAGGATATGGTTTAATGTATCAATGATTCAGCAAATCGTTGTACCATTGTGTGCTTGTCTGAGGGAGAGAATCTAAGAGAGGAGTATGCATCTCATCCATCTTGGTCACTGTTCGACTGAGGGACATTGCTGTCGGTCCATGTGTGTCAGTATGACGCAGCTCACTCACCCTGTGCGTCATCCTGTGTGCTCAAGACCAGAGAGAAATGGAGAGCGTGATTGAGTGAGATGGAGAAGAGAGAGAGAGAGAGAGACTCCCTTTGCATTCCCTGGCCTCATTTAAGTGTTGTAAGCAACAACAGAATTTGGAATGGAGGGAGAGAGTAGGATTTACTTACAAACATTTGACCCAAATAAATTCTATATCTACAAAAGAAAAAATCATCTGTTAGGCATTTCCCTCTTTTGTTTTTTGATCAAAATTAATGACACAGACAGCAGCTGTTTTATATTAAGACCTAATGCATGGATCTAATATAATGTTGTACATCAGATTTTTCCCCCAACTGTTTACGTTCACTTAAGACATAACTGACTATGTTTATGTGAATACACTCCAAGACAGATATTTCTATATAATTCTGTGTATCTGACCGCAATACGCAGTGTCCGTCAGTGAGAGTAACACTTTGAGATCTATGTCATGGCTTATTGCGCTTAACTCGTTTTAACGTCAAGAACGTCTCGCACTTTTTCTCATTCATGCATGTTCTTTTCATAAAAATTAAGTGTTCCCAAATATGTGCTTTCAAGTAGACGCACAACTTCCGAAGTACATGCACAACTTTTTTTTTTTTTTTTTTTTTTGGTTAATATATATAATAAAGTACTTTATTTACAATGAAACAGTACATTAATATGTATGATAGTAGGGCTGTGCAATTAATTGAAATTGATTTTCGATTTTGGCTTCCAACAGTTATAAAAATAAGATAATCGAGGTAAACCGATTCTTGTCGCATTCCGCCCAGCACACCATCCTTTGCTTCACAGCCTAAAAGAGGGTAACCGTAACTCTATAGTAAGTACATGTAGTTAATTAATATTACTCAGTACTTACAGTATTTGAGTAAGTACAATGTAACTACATCACCTTAAAATAGTGTATCCTTAAACAAGCCTTAAACTCAGAGATGGAGCGGAACATGCATAAGCAAAGTATACTGTGGACTTTGAATACGCGGCTAAACGGTCAAATAGCCTACTCAAAAAAATATCAAAATGCCGTTTTGGAAAGTATCATCGTAAACACCGTCGGTTAGCCTATGTCTTAAGTGAATGTAAACAGTTGACAAAGAAAGCGCGTGTAACCGTTTATTGGATCCATGCGGCTCTTAAAGTGACAGCAGCCTAATATAATTGCTGAAGTCTGCGTTATTCATGTTAATCAACAAAAGACAAAGAGGAAATGACTCACTGCTCTTGAGTGAATAACGTTTGTGGCTTTAATAAGGATTAGTACAGAGCCCCTAAGGCAGGGGTGGGCACTTCCAGTCAGGGCCGTAACCACCATTGACATTGAGGGGGACAAGTCCCCCCGAATAATTAGAAATGGCCAAATTGTCCCCCCAATATTTGATATTCTTGATGCTGCTCTGCTGTACTCCATTACACACCGCTCTGTTTGTTGCTAGGATGACAAAAGTAAAATGTTAAATTTTTTTAGGTTGGTCTGCCTCAGCAGTCACTGTCAGAATGAGTGAGATGGCCAATCAAATCGAAGAAGGCGGGGCTTACTGTTAGTGTGAATTCCAACGCGACACTGTAGTTATAGCAGTCAAAGAGTGTGTCGTAAGATGTAAGTAGCTAAAAATTTAATATTCAACAAATGTTTTATGATAAAAACGTTCAGCGACCAACAGTAATATCAAGTGATGCAAACTACTTGACATTTTTTTATGAAATTTCACCATTTTGAAAATATGGCGTTATTTATGTAAATCATAACTGAATTTGACGTGACAAGAAACGTTTTGCATTTTTACATATTAGGCAGACGAAAATAAGAGTGATTGATTGGGCCTCATTCATGAAACACGAGCAGAATGAATTTTTGTGTAAATCGTTTGTATAGCCTTTCTGATGTAAATTTTCGTATTCACGAAAATATCGTATTTTGAAAATTTTAGGTGGCACCAAAGAAATTTACACCTGCTCCCTACCACGTGTAAATGGTGCGTAAAACATTTGAATGTTCTGTGTTCTAATTTAGGCAAACTGATGACATTGCACTTTGATGCACTATGTACCATAATAATATTTCGCCCTGTCTGTTCAACTTTGGGTAATAGGCAGCGCTCGTCACTGTCACTTTTTTCCGTGTGCCCTATTTACGAATGTTTGGAATTCATTAATATACACACGTTTAACTAGCGAATCCGTAGTATACGAAGCGTTTTTGAATCTGGAGGAGAGTTTTCGTAAAGGTCCATTTTACGTGCAAATTACTCCGAATTAGTTTGCATATTTATGAAAGTTTCATGAATGAGGCCCAATGTGTGCATATTTAAAAAAAAAAAAATTATTTGCAAATAGTTTACATCATAAATACTAGGGCTGGGTATTGACACAAATTTCACAATTCGATTCGATTTCGATTCACAAGCTTTCGATTTCGATTCAATATTGATTATTTTGGATATCAGGTACAATGTATGGCAAATTTTCTCAAGGAAAACAAATCTCTTAACTAATGCTGTAAACTATGGGAGTCAGTTGTAGCCTACTAGGCTACATTAGCCTACTATAATATTGAAGGTAAAAATGAACTGATTTGTATACAAACACTTAAATTACACTCAATGATGGTTTTTTTTATAATAATACAGTTATAATATTAACTTTACAATTACATAATCATATTTCTACTCCAATTCGTTTTTTGAAATATAAACATTAAATGGTGGCTGTCATAACTTGCCCGATTTATTCATACATGCATCAAATATTGAAGAATATTAAAAATGATGCATATATTTAGCAAAATGCTCCTCTCTAGAGGTAATTTTTCTAGCTGACTAACGAGTTTAATGACACTGGATATGGCTTTTCTGAGGTAAATATGATGTTACAAGACATTGTTTACAAGCTGTTTTACTGACGGTTGAAACACTGATTGAGCGATTCCATGTGACATGATACGGATTTCGTAAGTTGTACTCTATCTTTTAACACTTTCAGATGTTCATTCATGTTTATTTCACGCTGTAATTGGTATTAAGGCGGAAGAGACGATCAGTGCGTGCGCTCCGCGCTGCCACTTCTCTTGAGCTGAGCTGCACCAGAGCTATCTTGCGCCACAGCGCCAAAACGGTATTTATGTTTTTGAATTTTGTAATAAAATGGACGTAATTTGAAATCTGAGACTTTGTTTCATATCAATAGTAACAAAGCACAAAGATTATTGCGATTTATTGGATGAGATCGAGGCGCGCTGCAACGTTCTGTTCATTCATGAATTGAAAACAGGATGACTAATCGATTCTTGGGATTTAAGAATCGATATCGGTCCATAAAAATGAGAATCGATTAAAATTGAGAAATCAATATTTTTTTACCTAGCCCTAATAAATACTATATAAAACTAATTTAATTCCTTTAAAAGAAACCAATAAGACCCATACCCCCCCTCCCCACGCCAAAAAAACAACTTTGATCCCCCCCAATGTCTAAGACATGGTTACGGCCTTGCTTCCGGTCCTGGAGGGCCAACCCTGATAAAACTCACCTGCTTGTAGCCTTCTAGTAATCCTGAAGACATTGATTAGCTGGTTCAGGTGTGTTTGATTTAGGGTGGGAGCTAAACTCTGCAGGACTAGAAGTGCCTACCTCTGCCCTAAGGGGACATGGTGATGGGGGAAAAAAAATATGAGATGGTAGGAAAAATAATAAGTCAATGCTTTTGCGTTCTCTCGCAAATGTTGCGCTCGCTTGCAAATTGTTTGCATTCCCCCAAGAAACTGTGTTCGCTCGCAAAACTTTTGTGTTCTTAGCGAGTGAGTAATTTTTTTTTTTTTTAACACAAAAAAAAGTTTCTTGCATTAAATTCACCGTCCTATATTTAGTTTTCAATTAATTTTATTCTGCCCATTTATTACTATTTTCTGTACTTGTTCAGTTTCAAAGTTTCTCTTTTGTTATTTCTCTGGCAATACAAAACAATTTTTCTCATTCCAATAAAGCTTTAAATTAAGTTGAGAGAGCGCAAGTCGAGGGGTGGGAGTTGTGCGTATCCTTGGGCTCATCACTGTATCCTAATATGGTGTCATCACAAACCACACAGGACACACTCTTTTTCTCTCTGTCCACTTCTACTCGTCTCTTCATTCCTCGCCCATCTCTGAGAAAGCAAGAGAAATGGAAACCGATTTATCAGCAGAAGAGCAAGGACACAGTTCACGGAAGACACGTGGAAAGAGAGCTGGAGACAGGAAGTCAGAAAGAAGAAAGAACGAGGCTATTGGACCAGTGGAAAAGACTGAGACACATTCATAAAGAGAAAACCAAAGATGAGCAAACAGGAAGCGGCGTGAAAATATGTGGCCTAGAGCCGACAAGCATCTTTCCATTTCAGCTCAAAATGTAATGTGACCAGGTTGTGCGAGATGAACCTCAACTGATTGATCCCCCAAAAAAATTCAGACAGAAATGTCTTTAAATTCATTTAATGCTTTACACACTGACCTAGACTGTTCAATTTTATCACTTTATCACCTCTTTGCATCGTTCTTTCATCTTTGCTACCCTTCCCTCTGTTTTTGTCTGCACTAGAAAGGTTGCCAGAGCGAGTGGAAACATTGTGGTTAGCCAGGAGAGGAATAGAGAGAGAGAGTGGGAGTAAGTTACTGCCGTCTTTCAGAGGAAGAGACACATTGAGATTTGAGGACAGGTCGTCTTGCATCATACTAATTGGCTTGTTAAATTTCCACTGGATCCTTTTGTTAGCCAAAAGATGTGTTTTGGCATAAACCCAGGCACTAGATGCGTAAAGTTGTCGTCTCTGGAGTTGCAGGGCACGTGACCCAGCAGGGCAAAGACCACAGTTGCTTGGGTCAAAGGTCATGTGACAGGAAGTGAATGCAGGTCAAGCTTGCTGCGGTCTGTTAACAGTACAGATCTCACTATGAAGATGCTCTGAAGCATTGCAGGAAAACCGCAAAATAATCTGTGACATTTTAAAGGGTGCTTCCTAGGGCAAACTATTGCTAATACTTAATTTTTTGATTTTGCTCCAATCCCTAAGATTATTACAATTTTGGGCAATCTCACTAGCCAGAAAATCCCATACACTTGCGTTGGAAGAGGAACCTCAGTCATATCTAGGTACCAAAATATCCTAGAGACTGAACTAATTGGACAAACTGCAGAATTCTATTACTTTGACCTGGTAAGTTTAATTTTCTGGAGGGTTCCTGCTTTTCCTTCATTCCTTCACTTCTGCAATGAATGGCGTAATATGAAGGGATTGACTCTGGAGACTTTGGATGCTCATGAGGAATGTCACAGTCAGTCCATGTGAAGAGGCAGTCTCTCAATCTCTCTTTTACCTGACCTACCGTGGGCATCCTGCCCTGACAAGACGAGGCTTATCTTTGGTTTTCTGTACAAGGAAACCACGCCAAAAACGAGAGTGTGATGGTGAAACAGTGATTGAATCAGCTTACAAGGCAGAAAAGTGCACTTGCAGTGAAACATTAAACTGATGTATTAAGATTTTGTCAGCGATATAAGCGGTTATCCTCCCCCCACTTAGATGGTTAGTCAGGGTTTGGTCCATTGGAAACATCATAATTTATATGTACACATCCATGTTTTGACCCTTTTAAAAACTTATTAAATCAGTGCTTCCTGGAGGCACCAAAAACTGAACATTTGCTTTGGATGTCTCTCCAAGACCATAAATTGACTTGTCAGATTATAGAGGCATCCAAAATGCGTAATGTTGGGAGGTCTTCAAGAACAGGAAGTTTAATAAGTAATTCTCTTTTTCTTGGTAAACCGAGGGAAGCCAACCCTGCTTTTGGAGAGTTCCGACTATACTCCAACACACCTGCCTGTTATTTAAGTAATCCTGAACATCTTTATAAGCTGATTCAGCTGTGCTTGATATTGGTGTTCAACTCTTCAGTATGGTAGCCCTACAGGAGCAGGGTTTTCTACCCATGTGGTAAACCCTGTTCTTGAAGGGTTTCCGTCCTACAGATTTTAGTTCCACTTTGCGCCAACACACCTGCCTGTGATCCGTAACACTTTGATTATCTGGCTGTGTTTTATTGAGGCTAAACTTTGCTGCTGGAAGGCCACTATGCTGCAAAGTTTGAAATCCCTGCTCCAGTGGGTGACCAGGTTTGGGTTGCGATATCCAATTAGTTTGATCCACAAGAGATACCTCATGTAGGCCTAGCCTAGCTTGGACACATGTGGTGATGAAGATTTATTCCCCCAGGTTTCAGATTGTTCCTCCTTGACCTGTTGTCTAGGTCTTTGCTTTTTGATTGCCCATCTATATTAGTTTTAAGGATACCCACCTGTGCCTTCCAATGGGGTCAAGATGTCACTAGTCAAGACTTTGCCTCATCAACAAGTCCTTGACAACTCTCAGCCTCTAGCTGTGTGATTTTTAGAGATTGTTGCCGAGTTATCAACTCTATTTTTACAGAGGCAACATGCTGCCTTCAAGCTACTCACTGCTGCTTCAGTTTGTGGTTCAGATGCCAGCTTTGTGTTTGCTCTGTCAATCAGAACATGTCTACAGTGACTTCATTTCCATTAGCATGCAACTCACTTGATCTAGTCGAGGCGTAAACAGCAGGATAGAGTTGGGGACTGTGGATTTCCTTGCGCTACCACAAGGGCACGGACCAGATAAGCAACTGCCATTGAGATGAATGGGAATGTTAATAGTTAACTTTCTCTAGGTGTTATAGATCTCATGTATGGAATGATAATCCGGACAATATTCAAAAGGAATTGCAAATTGTATTTGCAATTGCATTTTCAATTTGTGCACGCATATGTTGTGACATAATGGAAACACAAATGCGTGATTTGCAATTGCTTTTGGATTTTCTTTTCCATGCATGTAACATGTCTGCCAAATTTCGAATGGAACCGCAAAGTTTGCAATTGCATTTCCAATGTCTTACGAGTTATGACCCTGCCGTATTGAAATAGCAATAGAAAATCACCCATTTGCTATAGGGCTGAAACGATTCCTTGAGTTACTTGAATTAAAAAAAATCATCTGCCTCGAAGCTTCGTTTAGTCCATTTAACTACACACGGTCATATTGCGGAAAGACAATTCTTGTGTAAGGACTCGCGCGGATTGCGGTTATATCCGCGGGTCAGGTGGGTAAAGTAGCATTCCAAAAATTGTGGGTGGATGAAAGATAAATCATTAATGTGTTGATTTTAATAAAGACGCGGAACTCTCATTTCACGGTAAAACGCAATGAATGTGTATCATTCTTTAACTTTCGTTTTCAGCTCATTTCAAGATCAAAGATCGCAGTGCGAGAGAGAGCAGCATCAGCACTGGTAATATAATTTAATCTCGCTATTTTTAAATGAAGACAACTGTGTGTTGAGCTTCAGGATGCGACGTTGAACATTTAAGTTTCATTTGCAGCAGTTCGCGCGTCAGCTGAAGAGATACGAGCAACTCGAAACACAAGATCATCATGAATGGAGTTTGCACATGCATCACCGTCATTGTGATATGTATGTGAAATGTTTAATGGGACTTTATATATACTTGATATCTCCGAAATACACCATTAAAATGTTCTCAAAAGCTAAGCGCAACAAATAGCAGAACAAGCTGTAACTGTTGTGTGCGCGTGATGGGCAGCGCTCCTGCTTTCAGAGCTGCGTGCTGTCATTGATTTGCGTAATTTAAATCTCACACTTTAATCATATTTATAGCTCCTAACTTAATAAAACAAGCTATGTTACTATGATGAATGATTAGCTCAAAATGTAGATCTGTATGTGCGATGTACTTTTATCTGAATTAAATACAAACACATCTCTCGCTTTTGCTCACATTCCAGCAATTACTCCTCCGTGTGCTGTATAGTTTGTCGCCAAAAGTTTTTTTTTAAAGCAACCTACTTCAGTGTAGCTAATATCTTACGATAGCATCGCGCTTAACACTGAGAATTTGAATAATTGTAATGTGACGATTGGGTGCGGATATCTAAATCAGAGAAAATCATGTGCAGTTGGATGGTTTGTTTTTAACAGCGGATTCGGTGATGTTATAGCTGATCCGCGCATCTCTAGTATGCCCATCTCTACTCTTGTTCTTGTTCCAAGTTACCTTCCTGTCCAATATTTTTTGCTTCTTACAAAAGCCACAAAGCCTTCCAACACAGTAAAGGCTTATTTCATGCCTGAGCTGAAGCTGAAACTTGAAAGCTAAGTTGCACAACATAAATGCAATGTTTAGGCATTATTATTATTATTTATATTAATATTATTTAGATTTATAGGTTGTAGGTTTAGTTTTAGGTTGTACTATCTTTACCTTTTTAAAGTAATTTAAAGTAGATTTTTATATTTTTATTTATTTTTATTTGCATTTTGAATATAATATGGCAATTGAATGCACTAAATTGGTTTAGTTTTCACAGATATTAATGTATGCAATTTCAGCAATAAAACTTAAATTTTTTCTAAAAAGGAAACAAATTAGTTGTTCGTTTTAAGATACCGGTCTTATTTTCTCTTGTATATTTAGTATTGCTCTTTAATAAAGAAAAAGTACTTCTTATCCGATTAATCGATGGAATAATCGGTAGAATACTCGATTACTAAAATAATCGATAGCTGCAGCCCTAATTTGCCATTTCACTTCCTCCGCATCCTGGTCCAACCCTCACAAAATTCAAATGGAATCGCAATCCCCTTTGCACTTGCATTTCCGATGCCTAGCACAGTCAACTGTCAATCAGTCTTGGGGGTGGGGTTTATTGATAGTCTGATAAAGTATGCCACGCCCTCAAGTGGTGGAAAACAAAGCATCGTTTTCATTCCTTTAAGGAAAACGGTGAAAAATATCTAATAAATGTCTATTTTTGCATCAAAACATGTCGTAAAACTGCTGTGTAGTTTTTTGCAAAAACCTGGAACTAAGTATTTATTGCCTGCCAACCAAACAAAAGAAACTAAAAGAAGACTGCTCTGGTTGCAAGCAACTTGTCGAGAAGAAATGAAGATACATCTGTTGAACCCCACAACTAAGCAGCATGTGTATGTCTGAATATAGTTGAATGAATATGAATGCATTTCAAAAAATAATGTTGAATAAAATGCTGAAATGAAGCAGAATTTAGAGCATCCTCCAACGAAATGAACATGAACTGCGATTGAATGTCACCACTAATGTAATTTTATTATTTTTTTATTTTTGATTACTTGGATCGTGAGCACAGAGTCATATAGACAACACACCACTCATATCATGTCAAGTTTCTACAGATTCTCTGATTTTAACACATTCACTGTGTCAGCTGGAACGATGATGATGATGATGATATTTGTCTGATACATGCCGACTGCAGACACAGTTTTCTTTTTGCTTCTTTTTCTGGTTGCCAGGTGAACATAAAATCAATTCTGGATTTTTGACTTTGTTTGTATTTAAGTGAAAAAATATGGCATGTTTTATTGCAAAAATTCCCCCTTTTCCATCACTCGAGGGCGTGGCATACTTTCCGACTATATCAATAAACCCCACCCTCAAGACTGATTGACAGGTTGACTTTGTTAGGCATCGGAAATGCAAGTGCAAAGGGGATTGCGATTCCATTTAAATTTTGTGAGGGTTGGAGCAGGACGCGGAGGAGGTGAAATAGCAATAGGTGGTTTCCGGGATATCATTCCATACTCATGGTTTGATCGGTTAACCGTAAAGTATCAGCATAGGTCAAAACCTTTACATGCCTTTACTAATCCACCGGGATGCACCAATATGAACATTTTGGCAGATACCAATAACTGATAATTCTTTAATATTTGAAAGCCGATATAACCTATATATTGGCAGATAAATCTAAATCCAAATTTTTTATATAATTTTGAGAGCCTGATTACAAAAACAAAAGTCTCATGACTCTCACTATTAAAAGCCATGCCCCAAGCACTTCAGCATTAATCAAATATATACAGTACAGTAGCCTAGTTTGAACCTAAGTTTTAAAATTGATTTTACACTCCTATGGCCAACTTTCTTTATCAAAAAAAAAAAAAAAAACTTTTACAAATAAATAAAACAATGCCTAAATAATGCAAACAAGTCTTTTGATATCATTACTTGTGTATAAAGAATCAACATTCATGTGCCATAGTTAAAGTGGAATAGCCTACGCACGAACAATAATGAAATTATTTTATTTAAACCATATTGTAAACTGAAGTGCTTTACTACCACATAAATTAACTTAGCCAAACGCATCCTATATGAGATAAATCAGATTTTTTTTTTATCCTCAAGGTTAATGTGTTAGAAGCAGGAAAAATGGGCAAGCGTAAGGATTTGAGCGAGTTTGACAAGGGCCAAATTGTGATGGCTAGACAACTGGGTCAGAGCATCTCCAAAACTGCAGCTCTTGTGGGGTGTTCTCGGTCTGCAGTGGTCAGTATCTATCAAAAGTGGTCCAAGGAAGGAACAGTGGTGAACCGGCGACAGGGTCATGGGCGGCCAAGGCTCATTGATGCACGTGGGGAGCGAAGGCTGGCCCGTGTGGTCCGATCAAACAGACGTTAATGCTGATTCTGATAGAAAGGTGTCAGAATACACAGTGCATTGCAGTTTGTTGCGTATGGGGCTGCATAGCTGCAGACCAGTCAGGGTGCCCATGCTGACCCCTGTCCACCACCGAAAGCGCCAACAGTGGGCACGTGAGCATCAGAACTGGACCACGGAGCAATGGAAGAAGGTGGCCTGGTCTGATGAATCACGTTTTCTTTTACATCACGTGGATGGCCGGGTGCGTGTGCGTCGCTTACCTGGGGAACACATGGCACCAGGATGCACTATGGGAAGAAGGCAAGCCGGCGGAGGCAGTGTGAAGCTTTGGGCAATGTTTTGCTGGGAAATCTTGGGTCCTGCCATCCATGTGGATGTTACTTTGACACGTACCACCTACCTAAGCATTGTTGCAGACCATGTACACCCTTTCATGGAAACGGTATTCCCTGGTGGCTGTGGTCTCTTTCAGCAGGATAATGCGCCCTGCCACAAAGCAAAAATGGTTCAGGAATAGTTTAAGGAGCACAATGAGTTTGAGGTGTTGACTTGGCCTCCAAATACCCCAGATCTCAATCCAATCGAGCATCTGTGGGATGTGCTGAACAAACAAGTCCGATCCATGGAGGCCCCACCTCGCAACTTACAGGACTTAAAGGATCTGCTGCTAACATCTTGGTGCCAGATACCACAGCACACCTTCAGGGGTCTAGTGGAGTCCATGCCTCGATGGGTCAGGGCTGTTTTGGCAGCAAAAGGGGAACCAACACAATATTAGGACATAGGTCATAATGTTATGCCTGGTCTATATCTATATCTATATAAATAAACAATATTAAAAGAGTCAATTGCACAAAACAAAAGGCTGTGATTGCACAAGCAAACTTGACTGTGCTAGTCATGAAGGTGTGGATGCGCTCTTCCCATAACAGCAAGCTAAAACACAGGTGCACAAAGACTTCACAACATTCTTTTACAGTAGTGTTCTGTTCTCATTATAATTTTATGTAGCTTATATGACAGACTGCACATGTTGCACTTAAAAGTATTTTCCTTTAAAAGGGATTCCAATCATATTTCAAGCAATGTAAACCATCATGGCGAACAATGCGCATCTGAAGTGTCTCAGCTAAAGGAAATAATCCATTATTTATTGGCTTTAATATATCGGTCTGATAATAAGATTAAAACTGAACATATATTGTGCATCCCTATTTAAAAGACTTTTACTTCTTTTCGTTTTAGATACAAAATCCCAAGCTGAACTTTGTGCTGAGGCATGCTGGGTGGATGCTTCACTCTGTTAATGGCAATCAATAAAGTCCATCAGGAGATAATTCGCTCTCTCTATCATGCAGATGGTCCATCCTCCTCTGATCAATGACCACCAACAGATAAATGAGCTGTAGATGGACACTGACCTGCTTTTTATCAGATTTTTTATGTTAATATTTAAAGTCTTATTTCCTTATCTTTTTCTTCACCTGCTGTTGTTCATCGTTTGCTGCAGTGCACAGCTTCTAATGAAAAAAATCCTTTATCCTTTTGAGTCATGAGGGGAATCAAGGAGTCAGTTCTGCTTGGTATAATGCGCAATTTCTTGTGTATTCTTATGATATTTATGTCAGTTGTGATGCTACTTTACAAGGTTCCCAACTGCACCCGTAATAAACAGCTTCTATTGTAAATGCCTGAAGCAATTGATGCTACTAGAGAGGAAATGGCATATTGCAACTCTGAGGCAAAACACCTGCCTTTAGTTCTGCTTGCTTTTTCCCCCTGAATTCCACTGTTTGTTTCTTGTACAAACTTTTTTTTTTAACCACAATTCAGTAGTAAGTCAGTCACCGTCTTACTTACCTTAGAATTAAATATGCTGTTTGTGCTACTGTATCTTTATCATTTCTATCTGTAAAATAAAATCTCACTGTGTCTTGACCAGGCATACTGTAAATAAAGCAACAAGCACTTGCATTCATGTGCTACAAATAAATACAGTTGGCAAAATATAATGGGAATTAGGGCTGCAACTAACAGTTATTTTGATAATCGATTCGTTGGCCCAATGCTGTCCTTCAAACAAATGTGTCAGCTGAGTGCTATGAAAACATACATAGTGAATATATCTACCCTTACAAAAATTAACCATGGTTTTACAACGAATAAAACCAAAAAATTAATAATAATAATAAATAAATAATTAAATAAAATTAATTAATAAATAAAACAGGGTTATTGTAGTTATTCCATGGTAACCACAAATTAACCATAGTTTTGCTTAAAATCCATAGTTTAACTATGTTATTTGTGTGGTTATACAAATGGTAATCAATACGCCAAAAAACATGGTTTTACTATAATAAAACCATGGATATTTTCATAAGGGTATGTCTGTGCTATACATTATGTGCAAAAGTTAATAAGCAAAAGGACAGTTTAAATCCTTACATTTAAAGTGATAATAAAGAAACAAAAACACAAACTCAGTGTTAGCAGATAAGAGGAATGTTCTACAGGAACACACACACATTCACTATGGACACAGTAACGGTTACTGTCATTTCTTTATCCTGTAAATAGGCTATAAGAAACATCTTACATTTATATTCAATTACACACTGTTATCCCTTTACAGTTACTACTCTCATAAAATACTTGAATTACATGTTGACTTTTAAATTTAAATTTAGCGTCCTGAAGCAGATATTTCAGCTAAATGAATGTTTTTGCGCTGAATATTAGGGGAAACGTACCTATTAAGCTCAAGTACCCATTAAGCACACTACTATCTTTGAGCTCAGATTATAAAAAGAAAAAAGAATTGATCATCCTACTTGATATCTTAACCAATTGATGTGTTTGTTACTATATACCTCCTGTAATTTCAAGCTAATCAGACCATTGCACACTGAGATACGGGTATTCACGTGTTCACACTGTCTGACGGCCATTTTGAAAGCTGTCTGAAAACTTTCACCAAAAGAGGAGCCTCTTAAATGTTTTTTTAGATGTTTAAGCCTTTATTTTGGATAAGTATAACTTCTTACTGCAAAATTAAGATATTAATGTTTAGACTTTTGCATATTATAACCTGGAACCTGGATGTGGGAAATAATTAGTTAGATCCAAAAGATAGTTTTAGCAACATAGCGCAGGTGCCACAGAGCATAGTTCGCTTACTAGCTGCATAAGACTGTGTGCTACACTAATATATTACTTCACAGGCATTACTGGCTTGTACTTTTAAATCCATTATATTATAAATTTACAGATTATTGATGTTCTGTGGTTTTACACTGCTGTAATTTTTAAAGACTTCATATTATTTTAAGGTGAGCTTAAAGGGTGCACTACTATGTAAATCACACAGCTTCAGTGTGACAGCAATAAGAAAAAGTATAATTTCATAGATATTTTCAATAATAGTGGTCCATATTAAAATATGTATGAACTTAATACATGACCTAGATTATTTATTTCGCAAAATTGTCCTTTTAAATTTAATTTAATAATATTTATTAATAAAAGCTTTTTTGCTGTTCCAGTTAAGCTCAGTGTGCTCCCTTTAAGCTCGTCCACATTGAATATCTATGTAAATACTTCATAAACAGACTTTAAATATTAACTGATGGTTGTCACTTCAAGTTAATCTTTATAAAATTATTCTTTAAAAATGTTGTGAGCTTAATGGCAACGGGGTGTGCTTAAAGGGTACAAACAGCCAGACTCTTTTTGCGTTTGTGTAAGAAAAATATCCATATTTAAAACTTTATAGACTAAAATAACTAACTTCCGACGGATTGCCGTACGCATCGATTTACGGCGAAAGAGTGACCCTTGAACTCTTGACGCATGCGTATTGACGAACGCAGAAGCGCAGAGGATAGAGCAAAACAAAAACGTAGCGTCAGGGGTTACTCTTTTAGCGTCGACTCGCACACCGCTGACCACCGGAAGCTTGTTATTTTAGTCTATAAAGTTTTAATTATGGATATTTTTCTTACACAAATGCATCGCTTCGCTTCAGAAGGCCTTTATTATCCCCCCGGAGCCGTGTGGAGCAGTTATATGATGGATAGATGCACTTTTATGGACTTCATAAACGAGGCAACAATTTACTGCCGTTATATATCTCTGCCATTTATATAACTCCGATTTTATTCGTCTGAAAGAAGAATGTCATATACAACTAGGATGACTTGAGGGTGAGTAAATCATGGGATAATTTTTGGGTGAACTAACACTTTAAAATAAATGGGCGCTTGGATCCTGCATCTTTCCTGCAGCAGCTAACTCTGTTTCCACTCCACTATTTTTAGATGCATTTTGTCCATGGAAATGCGTTATTCCGTGCTGTAATTTGGCGCGACTGGTGGAAGTTTTCAGCACAGAGGGCAGACCCGACTAATCGATAATGAGAATCGTTATTGATGATTTTCATTATCGATTATTATCAATTTTATCGGTTAGTTGTTGCAGCCCTAATGGGAATACTATCATCAAGGGGCAGCAGACAGGAAGGTGCCACTTTGTTCCTGTACTGTTACTAATGAACTATAGATGCACCTACTTGAATGTTTGCATGTGTCGGTATGTTCGTGGCTACATATGCTAATGCGTTTCAGTGGAAATTGTAGTCCGGGGAACCTCACGGTTTAATCTCAGGCTGGGATTCCCAGCTATGTTGAATTTATTTTATGGCAGTTCCCTGGATAAAGGCAGTGCCTCCAGGGTTGTGTGTACTGCAAGAATATCCCTTGATCCCAGCCTGCTTTCAGTTCCCATGTTTGAGAGGTCAAAGCACTATTTATGACTTCCTTGAGTCCAGATCTCTTGGGAGGAACGGGCCCACATGGCCATCCAGCTCAGACAGGTTCTGACCCAGAAGCTCATTAGCTCTGTTTTGAATTGTGGCTCAGGTCTGTCTCTAGGCACAAAGAGGCTAAAAGGGGCTTGATGTTCGTGAATGGCTCATTGATGTGGCCTCTGCGGACCCATTGTGTTTGAACAACGGTCAATTTAATGTGTACGGATCTGTATGTTCTTTGGCACAGAGCTTGTTCGGAAGTGGCCCTGTGTTTGTGGCTCATTGTAGCTGAGCATGAAACAGTGGCTGAATATCAATTTGCGTACTTGTGCTATGTGATGGGAAAGTACATACTTTTGAGAGGGATGACTTGCCACATCCTAAAGTTACATCTTCAGGGTTTTTCCTGGGTCAAAAATGGTCTTCAGTGGTGGCGGACAAACACTGTCATCCACAGTACAAAGTACCCAACCCATTAAATCGCGAGCCCAGTACTGACAATAAATCCAAAATAAATGCAAAGAAAGTGTTTGTAATATTAACTTCCTATTTATTCTTTAAATAAAAAAAAAAACTCTCTGTCAGGATTAGGGATGTCAGTTTACACAAATTCCCATGATCGCTCGTCGTTTAAATTAAAAATCGATTAATCGTTAGCCTTAATACTGCAATATGCGTCTACAGCAGTGGCTTATAGCCGACAGCATGACAGGGTGTGCAAACGCTGCTCAGAACGCCATGTTCCTCACCAAATGAATTAGAAGGGTTTTTATGTCTAAATTAAAGGGCTAGGATTGTAAAATGAGTCGATGTGATTGATCATTTAATTAAATTACTTATTTAATACTCAAATATAACGAGTAATACAACGTGTCACCAACACCGCCTCAGATCTGTTATTCAGAATGTGTGGACGCGCTGAAAACGCCAACTAAACCCAATGAATTCACAACGATTTATTAAAATAGTGTTCTCATTAATGTTATGTAATATGACAGTCCCAATCATAGTTATTATTAGTCGTGCGTTGCTGTAAAATGGTCCCAAACAGAACTCCGGCGCGCTCGCTTCATTTTTCCTCGTGTTTTGCTTTACTTGTTTCGCGGTTAAGCAGCACGCACGCGCATGACCCTGCTTAATCGACGATCGATACGTTTTATCGGTTAAATGTATTATCGACAATTAATCGATTATCGATTAATCGTTAACATCCCTAGGATCATAATACAAGGTGCCTAGAACTATATTTAAAAATCATGCAAATTTACATAACATTATGTAGAAAATGTTTTCGTTTTCAATGGATTCAATCACGCATTTAAATACAGTTGTGGGGGCCTAGTTTTTCCGCAATGAAGAAAACACGGACAGTCTTAAACATGGAATTTACTGTATAATGCAGAATTTCATGGAATTTGCCAAATCTTGGATTAAAAAATCTAAAGTAGGTTAGTACACTTAAATCAAATTGCTATATAGACTAGTGTCTGTGATTTATTAAACTGCAAAAGGACTCTTTAAATATGAATCCTGCATGTTCTGCGTGTCTCTGTGTGAATTAATGGCACAGATGCGGTTTCATTTACCCCCCCCACACACACACAGAAGCACGCGTGGCGCTCGCGGTGTTTTCAGCCTCTTCCGTCTCACAATATGAGGACGTGAACGCATGAACTTCATCTCCAGAGCCGCTGTGACAGTCACTCCATGAGCGTTTTACCATTTCATTTGAGAAAAACCATTGTCACATCATAAACACAGAAACTCAAAGGTCTTCATGGCAACCCCTCAAAGTTTGGTTTAACCTGAAAACTGACAAATATATT
Source organism: Coreius guichenoti (assembly GCA_039654105.1). Lineage (NCBI taxonomy): Eukaryota > Metazoa > Chordata > Actinopteri > Cypriniformes > Gobionidae > Coreius > Coreius guichenoti. The sequence continues at coordinate 20,449,197 of CM077192.1, forward strand.
ACTGTTGTACAGTAGAATTTAGCTACGTCTCAATGTAATAATAATAATAACACTAACAATAATAATAATAATAATAATAATAATATTTATTATTATTTTTATTAAAAACTTTATTTTTAAGGAATAATCACAATTTTTCTTTAATTTCAAAGTTCTGTTGTGCAGCACTTTCATTTCATATGATTTAAAGATAAATAAAATTAATGTTTTATGCCTTCATTTGATTGCCAGAAAAATTAAAATACACAACACAGAATTTCTGAAAAAACTTTGATTGTTAAGTCATTGATTATTAATTTAATTAAGTCATTAAATAGAATCCAGAAAACTTAAAACAGAAAACAGAGAATTTGGTCAAAATATAAAAATGGAATTTGAGGGGGGGAAAAAAGTATTTCATAGGGCCCTAAACATGTAATATTTTTTGAACTTTTAATAAATAATTGTTAAATTGTACAAGTTTCATGATTTCAATTAATTAGACATGCTTTTTGTTTACTAAAATTTAATTTAACCATCAAAATGGGAGTCTAAAAATGGAAAAAATGGATTACAATGGAAAAAAAACAAAATCCAGAAAAATTCAAACAGAATTTGGGAAAAAATAAAACGGGTTTTATAGGGCCCTAGAGTTGTTGTTTTTTTTTTCTTTTGTTAAAATGTTAATTAAGTGAAATATATTTCGTGTAGTCCTCTTTATTTTATTTTATAGCCTAGTTAATTTTATTCTGTTTTTCTCCATTCACAGAAGCGCTGCAGGTGCGTAATGTGACAATGTGTTGTTTATGCTGCTATTTGCAAATGTAAGGCTAAACCCCTGAAGAAAAAAAAAACATTTGTGGTATTTTTAACGGGTCACAGACACCTTCCTATTCTAACTTAATTTAATTTTAATTTGACAGTATTCAGTATTAATGTATAATGTTGAAAATAATAAAAAAAGGAAAAACACTGAAGGAGATGGTGTGTCCAAAGGAGAAGGTTTTTTTTATATATATATATATATATATATATATATACATACATTATATATATATATATATATATATATATATATATATATATATATATATACATATACATATATATATACACTCACCTAAAGGATTATTAGGAACACCATACTAATACTGTGTTTGACCCCCTTTCGCCTTCAGAACTGCCTTAATTCTACGTGGCATTGATTCAACAAGGTGCTGAAAGCATTCTTTAGAAATGTTGGCCCATATTGATAGGATAGCATCTTGCAGTTGATGGAGATTTGTGGGATGCACATCCAGGGCACGAAGCTCCCGTTCCACCACATCCCAAAGATGCTCTATTGGGTTGAGATCTGGTGACTGTGGGGGCCATTTTAGTACAGTGAACTCATTGTCATGTTCAAGAAACCAATTTGAAATGATTCGAGCTTTGTGACATGGTGCATTATCCTGCTGGAAGTAGCCATCAGAGGATGGGTACATGGTGGTCATAAAGGGATGGACATGGTCAGAAACAATGCTCAGGTAGGCCGTGGCATTTAAACGATGCCCAATTGGCACTAAGGGGCCTAAAGTGTGCCAAGAAAACATCCCCCACACCATTACACCACCACCACCAGCCTGCACAGTGGTAACAAGGCATGATGGATCCATGTTCTCATTCTGTTTACGCCAAATTCTGACTCTACCATCTGAATGTCTCAACAGAAATCGAGACTCATCAGACCAGGCAACATTTTTCCAGTCTTCAACTGTCCAATTTTGGTGAGCTCGTGCAAATTGTAGCCTCTTTTTCCTATTTGTAGTGGAGATGAGTGGTACCCGGTGGGGTCTTCTGCTGTTGTAGCCCATCCATATATATATACATATATATATACACTCACCTAAAGGATTATTAGGAACACCTGTTCAATTTCTCATTAATGCAATTATCTAATCAACCAATCACATGGCAGTTGCTTCAATGCATTTAGGGGTGTGGTCCTGGTCAAGACAATCTCCTGAACTCCAAACTGAATGTCAGAATGGGAAAGAAAGGTGATTTAAGCAATTTTGAGCGTGGCATGGTTGTTGGTGCCAGACGGGCCGGTCTGAGTATTTCACAATCTGCTCAGTTACTGGGATTTTCACGCACAACCATTTCTAGAGTTTACAAAGAATGGTGTGAAAAGGGAAAAACATCCAGTATGCGGCAGTCCTGTGGGCGAAAATGCCTTGTTGATGCTAGAGGTCAGAGGAGAATGGGCCGACTGATTCAAGCTGATAGAAGAGCAACTTTGACTGAAATAACCACTCGTTACAACCGAGGTATGCAGCAAAGCATTTGTGAAGCCACAACACGCACAACCTTGAGGCGGATGGGCTACAACAGCAGAAGACCCCACCGGGTACCACTCATCTCCACTACAAATAGGAAAAAGAGGCTACAATTTGCACGAGCTCACCAAAATTGGACAGTTGAAGACTGGAAAAATGTTGCCTGGTCTGATGAGTCTCGATTTCTGTTGAGACATTCAGATGGTAGAGTCAGAATTTGGCGTAAACAGAATGAGAACATGGATCCATCATGCCTTGTTACCACTGTGCAGGCTGGTGGTGGTGGTGTAATGGTGTGGGGGATGTTTTCTTGGCACATTTTAGGCCCCTTAGTGCCAATTGGGCATCGTTTAAATGCCACGGCCTACCTGAGCATTGTTTCTGACCATGTCCATCCCTTTATGACCACCATGTACCCATCCTCTGATGGCTACTTCCAGCAGGATAATGCACCATGTCACAAAGCTCGAATCATTTCAAATTGGTTTCTTGAACATGACAATGAGTTCACTGTACTAAAATGGCCCCCACAGTCACCAGATCTCAACCCAATAGAGCATCTTTGGGATGTGGTGGAACGGGAGCTTCGTGCCCTGGATGTGCATCCCACAAATCTCCATCAACTGCAAGATGCTATCCTATCAATATGGGCCAACATTTCTAAAGAATGCTTTCAGCACCTTGTTGAATCAATGCCACGTAGAATTAAGGCAGTTCTGAAGGCGAAAGGGGGTCAAACACAGTATTAGTATGGTGTTCCTAATAATCCTTTAGGTGAGTGTATATATATATATATATATATATATATATATATATATAATATATATATGTATATGTATATGTATGTATGTATGTATGTACACACACACACACACACAGTGGGGAGAACAAGTATTTGATACACTGCCGATTTTGCAGGTTTGCTCACTTACAAAGCATGTAGAAGTCTGTAATTTTTATCATAGGTACTCTTCAACTGTGAGTGACGGAATCTAAAACAAAAATCCAGAAAATCACATTGTATGATTTTTAAGTAATTAATTTTGCATTTTATTGCATGACATAAGTATTTGATACATCAGAAAAGCAGAACTTAATATTTGGTACAGAAACCTTTGTTTGCAATTACAGAGATCATACGTTTCCTGTAGTTCTTGACAAGGTTTGCACACACTGCAGCAGGGATTTTGGCCCACTCCTCCATACAGACCTTCTCCAGATCCTTCAGGTTTCGGGGCTGTCGCTGGGCAATACGGACTTTCAGCTCCCTCCAAAGATTTTCTATTGGGTTCAGGTCTGGAGACTGGCTAGGCCACTCCAGGACCTTGAGATGCTTCTTACGGAGCCACTCCTTAATTGCCCTGGCTGTGTGTTTCGGGTCGTTGTCATGCTGGAAGACCCAGCCACGACCCATCTTCAGTGCTCTTACTGAGGGAAGGAGGTTGTTGGCCAAGATCTCGCGATACATGGCCCCATCCATCCTCCCCTCAATACGGTGCAGTCGTCCTGTCCCCTTTGCAGAAAAGCATCCCCAAAGAATGATGTTTCCACCTCCATGCTTCACGGTTGGGATGATGTTCTTGGGGTTGTACTCATCCTTCTTCTTCCTCCAAACACGGCAAGTGGAGTTTAGACCAAAAAGCTCTATTCTTGTCTCATCAGACCACATGACCTTCTCCCATTCCTCCTCTGGATCATCCAGATGGTCATTGGCAAACTTCAGACGGGCCTGGACATGCGCTGGCTTGAGCAGGGGGACCTTGCGTGCACTGCAGGATTTTAATCCATGACGGCGTAGTGGTTTTCTTTGAGACTGTGGTCCCAGCTCTCTTCAGGTCATTGACCAGGTCCTGCCGTGTAGTTCTGGGCTGATCCCTCACCTTCCTCATGATCATTGATGCCCCACGAGGTGAGATCTTGCATGGTGCCCCAGACCGAGGGAGATTGACCGTCATCTTGAACTTCTTCCATTTTCTAATAATTGCGCCAACAGTTGTTGCCTTCTCACCAAGCTGCTTGCCTATTGTCCTGTAGCCCATCCCAGCCTTGTGCAGGTCTACAATTTTATCTCTGATGTCCTTACACAGCTCTCTGGTCTTGGCCATTGTGGAGAGGTTGGAGTCTGTTTGATTGAGTGTGTGGACAGGTGTCTTTTATACAGGTAACGAGTTCAAACAGGTGCAGTTAATACAGGTAATGAGTGGAGAACAGGAGGGCTTCTTAAAGAAAAACTAACAGGTCTGTGAGAGCCGGAATTCTTACTGGTTGGTAGGTGATCAAATATTTATGTCATGCAATAAAATGCAAATTAATTATTTAAAAATCATACAATGTGATTTTCTGGATTTTTAGATTCCGTCTCTCACAGTTGAAGTGTACCTATGATAAAAATTACAGACCTCTACATGCTTTGTAAGTAGGAAAACCTGCAAAATCGGCAGTGTTAGTTATTCTCCTTTGGTGTTTTTTCTTTTTTATTATTTTCAACAATACAGCGAGGTTTATATAAAATAATATTAAATATGAAGTTTATTATTACATTTTATTATTATTATTATTATTATTATTATTAATAAATATAATTATTATCATATTTATTATTATTAATTATTGCTGTTAATGTAAATTCTTTTAATATATAAACTACATTTTTAAAATATACTTTTTTTTGGCTGGAAACATGTGACTTGCCTTTCAAGTGCACAATAATGGTTATCACAATTACATGAACATATCAAATAGTCGTGTAGAGTGTTGCATAGTTGTGCTACTGTGTTGATGTGTATGAGAAACAGCAGAGCTGATCTTTATGAGGGTTTGTTAGGCTGGACGCTCACAACTCGGGTGAGTTACGGCCGAAAGTACAGACCTGTTCATTCTCAGACGTGCCTTTCATGTCTCGCGGAAGCTGCTTGAAGAACTCTGCTGGAGCTTTTGAGAAAATGTTCCTGGAGGCTATACAATGTAGTTTGTGTACAAATATGCACAGACATTTCCCTGGAGCAGTGTTAGCACTGACACTTAGCCTGTGTGTGTTTTAGGAGATTATATATGAGCGTAACACGGTTAGCTTGTTAAGCCTTATGTTTGAACAGGCTGATACTGCCCTGCTGTAATCACTTTCTGTTTGCTTTTGCCTGTATTGGTTCAACAGATCTTCTTCTCCGGACACTAAAGTGTGTGTGAGTGTTGGCACAACAGAAGCGCTCATCCTCGTGCTTAGTGTTGTTTAATGTAAACACTGGTGCTGAAACAAACCTGCTCAGGTGCTTTCAAACGCTTGATGTGTGTCTGCCTAGTATCAGCAGGGGATCAGAGTCAGACCTTGTTTGCCCTCATTGGAAAAGTAGATTTGCGGAAACGAGATTATCCAATTACAGTTCGTTTTACAGTAATAAATCACTACTCGTGTAGCCTAAAGCTAGATGTTTTATAAGAATCAATTGCAATTCAGTATCCAGTTAAATATTATAATGACATTGAGTGAGATTGATAATGTTAAAAACCTTAACAAGAGACTTTTTTTCCCCTCCATTTTAATGTTTGTTACGTAGAACCAATATGCTACTGTGGATTTTTTGTTCGATTATTTTAAAAGAAATAATACTTTTATTCAGAAAGGATGCAATGTTTTTATTCAGAAAATATATTAATGGTTTCTCCTGGAATAATTTTAGAATTTCTATCACATATTAAATTGAAAGATTCTATGTAATTGATATTATTACTGTTGTTAGACAAAATTGTTAAATTATTTTAAACTATATATTGATGTGATATTGTAATCATAATTATTTATTTTAAAATTGAAATACTGTTGATTGCCAAGAATATAGCCATTGCTGCTGATGGCGTTTAAATCATAAATAAATTAATATTCAGCAAAGTTGCATTAAATTGATCAAAAGTGACAGTAAAGACATATCTAATGTTAGATTTCTCATTTAAATAAATGGTGTTCTTTTGAACTTTCTGTTCATCAAAGGATCCTGAAAAAATGTATCACAGTTTCCACACAAATATTAAGCAGCACAACTGTTTTCAAAATTGATAATAATAAGAAATAAAAAGTACCAAATCATCATATTAAATGATTTCTGAAGGATCATGTGACACTGAAAACTGGCAATGATGCTGAAAATTCAGCTTTGATCACAGGAATAAATTACATTTTAAAATATATTCAAATAGAAAAACTGTTCTTTTAAATGACAATAATATTTCACAATATTACTGCTTTTTATTGTGTTTTGATCAAATAAAGGCAGCCATGGTGAGCAAGATTTCTTTCAAAAATATTTAAAAATCATACCATCCCCAAACTTGAACAGTGGTGTCTAAATAACCATATAGTCTAGGAGAATTTTTTTTTTTTTAGTTTAAAATGATATTTATTTAAAATTCTCCTAGACATTTTAACATTTTAACCTTTTAGTTATTATTATTATTATTATTATTATTATTATTATTATTATTATTATTATTATTATATATTGAAGCGGCAGTGGATTTCAGAATCTACGCAAATAATTTAAAATGAATAATAAAAAAAAAACCTGAACAATTCTTTAGGGCTGTTAAAGTAAATGTGGTGACTTAAGATTTCAGTTAAATATGTTTAATGTTATTAAAAAAGAACACATTTAATTTGATATTACTTTTTACTAACTTTTTCAAGACTGATGAGAAATCTTGAGAATAATCATGATTATTTTATTTGCAGCCACTGTTTTAACAAATCTGCATAGAGATGTGTGAAAAACTTTCTAAAGACTGCTGGGAAATATGTAGAGGAAATAGACGAGGGATTTCAATACGTTTTTCTTTGGTTTGTAGGTTTAAAGACGTATCTTATCTCGGGCCGGAAGATGGGCTCACAGTGTGGCTATTCCCAGCTCAGCTTCGGCCGAGACTTTGGCGAAATGTTAAGTCCATCCTCAAACACGCACACTCCAGATCTCACACACAGCGCCATCACAGAACCTCTCTCACACGGCAAGGTACGTCCCTCAACACGCACAGAAATGCTGTTTTAATTACACAAATGATATTAAATGAACAGTTCTAAAATTCTGTCATTATTCTGTCATTTCAGTTCATTTTTAAGTGAACTCTCCTTTTTCTTTTTGTTTGTCTCTTTCTCTCCACAGCCTGTGTGTAGCATCTCCATAGATGCCGTTGACAATCCGACAGCAGATGAGGCAACTCGAAATGGCTGTCAAGATGAACATAGAGCCAACAGCAGCAAGGTACATAACAACTAAACTAACAGTTAGGAACACCAGCAAAAAACCTCAGTAAATTACACAATGGAAGCACACATCTTGGCATAAAAACCCATGTACTCAATTTCAGCAGGCGTTCATAAGCAGATAATGAAATGCCAGTCTTCACTGGCTTTGGGTAAAGAAATATATTGTACAATGTTAAAGTTGATGGAATTAGTAGGAGTATAACACTTAAGCTGAGAGGTTTTATGTACCTTTAGGCCCAAATAAGCTCAAGGAGATGGCCGATTTTATATGGCGTAGCCAAAACGCTGCTGTTTTCCATACACGCTACTAAAGTGCAATCATTTAGTCGACATTAGAACCAGGGGCTGGATTCACAAAACATTCTTAAGAATAAAATTCTTCTTAATTGCCAATTTCTTCTTATTTTCTAACTTAAGAAAAAAGATAAGAATATTGTGTATTCTCAAAAACTTTTCTTAAGAATGCTCTTAAGATAACATTTAAGAAGAATTCTTATTCCCGAAGAATGACTCTTGAGTTATGTTCTGCTACTTTTGCACAGTTTCCTGCAGGCCGTAGCCCTAAAACCTTGAACGGGCTGTTGAGTCCTCTGTGCGAGGAGCGGGTGGGAGTCAGCCAGTCGTCTCTGTGCGACAAACTCCAGGAGAAGGACAGGAGCTGGGCAGGAAGTCTGACCGCAGAAGGAGGTGGCAGCAAGGACCACTCAGCGATCCTCCCGCTGCGCTCCAAAAACTTTCGGGAGAAAAGTGACGCACACTTTGTGGAAGTGATAAAGGAAGACAGGTGAGCGAAAGAAGATTCGTTTGAATAGTAGTTATGTAATTCAGTGTTTTATTTTCGTTCTTTCTCATTCTCTCCATATTGTGTTTGTGTTAGTCTGATGAAGGATTACTTCTTCAAGCCACCCATCAACAAGCTGAGTCTGAACTTCTTGGAAAGACCTCTGGAGTCAGCGTACCGCACCAGCTACCACGAGGAGGTACAAGGCAAACCATAAAAAAAACCTAAAATATATTAGAGAGAATCTATTATGCCCTTTTCGTAGTCTTCATTTTGAGGTCTACTAGAAGGTTTTCATGCCTGAACGTTCAAAAACCAAATTTTTTCACATATTTGACATTGTTGCAGCACATCTTTTCCCAGTCTGTCAGTAACGTTCGGGGGTGCGTTTCCCGAAAGCATCGTTAGCCAACTATGGTCGCAATTTCTGTCGTTACCAACATAGTTCAACGATTTGCTCTTTCCCGAAACCATAGTTCCAACGAACATTCTCAAACAGCATCACAAACTTACGTGGTCAAGCTGTGGTTAGAAGCTCCTTGTTAAAATGACGTGGATTTAGAGGTATGGTAGGCAATTTTCGGAGCGGCTAGCATTAGCAAGTTAGCTTTAAAAGCATGAGATCCCACCCTCCCTTCAGAGCATCTCCAAAGCCACGCCTCCTTCAAAACACATGAACGCGCACAGCAGGGAGCAAACAAAAGCGTCACGAGAGACGGCTTTAAACTACCTCATGTTTCATAATGAACATAAACAACTTAGGCCACGTGTCCACCAAAGTGTTTTTAGCTTGAGATCGTGTTGGCAGCGCAGCGTTTTTTTTTCAGTTGAGAGGCTTTACTTGCTATGATAAGGAATATCCACGGAAATGTTACTAATATCTAATTTCACAGATTAGTTGGTTTCTGTATTGTTTCTATATAAAAATGTTGATACAATGTAAAGTATTTGCTCTGGCTCTTATTTTAAATTATTTTGTTCCGTTATTATGCTTGTTGTTGTCATCTGTTGACGTTGTACATGCAGAATGTGGCGGTTGGTCGGTGTTGTATTTGTCCCGCCCCTCCTCCACTGTGATGGGATGGCTGGTTAAAAAGTGACAGTGATGAGCTGAACATACTTCAACTCTTGGCGACTGGTAAAAAAAAAACGTTGAACGCTTCAGCGTGAAATAGATGCTCATTGCCTCGTTACGCTCCTGGTGTTTTAAAAATGTGGCGCTCCCTTTGGAAACAATTGGAAAAATCTGCTAGCCCCGGGAACAAACTGGTGGACTACACAACCTTAAAGAGCACTGACCTTTACCACCTGACTACTGCAGATTAATTTCGCAGTTGATAGTGTTGCCATTGAAACGCGTAAATTCGAGTCATGAACCGTTCCGAGTATAACATCACGGGTTTCCATCTCTTCCAAATTACAGTAGTTATGACATGGCGTGAACGCAGCATAAGCTCGTTCTTTTGGTTCAGGAGGAACTGTAAAAGGTGGCTGCTGTTTCAGTCGCGGTGCTCGGTGACTGACATCTGTCTAGCTCTGCATAACATGAAACACTGATGACGTGTGATGTCTGCGCGAGCCGGTGCACGGAGGTATAAAAATACATAGATACATGAATAGGCAGGCAGGTAGGTCTAAATGTATTTATATGTATATATAGTCTGTGGAAGGCGTGGACCATAAAATGTTCGTCCAATCATTGAATTCGGTCCGAATGCAACGATTGGATGAACATTTTATGGTCCACACCTTCCACAGACTATATATACACTCACCTAAAGGATTATTAGGAACACCATACTAATACTGTGTTTGACCCCCTTTCGCCTTCAGAACTGCCTTAATTCTACGTGGCATTGATTCAACAAGGTGCTGAAAGCATTCTTTAGAAATGTTGGCCCATATTGATAGGATAGCATCTTGCAGTTGATGGAGATTTGTGGGATGCACATCCAGGGCACGAAGCTCCCGTTCCACCACATCCCAAAGATGCTCTATTGGGTTGAGATCTGGTGACTGTGGGGGCCATTTTAGTACAGTGAACTCATTGTCATGTTCAAGAAACCAATTTGAAATGATTCGAGCTTTGTGACATGGTGCATTATCCTGCTGGAAGTAGCCATCAGAGGATGGGTACATGGTGGTCATAAAGGGATGGACATGGTCAGAAACAATGCTCAGGTAGGCCGTGGCATTTAAACGATGCCCAATTGGCACTAAGGGGCCTAAAGTGTGCCAAGAAAACATCCCCCACACCATTACACCACCACCACCAGCCTGCACAGTGGTAACAAGGCATGATGGATCCATGTTCTCATTCTGTTTATGCCAAATTCTGACTCTACCATCTGAATGTCTCAACAGAAATCGAGACTCATCAGACCAGGCAACATTTTTCCAGTCTTCAACTGTCCAATTTTGGTGAGCTCGTGCAAATTGTAGCCTCTTTTTCCTATTTGTAGTGGAGATGAGTGGTACCCGGTGGGGTCTTCTGCTGTTGTAGCCCATCCGCCTCAAGGTTGTGCGTGTTGTGGCTTCACAAATGCTTTGCTGCATACCTCGGTTGTAACGAGTGGTTATTTCAGTCAAAGTTGCTCTTCTATCAGCTTGAATCAGTCGGCCCATTCTCCTCTGACCTCTAGCATCAACAAGGCATTTTCGCCCACAGGACTGCCGCATACTGGATGTTTTTCCCTTTTCACACCATTCTTTGTAAACTCTAGAAATGGTTGTGCGTGAAAATCCCAGTAACTGAGCAGATTGTGAAATACTCAGACCGGCCCGTCTGGCACCAACAACCATGCCACGCTCAAAATTGCTTAAATCACCTTTCTTTCCCGTTCTGACATTCAGTTTGGAGTTCAGGAGATTGTCTTGACCAGGACCACACCCCTAAATGCATTGAAGCAACTGCCATGTGATTGGTTGATTAGATAATTGCATTAATGAGAAATTGAACAGGTGTTCCTAATAATCCTTTAGGTGAGTGTACATATAAATACATTTAGACCACTTAACTTAACTTAACTTGATTGCTATCAAGATGTGAAGAGACTTTCAACCAGCATAACAAAAAATGCTTCTGGAACAAATCGCCTATCCTGCCTTTTTAAATAGATCAGGCTCTTGGGCACAATAAGCAAGATAATATTCGGTGCATTATATATCTTTCATTCTATTTAAATATATATATACATTTTAATCTATATATATATATATATATATATATTAGCGTCAACATCAGCGCATGCGCATAAAATGCGCAAGGGGTATGACGTATGAGGGAACCCGCGATGCCATGTTTGTTACTTCAACATCTCGGAGATCTTGAGTAGATTAATAATCAGTCGTTGTTACTCTTTTACCTGCGTGTGATTTCATTAACGACAGTGCTATATTATTGAACCAATGTGGGTCAAATGATAGAGGTGCGACCATGTTTCTACAGTTTCAGGAAACAGTTGTGACTAGTTGGTTAGTTTCTCCAACAATGCATCATAATATGGTAGTTAATCAGCGAGCTCCATTGTTGTAATGGAAACGCACCCCTGTTTAGTTCTGGTCTCTATGAAGCCCCTCCTTCTGAAAAGCACAATGTGCTCTGATTGGTCAGATGCACCAGTGTGTTGTGATTGGTCAACCGCTTTGAGTATGTTTGGGAAATGACTATGACTGCCATGCACTATGATGCTAATTGAATGAATAATGAATAAAGAGAAAATAATGAATAATTTAATTATAAATATTGTATTATATTGTGGTTCTCTCTATGGCTTCCAGGTTTCAACAAATGAATTAGACTTGAATTGTAATGATTTATGACTGCTGTGTATGCCATAATTATAAAGCTTTTTAATGAATGAAGGTAAACAAAATATAAAGATTTAAAGGGAAAATGTCTTTCTATGGCTTCCAGATTTCAACAATTAAATTACAAATACATTTTTAGTGCTATGTATGCCCAATTTTTACACAGTAAAGCACATTCCACAAACATTGCAGTCCTACTGTACATACTAGCGATATAACACCAAATATAGAAGATTATTCACAAGACGAACATGGTAATCCACAAGAAACTGTGAAGTAAACTGTAACTGACTGTCATAAAACTCTGAACGCTGGCCACTGACGTCACTGCCATCACATGATCCAAGTTCGGCACCTCATCTGCCAATAATAAGACAATCTCTGATAGTATCTCAAAGATGGTCAAATAAAACAGTGGCACACACTCTCCTACCAAAGAAAGTATGTAGATCTTAAAACAGTCATGCATAGACCTCTTCTGGTCACTCAGAGTACTGCAGTCTCATCAGATCAGTGTCCAAATATGAATGTCTTCTCTGCGTTTCCTCCAGGTGGTGAATCACGTGCTGGTGCAGACGTTTGCGAGTCCAGTGTTCAGCTCTCTGCTTGATGTTTTGCTGTCTTGTGCCGTTTTTCTCGCCCTGACCATCGCCTGCTTCCTGTATCCCCTTGTTTCCATGGAGACGCCCCTGGCAACCACACTCGGACTGGCAATCACTGCCGCTCTGTTGGAACTGGTTTCTCTCGTTTTGTCCATTCGGTAAGTTGGTCTTGAAAAAGCCGTGTAGAAAACATTTTAAAGGGGTCATTTTGTTCCGCCCATACAGTTGATGAAAACGATCATTCAGAAATCATATGACAGCCCATGTTTACATATCATATATATGGTTATTGGTTGATTTTGGATTAAAGGTAATTTAATTGTAAAAACAAGGGAAATGAGCATGAACAATTAAAGTAATTTAATGCTCACTTAAATTTGTGTTTTTAAAAATTAACTTTAAAGGGATAGTTCACGCAAAAATGAAAATTAGCCAATGATTTACTCACCCTCAAGCCATCCAAGGTGTATATGACATTCTTCTTTCAGACGAATAAAATCAGAGTTATATTAAAAAATGTCCTGGCTAATCCAAGCTTTATAATGGCAGTTAATGGCAGCCCAGAATTTGAAGCTCAAAAAAGTGCATCCATCCATTATAAACGTACTCCACACGGCTCCGGGGGGTTAATAAAGGCCTTCTGAAGTGAATAAGAAAAATATCCATATTTAAAACTTTAAAATATCTAGCTTCTGCCGGACCGCCGATTGTATTCGTCTGAAAGAAGAAACTCATATACACCTAGGCTGGCTAGAGGGTGAGTAATCATGGGGTAATTTTCATTTTTGGGTGAACTATCCCTTTAAGATATAATTTATTATAATTAAACTGATGATTTAAATAATTTATAAATACATTATTAGTGTAAATTATTAACACTAATGATTAATTATTTATTACAAAGCCCTGCATATGTTATGCGGGAAAAAATGTTATGCGGGATTATCATGTAGCCACGAATTAAGAACTCATTCCCTCGTTTTACTAAATTGTGGCCATTTTGTACTAATTCGTTCCCTAGTTTTGATTTAACTAAAACAAGGGAATGAATTATTACATTGTGGCCATGATTTAAAAAAACAAACAAAAAAACCAAGGGAACGAATTCTTATTCGTGGCCTCAATATATATATATTTGTTGTCCGCATGTCAAATGTGGGGCTCCATAATTTGTATAATAATTTAACAGTGAAATGTAATCTTCAGCAAATCTTAAAATTAGTATCCATCTTTCATACTCTACATTAATGTCGTGATGCCTAAATAATTTGAAGCATTTGAAACAGTTGTAGTTTTTAGTTTATAATTATAATTATAATTATAATAATAATAATAATTATAACATTATCAGACATAAATTGAAAATAATGTACACTTTATTGGTTAGTGTTGTCAAAAGTACAGACTTCGGTACCAAGTCAGTAGTGAAATTTTAAATATGTGACGCTTTGAGCGCTGTTGAGCTGGAATCGTAAACACCTCTGATTGGCCATTGTGTTCACGCGCTCATCAAATATGTCTGTGATTGGCTACAATGATCAGCGCTTCAAAAACATAAATATACATCAATGACGCTTTTCACCGAGCGCTTACACACATACACACGGGAGCATTTGAAAGCAGGCGTCTTATCAGCGGACTGGTCCGCTGATCGACGCCTGCTTGTGGTTTCAAACGCTCCCACTTTCAAAACACTTTCAAACACTCCTGTGCGTTGACCATTGTAGCCAATCACAGACACATCCAATGAGCGTGTGAGCACAATGGCCAGTCAGAGGTGTTTACGATTCCAGCTCGACAGCGCTCAAAGCGTCAAATTTTTAACATTTCAGTACCGACTTGGTACCGAAGTCGGTACTTTTGACAACACTATTATCGGTCATAATTTTATTATCAGTCATTGCGTTTACATGCGATTATAATGGGATTTTGGCAATATTGCGTTTAAACTTTTACCTCATGTAAACGCAACACTTCGATCAAACTAATACGATTTAAGCTCATAATCGTAGTAACACTATTCACATTAAACTATGCGGTGCACGCCGATTTTAATCGCAGTAAACAGGCATGTAAACACCTCAATCTCATTATTACCGCCCTGACCAAAGTGTGCATGTGCTCGGACGTGCACGGATGCCGTGTGTTGTTCACACAACTTCATGAATGAACTCTGTGACATTATTCTGAAGTTTTCTCCAAAACGCTAAACTCTGTCAACACAATTCGCTACGCAGTAGGGGTGTAACGATACAAACGCGTCACAATACGATACTATCGCGATACTAAACTCACGATACGGTATTTAACGCAATAAGTCAAAATAAAGAAGAGATGTTTTTTTATTATTATTTAAATAATATTATTGTTATTATATTATTATCAGGACACACAAATATTCCCCTATTGCATTTCTATACATGATATTTAACATTATATATAGTAGTTTAATGTAGCAATGTCACTGTCACTTTTTTTTCTTCTCATGCAGTACTCACACAGACTCTCCCGGTGCTCGCTATGTTCCGCCTCTCCTGCTATTAATGCACTATACATATAAGAATAAACCATCTAAAACGCTTTGAATAATCATACTAGTAAAACTAAATGTGATCTGGTGATTTTAAATGATGTTTGCGCTTCCACTTTGAGGAATGTCATTCCGGCAGCGCGTGCGCTTCAGAGGATCAATGCAATCAATCACAGTTCTAATCGCAACAAAGCATGTCAAAATGACTATTCCCAAACTGTAAATGTTTAGTTCTGCATTTACTCACTCTCACGTTGTTTTCGCGCATCACGTTACGTTTGAATGTCCGTGTTTACTACAGTATGCGCGTCATTGTGAATCTGTTCATCATATAAAGCCACCGTGTCTCTTCAGAAGACTTGGATTTGGATTAGACCACTCGATTGATTATTTTTATGATGCCTTTGACATTTTTTGGATCTTTTAAGTTTGAGAGGAATGGACTTTAAATGGAGGTACAGAAATCTACAGATATCTTCATTTGTGTTTGGAAGTTAAATTAAAATCTTATAGGTTTGAAACGACATGAGGGTGAGTACATGACCGAATTTACATTTTTGAGTGAATTATACCTTATAAATACAGTAAGCTGAGCCTTGGAAAAAACTAACTATATTGAAAATGATATCGTTTACCTCAACGATATATATCGTCGCATTTCTATATCACGATATCTCGATATACAATGTATCGTTACATCCCTACTGTGCAGTCTCCGCTCCGTATCTTCATCCATACGGCGCGAAGAACACAACAGCAGTGTAGGCAAACCGCAGATGTTCATCACGCTGCCAAATAATATACAGTACGTCCATAAAATGTATTTTGAATGTGATGTGTTGATTAAAACAATGGCCAGTAACATGCATACTGTATGCCTATCTGAGTGTGGTAAAACGAATAGCGAATAATCATGCATGTAAACTGTAGACCTTACTCTGATTATTAGAAATAATTGCATTATTGTTGGACATGTAAACGTAGTCAGTGTAACTTTTCTAATCCCTGTCTTGCAGTATGATCTTTTGCCTGGATGATGTACAGAACTGTACCCGGTCTCTGTTGAAGCTGGTCTCTGGCTGGATCCCACGTCATGTGATCGGCGCTGTGCTCGTTTCACTTCCTGCTGTGTCGGTCTTCTCCCACCTGGCTTACAGTCCGCAGCTCCAGGTGACGTCCTCAACATCCCTCCTATTTTATATTTGTAATAAATGCTGTTCTTTTTTAACTTTCTATTCAACAAAGAATTATCACACATTTTATTATGCTGAACTGTTTTCATCATTGATAATAATGAGAAATGTTTCTTGAGCAGCAAATCATCATATCAGAATGATTTCTGAGGGATCATGTGACACTGAAGACTGGTGAAATGATGCTGAAAATTCAGCTTTGATCACAGGAATAAATTACATTTTAAAGTATGTTCAAATAGAAAACAGTTGTTTTAAATTATAATATTTCACAATCTTGGTGACTTCTTTCAAACACTTTTTACAGTTTATTTTAAGGTGTCCTAATTATATATTTAAATACTGAGTAATATTAATTAACAACATGTAGTTACCAGGGGCGTGTGGTCCATATAAGCTCCGAATGCTTTGCATACCCAAGCCATCCGTGGATGCTACAAATGACTATAAATTCCCTCGTTTGAGGTGTACCGTAAAGCTTACATGATAAAATGTTGGTAATACTTGTGTAACTGTTTGTCATTTATTTAGTTGCCAAACAATGTTAATTTTCTTCAAATCCATTCAAGCCATTTACAGAGAGTTCCGGGTAAACGGATCCACAGCAGCTTCGGCGCCTACGCTCTGTTGTTATGTATCGTCATCATTGTCCCGTGTTCTCATTGGTTTGGTGGTATATGTGGGATTTCATGTGCAGGGACAGCTGTCCGCGAATCGCTCGCCCAAGAGGAAAAATGTGCTGTTACTGCCAGATCTCAACCAACGAAAATCATATTTGATTTGATACAAAACTAACTAGACTAAATCAAATGGGAAAAAATCATAACTGAAACTATCTTCATAGTATTTAATTTTCTCCTTAGGGATATTTTTTTTTTTTAAATACGAAGTCTTTAACAGTTTATAAGTTCTGGTGTAAGTAGACCTACTGTAACTATCTTGGATTGTTAATCGATAGTTTATGCGTTTGTTAAAGTCATCAATTTGCGTTATTTTAAATGATTTTTTTTAAAGATTTTTTTATTTTTTATTTATTAGGGGCCAAGCCCTGAAAGGGCTGTAGCCCCTATTGTATCTGTTAGTTTTCTTATTATTCTTTCCGAATGGGAGTCAATGGCAGCCTTATGAACCATAAGTAGGAAAATGATGAAATTTGGCACAGTTGTAGAGATGTTCATCAATAGTAAATGGACCAAATTTGGAGTCTCTAGGACCAGCTTCATAGCGCCACCACCAGTTCAAAAATTCAACATTGAAACGGTTATAACTTTTGAACCATTTGATCTAGAAAAATGAAACTTAGTACACCTGATTCCTCTCATCATGCTGATCACATTCAACATCTTACATTAAGACTCCACCCATTACAGTAATGGCCATTTTAAAAAGTACAGTATTCAGTTTTTTCACTAGTCCTCCTTCAAAATTTGTCCAATTCTTACAAAACTTGACAGAGAGAATCTTTGGACTGAGCTGCACAGAAATGACTGAACAGAATGTTTTGTCCTACTGGTAAAAAAAAACGTTATGATGTCGCAAACTTAACGAGGTCGACCCAAAATTGGTTCTGAGGCTGTATCTCTGACAAACTTTGATCAATCGAAACGAAAATTGGTACACTTAATCGGACCCATGATCTGAGGGTCCATGCCAAAGTTGGGAACAGCGCCACCTACAGGTCATGAGATATGAAAAATGGCTATTTCTGCTCATAACTTCTGAACAGTTTGTCAGAAAATCATAATCTTGTCTATTGATTCCTCGTGTCATGCCGAATCCGACGATACCGGATATGTACCGGATACCGGCAATGTTCAAAAGTTTCCTAATAAAATCCAAAGTCCAAAAATAGCCATAATGGGCTTGGCCCCGCAATTGCTGCTAGCAGGTACATTTATACTTATTATAATTATATTTTACATATTTCTATAATAGGCTACTAATATTATACTTATTTTTAATTCTTAATATTAAAAAATAGTTCTGGCATACATTTAAATTGAAGTCTTTAATTGTGTCATAAGCTGATGCGCTGTACCGTTTAAAGGTGAACCGTTTAGTTTCTGCGACATTAGTGCCACCTAGCAGAATTACAAAAAATACAGCATATTTTGCAAACACCCATTTCACGTTTTTTCACGCGGATGGCTGGCGTATCCAATTGTTTTCAATGGGAGCGCCATGTTTTAACGAGGCACTGAGTGCTCTGCGTTTTTTGCCGAGAGTTGAAGAATGTTTTGAGTAAAACGCAGCGCTCATCACTGTCACTTTTTTTTACCCAGCCGACCAATCACAGCGGAGGAGGGGCGGGACAAATACAACACCGACCAACCGCAACATTCTGCATGTACAATGTCAACAGATGACAACAACAAGCATAATAACGGAACAAAATAATTTAAAACAAGAACCAGAGCAAATACTTTTATATTGTATCAACATTTTTATATAGAAACAATACAGAAACCAACTAATCTGTGAAATTAGATATTAGTAACACTTCTGTGGATATTCCGTATCATAGCAAGTAAAGCCTCTCAACTGAAAAAAAAACGCTGCGCTGCCAACATGATCTCAAGCGCCCACTGCAAGGCGTTTTCAGCTGGCTAAAAACACTTTGGTGGACAAATGGCTTTAGGGTTTGGTTGAGGGTTAGTTGCATGTAATTATGCATAACTTACTGTTATTACTATGGTAAGCACATGTAACATATGTAACAAGGACACTGCAAAATAAAGTGTTACCAAATCATTTAACAAATTAAAACAATAGAATATAATCCTAAACCTCTGCTTTCTCAGTTTGAAGTTAAAGTTCTCAAATATAATGCAAACAGTCTTTTTTTTAAAACAAACTCTTAATAGGTTTAGAATAGAATATTATGAAGAGTATTAAATGTTAAATAACAAATTAAAACAAACAAGGGAATTTATTAAAGGGGCTTCTTTGCTATTACATTTTAGTTACTTTGTTTTTTTATTATTATTATTTTAGCATTTAATTGGTACTTCTGACATCCCTAGATCCCTCACAGAGTTTTGTTCTTCAAAAGCTGTGTGCAAATTAAAGTAAACATTCTTGTGAACACAAATACACACCATTTACCATCAAAAGTGGTCTCACAAGCTTAGTACAGTATACCTTCATCTTAAAGGGTGTTAATTTTCCCCAGTTTCTTTTGATCAAAGTGTATCCCTGAAGAATTGGGTAATTAGAGGAAGAGTTTTGAAGCTTCGAGGATGTTGAGTTACTCTACAGGATCAAGCTGTAATGTGACAGTGCATTCAATGCATTGAGGCTTTTATATTTCAATGTACTGTATGCTGACAAGGTTCAAGTACACAGAAAATCCCACAGCCCTAGTTTGTACAGTAAATATGTGTATCTGTGATTGGTTCACTGTTTAAACTTGCGCTCTTTCTTTTTCTGGTTCTGTAGGTGACCATGTTCCTGTGCTGTGCTCTCATTATTGCTATTATCCAGTACTGTAATTTCTGCCAGCTGAGTTTCTGGATGCGCTCTGTTTTGGCCACTGTAGCTGGTTTGTCTTTACTCATCCTGCTCTACAGCGCCACCACCAGGCCCAGGTCAGACATCCTCAGCTTTTGTTACCAGTTCAACTAGTTAAACTTTTACCAATATCAACTTATTGTTTGAATTAATTACATAAAAACTGTATTATAGTTTTAGAACATAGTCATAAAAGTCAACAAAAAATGATGGTACATGTCCACCGATGCTGAAGAAATATTCCTAATACCACCCAAAATAACATGGGTATGTCTGTAAAATGTACAACGGTATGGGCGTTTTCACTATGGTCTATGATTGCTTTCAATACATGGTGAATAAAGTCATTTATTATTGAAAGCAATCATTAAAAGTTATTTTTCAACTTTTTGATGCTCTCCAGTCAATCCCACAATTCGTCACACACTACTGCCATTACGCTTCTATAGAGAGTGAATTGAAAATGCCCGCTCATCACCGGTGGACATGTACGGTGACTGTCAGATTGTACAACTGCTGTAGAGAAATCTGATTTATGATAACTGTTTTCTTTTTGCAGTGTCACGGACGTTTTTCCAGCATTTGGGTGAGTGTTTCTTTAACTGCTTCCTTAAGGCCCCGATATACTCACAGCGAAGTTCTTTTTTGTTGTTCTTTTTGGGGTAAAATGAAGTTTGAAATACGTGAGCAGCGATATACTGTTAGCGAACATCCGACGCCGCTGCGAAGCAAAGTGGAAGCAATTGGGAACAACAGCAACTCAGCCACGAAGTGGTAGGCCACGTAAAATCACAGAGTGGGGTCAGTGCATGCTGAGGCGCACAGTGCGCAGAAGTCGCCAACTTTCTGCAGAGTCAATAGCTACAGACCTCCAAACTTCGTGTGGCCTTCAGATTAGCTCAAGAACAATGTGTAGAGGGCTTCATGGAATGGGTTTCGATGGCTGAGCAGCTGCATCCAAGCCTTACATCACCAAGTGCAATGCAAAGCGTCGGATGCAGTGGTGTAAAGCACGCCGCCACTGGACTCTAGAGCAGTGGAGACGTGTTCTCTGGAATCACGCTTCTCTGTCTGGCAATCCGATGGACGAATTTGGGTTTGGCAGTTGCCAGGAGAACGGTACTTGCCTGACTGCATTGTGCCACGTGTAAAGGTTGGTGGAGGGGGGATTATGGTGTGGGGTTGATTTTTAGGGATTGGGTTTGGCCCCTTAGTTCCAGTGAAAGGAACTCTTAATGCTTCAGCATACCAAGACATTTTGGACAATTTCATGCTCCCAACTTTGTGGGAACAGTTTGGGGATGGCCCCTTCCTGTTCCACCATGACTGTGCCCCAGTGCACAAAGCAAGATCCATAAAGACATGGATGAGCGAGTTTGGTGTGGAGGAACTTGACTGACCTGCACAGAGTCCTGACCTCAACCCGATAGAACATCTTTGAGATGAATTCGAGCGGAGGCCTTCTCGTCCAACATCAGTGTCTGACCTCAAAAATGCACTTCTAGCAGAATGGTCAAAAATTCCCATAAACACACTCCTAAACCTTGTGGAAAGCCTTCCCAGAAGAGTTGAAGCTGTTATAGCTGCAAAGGGTGGGCCAACTCCGTATTAAACCCTACGGATTAAGAATGGGATGTCATTGAAGTTCATGTGCATGTAAAGGCAGGCGTCACAAAACTTTTGGCAGTGCTGCGTGCTTTCCTCTCAATAACAAAATAAACACACAACAAAATTAAGAAAACAGCAAGCATTTTTTTTAATAAAGCATAAGAAAAGCATCTGATCATAGCAACATGTTTGCACAAGCTCTACGGCATTCCAGTAAAGTCACTTCATGTTTATTTGTATATCACTTTATACAATAGATTGCTTAAAATCAAACGGCTTTACCGTATTAAACATGAAAAACAGTGTCAGTGTCTCGTTTTATCAGAAGTACAACTTAATTTTTCTACTTTAAAGCAGCTCTCCAGTGTGTTCGTGTTTTCACTCATAGATGTCTGACCTCAACGGACTGAACAGAAGAAATAAACCAGAAAACATTTCCATGTGAAAAAGATTTCCGCACACACCTACCTATTATGTAATCGCCACGGACCAATGATAGTACGAAGGTGTTTACCAGCCGGAGCGAACTTTTCCGGAAGCTCGCTTTGGCAAGCTGTTTCAAACTCCCAAAATGAACTTTGTTTCGGCCTGATTTTGTTTGAAATGACATCATATCAGTTTGTTCTTTGATTTCGCTTGAAGTATATCGGGGCCTTTATGCTTACTCTGATTTGAGCTGACATTTGTGGGAGATCATGAGATTAAATTTTTTATATGAATGTGTGTTGATATAATACTCAAATACGATGCACTTGCCTGTACAAAAAAATAATGCTGAAACTTTACATCTGCAGGAAGTCATTTTAATTAATCTGTTAATATCACTCAAACTAAAACTAAAAGGGCCCCATTAACCTTAAAGTTGACATGAAATGGAAATTCATCCTATCAGTTTTCTAAATTCTTGTTATTGATCTGTGCAT
Organism: Coreius guichenoti; assembly: GCA_039654105.1. Classification (NCBI taxonomy): domain Eukaryota; kingdom Metazoa; phylum Chordata; class Actinopteri; order Cypriniformes; family Gobionidae; genus Coreius; species Coreius guichenoti. Next base: position 20,471,705 of record CM077192.1, read on the forward strand.
TCGTTTTTTTTAACAATGTTTTTGACCTCGTAATTTTTTGATCAATGTCATGTTTGGAGCTTCCTGTGAAAATGACAGACTTCTGCAACTTCTCCAATCATTATTCCACTTAACGTTCATCTGCATCCACTTTTGAGTGCAACGCTCGCATCTCAAAATCCAGTCAACAACCGACACATAGAACCCACCCTACTTTTTTTTTCTTTGGCGATAATTTGTTACACTCAAATGTACATCACAATACAGAAGAAAAGATCTGTCACTACCTCAGTTTCATCACGACTTTAAAGGCCCATTCACACCAAGGTTGATAACTATAATCACGATGGCTAGATGTTAACGACGTAAGGAGGAACGATCATTTTCAGAATGTTTTTTTTTCCCCAGCAGATGAACGATAAAAACACTGACCACCAATCAGAATCCACCCGACTTTAAAGACCTTGAGCATTTAAAGCAGCAGAAGATAAAACTGCAGCTCAGGCTTATAATAAACTAAACATTATCATGCTTGGGTGTTGGTGCTAATATAGTTATCATTATAGTCATCTTTATAGTTATCGCTCTTGGTGTAAACTTGGCTTAAGGCTGGAATCTACTACACGACTTATAAAATCTTAACAGATTTTAAAACACTAGGCATCATAGACTTGTCGGCTCTATAAATGGTTGAAGAGGAATAACTACGGATCAAACACTTAACGACTGAGGATCACACACTAGACTTTCAAGTTCTACACACTCATTGCATTGTCTCATTGCTAGGAGACGTGACAAATGAAAACAATGTTTTCTAAAATCGGCTCAAAAATATTAAACTTGTGTAGTGTATTCCAGCCTTTAATCTCAGCTTCATGCATTCCCAAAGGTCAGAAGGTTTAAAAAAATGGCATTTAAAATGCCTTACGATAAAGGTGGTGACGACAAACAAAAAACATCGGTCACACTTTAGATTAGGGTCCAATTCTCACTATTAACTAACTATGAACTACGTCTTTTGTAGTGTTGTAGTACTCGAGACCGCATTTGTACTCTGTCTTGTCTTGGTCTCAGGACTCGGGATTTTGTTTCAAGACCACAACTGCTGGGATATTACTAAATTGCCGGTGCATTGTCTGTTTTATTTATTAACATCATTAATGTAATTAGATGTAAAACTTACTGCTTCAGATGCAATTAATAACTTATTTCTAATTTGATTTATTTATTGTGCCGGTTCAGAAATTAATGAGGGATTGTGTCAAAAATGTCACCAAAATGAATACAAATGCTTACAAAATTCAAGATATTGTTGCAAAGAAGTACTTGTATGAGATCTGGATTTTTATATTATAACGTGATATACTTAAGCAATATCTTGAGCAAGAGAGCTGTTTTCACAAATTTGAGCATGACTGGAAACATGATATTGTTTTTATACAAACATTTAATAAAAAAAAGCTTAAAACATTATTCTATACCAATTCAGATGCATCTTCTGTACCACCCTCTGCAGTGCAAAGATGAATTGTTGGTGTTGTTATTCTGTAGAACTTGATACACCACTCACTCAAATCTAAAATCTCTTTCCCTTGGCTCCAGGAACATGAGTAACCAGAGTGTCGAAGCAGATCACACAGGTAAGTTGGACTCTGCGCCCACAGCTCTCGACCTGCTCGTCCTAGAGACCGTGCTCTCCTTCTTCCTTCTGCTGCTGCTGGTTTGGTTCCTCAACCGGGAATTCGAGGTCAGCTACCGCCTACATTACCATGGCAATGTGGAAGCCGACAAGCATCGCATCAAGATTCAGACCATGCGAGATCAAGCAGACTGGCTGCTGCGTAACATCATCCCCATCCATGTTGCCGAACAGCTGAAGGTGAACCAGAGTTACTCTAAAAATCATGACATTGTCGGGGTCATCTTCGCAAGTATTGTCAACTTCAGTGAGTTCTACGAAGAGAGCTACGAGGGTGGAAAAGAGTGCTACCGAGTACTCAACGAACTCATCGGAGACTTTGACGAACTGTTGCGCAAGCCTGCTTTCTCCAATGTGGAGAAGATTAAAACCATTGGTGCCACCTACATGGCAGCATCTGGATTAAATGCGCAGCAGTGCCAGGAACAGCTGCACCCACACGCTCACCTGCGTGCCCTCTTTGACTTCGCTCTTGAAATGATGCGCGTGGTGGACGATTTTAACAAGAACATGTTGGGTTTCAAGTTCAAGCTGCGAATTGGCTTCAACCACGGGCCCCTGACTGCCGGCGTCATCGGCACTACCAAGCTGCTCTACGACATATGGGGCGACACGGTCAACATCGCTAGCCGCATGGACAGCACAGGAGTGGAGTGCCGCATACAGGTTAGCGAAGAGAGCCACTGTGTGCTCAGCAGAATGAACTATACCTTTGATTATCGCGGCACTGTAAATGTAAAAGGGAAAGGGCAGATGAGGACTTACCTGTATCCCCAAATGAACGAGGGCAGATCGGGGTCCACACAAAGCCTGGAACAATGCCAGGTGGACGGTGCCATTGGGCATTTAGAGCCCAACACACTCGCCAATACTATATCCGCTGCACCACTAAACCCTTCATCCACTTCTCCTAATGTTGCCTCTATCAGTGGCCACGGTGTGCCTCAGGGCCGTGTATTAGGCCCGTCTCAGATTACAGAGAAGTTGCACCAAGACACTAAGGACACTTTTCCTGTCCCTGAGCTCAAAGAAAAGGATTACGAGAGTCCTTATCAACCACCATCGCTAAGTGGTACACAACCTCCGTCAATAGCAGAACTGTACGCACCGTTGGCCAGACCAGAGACACCTTTACAAGGAGAAGAAGATGAAGTAGATGAGCGTACAAAGCTCAGGGCAGTGGAGTGATTCAAATCTCCTCCGCACCTCGGCTGACCAGCGGTCTTTCCTTAAGAGCCAATCAGCTGTTAAAATCGAGGCTCTACTTCCTTGAAGGGGCTTTTCCGACCACAACTGTTGGAATTCCAATGAGTAGCATTAGCAGCCTGTATAGGGCATATGTGTTGATGATATGACCTAAATAGAAAAATGAGCGCGCTAAGCATCTGCTGTGTGGATCACAGTGTAGCACAGAGGGGAAAATGGATATTTCTGATGTTCTCAAAATAGTTTTATAAAGTGCCTTCACGATATGTAAACCGAATAAGATCAGTCAAATGAACAACTCAGAGATATTTGAACAAATATATCAGCATGGCTTTTTGAAAAGATGTGGACAGTGAACGTAACCTCTTACGCCATATAAATTTTTTCCCCTTAATTTCGGTGTTTTTTTCTCTCTGAGACAAAATAATCGAAAAGTGCCAGTTGCTAATTAGAAACAGGATTACAGGCTAATATATTATGGTTATTATAATGAATGTACAGCGTATTAGTTTCACTACTCATTGGGCCTACATCACATTAAAATAAAGGGAAGACATGGGTGGATAGATGGAGATGGGCTTCCGTCTCTTCCACAATGCCCATATTAATATCCAATATATCTGGCCGCACATAATGTAGCTTTCATCAATAGGAGGTGAACGTGGCTCACGCACAATAGCACCCTGAACTCATGAAATGAGACAAATGGCACAATCAGCCTTTTTTGTTTGAATGGCAGAAACCGTGCTGTCCGATCTCTCCACTTCATTAGAGGACACAAGGGCCGGTGATTGTAATGCATTTAGAAATTCAGAGTATAATGTCCGTGGTAAACATGTTGTGTTCAATGCATTTTTTGCAGACAAAAATGTTGGCCTTGTTATTTAATGTTTCTCACAGGCCCTTAACACAATTATGGCATATAAGGGAATGTCCTACAGGATTCAAAGTTAAATTAATAAACTATTTTTTCAAATAAGCATGGCACTTACAATATTTGGCAGAATGAGTGGCACTGTTTTTTCCTAAACGTATCCAGTGAACTCCTGCCAATGAGGCCTTCGATGAAGTATTCAAGGGTTAGTTCACCCAAAAATGAAATTTCTGTCATTAATTCCTTACCCTAATGTCGTTCCAAACCCTGTAAGACCTTCGTTCATCTAAGGAACACAAATTAAGATATTTCTGATGAAATCCGAGAGCTCTCTGACCCCTCCATAGACAGCAATTTAACACTTTCAAGGTCCAGAAAGATAGTAAAGACATCGTTAAAATAGTCCATGTGACTCCAGTGGTTTAACCTTAATTTTATGAAAATAATTGTATTTATTTTGTGTACAAAATAACGACTTTATTTAACAATTTCTTCTCGTCAGTCTCAGTCTTCTATGCAGTTTACGTTGGCTAGCTCCTGCGTCAGTATCACACACATGGTGGTGGTGCTCACGTGAACAGCATCGGCCAATGGTAAGCCGGCGTTCTGGAAGCGTTGCACTGTATTTACTACGTCAACAATTTGCGTTAGAGTCTACGTAGAAGTCTGACACAGACATGAAGAAATTGTTGAATAAAGTCGTTATCTTTGTTTTTTGCGCACAAAAAGTATTCTCATCGCTTCATTAAATTAAGGTTGAACCACTTGAATCACATGAAATATTTTAACAATGTTTTACCTTTCTGGACCTTGAAAGTGGTAATTAGATAGCTGTCTATGGAGGGGTCAGAGAACTCTCGGATTTCATCAAAAATATCTTAATTTGTGTTCTGAAGATGAACGAAGGTCTTGCGGGCTTGGAATGACATGAGGCTGAGTAATTAATGACAGAATTTTCATTTTTGGGTGAACTAACTCTCTCAGTTTATCAGTGCATTTTAATTAATTTCATTCAGTGCCTCAACTTTTTTACATCAGAATGTTATTTTTCACTGTGATCATGCCAAGTTGGTATCGCCATATTTTTTATTGATCACCGCACACTTGTGATGCCTGTTCACTCCATAGCCTTGAGGAAAATGGTTCTTGTGTTGCCATAGTCGGCGAGCAGCTTGAGTTGCAGTTTTGGTGTAAATCTGCCTACTTTCTTAGTGGATTTGTATGTTATAGCCGGTTTCTTTATATTATTTTTTTTTTTTGAGATTCTGTGTGGGATTTGAAAGCAGTGTTTTTCCAACACAATTGTGCAGAGAAAATGGGATTTTCTTTGCTTTTCTTTTCCTGATTTTTGTCTCCGATGCATTCAGAACACTAGAGAATAATCTGCAGTATATCTTGAAATGCGTCTTACATTTCAATCATGAATCAAGCAAAGAAATTTAAATTTCCTCTATTAGTCCACACCGGTTGGATCAGTATCCTCTTCCATCATGTATAATGAATAAGCTGGCCTCTGAGGTTAAGGAACGATTATTTTTCTTCGTTTTGTTTACAGAGCAATCACTAATTTGTTCTCAAAATATGAAAAAATCCAGTGCCTTTTTGTTGACACCCAACCCCCCCCCCCCAAATTGGTTGCTTCAGTATCAAAATCAGCTTTCAAAATATGTTATTGTATCATTATTATTTCCTCTTTGATGTGAATTATAATTCCAGCCTTTTTTTAATGTACACTGTGTATCTTTAAATGGAACTTTTCGGGATGGAAAAGGGATTTGTTTTTGGTGTTTTATAGTGCACTGCTTTCCAGCCAACACATTCACCTTTTGTGTTATTGTATCACTCCATTGGCTAAAAAAGCCCAGTGCTGACAGTATTGAATTACTTGTGCATAATGTATGTGGTTTTGTATTAAATGCATTCATATTTATTGGGGCTGTGCATGAATGTGCAGCCACAGAGCCTAATATCAAAAGGGCATATTTATGAAAGGGAGCCACTTAAAGCAGGGAGGGACGGGTCTTTACGACCAGTCCCACCTAACGTAACAAGCACCTATTTTAGTCCTCAAGGCCTGAACTCTAAAAAGTGCCTCAGATTTAATTCTACGAAAGTTTTATGATATTTTAAATGAACTAAAATGGAAAAGTGTGAAGTTAAATTTGTTTTTATGTATGATTGTGTCCACTTTCTCACCACTGCCACTGTATTTTAGTTTTAACGAGGCTTCAGTTTGAATGAATTATGTTGTTTTTTTATTATTTTGCCAATTAACGTCATGTCACATGGCTTTCACTTCATAATTTTTTTTTGTATGAAAATGTAACAAATCAAATTGGTTAGGAGACAGTAGAGTGCAAATCAAATCTAAAGTATTGGTGCTCGAGTGTTAAAAAATGTGCCCTTAAATATTTCACGGGCTGTTTATTAATTATTTGTGGCTTTTTGTGGGAATATGTGTATACCAAAGAATTTTAAGAGCTGTGCATTGTGGGCAAAATGTTTGTTTTTCTCCAAGCAGCACGTGTTCTTCAATCATTTGTTTTTATGCACATGAGACACAGCAGGTATTGATTTATTAGCCATTATATTCAGGCAAAAAAAAGCATAATCTGTATACATTTGCACAGTGCACTCACTTTGTATGTACATATCATGTATTGTTTTATTTGATTTTTATTTCTCAAAATTGATGATACATGTGCATGTGCCAGATTTCCAGAGTAGAGAAACAATGAAAAGATATCAGAAATGGCGTGTGTCTGTTTTATGTGTGGGCTAGCTGAAAAAAAAAAAAGTGAATATGCATCTGTAAAACTTAAATTTATACACCAGTGACGCCATATTGAATTTTACATTGATTAAAATGAGGCTGTTGACAATGGTACATACTGTGGTACTAGATCATGTAGTTTTCAAAACTCATAACTTTCAAAAAAACTGCTTTATGGAATTTGGTCTACTGAAAGTTTTTTTGTTCCTCACAGCCTCATTTTCATTCCTGTCAAAAATTAAATATGGTGCTATTTTGGTCTATACTGTTTTTATATACTACAATGATTGTTTTCTAACTTTAAATTTACTTCACCATTATTAACCATTACTTATGAACATGTTTTAAATTGGCACTTTTGGTATAAGAAGTGGCATGTGTACTATTTGTGACCCTGGACCACAAAACCAGTCATAAGTCGCACGGGTATATTTGTGGCAATAGCCAACAATACATTGTATGGGTCAAATTTATCGATTCTCTTAATTTATCTTATTCTTTTAATGCCAGAAATCATTAGGATAGTAAGTAAAGATCATGTTCCATGAAGATATTTTGTAAATTTCCTACCGTAAATATATCAAAAATGTATTATTAGTAGTAATATGCATTGCTAAGGACTTCATTTGGACAACTTTAAAGGCGATTTTCTCAATATTTAGATTTTTTTGCACCCTCAGATTCCAGATTTTCAAATAGTTGTATCTCGGCCAAATATTGTCCTAACAAACCATACATCAATGGAAAGCGTATTTATTCAACTTTCAGATGATACATAAATCTCAATTTCAGAAAATTGACCCTTGGTTTTGTGGTCCAAGGTCACATTTATGTGAATCATAAGACATATGTATATTTAAATATACATATGTATATTCATAACAAATGTACATTTAAAATTAATATAATTTGGATTTAAGTGTAAGTGCAATTTGAGTTGTTTTGCCAACTATTAGAGCTCTAATATTGGCTAAATTTAAAGCTATTAATTTATTTCAAAATCTTGTCCTAAATACGACTTTTTCTTCAAGATTATTGACGCAATTGACAATTATTGAGCCATAAATGACGGTCCAGGACTCATTTGTGATCGTCTACTGCCTCCAGCGGCCGCTTTGCGCGTTCACAACAGGTTTGACGTAGGGCGTGATTGCGCTCGCGCTCCCCCTCCCCCTCGGCTCCGTCTATCTGGAAAAAGAAAAAAAAACTTTTTGTATCGAAGGAATCAACAGCCGCCATCTTGTCGCGGCTCGGAATCAGGATTTCGATAGAGCACTATTTTTTATTTTTGAACACGGAGCATCCAAACCGAGGTTTGACGACACCGTTCAGCGGAAAATGCCACCTTTATATCGCCGCGAAGGAATTTTTGGCGAAAAATCCTGGATTTAATCGGCGCTCGTCGGCCACGAAACCCTCGTATATCTGATTTCCCCTTCAGAGCGGCGCTTGCGTCCGTATTTCGCTCCGAGCGGGTATTGTTTACCGGACGCTTTTGGAGGACAGACAGCGCCGAGGGGACTGTTTTGCAAAAATATCCCATTTTTATGCAACCGTGCATTTTTACACGGAGCCAGAATGTTTTTGCACGGAAAAAATTGACGTCAGAAAATGGATCGCATTCCGTTGCAAAATTAACGACGCTCGTGCGCGAGGATTCCTGTGGATATTTTAATTGGGATTTTACGTTGAATTCGCGGAAAGGAGGTGTTTTCTCTTGGTAATATAACGATGATAATGTGGGTGTTGGGTGTTGGATTATCATGGGGTGAATGGTGGTGGCGACGCGGGGCGCTGTTGCTGCTTTTTTGAGAAAATCCTCCGCCGAGCCGCTCCACACTCCCCACGTCTTTCAAAAGTAAGGTAACATCTGTTCTTCTGACGAAAGGATTCTTCACTTTGCATTTCCCCACACAACATTCGGCCAGAAGCAATCCTTAATCGCAATGGCTGAGAATGTGCTCGATGTCGGCCCTTCAAGCGCGAAGCGAGCGAAGCTGACAGCACCTGCTCCAGACGCACCAGGTAAAAGTCCAGCAGGCCTGATCCCAAACCTGCAAAACACTCTTATGAAGCACTATCACACACTTATTCATGCGCCATGTGTAACGCAGCTGTCAAACGAGCCCAGAAACAGTTCAGTCAGCTTCACTGGTCACTTAAAGCCACTGCACCTCAGTGCTAAGTTTGTGTCATCGTTTGCTCACCCAGCTAACCAGAGTTTTACCTGGTTGTCATTACGTATTATCATTTTGCAAACGTGGGAACGTTACTTTTGAGTGTTCACTGAACATTCTGTTGCGAGTAACGTTAAACGAACATCCAACTAACATATTTCAGAAAAAAGTTGCATAAACAATGTAGAAATAACGTTTTTAAAGACCAGATAACTCTGAACGGACGTTCTGTTAACGTTACTGGAAGAATGTTTGCTCGTAACTTTGAGAGAACATTGCCAGAACGTTTGCTAAATGTCGGAGAATGTTTCATGTTAGCTGGGAACCCTTCAAAACTCGTATGACACAAGTTTTCATGTCGTTTTCCATACAATGAAAGTGAATGTTGACTGTCATTTTGGGCTATGCATTAGAAAGTTAAGGGATAGTTCATCCGAAAATGAGGATTCTGTCATCGTTTGCTCACCCTCATGTCGTTCCAAACCTGTATGAGTTTCTTTCTTCTGCTGAGCACAAAAGTAGATATTTTGAAGAATTTTGGTTACTAAACAGTTAATGACTTACATATGTTTAAAGTCAATGAGGCCCATCCACTGTTTGGTTACCCATATTCTTCAAAATATCATCTTTTGTGTTCAGCAAAAGAAAGAAACTCATACAGGTTTGGAGCAACTTGGGTGAGTAAATGAGTTAAATTTTTGGGTGAACTATCCCTTTAGTCCTACGAGTTTTGAAATACTACATGAGGGTGAATAAATGATGAAAATGTTCACCAATGTAGTGCTTGCAGTCTAGTGACTAATAAAACTAGCATAGCAAGAATGGAGTTGCTTTGCAAGTTTAGGGAATGACGTTTGGTCGACATGAGGTTAAGAAATAGTTACCAATCAAACTTGTGTGCATATACACAGAGAAAAAGGCTGTCAAAATTGTACCTTTAGGGGTACAACAGCTTGTCACTGGGGCAGTACCCTTAAAAGGACATCTTTGTACCATTTTTTACTCCTAAAAGGTGCATATTAGTACTTTAGAGTACAAATACATACCTTAAGGTACTACTATGAACCTTTTTGTGATAAAAAGGGTACAAATATGTCCTATTTAAGGGTACTGGCCCAGTGACAAGCTGCTGTACCCCGCAAGGTACAATTTTGACACCTTTTTTCTCTGTGTGAAAAGTTGCCTATATAAAAGGCCCAGATGTCACTTTCATAACGTATTGCATCAGTCTGGCCGTGAAAATCATCGCATCCATTCTTCAGGATTCTTTCAGATCTGCACATGGAAAGAGTTCCAGTTGAGAGTGAATGAAGGAAAGGGACAATTTCATGAGTCTGTCCCGGGACAGTTTCTGAAAGTGAAAGTTTTCGTTTGTGGTCACTATGATACAGTCATAAAGGTGCACCCAATATATTTTTGCTTGTTAGAAAGTTTACACATTAGAAAAGCCCTATTCGGATGGGATTAGTTTTTTACAAGGGTGGATGAAGTAATGTAATTTTACCCTAGGACGTCTGTAATATTAATGGTCAATTCGCACGGGATAAGAAATCTCAGTAAAACTAGCAGAAGTGGGAGGGGTAACTCGACTTGCGCACTGCCGTCACCTCCGTCGTCGTGTGTATTAAGTTGCTTCCTGATATCACGTGCGCAAACACATATAATCTATATATATAACAATTAGGTCTGGTCGAACGATTTATTAAATTCTGATTGGATTCTGTTGGTAATAGGCACTTACCTAAAGCTAGAAGAAGTTTCGTGCCTCTGACAAGTGCTTTCGACCTTTTTTTTTTGTTTTTTTTTTTATCTGAATGGTAAGCAGAAAACACAAGGTTTGCCATGGCCTTGTCCCACCGCCTAGAACGTATGATTTTTCAAGCGCCTCCATACTTGAAAAAACTACTTTTAAACAGGAAATGACGGAATATTTACGTGCATATTTACAGCGGGTCTATTCGCACAGGATTAGTATTACCTGAGGTAATTTTTCCGGACCTTTTTACAGAAGGTAAAAGCCGCTGTAATCTTTACTGACATTGTCCGTAATGATTACTGAGGTGGCACATTCAGACGGGACTGATGTCACTGGTAATAATTAGGGGTCTAACCATACCCTCATGTCACGATTCAATGCTGAACTCATAATACGATATTATTGCGATAGTCCAAGACATATGGTAAAATGTTAATAAAATATATACTGTTGATTAAAATGCTAAATTTGGTATTGCATTGGGGGTGGAAACTTGGACTTGGTGCTGGAAACCCAATGCACAGGACAATGCTGACACCCGAATAAAAATATTCATAATTCTGAAACTGAAAATACAGAATTATTTTAGATGAATATGCTTGCACTCTGTCACTGACTAGATGTATTTAAAATTAAAGCTGCAAGCAGCGATGAAAGGGCCCTTGCACCCGGGAGCACCGCCACCCGGTGGCCTCAGGAAAACAGCGAATAGTGGGCAACATGCATTTAAGTGGGTAAATATAGGGGAAATATGGCAAAGTCACTTCAATGTGCCACACTTCCTGCTGCCAGCAGGTGGCGCTTTGACTATAACCGAATATTGGCATGTAGATGTCTTCAGGCCTGGACTATTATCAAACGTATGAAGTTTGGGAAAGATCGGACACTGTATGCCTGAGTTACAACAACTTCCTGTTTTGTGGCGTAAATCGCACTTAGCCAAGTTTTGCTTGATTTAATGTGTTTCTAGCATGTTTGAGACTTGATGGCATATTTAAATGTGTTTCTGGGAGGGAATTATAGTGTAAAGCATGCCATTTCCTGTTGCCAGCAGGTGGCGCTATGACTAACTAATACTGGCATGTAGATGTCTTCAGGCCAGGACTCTTATCAATCATGTGAAGTTTGGGGCGTATCTGACATTTTATGCCTGACTTACAACAGCTTCCTGTTTCATGGCGAAACATCAGATTTTGACAGGCTGCCACGGACACGCCCTTCAGCGAAAACTCAAGATCTTCACAATTTAACATCACCAAGGCCTTAAGATTAGACTGACCAAACATGATGTTGTTCTGGTTGAATCACTAGGAGGAGTTCGTTAAAGTACAGCGTCTGGAAATGGCAAAATTTGCAACAATTTTGCAAAGAAAATTCAAAATATCTCACTTCCTGTTGGTTTTCAGATTTCATACCAGGACTTTTTTGCAGGTATTGGGCATTTACATGTGTCTCCCCTGAATTTCACACCTGAACGTGAAACGTAGCGGGAGGGGCACTTCGTTGAAATGTTGTAGTTGGCGCTATCGAGCCATTTTGCCACGCCTAATTCTGAAACCCATATCAAACGTACATTTTCACCACTTCTGACGCGTGTGCAAAGTTTCATGAGTTTTCGAGCATGTTTAGGCCCTCAAAAATGCGATTCATTTGGGAGAAGAATAATAATAGGCTGAGCAATTCCAATAGGGTCCTCACACCATCGGTGCTCGGGCCCTAATAATGTAGGGCACTTTTTTACTGGTAACATAAGACGTTTGCCATTATCAGGACCCACAAATATTCCCCCATTGCATTAGTATACATTATATTCAACATTGTATATAGTAGTTTAATGTAGTATTTACACTAAAACTCTGTACACTTGAATTTTTTTCTCACACAGTAATTTTCATTTTGTGTAAAGTAATAATTACTTTACCCGTCCGAATAGGGCTTAAGTTGCCTCATTTATATGTAATCACTTTTTTCAAAAGTGACTAAAGGTAGGCGATACGTTTTATCGCTTCGTGCATTCCCTGGAATAGCATCGTTGTTGTTGTTATTGTTGTTATTGTTATTGTTATTATTATTATTATTATTATTATTATTACAAGAAGCGGGTTGGCCTATGTTGAGATCACATGACCAGCTGTGTTGTGTAATTGACTCAAGCTGCTAAACTAGCAAAAAGCCAAACTAGCGCTCTTGCGAGAAATGTACATGTACGGAATTGCAGAATCCATTCATAAAAATGGAATTTACTGTATAATTCGGAATGTCACAGAATTTGTCAACTTTTGGATGAATAAATCAAAAGTAGGACGGGTCAGTACACTTAAAGAGATAGTTAACCCAAAAATGAAAACTGTCATTATTTACTCACCCTCAAGTGAATAAATATTCACCCAAAAAAGGAAAACATAGAGTTTCGCAAATATAAAACCGTCTATATCATAGCGCCCTAAAAAATTTATTTTTTTGTTAAACTTGATGTTAAATTGTATATGTTTAACGATTTCAATTAATTAGACATGCTTTTTGACTAATACAGTTTAATTTAACCATTAAAACGGAGTAAAACTAAAACAAAAAAATAAATAAAATGGTTTTCATAGGGCCTTAAATTAAATTGCATGCACTGAAAATAAAAAAAACTTCCTCAGGATTTTTGTTTTCTAGTACAAATATCTAAACATCCTTAAGTCAAGATACATTTACTTGACATGCAAAATGAAGAAATGAAGTCTTGTTTTCTGAGTTAATGCTTAAAAGTATCTGTCAATTGGTATGAAAATAACTTTTTTTTTTATTTGAATAAAGTTGATTTTTCTGAACCCATTGGCAAATATTCTTGTTTTAATCATAAAATCACTATCACAAGATCACAATATTTCTTATCTTATGTCATTTTGCTTCTCAAGTAAATGTATCCTTGATTTAAGACTGGAAAAACAAGACAACTACTGAAAATGAACATCACTTTTTTTTATAATGTGATCAGAACATTCAGTAAAAGTTATTTCCATATTCTAGTGTTTGGGAGAAGAGCTTTAATTTTTTATATTATTAGATTTTTATTTGTTAAATTAATAAAAAAATTAATAGAGATCTGTTGGAATTTGTATTTTCAAACTTTGAAGTGTTGCTAATACAACTCATTGTGTGCCAAGACATTTACATTTAGAGACTATATTGACGTGTTATGTTCCCCCCGTTCTTTAATTGGTCTTAAAAAGGTCTTAAATTTACCTTCATAAAACCTGTAGAAAGCCTGTCTAGGTACTGCTGAATGGGATGAATTATGCTCAAGTTATCATGTTCAGAGACATGGGATCATGCTGTTTAAATTGGTAGCCGTAATAGTTGATAATTGTGTGGTTCGATTAATTAACCTGATTGGGATTTGTTGTATTGCCTAGTTAGAACAGTATGTTCTCACTATTTCTCCATTACTTTGAACAGACCCATTTGAAGTGTCTTATGATGCATTACCTCAGCTTGTCATTAACCACATACATGGCTGTAGTGACCGTCGCAGTGTGCATGCTGTAGATTTGCATCATGGCTAGTGCTCGAATGTGTTAAGAGCTGTCAGTTAGCGCACATAGGTTGCATAAAGTTCAACATCCCCTCGCTTACACTAATCAGCATGTAATGTGTCTGATTATCTGTCCGCAGGCAGCTGATGTATTTGTATGTAAACTTGAGCTCTCGGTTTAACAGCCGAGAAGTCTTGTTTCACCTGTAGAGACTTGTTTCTCTGGCTTCTGTTGGACCATCACACAGCATCCATCTTGCCTACGTGCGTTCAGACTACACTACTTAATGATCCGATGATTTTGACGGATGAAGTGTCATTTGTTTCAATAAGTGTTTTTCCACCATCAGTCCGAACTTTGCATTTGCAATTGAGCAGTGCTGACAGTGCCAGTACAATGCCTGTTTACATGCAATAATTTTCATCAGTCCGAGTGAATCCAATCCGATTTCTTATTCTGAAAGTCACCGAAGCTACTGAGAGTTGCTATTTTTGTTTTGATGACAAATATGTCACAAGAGCTTGTTTTAAAGCAAATATTTTGTACATTTTCATTCTCCTCCACTGACCAACCAGTTCATAAGACATAAATAAACATATGCTCGTTCGTAGGAAGTAAAACGTATGTAAACAGATTTATTACCAAGAGGGCTCTGGTAATATGTGCAACTTGTATGAAGTATTTTTCATTTGGATCCAGCTCAGTCGGCTCGATTGAGGTGTTTACATGTGTCTGTTTTACTAACACATTATTTAATGCCGTTTACACCTTGTATTAAGATCAAAAGTAGATGAGGCAGACACATTCCTGTTTATTCCTGGTGTTTTAATCCGTCTCTTGTCCACTTTCGACCACTTCTGTCCTGATTTCTTTGAGGGGAGGGTCTATGGGCGGGTAAATGTATGGGCTTTTTCAGATCTTTCGACTTAATGGACGAAATAAGGCGGCGTTTACACTTGGCATTAACATGCGACATGTATCCGGATGTTGTCCACATATACATTGAAAAGACAAGTGTAAACACGCTTCTGATCGGAATGTTATCCGATCAGCATGTCCTGGTCCAGAGGTAGTCGAGGACGCGTTGTGATCGGATCTCAGTGTAATGTAAACGCAATCCAGCCATCGTAACTATCTACATTCAGAGGGCGACGTCATATAAATCCACGCCCAGTCTCTCCGCGTGACTGTCAGAAAATATTGGACAGACGCCATTTTGACAAGAAATTAAACTTATCTGAACTTATAAACGTCAATCTTTAAAACAGTTTATTTAGACTTACTAAATAATAATACTAAGTGTCCTTTTTTCATTTTAATTGCGTAACATTGTCTGAACGAGGTGATCGCCTGTACAATCACAGTCATGAGATCTTAATGAAGAGCTGCACGCATGTTTTAAATGTTGTATGTTTTTATTGTTTCAGCATGTTTATTAATCTCCCATTTCGGTCAATATTGCACTCTATAACCTTAAACCCGGATGATGTGACTTTTAATATGATCAACCCAGTTGTTTTTGTATGATCAACTCTGGAAGTAGGCTATTCCTTCATTAAAACTTAACTTAATTTGATCTAAGACTGGAGATTGCATCGGAAAGTTAAGTGAGTGAAATATGGGACAATTTTTAATTTGTATAATCTTTACTATTAATCTGTTGTCGTATAGCCTACCCTTGTTTAGTTCTAATTAATGCTCTTTAAAGTGATGTGTGTTCTTTAATTTCTTTAATGCAAAGGTGTTCATATTCTGCCGTGTTTTACTGCTATTAGCCTACACATACAATTATTGCGCGCTCCTTTCAGTCATGAAATGCGTCGGAATAATGAAATCTTTTCATCTTACAAGATTAATGTTGGGAAACTTAAATAAGTAAATTAGTACTCTATTTGTGATCAATTGTACTTTTGTTGAATAAATCACAAAAATTCTGTGCTGTGCACACTCCCTGGTGAAAAAGACGTACTATTATATGTATTAAAAATGCATTATAGTGTGTTTGTATTGTAGCATTCTAAAAACACTAGTCAAGTACATTTTTTAATGCATTTAATAGTATGTATTTTTCACCTGGGCTGCCATTGATAGAGGCTAAAGTGAAAAGTTGTTTTAACCCACAAAGACATTGGAAGTTTCTGCCTTTCAAGTGCCACAGACCTAATTTAAATATTTTGCGGAAAACAGAAATCCGATCTGTTATCCAGATACAGAGACCACTTAATGTGAACAAATGTAAACGCGCCGTGTTCTGATTGGCTAATGATCCGATCTGCTTGATTTTCTAGATCCGCCCCTGCAGCAGCGTGTGCGGTGTCAGTATGTTCACTAACAGTATATCGCTGCAAAGGTATTTAGAACTTTTTTACCCCAAAATGAAGAGCGAAAAAGAACTTCGGGGCCTATCCTATCATCTTAGTAGCCATGGTAATTTCTAGAGATGGGTTAGGGTTGTCATAAAAAACTGAAGTGTTTGTATACAACTCAATATAAGGTATTTTATACATACAGTGGGGAGAACAAGCAATTGATACACTGCTGATTTTGCAGGTTTGCCCACTTACAAAGCATGTAGAGTAGGGATGCACCGAAATTATCGGCCGAAAATGGCATTTTCGGTTTTTGGCCGAAAGAGAAAAAGGCCGAAAATACGAGCCGAAAATATGCCGCCCCGCCCATCCGTGTTCGGCGATCAGGTTTCACTCTCTCACAGCATGTTTTGTAACTTTGCGAGCGGCTCCGCTTCCGAAGATGCACAGCTTCGAAACGACTGCTCCGTGTTCCACTCCGTGTGTGCGCCGCGTGCAGACATGACATTTCTCTAGACTTGTTTCTGTTTGCACTAGCCATACTGTGCTGTAATATGGTATGGTATAGCCGTGCTGGGGTAAAATGACGCTACCCTCTCATTCACTGACCCGCTCCTCGCTCTCTGCTCACATGCTCTGATAATAATAGTTTTCTAGGACTATACATTATTTTGATTATTGGTCAAAAAATAAATCTGTTAAATCTGAAATTTGAACTGAACTGAATGAAGAATAATATATTGATATTAATATATTGATATTAATTAGTGCTGGGGAAAAATTAATCGTGATTAATCGCATCCAAAAAAAGTTTGTGTTTACATAATATGTGTGTGTACTGTGTATAATTATTATGTATATATAAATACACACACGCATGTATATATTTAAGAAATATTTGCATGTATATACAATTTATCTTATATATAAATATAATTTTTTAAATAAAATATATAACATTTTTCTTAAATATATACATGCATGTGTGTGTATTTATATATACATAATAATTATACACAGTACACACACATATATTATGTAAACACAAACTTTTATTTTTGGATGCGATTAATCACGATAAATTTTTCCCCAGCACTAATATTAATATATTGATATTTAATATTATTTGAATATAGGCTTATTTTCTGTCTAATTATTGTGTGTTACTTTAAATAAAAGTGTGGTTATTTTATTTTATTGGCTTGTATTTTTTTTTTAAATTCAGACTCAGTAAAATTATTGATTTTAATTAAAACATTAATAATAATAATACAATTATACAAAAAACTAATTTAAAATAAATGAATAATTATTTAAAAAAAGTAATTTTCTGTTTCGGTTTTCGGCCAAGTGTATCCAGAATTTTCGGTTTCGGCCCAGAATTTTCATTTCAGTGCATCCCTAATGTAGAGGTCTGTAATTTTTATCATAGGTACTCTTCAACTGTGAGTGACGGAATCTAAAACAAAAATCCAGAAAATCACATTGTATGATTTTTAAGTAATTAATTAGCATTTTATTGCATGACATAAGTATTTGATACATCAGAAAAGCAGAACTTAATATTTGGTACAGAAACCTTTGTTTGCAATTACAGAGATCATACGTTTCCTGTAGTTCTTGACCAGCTTTGCACACACTGCAGCAGGGATTTTGGCCCACTCCTCCATACAGACCTTCTCCAGATCCTTCAGGTTTCGGGGCTGTCGCTGGGCAATACGGACTTTCAGCTCCCTCCAAAGATTTTCTATTGGGTTCAGGTCTGGAGACTGGCTAGGCCACTCCAGGACCTTGAGATGCTTCTTACGGAGCCACTCCTTAGTTGCCCTGGCTGTGTGTTTTGGGTCGTTGTCATGCTGGAAGACCCAGCCACGACCCATCTTCAATGCTCTTACTGAGGGAAGGAGATTGTTGGCCAAGATCTCGCGATACATGGCCCCATCCATCCTCCCCTCAATACGGTGCAGTCGTCCTGTCCCCTTTGCAGAAAAGCATCCCCAAAGAATGATGTTTCCACCTCCATGCTTCACGGTTGGGATGGTGTTCTTGGGGTTGTACTCATCCTTCTTCCTCCTCCAAACACGGCGAGTGGAGTTTAGACCAAAAAGCTCTATTTTTGTCTCAGACCACATGACCTTCTCCCATTCCTCCTCTGGATCATCCAGATGGTCATTGGCAAACTTCAGACGGGCCTGGACATGCGCTGGCTTGAGCAGGGGGGACCTTGCGTGCGCTGCAGGATTTTAATCCATGACGGCGTAGTGTGTTACTAATTGTTTTCTTTGAGACTGTGGCCCCAGCTCTCTTCAGGTCATTGACCAGGTCCTGCCGTGTAGTTCTGGGCTGATCCCTCACCTTCCTCATGATCATTGACGCCCCACAAGGTGAGATCTTGCATGGTGCCCCAGACCGAGGGAGATTGACCGTCATCTTGAACTTCTTCCATTTTCTAATAATTGCGCCAACAGTCGTTGCCTTCTCACCAAGCTGCTTGCCTATTGTCCTGTAGCCCATCCCAGCCTTGTGCAGGTCTACAATTTTATCCCTGATGTCCTTACACAGCTCTCTGGTCTTGGCCATTGTGGAGAGGTTGGAGTCTGTTTGATTGAGTGTGTGGACAGGTGTCTTTTATACAGGTAACGAGTTCAAACAGGTGCAGTTAATACAGGTAATGAGTGGAGAACAGGAGGGCTTCTTAAAGGAAAAACTAACAGGTCTGTGAGAGCCGGAATTCTTACTGGTTGGTAGGTGATCAAATACTTATGTCATGCAATAAAATGCAAATAAATTATTTAAAAATCATACAATGTGATTTTCTGGATTTCTGTCTCTCACAGTTGAAGAGTACCTATGATAAAAATTACAGACCTCTACATGCTTTGTAAGTAGGAAAACCTGCAAAATCGGCAGTGTATCAAATACTTGTTCTACCCACTGTATTATATATTGTACACATGTAAGGTATTTTTCATAAGCACTTGTCTTCATGACAAATTTATTCAAGCATACATATATAATTAACAGTAAGTAAGCTCCTCTAGTCTTTCTTTATTGCTAACTAACAAACTGTGAACATCGGATGACTTTCCTGAGGTAACGTTAGGCCAAACACAATGTTAAGTGACCTATTGTTTACAAGCTGTTTTATTGACGTCTTTCAGCGGTTGAAACACTGATTGAGTGATTACATGATACAGATTTCGGTAAGTTGTACTGTATCTTTCAACATACCTTTTGATATTCATGCATGTTTTTCGAGATATAACTTGTGGAAGAGATGACTCGTTCTCCGTGCTGCCACTTGAACTGAGGCACTACAGCGATCTGTCACGCCACATTTAGGAGCGTCAAAACAGCATTTATTGTTTGAATTTCCTGATAAAATGGACAGAATTTGAAAGCTGACACTTTGATTCTTTTTAGAAGTAACAAAGCACAGTGCCATCTGCGATTATTGGATGAGAGGCTAGTTTATAGTCAGGTGCACTAAAAGACTATGCGTTTTAACCTTTTATTGTGCAAAAGTTGAATAGTCTTCACAAACAACAGAGTGGATTGAAGTCTGTAAAATGTAATTTTCTTGAAATTTGTTGGTGTTCAAAATTGTTAATTGGGATTTTGATACAGCTTCTTGGAAATGGAGTTAGCATGCTAACAGTTACTGCTAAAGCACAACATGAACGATAAAATTATCAGAGAATTTACTTCTCTAAACAATTTATCTAAAGCTAAAAATCATAATTAGCAATCCACCAAAATTAAAATTCTTGGCAGAAACCAAAAATTCTGAACTCTGGGCTGAATATGCTTATTGAAAATGAGCTGTTATAACTACTAATTCTGTTATTGCTACATTTCTAAAGATAGTAAATTCAGTGATTTTAAAATGTAATGTTGACTTTAAACAAATTTGCTTGACATATATGCTAATTTTGGCGAACTTTCTATTTCTGTCCAAACTCCAAAATGCTCAGATTGAGTTAAGTTGCTAAATCAAGTAACCTAAAGAGATGAAAGCAAAATTCTTGCAAAGTGAACTTTGTTAGTGAAAAGCGTTGGTTCAAACCAAAGCAGGGATTTAGACAGAATGCAGTGTTTATGAACTGGGATGAAAAGAGGAAACATGACACTTTTACAAGATGCGTTTCAGCCCAATAAAAACATTTAGTGGTAAGCCATGTGACCAAACCAGCCCTGTGTTAACCTTCCACCGCGGAGCCAAGCGTCTCCTCGCGTCTCTCCTTCAACTCCACTGTTGTCTATCAGCAGCAGGTCTGGTCTAAACAGCCTCGTGAAACCTGAACCCGTCTGCTCAGATCCAGCACATGCTCGCAGTCTCTTGTGTGCAAACACTCCTAAACCAAAAAAGGAATTATAGGGATATGTCCCTCAGATCTTAAAATCCTGATTCACACTTTGTTCTTCTGCTCTTCTTGGGTCATAAAGTAGGACTGGGTAAAAATATTGATTTGAAAAAATCTTCATATTAATTCTTAATATTCTAAGATCTTTTACTCTATGCCAGTTTCCTGCACCACATTTCACCATAGCCCTGCAGAGTTTAAAACCGAAGTGTTTAAGAGTTTATACTTTTATAACGATTTTACACATTGCTATAATACGTTTTACATAAGAAATGCAATTCAAAGGTTACTTCAGTTGGTATCCAAAGAGCTTTTGGTTATTGATTATGTCTGGCTTGGGCCCTTTTGTTAAATTTTAAAGTCATATTTTTGTAATGTACCACATTAGAATGTTCCCTGTGTCATTTATAAAAGGTAGCTTTGAACGAATTTTTTAATGTGTACACTATCGTTCAAAAGTTTGGGGTCGGTGAAATTTTTTTCATGTTTTTAAAAAAGAAGTCTCTTGTGCTCTTGCGGCTTAATGCCTTTTTAATAACTTTTTATTATTGAGCATGTCCTGCAGTTTTGCAACAGTAGACTGTATTTTACAACAATCACTTATTTAGCCGATTTGGACGTTAAAGCTACAATATGTATTTTTTCACAGCTAGGGGTCGCTAACCTCTTTAAAACAATAACAAAGGCGTAGATTGATGACGCAGTGAATGAGCGTGGAATCATGGAACTTGTCGTCATACTAGTGGATCTAATAATGTTTATGGGGAAATAATGTTCCTGGATGAGTGAATACATTCATGTTTTTTAACATGACTGTGGTATGAAGCAGGGCGCAATTACTAATAAGAGACAGATAACAGCGCCACACGCGCGAGTCCCGGGGGATATAAAGAAATGAGGACATTTCATTCTACCGAACTACCCGCAAGTGCTGAATTACTACTCGTTTCAGACAGGTCAGTTTATTTGACGAATTAAAATTGTGAGGAAACGCAATGCTGTTTCAATTGGTCTACATTATCTAAACTGCATTTGAGTGTGTTGAAAGTTATAATGTTACTCTGTGTGTTAGTTTGTTGGCTGTATGAGACTAGCAGTAAGCTAAATCAACATTAGAACATCATACTGATGATATTCTAATATTTCATCGTGTTGAGCTACATAACATTGATTCGTTTTATGTACATTTGCACACCTGTCTAATAAAGCACATGCAAGAACGCCATCTCTGTCAAGTCAAAGTTTGTTGCAAAGCTCTCGCCATCTCGAAAACGCCACGTCGATACTGGTCCTCTTTTGATTTCTCATTTTGTTCCAAAGTCTGCTTGCCATGGTCCATAATGTTTGAACGAAACTACAACAGCGTGCTGCTAGACGTTACGCAGTTGTCCGCGTCTGTTCTACGGCAGTAAAAGTGGAAACCGAGGGTAACATGGATGTGGAGCCATTGACAGGCGACTCCCTCACACGTCCCGGTTCCTTGGTTAAAATCGCAATTTTCTCACGATTTACAAATAGTTGGAAATATTTGGGATATTGCAAGTACTCAACTGAACAAAATATATAACACTGGCCTAGTGGTTTTTGGATATTTTACTGCAAAAATCCTACATATTGCACCTTTAAAGGCACAATATGTAAGATGTTTGGATTAAAATATCCCGTTCCGTGTCATCTATCAGTGACATCATACCCGCGTTACCCTCAATTTCTACAAGTTTTATTTTGTAGAAACCATGGAAACACCAAAGACGCTTTAATATATTATGTGTTTTATTAGACAGGCAAGCAACTGTTTGGATACATTCATCGACAGAAAACTAATTTTGCTATAGGTCAACACCGTTAGTCTTTTTGTTTAAATCTCGTTTTCTTGATTTACCACGAGTACCATGTTTTACCATGCCTGATATCGGTATAGCTTACTGCAGTGTGCAACAAGTGTCAAGTAGCTGCCGAGCGAACGCACAGAGAAATATTATAACTTTCATACTTTCATTACAACTTTCATAACTTTGAACACACTCAAATAATGTATCTAATAAGATAAAACAACGCTGCATACACATGGCCGGAAAAAGCGGAAGCGGTCTTCTGTGGCATAATAAAAGCTCCACGAAAGCAAAGCGTCATCAAGCTACGCCCTGGTTTTGAATAAGCGACTTCTAGCGGCGAAAAATTACATATTGTGGCTTTAAGTTTGGGCTTTTAGGGAGGAAAGAAAGAAAGCGCATCACTGTGCAGGGAGGAAAAGCACTAAAATCGCACAGCCATATTTTCTTGCTTTCATTGCTGCAAGGTTGCTGTTGTTGCAATATCTCCGCAATGACATTGCAAATTTTATGTCCTTTTGAGGCCTTGTCCACACTAATAAATTTTGCTTGAAAATGCATCTTTTTCTCTCCGTTTTGGCCTTCCGTCCACACTTACACAGCGTTTTTTGGAGCCTTTTGAAACCGCTTTCCCAAGTGGATAAATTTGACAACACAGTTTTTGCATTGTAGTGTGGACTGTGAACACTAAGGTATTTGAAAACAATGACGCATGTTTAGTCGTGACGCATATTGAACCGATGCATGTTTATACTGGTATTGTCCTATTCACTTTCCAACTGTTGGTAAAGAGATGTTACTTTGTACTCTTCTAATCACAGTCCTGCAAAGATGACAGAAAATTTACTCGCATTTGCTGTCCTGCGGCAAAACATGAGAGCAGTAGCATTTTAGATCAAACATATAATGGTGAGTGAGTGCGACCTAGACGCATCAGTGAACTGACATATTTTGCTAAAATAAAATGATCCTGCCAGAAGAATATCATGAGAACTTTATGCCGTCTGTATCATCTCAGTGAGCTTTTATGAGGGTTTACGTATGCGCAGTAAGTTGAATTTAGCGTTTTCTTATGTTTCAGTGTGGATGAGAAACTTTAAACGCTAGTGTGGATGGAGAGCGTTTTGAAACATGCATCCGGATTAATGTAGACGTAGTCTGAGAATACTTTACCGGTGAATGTAGTAAAGCAATTTTAACTGCGCATAGAAAAATTGTCTCGCGAGTTTTGCGTCATCTGATCTGCTCTTCTGATGAGCCTTAGACTACAGATAAAAATATATTAAATGATTATCGGCCGATAACGATGGGCGACTGATTAATTGGAGCACCCTTAATTCTAAAATGCTGATTTGGTGCTCAAGAAACATTTTTTATTATTATTATTATTATTATTATTATTATTATTATCAATATTGAAAACTTTTCTTATTAGCAATATTGAAAGTCGTTCTGCTTAATATTTTTGTGGAATCCAGGACACATTTTTTTTTCAGGATTATTTAATTTGACAGCGATGGATAGCCAAGCTGAAAGTCTCCGTTCATGTGTGTCCGTTGCCCTCCTCCCCATCCGAGTGAAATCCCAGGCGAGGCGCACCTGTCCCAGCTCAGACGGGCCGCTATCTTTTAGACCCTGTGAACGACAGCTGTGGTCTACTGCCGTGCTGAGACACTATTTATAGCCCACCGCCGGAGCCACTATAACAAGCTTCAGCACGATGATGGAGGGAGAAATCTGGATCCCCATTGGGACTCTAGACTCCAAGGTGCTTCCAAATCCAAACGTTGCTTTGCATTTTGGCACGGCTTCAAGGTTGTAGGGGGCGGGACGTTGGCACTACACAGCTGAGTGTGTAAACGAGCACGTGCACGAGTCTGGCTCTGTGATGTGGGTCATTAAGCAGCGAGCTGCCCCGTCAGGGAGCAAAAGAAAAGGGATGATCCCTACTCCTGCCTCCCTCGTGTGTAGCACCTGCTGTGTCTGGCAGCGTGCGTGTCTGTGTTTACTCCTGGACCGGTGCGACCTCAGTGCTACCCATGCAGCATCTCAATAAGAGCCGTGGATAGACTGCTTAATGTTGCCCTGGGAAATACCAAGCTGACCAAGTTTTTTTCAGGGCTGACAAAACATAGGCTCCTAACAGAACTGGTAACTAGTGTACGGCATATTGTATAAAATGTACTGTGTTCTTCCCACTATTTTATATAGAAAAAGACATATGCCATAGGAAAGATTACAAATGTTGTACACTACATTTTCATTCGACCTCACTAGTGTGCACCACTCTATCCAATATGTACTATATACTGCTTATGATTTATAAAAATAGTATATGAAACAGTCTGCAGTAGTAAATGTGACATTGTCATTAACCACACTTGTGTGTTGGCACACTATGCAGTGTGTACTGTACATTAGGGCTGGATAAAAAAAAAATACAGATTTCTCGATTTTAATGGATTCATTTTTACGAACCGATGTCGATTCTTAAATCCCAAGAATAAATTTTCCTGTTTTCAGTTGATGAATGAATGGAACATTGTAGCGCGCCTCCCATCCAATAAATCGCAATAAGCTTTGTGCGTTGCTACTTTTGATATGAAACAAAGTCTTAGATTTCAAATGATGTCTATTTTATTACGAAATTCAAACAATAAACTGCTTTGGCGCTGTTTAATGTGGCGTGACGAATCCATAGCGCCTCAGTTCAAGAGAAACGGCACTGAACTGATCATCTCCTCCGCTTTAATACCAGTTACAGAGGGAAATAAACATGAATGAACAATAGAAGGTTTGTTAAAAGATTAGTACAACTTACCAAAATCCGTATCATGTCTGTAATCGCTCAATCAGTGTTTCAACTGTGGAAAGACGTCAATAAAACAGCTTGTAAACAATGTCATGTAACGTCACATTTACCTCAGAAAAACCATATTCAGTGACCATAAACTCAATGAACTCTAGAGTGGAGCATTTTGCTAAATATGTGCACCATATTCATTAGAATTTTTAATGTTCTTCAATATATAATGTACGTTTGAATAAATCCGTCAAGTTTTTATGACAGCCACCATTTTAAGTGTTTATATTTCAAAAAACAAATTGGAGTAGAAATATAATTATGCAATTGTAAAGTTAGTATTATATATTTATTATAAAAACTTAATTAATTTAAGGCCCAATCCCATTTTTACCCCTTAGCCCCCTTCCCTTTCCCCTACCCCTTCGTTTTGCGCATTCACTTGAAGGGGTAGGGGTGTCTTGATTCTCTTTTGACTGGAGTGGTAGGGGTAAGGGGAAAGGCCAGATAGCCCTTCAAACGAAGATTTTTCAGGACCACACTTCGAACGAAGGGGTATGAGGAATTTCCCTGCATACACCGACTACCGTGCTGGTAGAATGTGTGTAGTGATGTTGCCACTCGGGATCAATCACTTGTGTGTTGCCTGGCTGCCAGTTTCTCCGTAGCTTGCTAAACGCGCTGGAGTGATGTGAGCACAAATTAATAATACAGTTCAAAGAAATATCTGGTCATCCTTCATAACGCAGTCGATATTTACATCACTTATCGTCTGTAAACTCTTGCGTTACCAAGGCAACAACTGACTCGTTTGTATTACATTGCAAAGCGCTCCGTTATCGCAGCACCACAGTAGAAAAATGGCTTGGATCGGCACGGAATGGAACGGTTAATAAACAAAGAGAACAGTTTGGCCCGATGGAAAAGCGGCTCCACCAGTCTTGTATGTTCTGTATCGTCTTAGGAAACTCGAAGGCTCGTACGTTTTCGAACTGAAAACGAGTTTGTTTTAGATATGTGCACTTCATTGCTGTTCATACTGGTTAAATGTTACAGGGCACTAATAAAAGAAACAATGAAGTATGATGACGTGTAATGGTGTAGTAGAGGTGTCCCATTTCTTAGGGGAATATTTTCACCCCTACGTCTTGCCACTCTGTTTCAAGGGGCTAGGGGTAGGCAAAGGGATATAAAATAGAATTGGGATTGGGCCTAAGTGTTTGTAGACAAATGAGTTCATTTTAACCTTCAATATTATAGTAATGTCGTACCAGCTGACTCCCATGTATAGTTAACAGCATTAGTTGAGTTTTTTTTTTTTCTTCCTTGAGAAAATTTGCCATGTACTGTACCTGATAGACGGTATATCCAAAATAATATTGCATCGAATTAAATCAAATCGAATCGTGAAATTTGTGTCAATACCCAGCCCTACTGTACAGACTACATACATAAAACGTAGAATTTAAAAAATAGCATGTAAAACAGTCTTCCATGGTAAACGGTAGTATGCTACAATGTCGCTTAAACTACAGTAGTGTGTGGCATACTATGCAGTATGTACTGTATACTGCCTACCATTTTTATTAAAAAAAGTATATGAAATATATAGACTGCCTTTGATTTTAACACAAAAAGCATGTGAAGCAGTCTTTAATGCTAAATGTTACAAACAGTATTCTGCTACATCGTCGCTTGTCGGTACTAGTGTATACAGCATACTATGCTGTATGTCCTGTATACTGCCAATGATTTTTAAAGATGGCATGTAAAACATTCTCTAATGGTAAATGTTACAAACAGTAGTATGCTTCATTGTCACTTGTCCTCACTTGTGCACTATGCAGTATGCATTTTATATAAAAAGCATGTGAACCATTCCTTCAACAATAAACTTTACATGCATTAGTACACCACATTGTCATTTGACATCACTAGTGTACGGTATAGTATGCAGTATGTACTATAAGTGGACTCATTCTCATTGGAATAAATGGAGTGAATCATTATCATTATTTTATAGCCCTCGCACCCGAATCAGTGGTGACATCATCTCTTAGCATCCCTCCTGTTGTGTTGGTGGCATTTACTCTAAACATCCTAACAGCTGTTGTTAGTCTCTCACAGTCACGGAGGTGATGGAGAACGTCTCCTTCCTCCCAGCTGTTCTGCTATAGCATACGCACTCCCATGTGTATATGAAGTGTCAGTTGTTCATTAGCAGATTTTAATGGATGAGGTGGATTTATTAGGGCTATTAGCAGACTCCGTTGCAGATCAAGCCTCATGCAGGCGTATTGATTTAGGCTGCTACTCTCTCTGCTGTTTTCCCTCACAACATGGAGCTGCTAAAACAATATTTTCATGGCGTCAAAACCACAGCTTAGATTACTCAGTTTAATAATAAGAAATTTAATTGACCTTAGAGTAGACAGGTTATTAATTTTGCAGGAATGCAGGTGAAATTTGTTTGTATGGTTACATTTTAGAAATTTAGAATCCACTTTTGCTAGTTTAACGACAGAAAAAACGGTTGACGCGCCCGGCGCATGGTCCAAAAGGGTTGTACCTAGTCTCTTAATGAGTCATGGGTGTGTTTTGGGCATGACGTGCAATAAACCAATCAGAGTCTCATCTCCCATTCCCTTTGAAAGCCAGTTGCGCTTGCACCATGGCAGATTCGCTATTTACATGGTAGAATTTGCGAGTAGACAGACTGAACGCTTCTCCAGAAAGGAATCCTTTTATTTTTAATATTTGGCATGTTCGTGTGCTGCTGCGCATCCCTGTGTGTGTAATAAGCAGAGTTTATGCGCGTTGTGCACCCGTCTATAGGTGCACATTACTAACGCGCCCTTTAAACAACACAAAAAATACTGCGCTATTGACTTTAGACCAGGTTTTTGTTGGTCAATGGTCGTTTTCAGTTCCTCAAAATAGCAACGCGCCAACAATGCGCCTGAACACACCTTGTTTCAGACCAGCATGCCTATGGGCGAATAGATGGGCACAAGTGTATTTGCTATTTAAACAACGTGGTGCTGGACGTGAAAAAGATAACTGCGTCGGGCTGAAACTAGCAAAAAACACTTGTGGCGTCTGCTGTCATATTGCGCCCGGGTGTATGATAGAGCCCAATGAGTGATAGCGTGTCAACGTGTTCTGGAAAGTAGTAATAGCCAATCATCTGGGCAAATTATTCTGTGACATGACCTGAGTTAATAGGTGCGTTCGCGCCATGTCGAAATTACCATAATTATGAGATTCAGCCTTATAAAAGGCGTTTATATCCAAGTAGAAATTGTAATTATAATTATAAACCGAATTTGACCGTTCAGACTGAGGTTGCGTTGCAAGACATCAGACCTGTATCAGGTTTAGGGCCACATATGGAAGAGGCCCAAAGTAGAATTGAATCTAGTTAGCTAGTGTGAACGGCAAAAATCACATGAAATCTATTTTAAGTTACATTCATATGTGGTTTGAAATCCTGTTAAAATCTAATTTCTGGAAATCCATTTCAGTCTGACTGCTGTGATTTGATTTTTGCAAACTTTTTTTTTTTTGGACACTTCCTCATGCTATGTAAAATGTAAATAGGGCAAACGTAGTGGTTGTGTTGTCAATGTGCAGAAAATAGGAAAAAAAGCATTTCAAATTGCGCGGAAATGTGAGTGAGAGGGTTCCACTGGTCGTTGAAAATGATGTTTTCTCCATGTTGTTTTTGGTGTCATTGCCATAGAAATCAACATGGATATCCCGGAGAATGAAAGAGTGCCACGGTGTGCGCAATTCTGATCCGAACAGTTGCGATACACAGTGCGGACAGTCAATCATTTAAATCAGATTCCAGTTGGATACACAAATAATCAGATTTGGACTGACATTAATATGTGCCTACAGAAACCTGTAACCCTTTATTATGATTGTAATATTGCATGCCTGTTATCAACCTTCCAAAAAAAACAATAAAAAACTTTAATCCAAAGATTTGGACTGACAGTGTGAACATAGTTAGAAACTCAGAAGTGTCAAGGACGTCAAGAAGCGACTAAATAACCATGCACAGAATTAAATTTCTTCCTCTCGTTCTTTCCTCAGAGTTGGGTTCACTTTCCTGGGATGACCTGGAGAACGATCTTCCAGATGAGCTGATTCCTAACGGAGACCTGGGGCTGATGTCCATGCCCTCTAACGGTGGGGCTGCTGGTACCGGCGGTCATGGCCCCATGGTCCCCGATGCTGCTGCCAAGCACAAGCAGCTCTCTGAGCTCCTACGGCCGGGAAGCAGCGCTGGGATGAACTCGGCCAGTCCGCAGCCTGGCAGCATCGGACCTCAGCTGGGTGGGCTTGGAAAGAGTCCCCTGGGCCAGGGCTCCCCTTCTCACCCATCTCAAACACAGAAACCAGGTGGTAACCCAGGAACGCAGGGCAATAACGCTGGCTCAGCTGGCATGGGACTCGGCACGGGATTTAACCAGGCCATGCTGAGCAGCGGCATGATGGGACAGAATGCGGGTGCTCAGCCGGGTCAGGTGATCAATGGAACTCCTGGGACTGTAGGCCGCGGTCGAGGTGCGTCGGGGATGCAGTACCAGAGTGCCGCCATGCAGGTGGCAACTTCTGTAGGGGCGGGAGGAGCAGCGGGGGTGGCAGCACCAGGAGGAGCGGCGAGTGTCCTGGCAGAGACGCTCACACAAGGGGCACAGCAGATGGGCATCAACAGCCAGCAAGCCAAGGTGAGATGACCAGTTTCCTTTGCTGTGGTTTCACGTTCGCTCGTTCATAGCCGTGTTAAGATTTTTTTTACTTTGCATGGCTATTCTCATTAGCCAGGTTTCCATTCAGTTATTTTAACTAAGCTGATTGGCAAGAATGTAATAAAAAAGTGCAAATAAAAAATTGAGGTAGATCCTTTTTTTTTTTTTTTATTCAGGAAGAAGACATGCACAATTATCATACACATTCCTAGATGCATCACAAAAATCATGTAACTGTAATCCAGGTCATGTCACTAAATAATTTACCCAGATGAATGGCTGGTATTGCTTTCCAGGACATTCTCACATAGAAATAAAGCATCTGCTGCCAATCGCTAGCAAACATGAAGTCTTGAGTGTTTAAAAAAAAAAAATTATAAACCACACATGATTTGATACATTTAATAAAATAGCTGTGGTGGTTTGCCCAGTGGCTACAACTTCCATTTCTGTTTTTTTTTTTGGTCTGATTTTTCCATAACTAATGATTTTGTTCCCCCTGGGATGGAAATGCTGCTTTATATTTGCAAACAGTTTTGTGATATTCTGCTTTTTACCATTTCAGTTATTGTCCGATACATTCATTTACTTATTTTATTCTATTAAATCTAAAGGCCAATACACACCGCACAGACAAATGGCAACAAACAAATTGGCCATTGGATTTAGAATTTTATGAAAAATAACTTATGTTCACACTGCCCCAACAGACACGACAAACTCAAGTACCCACGGAAATGTTCAAGCACCCACGGAAAAAGACGAGATATTCTCCATTCATTTTAACCAATAAAAATAAAAGATTGCAGCTTTCAGACATGACTTTCTTCTCGTTTTATAGTTCATTTGAGGCCGTTTCTATGGCGTTAAATGTCGAGAGCACATTATTGTGACGCGAGAGTGCATCCATGTAACGAATCTCTCTGCTCTCAGGCGGGTTTCTTTCAGTCTAGCACAAAACTTACTGGACTCGCGCTTTCAAATAGCTCTGCTCTCGCTCAGATTTTACACGTGTGCACTCAAACTTTGTCCAGTGTGCTCTCGCCAATATCTACTTGCACATTCTCTAGATTTGTCTTCTAAATGGTCCAGAAATCTGCCGTTTTCACTACAAGGATAATTTACTAAGCAGGGGACTTGCCTCATCATCATGGCAACAGTTCATGTCCAGGTTAGATTGCGTCAGACTTTGTTGTCGTTTGTTGGAAAATCATACCACACTGCTCAGACATTCACGACCCAACAAACGCCAATTGAACATGTTCAGTCAGGTGAAAACAAACTCTGACCAATGGCAACAGACGGCGACAGGGGTAACACACTGATCCAACAAACTCAGACAGACTTGTTTCTTGGCGTTTGTCTGTGCAGTGTGAATAGACCTTAAAACTAATAAAAATCGGTATCATTAATTGAAAAGAGCTGAAACAAAATATAAATATTAGATTCAAAACTTTGTTTTTGCAACTTACTAAAAGTTGAAGTACTAAAATTACTAGAATTAAAATAAAGCTAAATAGAAATATTAAAAACATAAACAATATAACAACACAATACAATTCTAAAGCATAAACTAAAATTAAAATGAAAACTGAAAATATGAAAATTAAAGCCGATTCAAAATTTTAATAAAAGCTATAATAGTATATAATAAATACTAAATTAACACTGAATTGTCCAGCTCATTTCCTGTTGTTAGATCATGTAACACTCAATGTAAATTAACAATAACAACAGTAATAATTTAATAAACCATTTAATGTAATTTTAAGAAAATTTCAAAATGAATAGACTCTTCGTTCTGTACATTTATCATGTTGTGATGCCTATATTCACTACAGCATCTACAACGATTGATTTTATTTTTTTAGTATTTTGTTTTTTAATTTATTTTCGCAAAACGATATAGGCTAGAATTTTAATATTAAGGTATCCCTGCATTTAAATCCACATGGGTACCATCAAGTTTCACTCAGCAATAAGTTATGAGCGTTATGTTTGGTCAAATCTGTTTCATGTCTTTTTTTAGAGCTCTAGTATGCTGGTGGAATCTGATCAGTCTGTAAATCAGGCTGTCCGTCCAGTTTCATCTGCCAGTGTAGCAGCAGACGGACTCACATTATCACTCTTTATCTGGAGCCGCTCTTTGCTGCCTCATTGTTTGATTGCATGACTCATTCCTGCACTTGTGTTTTTTATTAGGCTTAAATGCTTGTGTTACGAGAGCGTGCATGCCAGAACGCTCTTAAACTCTGCCATTTTGTTTGAAGGCCTGCGATAAAGACAGCTGCAGAATTATGCTGGATAGGAAGGCAAATGAAAAGCTCTCGACGTAAAGTGCCATGTTACACGCATACACGTATCATCCGTGCTCTATGCAAATTTGATGAATAGAACGTGTCTCTCTGTGATGGATGGGTTATTGACTGATGGGGTCTAAAAGCAGCACTCAGGTGTCAGAAATGGCAGGTTGTGCATTTGTATTACGAATTCAAATCCCAATGCGCATATATAGCTAGTGATTTATTGGGGTTAGAGCTGGAAAATGCTTTTATTTTGCATTTCTTAAAAATTATTCATTATCACAAGTAAATAGGGGTGGAATGGTTCAAATTACTCAGGGTTCGGTTTGTATCACAGTTTTAGGGTCACGGTTTCAGTACGCTTCGGTATGTGCTATGTTCAGGGAAATTAGGACATATGTCAAATAAAAATAAACAAAATAAAAACAAATAATCAAACTACAAGCAACAGCACAAATACATACAATAGAGCAAATATGCACAGTGCTTTTCAGGTTTTCCAGGTACAGAAATTGAATAATCAAATATAAAATAACATTGCATATTATAATCTTCACTGTATAAATGAAAGATTAATCATTATTGAAGTTACGAAGCTATTCATTCAAGAGCAGTGAGTGTTTTTTTTATTAATTTGTTGTTTGATTAACATTAAAAACACAGACAGCAGGAAAAGGCTTCTTTCCCTTTAAGACATAATGCACAAATCCAGTGCATACTGTTACACATGAACACACGTCTTTATCGACTGTTTACGTTTTACTTAAGACATAACCTACTATGTTCGCTAGGATTACTCATCAAGACGGGCATGTTGACTTTTTTTTTTTTTGTGTGAATTTGTCCGTTCAAGCGCAAGACTTGAAAGAGAACTTAATATTTGCGTGCTATCTGTGACGTGCCATGTGCGCGCTTCAGATGAGTGCACACACACACACATCTTCTCTCAGCGTACGCGAGTTCTCTTTCGCGTCTTGCTCTTGAATGTTTAAATTGGCAAGGCTTAAATGAGTTTAGTTTGAACACAACGTGTATGTTCAGGTCTCACCTGCGCTCGCGCGCTATCAACACCTGGTGTCGGTGATGACGGAGTGTGTAAATAACTGAGTGAGTCACGTTCAAGCAGACGCACTCGCATACAAGAGTGACTGTTTTGTCCACGCTTTTTGATCATCGCTGTTGTAATGTATTGGGAAGCCAAAATGTGTATCCATCGACAGAAACATACATTAACCTAACTCTGTCTGTCTGTTTTAACCGTTGTTATTTTCAACAAAGCATATTATAGATGCGTCATCAGATTTGAGATGAACCACGGTGAAAGCGCGTGCCGAACCGAGGGTGAAGAACCGTACAGTTCGATTTATATATATTTATTATTATTATATTTTTTTTATTATTTTTATTTTATTTATTTTTTTTAAACCTTGAACCGTTTCACCCCTACAAGTAAAATAGTTGGAGTGAAACTTTGAATTGAAAAATTATCATGAATTTCAGAATGTCTTGATGCGATTGACGTTGGACTAGGGCTGGGCGATAAAACGATAACGATAATTATCGTGATATAATTTTCCTCGATAAAACGATATCAAGAGTTCGATAAATGTTCGATAATAATGTTTATGCGCCAAAAGTGGAACAAAACTCATTTGAACAGCGCCACACGGACCATTTATCCACTCGCCTCAAAGTTCAAATGTGCAAGCTTACTATAGCAGAAGCATTTACTCGCTGATCGGTCACATGGCCACTAAACAGCGCTGTGAAATGCACTTGAATTCAGCGTCTCTGATTTTAAACTAGTTTAAGCCAGGATGAAAAAGCAAATTCACTGTGTGCAATGATACAGTCAGAAAGCTTTTCAATCCTCAAATCACCATCATTTATCATGGATTTACTGTAGTAACACTAACTGCACCATGGTATTGTGGCAGAAATGTGGGATATCCATAACAAATTGTATTATATTATTAATGTAGATGTATTAAATGTATTAAAGGAGTGATGGAATATAATTACAGTATTTTTGCGATTTTAAGCTTTAGCATGTGCATTTATACTAAATGTATTAAGGCTACTGTTTTTCATAGAAATACCATAGACCAGTTACATTTTACCAGGGTAGTGAGATGCTGTATGCGTGGTTTTACCTGTGGTTATCATGATCTAAATGTATGATACTATGGATGGCCAATGGTGAATTTTAATAAAAACAGTCCCAAACAGTCAGAATATTTACATTTTACCATACAAAAGGTTGTTACAATTTTTTACAGATGTTAACTGTTTTTGTTAATGAACATAAATATCTGCATCCTAACTCAAGCTACTGTCAAATGTCTAAGAGACAAAGTATTTAATATTATTAATATTGCAGCCTGCACTGCAAACTGTGCTGAAGATACGCATCATCAAAGTCAGGCGACACAAACCTGTTTCATGATTTGAAACAATATCACCCATTAGCGTATGCCGAAACTAAGAAATTCATTTTTCTCTTAAGATATTTATTTTGTTAGGGGAAAATGACTGGAAAAGTTTAAAGAATTCAAAAATGTTTTGAATGTTGTTTGGCAAGTGTTTGTCATGTTCTGACAATAAAGAGTAGATTAAAACCACAATTAATGCTTTCACTTGGGAGCAAAAATCTGCCTTTAAACTTGAAAGAAATAAAGATTTGACAATCATTGTGATAATTATCAACATCGACTGATATGAAAATTTTTATTGTGATTTATTTTTTTGCCAAATTGCTCAGCCCTATGTCAGAGTTTGTTTCGTTTGGATTGTAAACACTGTTTTCTGAACTCACGTGTGTACCCGCAAACCATACCCAAGTCTGCATGGTCTGGGATGCGGTTCGCTGCTAATATGAACACAATTGCATTAAATCACTTGAAGTGAACCGGTATTGATGACGTGTGGTTTGATAAAACTGTTTGTGTGTGTCTCACTCACTTTCCTGATTGACTGACACACTGCTGCAGAGAATGTATATCTCATATCTGCTGGACTCGTGCGTTCTTTAGAAAATTTGCAGTACATTCGCGTAGAGTTGTCAAAAGTACCGACTTCGGTACCAAGTTGCTACTGAAATTTAAAAGATGTGATGATACCAGCATTTCCCCCTAGCATTTTGAGCACTGTTGAACGGATTCTTAAACACCTCTGATTGGCCGTTGTGTTCATGCGCTCAACATATATGTCTGTGATTGGCCATTGTGTTCATGCGCTCAACATATATGTCTGTGATTGGCCATTGTGTTCACGCGCTCAACATATATGTCTGTGATTGGCCATTGTGTTCACGCGCTCAACATGTATGTCTGTGATTGGCCATTGTGTTCACGCGCTCAACATGTATGTCTGTGATTGGCCATTGTGTTCACGCGCTCAACATGTATGTCTGTGATTGGCCATTGTGTTCACGCGCTCAACATGTATGTCTGTGATTGGCCATTGTGTTCACGCGCTCAACATGTATGTCTGTGATTGGCCATTGTGTTCACGCGCTCAACATATATGTCTGTGATTGGCCATTGTGTTCACGCGCTCAACATATATGTCTGTGATTGGCCATTGTGTTCACGCGCTCAACATATATGTCTGTGATTGGCCATTGTGTTCACGCGCTCAACATATATGTCTGTGATTGGCCATTGTGTTCACGGGCTCAACATATATGTCTGTGATTGGCCATTGTGTTCACGCGCTCAACATATATGTCTGTGATTGGCCATTGTGTTCATGCGCTCAACATATATGTCTGTGATTGGTTACACTGATCAACGCTCGTCATCGAGTGCTTCAATGACGCTCTTCATCGAGAGTATCTTACACAGATACACACAGGAGCATTTGGAAGCAGACGTCTATCATCATATATATTAGCGATAGACCTCCCTAGCACTCGGTAAAGACTTTGACAACTCTACATTCGCGGCAGATAGATGCAAGCACCGTTATGTGATGACACTTTGAAAACAAGACTAAAGATTCAAAAAACAAAATATATAAGTGAGGTGAGCAACGCTATGCATTTTTCTGCCTTATGCATCATCATTACCATGCAACAGGGGTAAACAGCTGCTGCTTTGATAATGCAAGCGTACCGTGGTTCGGACCCAAATAATATAATGTTTAATTTTATTGTGTTAAAATTGTGTTAAAACATAACACAATCCAACGGGGAGGGGGGAGCAATCGAACTCTGGTTTGGACCAGGCAATCAAACCAAATGTGAAAGCACTTTTTGGTTTTGTCCTCATGTTCTCCAGCATAATTTTGAGCTTCAAATAAAGACCATTGGACCGTCTCTCTGTCACCATGATCAGTGTGACCAATTAAAAAAAAAAAAAAAACAGCAAGAATATAGCCAATCGTACTTGTAGTTGGATGCTGGTTGTCAAATGGGAGGGAATGTTTTCTGGCCTGTGGTTTAATAGGGTACCACCAGGAAGCTGTTGTACACTTTCGGTTAAATGCTGTCGCCTCACAAGAGGCTTATCTGGAGTGGCTTTCGGCTGTACAGCTCGCTCTTTTCAGCCACATTTTATCTTGGGTAAATGGTAAAGCAACAACCGTCCACTTGTATTGGAGCTCTGCTGTTAGTGTTTGTAGGCTACGTTCACACTGCGAGCCTTAGTACTCAGACGCGTTTATTTATAGTGTGATCTTGCCTGCAAATTTATGCGCAGACTTGACGTTTTCATCCAAGGTTTTTTTTTTTTTTTTTTTTTTTTTATGCGATATCCCAAAATGCGCATAAAAATAGGTGGATGGAGACATAGCTATAGACGCTCAGCACCTTGTAGTGCTGCTGGTGTTTTTACATTCGCAGCGCTCCCAAAAATATGCTAGCCTTAGGAAAAAATGCTTTAGTTGACGCATGGCCTTAGAATGACATGAGTCTTAAATTATTTTGGGTGAGCTATTTCTTTATAGAACATGGTGTGTCGTATGTCACAGAGGATTGGTACAGAGTGAGGAAATCCTGGGACGATACAGATCTGCTAGGAAAGAGAATCCTGGCTGCTACGAGAGAGAGACGATGTGTGTGTGGATGAGTAAGCAGAGAGAGTAGTGTGAGAAGTGTGTTGGTGTGCATGAATGAGTGAGCAGAGAGGAGGGGCTGTTGGTGCGTGTGACACTCCGCTGGCCTCTTTTATCTGGTGTGCTGGAGCGATGTCAACAGAGGAGAGTGGACGGCCGGCACACTGCTGGAGATCAGCACAGAGAAACACAGGAAGAGAGAGGGGATTTCGTCTGACGGACGGGGGAAGCCCTGCTCTGCTGAACATCATACTCAGCTGCTAAAAATGTAGTAACGCTTGGATCAAAATGATTGTGTTGGTTGATTGATTATGCATGTACAACTGTAACATTTAATTGGTTGATTAATGTTGAGCCATGATGTTCTGCATAATGCAGATGCTCATGTTATATGAATATAATGGCATAAATATATAAAGTTTTATTTCAACTAGTTGCCAAGGTAGCATTTCTTATTTTAATTTAGTTAACCTGGTGTACGAAAATAACTACAACTGAAATAAAATGAAAAAAGTTATATAGATATATAAAGACTATAAAAAACACTAAAATAGGTATTTGAGGTATACTAAAGATTTAATTTAAGTGTTATTAAATTAAGTAATTTTAAGTGAGCGTTACCTGTAAAAAAGGAGAAATTAATGGTCATATTGGATCCTGACTAATAAAATAAAAAATTCACCGGAAAAAAGGCTATATCACTGTCAGTTCATATCAATGAATTTATTTATTAATTTTTCTGTTAGGGTGCGGTGACATTTTGGAAACATTTTGTGGACAGAAAAGGTCCATCGTTGTCACTAGCAGGGCTTGACGCTTACTTTTTTCCCATGGAATGTCCCCGAAATGTTGCCAAAATTAGACATTTTAGGGGTGCAACTAACTATTTCTGCCTTTATATATATTTATTTATATATACACTGTAATAAACAGTGTTTGCCATACTAGTTTTATTTTGGTATTACTGAGATACTATTATAGTTTTTATTAATATTTTAAATTAAATTTAATTTTTATATTTTCTGCTTTCATCTTTTCATTTTAGTTGAAAGTTTTAGTAATTTTGTTGTTTTTGACATTTTTATTAGTTTTTGTTGTGTATAGATTTTAATGTTTATTTTAGTTTGGTACATCAGGTTAATTTCAACTAAATGAAAATAAGTTTTTTATATTTTATGTCAGTTAACATTTATTTATTTCAAGTAATGACATTTTTTTTTTATGGTTTTATTTTTAGTTAACTATAATAACACGAATGCTAGTAAAATCTGTGTATTTAATAATATGTGTCAAATAATATTAGGGTTAGGGTTAGAGTCTTTCCTTCCTGTGACGGGGCATCCCAGACAGAAGCTACAATAGTTTACTTTAATTTAAATGCAAACTAAATTTAATACAGTTTGTGTAACCAAATAATAACCGGGGTGGAAATTGGACACACTGCATGACTTTTATTTATAAACGAGCCTGAAATACACCAGGACTCTTATTTTGAAATGTCTTTGCTTTATTATTGCAGGCTGCGCATTCAAATTCAGACGAGGGAGATGAAATATGCATTCTTACAACTGTATACAACATATTACAATGTAACATTGTCATAATTGATCAGCATTAGTTCATAAGCATTCGCTTGGCATAAATGTGCGCTATTCATTGATTGCGAACTGCTCTGAAGGGCTGTTGTGCGAGCCTGTAGAATGCACAACAGCGCCGTGTTCAGGCTCACATTTATTTAATGAAATCATAGCCTTTTGAAGTTTAATAATCACATTAGGCAGTATCGCGATTTATGTTTTTTTTTCATCCCCAAAATATAAGATACCTTAAAATGATCATTTAAGATGCTTGTTGTACCATTTAAGGTATTGAAGACTTTTATGAGCTTACATTTAAGAAAACTGATCCGCAGGGATTTTTTTATTCGCACACGTGCTCCAAAATACATTTTACAGTTCACACACATTTTTAGTTGCAAATGCGAGTGAAATGCTTGCACTGTCGAGCCCTGAATAGTGTAGTGATGTATGAAGCACATCTCACAGTTTTCTGTTGGTTAACGCGGCATATTTGTATGACCGTCTTGAACTTGAAATGTTTGTGTTCTCTTGCCAAATTCTTGGTTGCATTGATTCCTGTTGTGCAGAATTACAATAATGAAGATCCTAAAAAAAATCTTTCTGATCCACAAGGAATGTTGGCGGATCTTCCTTAGAGAAATCAAGTTTTGTGCTCTGTGTAATTTTAGATATGAGATTCTGTGTCTGGATCTTCTGATGACTCTGAAATGATATTTTTCTTTTGTCTGTAGATGGGCATGGCAGGTGGCAACAGTCCGTTTGGTCAGTACCAGGGTGGAGGGCAACAATTGGGCACAACTGGCGTGAACGCTCAGAATAAAGGCGGCCTTCCCAACAGCCTGCCCCCGTTTCCAACTGACCTAAAGGGAGCGACGGTCACCAGCGTGCCAAACATGGTGAGTTTCCCATCATGCACGCAAACTGGACGGAGCTTGAAGGCAAAAGTTAATTTGTCCGTCCTCTCGCCCGCAGCCCCAGCAGCAGGTGTCGGTGGGGATGGTGGCAGGTCAGGGTGTGTCCGCAGGCCCCACGGCCGACCCGGAGAAGCGCAAGCTGATCCAACAGCAGCTGGTTCTGCTGCTCCACGCCCACAAGTGCCAGCGGCGCGAGCAGGCCAACGGCGAGGTGCGAGCCTGCGCCCTGCCCCACTGCAGGACCATGAAGAACGTCCTCAACCACATGACACACTGCCAGGCCGGCAAGTCCTGCCAAGGTGAGTCGACATTGAGTTTTTTTTCCACATGACTCTTGTATGGGCTTCAATGCAGCTTTAATACGAGTGTCACGCACTGCTTTCACCACAACTTGAAAAGTTGTGCAAATAGTGTTAAGGTGATGATACACGAGGCAACTTTTTGAGCAATGTTGCCGTCAACGGGCAACCAGGTGAGAGACAGTGCCCACGACCGATCTAAAGTATCCAGATAGAAATTTGAAAAAGTGCCCAAGCAACATCGCTCGGCAAACATTGCTAAAAAAAGTTGCCCCGTGTATCATCACCTTTACAGGAGGGCGATATTATGAAGTTGCTAAACAGAAGGTGGCAAGAATAGACAGCACATAGTAAATAGTGAAAACAAACGAAAGGTTTACTGAAGATTTGTTGAGAATATTGTTCTAAAAGGTATTACAAGATATCTATTTCTTTCCCATTCCAATTCCTAACACTTCTGGTTCCTTAATGATTCCATTAAGATTTATTTTAAGAAAGTAATATTGGGGGAAAAAGAAGAAATGCAATTTAATTTCCAAATGGTAAGATTTAAAAGTTTAGTTTGATTAAAAATATTTTTTTATAAGACTTTTTAATATTTTTTAGAGTTAATATAATTAATGTTATGTTAATTTTGTTAATATTTTGCTACTTAATATTAATTTTAGTAATAATTATATTCATTAACAGGAATTGCTAACACAAACACACACACACAGTATCAGTCAAAAGTTTGGAAACTGTTTTAATATGTTTTAAAATATTATTTATTTCTATGATGGTAAAGCTGAATTTTCAGCATCATTAATGTATTATGTATTAATGTAGTATTTATATAAATGTATTATATAAAATATTAATACATTTATTCAGCAAGGATGCGTTAAATTGATAAAGAGAGACATTAAAGACATTTATATTGTTACAAAAGATTTCTATTTAAAATAAATGCTATTTTTTTACCTTTCTATTCATCAAAGAATCTAGACAAAAATGTATGGGTTAGGGCGTACAAAAATGTACGATTTCCACAAAAATATTAAGCATGCAAAAATGGTTTTCAACATTGATTAAAAATAAGATTAATAATTGAGCACCAATAATAATTGAGCACAAAATCAGCATTTTACTATGATTTCTGAAGGATCATGTGACATTGAAGACAAACGATGTTGAAAATTCAGCATTGACATCTCAGAAATAAATTATAATTTTTAATTTAAATTATATTAAACAGAAAACAGCTATTTTAAATATTTCACAATATTACTGTTTATACTGTATTTTTGATCAAAGAAATACAGCCTTGGTGAGCAGAAGAGACTTCTTTAAAAAACATTTAAATATGTTTAATGTTTCCTAACTTTTGGCCAATACTGTATACATTAATAATTAAACAAATAAAGTGCACATTTTATTATCAGTGGTATTTTATACACATTTATGAAAAACAAAAAAAATATAAATTAATTGAAAATGTTACTTTCTTATTTTCGTGCATGTATGTAATACAATATATAATTTATATAATAGGTTTGTAACCGTTTGGGTTTGGAACAAGGTTGCGTGAAGAATGATTTCTGTGTGTGTGTGTGTGTGTGTGTGTGTGTGAGTGCTGTATTTTGTGGGTTGAGGTGTGCAGACCTGTTTTAATCTGCTGTCTGTGCTCTGTTTAGTCTCAGCGAGAGCGGTAATGAGATGCTTTTTGACCTGATGTGGGGTTTAGAGCATTGTGTGCGTCAGACACTCTAGTTTACTACTAATTTATATACCTAGCTATTTGAATAACATCCGATTTAATGGCACGTTGGAAAGTCGCCTCATTGAGATTTGTTACCACCACAGTAATGGATGTGAAATATCACGTTTGTGCACTTGCAAAGAGAATATTTCTTGCCTAACACCTTTCAGTCCACAACCAGTAACGTTTCATTCACCAACACAGGGAATTTCCCAAGCAAATGCTTAGCTCCATCTCAAATATAACAGTCTGTTTAGAGAGAAAATCGTGCCTTTATGGTATAATGCAGAATTAAGGAGTTGGCAAGCGACAGGAGAGGGCTTGCGGCAGCCCGATGCTGCCCGGCTGCTTTGCTCTCAGTGCTGTAGTTGTTGTTGGACCCGGAGCACAGGGCTTCATTTCAACTCAAATGCAAGCGTGGTGCCAAGCGTGCCCTCCACGCTGCCAGCTCATTTCCTGTTGTTCCCTGCCCGCGGTGACACCCGTATCTCTCTCTCTAGGACCCTTGGGGAAAGGCATGTTTGATGCCTCCTGAAGGCTCTCTTGGAAGAACTCGCTTCCTTCTAAAGCCATCAACATTAGCCGCTTTTCCACTGTCGGGCCAGTGCGAGCCAGGGCTTTCAATGGGCCGGGCTGGGCTGGGCTAATAGCCTCGGTCCTGTAGCGCAGAGCTCAAAACCACGCTGCGTTTCCATCGACGGGCCAAAAGCTCCGCAGCGCTTCACTAAAACCCTCCCGTAACACACCTCTCTAGAACAACGTCACACAAACCCATCATTTCACCAACAAATGGAAGTTTTATCAGAAAACTAATCAGAACGAAATCACTGGACACTAGCGAGATCGCAAAATGAACATGATCAAAGCGGCCGTTTGTTGGCATTTTTGTTTACTTAGATTTAAAACCCAAGCATCGATGATTTACCACAGTTTTACAATAATAAGTGATACATTGATCATAATGAATGAATTTGTGTCAAGACTGCACATTAGTCACGCAGAAATAAAGTGGTATTTACCGTTATTTCACAAAGGAAAGAGGACACACATACTTCTTCAGTCGCGTCTGTTTCTGTTTATTAGTCACAGTTTACATCACTTTTAGAAAGAAAGATCATTTCTACAAATGTTCCACCAAAAATACGACCTGAGGAGCTTTAGCACTCTCTCCAGTGACAGTCCCAATACAGTTATATTTTCAGTCAGACAAACAGAGGAAGCTCCCGAAAAAAACATACTTGCTTTATTTTATGACACATGCGGAGCTGAATATAGATATCAGACAGTCCAGTATAAAGAGACGAGATGTACTGACAGATGAAATAAACACACGATTGTGATAGCCTGCCCTATATGATTTGTCTGGTTTCTTCAAGCGGTCGTATTTACCATGTTTACTATGGTATGGTAATGCTTAGCGCACATAGTCTTTTGCATCGCTTATAAATATTTCTGCCTTATACGGTGATCAGAATCCACATCGGATCACAAACAGAAGTTATTTCAAACGCTCACTGCTGTCTGAAAGTGAGTTTTGAGCTCAAATGATTTTAAAGTCTTTAATGCTGATGTCAGCTGGTATATGAAATCATCCGCGGCGCTGCCGTCTCCAGACTCAGATGAACTCCGCCTTTGTTCGTAACCTCTCCTCAAGCCCAAGCTGGCCCGCTTTGGACCAAGGTATTAGGCAGGCAAAAAAACCCTGGCCGTTGGCTCTGAGGAAGCCACGACGAGGCCCGATCAAGCCCCGGAAGTGACAGTTGAAACGCGACTGGCCCTGGCACGCACAAGCACGCCCGCTTTGGGCCCAACAGTGGAAACACGGCTAATGTGATTCTTGCACCTCATTCAAACCAGTAAATCACAGCAGCAATAAATCATAATTGTGTCGATACTGGAAACGAGCATCGCTGTGTATGATACAAAAAAGATACTTAAGTACAGTAACTAATTATATTTACTCAAATACTTTACACCACTGCCTCACACATACAGTGGGGAGAACAAGTATTTGATACACTGCCGATTTTGCAGGTTTGCTCACTTACAAAGCATGTAGAAGTCTGTAATTTTTATCATAGGTACTCTTCAACTGTGAGTGACGGAATCTAAAACAAACATCCAGAAAATCACATTGTATGATTTTTAAGTAATTAATTTGCATTTTATTGCATGACATAAGTATTTGATACATTAGAAAAGCAGAACTTAATATTTGGTACAGAAACCTTTGTTTGCAATTACAGAGATCATACGTTTCCTGTAGTTCTTGACCAGGTTTGCACACACTGCAGCAGGGATTTTGGCCCACTCCTCCATACAGACCTTCTCCAGATCCTTCAGGTTTCGGGGCTGTCGCTGGGCAATACGGACTTTCAGCTCCCTCCAAAGATTTTCTATTGGGTTCAGGTCTGGAGACTGGCTAGGCCACTCCAGGACCTTGAGATGCTTCTTACGGAGCCACTCCTTAGTTGCCCTGGCTGTGTGTTTCGGGTCATTGTCATGCTGGAAGACCCAGCCACGACCCATCTTCAATTCTCTTACTGAGGGAAGGAGGTTGTTGGCCAAGATCTCGCGATACATGGCCCCATCCATCCTCCCCTCAATACGGTGCAGTCGTCCTGTCCC
This sequence comes from Coreius guichenoti, assembly GCA_039654105.1. NCBI lineage: Eukaryota > Metazoa > Chordata > Actinopteri > Cypriniformes > Gobionidae > Coreius > Coreius guichenoti. The sequence goes on from CM077192.1 coordinate 20,516,278, forward strand.
CTTTGCAGAAAAGCATCCCCAAAGAATGATGTTTCCACCTCCATGCTTCACGGTTGGGATGGTGTTCTTGGGGTTGTACTCATCCTTCTTCTTCCTCCAAACACGGCAAGTGGAGTTTAGACCAAAAAGCTCTATTTTTATCTCATCAGACCACATGACCTTCTCCCATTCCTCCTCTGTATCATCCAGATGGTCATTGGCAAACTTCAGACGGGCCTGGACATGCGCTGGCTTGAGCAGGGGGACCTTGCGTGCGCTGCAGGATTTTAATCCATGACGGTGTAGTGTGTTACTAATGGTTTTCTTTGAGACTGTGGTCCCAACTCTCTTCAGGTCATTGACCAGGTCCTGCCGTGTAGTTCTGGGCTGATCCCTCACCTTCCTCATAATCATTGATGCCCCACGAGGTGAGATCTTGCATGGTGCCCCAGACCGAGGGAGATTGACCGTCATCTTGAACTTCTTCCATTTTCTAATAATTGCGCCAACAGTTGTTGCCTTCTCACCAAGCTGCTTGCCTATTGTCCTGTAGCCCATCCCAGCCTTGTGCAGGTCTACAATTTTATCCCTGATGTTCTTACACAGCTCTCTGGTCTTGGCCATTGTGGAGAGGTTGGAGTCTGTTTGATTGAGTGTGTGGACAGGTGTCTTTTATACAGGTAACGAGTTCAAACAGGTGCAGTTAATACAGGTAATGAGTGGAGAACAGGAGGGCTTCTTAAAGAAAAACTAACAGGTCTGTGAGAGCCGGAATTCTTACTGGTTGGTAGGTGATCAAATACTTATGTCATGCAATAAAATGCAAATTAATTATTTAAAAATCATACAATGTGATTTTCTGGATTTTTGTTTTAGATTCCGTCACTCACAGTTGAAGAGTACCTATGATAAAAAATTACAGACCTCTACATGCTTTGTAAGTGTGCAAACCTGCAAAATCGGCATTGTATCAAATACTTGTTCTCCTCACTGTACATAAGTAATAAATATAAATAAGATGATTAGTTGCCAAGCTGTCGCAGACTGGAATATCCTTGGTGTTTGAGGTGTAGATTTGTCTTTTGGGACTCTCGCTCAAATGTATGCCGAACATCAGAAGTTTTCAAAACAATTCCACATGTGTAGCGAGGACATTGACAATTATTTTGATATGCAAAACTATTACCCAATCATAACAGTGGACGTTTACTTCCAAGTGTTTGAAAGAGAGGGTCAAAAACAGGATAGAAAATAGCTTATTACTTCTAAATTAGGATGTTTTTTGATGTAAAAACCACTTTGAACATCAATTATGATCTATTTGGCTGTAATATTTGACTTTTGTGGTACCTTTCACTTCCTGTGTGGATAGGAAAGACGGGATTCTTTGCTCTGGGTTTAGCAGATGTGTGTGCGTCTGCTCCGTACAGTTCCGTGAAGACCTGCTTTCCCACGGGACCTTTTCGCTCCCAGTTTTGCAGCATTTGTACTCTGGCTCAGGCTTTCGTCTCTGTCTCTCTGTCTCTGCAGTGGCTCACTGTGCTTCATCGAGGCAGATCATCTCGCACTGGAAGAACTGCACGAGACACGACTGTCCCGTCTGCCTCCCGCTGAAGAACGCCAGTGACAAGCGCAACCAGCAACGTGAGTCTTTCCCGTGTCAGACATCCTCCCGCTTCTTTACTTCAGGATAATATAAAATAATAATGTAAATGTAATAATTCTGTATTTTTATATTAATAACAAATGGAAGCATGAGAATTCTAAATGTTAAAATATACAATGATGAAAATGATTCAGAACTGCTTTTATATTTGGGTTTCTTCAAAGTAGATTTGTCTAGATTCCAGCTTTGCACTCTTTGGATGTTCTTTCAACAAACTTCTTGATGTGCATCCTGTGATGTCCATGTGAAAAAGTAGTACACTATTTAAAAATAGTACTTATTACAGACATAGTATGCTTTAAAAGAATATGATTAAGTGCAAAATTAATTACATTTACAATACATGACATTTCAATTACATGTTAATTGCAATCAAATGAGAATGTTTGGTTACACTTTATTTTAAGGTGTCATTGTTACAGTGTAATTATACATTTAAGTACTGGGTAGTGGGTTAGGGTTATGAGGATTAGGGTTTGCTTTAGGGTTAGTTAATTTCATAATTACTTCTGTTGTCTTCGAAACATGGTGCAGTTGTATCGCGGAATGTTCTGAAAAGCATTTATGGTAAAGTAAAATACATTTAAAATTAGGAGTGTAACGGTACACGTATTGTACACGTATACCGAACCGTTTCGGTACAGGACTTCCGGTACGGTGCACGTGTGTACCGAACGGTTCCGAATGCAATCTTTAACAGTTAACAGTAGGCTTGTTTTAAGCGAGGAACATACTTCAATCCGAGTTTCCACACGAACATATTAAGTATTCAGTCCATTTTATCACGAAATTCAAACGATAAATGCCGTTTTGACGCTCTTTAATGTGACGTGACTGATCACTAGGCGCGTCAGTTCAAGCTGCGACGCACGAGTGAACGCGATCATCTCTTCCTAAAGAATAAACATTAATATCTTAAAGGGTTAGTTCACCCCAAAATGAAAATTAGCCCATGATTTACTCACCCTCAAGTCATCCTAGGTGTATATGACATTCTTCTTTCAGACGAATAAAATCAGAGTTATATTATATTATATTATATTATATTAAAAATGTCCTGGCTCTTCCAAGCTATATAATGGCAGTGAATTGTTGCTTCGTTTTTGAAGTCCATAAAAGTGCGTCTATCCATCATATAACTGCTCCACACGGCTCCGGGGGGTTAATAAAGGCCTTCTGAAGCGAAGTGATGTGTTTGTGTAAGAAGAATATCCATATTTAAAACTTTATAAAGTAAATTATCTATAACTCTGATTTTATTCGTCTGAAAGAAGAATGTCATACACACCTAGGATGACTTGAGGGTGAGTAAATCATGGGCTAATTTTCATTTTTGGGTGAACTAATCCTTTGAGGTATGTTGAGGATACATTACAACTTACTGAAGAGTATCATATGTCGTGTAATCACTCAATCAGTGTTTCAACGGTGGAAAGACATCAATAAAACAGCTTGTAAACAATGTCACATAGCATCACATTTACCTCAGAAGTCATTCAGTGTCCACAGCTGTTAGTTCACTAGAGAAATTAACTCTTTCACTAAATATATGCACTATATTAGACTATATATTCATTATATTCTACTTAACCTGTTAGTGATGTCTTGATTATTTAATGTATGTTTAAATAAATCTGTCATGAAAATGACAGCCACTGTGTATAAATGATTATATTTCAACAACGAATTGGAGAAAAACATAATTTTATAATTAGATTTAGAAGTTAATGCAAAAACTGCCTAATGTGAAGTTTACATGTTTGCATACAATGTGTTATCTGAGTGTTGATTATTATATCTAAAAATAAATAGCAACTGAATTTAGGCTAATAGTTTGGGCTCTGTTGTTAACCTTTAATATTATAGTAATGTGCAAGTAAGGGCTCCCTATATAGTTTACAGCATGATCTTTAAGAAACTTTGTTATAATTGAATTCATTTAAGGACAGACACAATTTTTTTTCAGTAAACCACTGTTTAATAAAAATAAATAAAAGGCAATTTTGTAAAACTGCTGTACTGAACCCATACCGAACCGTGACTTCAAAACCGAGGTACGTACCGAATCGTCAGTTTTGTGTACCGTTGCACCCCTATTTAAAATGTATTAACGTTAAGGGTGTGTTCACACTTGTCAGGTTTGGTTCGATTAAAATTGCAATTGCTCTGTTAGTGCGGTTCATTTGAATAAGTGTGAACGCTGCCATCCGAACCCTGGTGCGCACCAAACTCCACTTTCAAACGAACTCTTGTGCGGTTCGAATTAGGGATGTGCGCAACTACTATTTTCATTATCAATATAAGAGCATTTATCTCAGCACACAGTATTGTTTTGGATGTTCTGTAAGTTCTGTCTCAAAATGGGCAATACATCATAAAAGCCGACCGATCAGATTGTGAACGTATCCCGATGCCTTTAGGGTCCGTATTTTTTAGGTTGGTGTTAAAATGCCTATGTGAACGCTAAGTGGACTAGGACTAAATGTTTGGGGTTTTTTGGTCCGGACCAAGCGAACCGAACTACAAGTGTGAACACACCCTAAATGCAATATGAAATACACTATTACTATTACTATTAAATACGCAAGTACTATACATGTGCTTTAATATGTCAGTTACCACATCAAAATAAGTGTACTTCTTTAAACAATGGCAAAGATTGTTACACTTTTTAAAAGTGTACTTGTGTGTTAACAGTCATGAAAGTGTACACTCCTTAAGTATACTTAAGTGACATTTATTTTATTCATATTATATTATCTGCAAATACAAATTTAATTGTTCTTTTAAGTCCACATTCAATACAGTTAAGTGCACTTCTTTTTCACAAGGTCATGCTTTAACCCTCTGGAGTCTGAGCTGTTTTGGGGCCCTGTAGAAGTTTTGACATGCTCTGACATTTGTGCTTTTTTCAGTTGCTTATAAACACATTAATGGCAAAAGTGTAATACACTGTATTCAGCACAAACAGGGCTACCATAATATGTGAGCAACATGTATGTACATGCTTGTATTTTTGAGAGAATGTGTATGCGTGGTTTTTGAAAAAACTAAAATTTTTGTTTTAAAATTAAGGCCTCAAAACACACAATAGATGTGTCCACAAGACTTTAGACTAATGGGTGATGTTGCCTAGAGTTTTTGCTTCAAACTGATGAGAGAATCATTGTGCCTACTTATTCCAACAACACAATATATTGATGTACATTTTGTAAGACACTTTTTCTTTACAAAGGTCGTATGCGAAGAGGCGTGAATGATCATGAATAATGCTGTGATTCACACCTGAGAGAACAAAAGAACTCATAATGAACCGCATAATGAATGAGCCTCAGGTATGTGACTGAGAGCTAAGCAACAGGAAAAAGGAAATATATTTTGTTGTAATTTATTTTAAATGTCGTCAACAAAGGCACATTACAAAGGCCTATTATATTTTAAATTATCAAAAGATTTGACTACACTGCAAAAAATGCTCTTCTTATTTAGTATTTTTCCTTGTTTCCAGTCCAAATATCTAAAAATTCTTAAATCAAGATTCATTTACTAGATAAGTAAAATTTTCTATGGGGTAAGAAAAATAATCTTATTTCTGTTTGGGACAGACACAAGAAACAACATTTCAATCAGAAACAAGATTATTTTTCTTCCCCATTGACGGATAATTTTGCATGTTTTAAGCAAAAATTCACTTCATTTTGATTTTACTTTCAACAAAACAAGAAAAAATATCTTATGTCATTTTACTTATCTAGTAAATGCATCTTGATTTAAGAATTTGTAGATATTTAGACTGGAAACAAGACAAAAATACTAAAGAGCATTTTTGGCAGTGGTCAAAATAATTTCTGACAAACTCCATGTCTTCTGATATATTGCGCATCAAATGATGTGTCCTTTATTACTCGTGCTGTTCACTTTTCATAATCAACATATATTAAATTAAAAAATACCATTAGGCTATAATATTTAAACATCAATATGAAACAAAATACGTTTTACTGGTACTATATTTATAGCATCTGAGCAGACATTTGCTAATAAAAGCTGTATTGATGCGACACTAGGCTATTTTACAGTAAACACGTCATAATCTGTCCAAAACAGGCCAAAGAAATCTTGTCTAAACAGTCTAACGTCTATGACATTTTATGTTGCAACAGGACTCATATTTAAACGGTCTTTTTGCGTTTAATATTCACAGAAAACTAACAGAATAAACTTATAAACCTCACAATCAGCGCTGAATCCGTTGCTCTTAGAAATACAGCTTTTCATGAGGTAAATTATTCCAGGATTATTCCTCAACGCGTCTCAAAACGATGTAGCTAAAGTATAGCTCTACACTTGGTGTGTTTATTTGAGTTGATGTGGGCGTTGACTGTGCTCTCGCGTGGATCGGTCAGTATTTGAATCTCAAAAGAACGCGCGCTCCGTGGGCGTGGCGCATTAGCGGATAATGAGACACTCGCGAACGACTGACATCTCTCTCTTTTCAAACAGATTACATAAACACAGAATATTTGTTTTCGATTTTATTTACATTATTTAAAACCTGACATTGCAACGTTTCTTTAGACATATGTCTCATGTTTGTGTGACAAGTGTTCACTGAGTTAGAGTTCCTTTTCTGAAGACTTTCTGAATGAACGTCTTTGAGAGAGAGGCTGCAGATTGCGCATCATGTTTGTTTTCTTTATTTTGCAAAAAGCACAACAATCTGTTTTTATTGTGACTGTACACAAAAAAAAAAAATAGAAACTTGACATATTATAATGATGTATAACACTTGCCTGAATTATAAAAATCGACAGAGTTATTCGAGTCTCTTTGGCACTGATAAGAAAAAAAGCGAGTTGATCGCGCCGGCGCGACGGCCGACTCCAGGAGGTTAAACAGTATCCATGAAAATAGTTGTTTATATTTGTCCACAAGCATTTTGGCATACACCTTTAGATCAAAATGTTTGCATGCTGTTTTCTGGAAATGTAGTTATTCAGTGATTCTGTAAGGAAAGCCGTCATTGTAGTTCAGTAGCTACGAGAGCGCGAATTGTTTTATGTGGCCCGTGTATGTTTGCAGACTCGTACAGCTGAGGGGGAGGGGCTGGAAAGATGAGGAGAATCGTGCCGCCCCGCTGGCTGAGCAGTGACTCATTAAAATCTCACGCTGTTACAGCTCCAGCAAACCTGCAAACTGCCTCACCCTCTGCCAAGCGTCTCTCATCATGACTCGGAGAGTGCGAGGCAGCTAAAGTGTTTGTTTTTGCGCTGGGAGATTTACATGCTAGAGAGTCTGCGTTGTGATAGTTCTTCCTCATGCAAATGGCGTCTCGGACCCCCTCCCCTTCCTTTCTACTTCCCCTGCTCTTTTTTTCCCCAAATAGTGTTTTCTTCCAGATGGCTGTTTGGCAGGTTTTTAACTTCTCTTTTTTTTTTTGGTTTTTGTTTTGATAGACAGATTCTGCCGAATGTTTAAGCAGAATCAGACACGAAATCTCACGCATATCTTTTTTGAAATATGCAGATGTTGTCTTCCCAGAAGGATTCTAACATCTCTTTCCTGCATTACAGCAATGCTGAGTCCCCCCAACGCTGGTCTGCAAACCCCCATTGGGTCGGTCAGCGCGGGGCAGCAGACCGCGCCCAATCTACCCAGCTCCACGCCCATCGACCCCAGCTCCATGAAGCGGGCATACGCTGCCCTCGGCCTCCCCTACAGCAATCAGACCCCCACACAGACCCAGTCCCCTGCACAGACGCAGGGCCCTGGGCAGCCGACTGCGCAGACACCGCAGAACCAGCACCAGCAGCAAATGAGACCCATCAATACTCTCGGTAAACACTTAATTACTTTACTGTAGAGAAATATATTATTATTATTATTAATAATAATTTATATTTCAAATGGTCATATTTAAAAAAATAAATATTTATTTCTTATGTTCATATAAATTATATAAAGATAAAATGTAGAAAATGTAATATTGAATATTATTTAATATTGAATATTATTTATATATATATATATATATATATATATATAGATAGATAGATAGATAGATTTTTGTCTTAAGAAACAATGTTAAATTATTGTAAACAATGTATTGAAATGATACTGTAATCATTAAATAAATGATTACAAAAAATTAAATACTATTGATTTTTCCATGAATATAGCCATTGCTGCTGATATGACATTAAATAATAAATAAATAAATAAATATAAATTAAAACAAGTACATATTGTTAATGTATGAATCTTATTTATAAATGATATATAAACTATATATCATGAGTTTATTTTTCATTTACGTATATTTATTTATTAGTTTTTATTTATTGCTAAATGCTTTTATTTTTTGTAGATGTATATTTTTATGTATTTTATAATTATATTTATGTATTTTTATTTGTTTATTTTTTTTATTCCAGGCGGTGGTCAGATGAACCCAATCGGCGTCCCGACATCAGAACAGGCTAAGCTGCTCCCAGATGGAACCATGCCGTCAACCCTGAACCCAAACAAGTACGACACGGGCACACACCCCAGCTCTTAAGTGCTAAAGTTTGATGTTTTAAATCTGTTTGCTAACCAAGTCTCTTCTGATTCCCCTCACGCAGTCAGCTAATGCCGGACGGCCCTACGCTAGGCAGCATGGGTAACCTGCCCACAGCAGCCCCTCTCTCAGCCACCGGTGTGAGGAAAGCCTGGCACGAGCATGTCACTCAGGACCTCCGCAACCACCTTGTACACAAACTGTTAGTAATAGCTGCTCCTAAACTATATATATGTATATTTTAAATTGTTTTGCTCACCAAGGCTGCATTTATATGATCAGGAATTCAGTAAAAACTGTAATATTGTGAAATATTATTAGCATTTAAAATAACAGTTTTCTATTTGAATATATTTTAAAACGTAATTTATTTCTGTGATGCAAAGCTGAATTTTCAGCATCATTACTCCAGTCTTCAGTGTCACATGATCCTTCAGAAATCATTCTAATATGATGATTTGATGCTCAAGAAACATTTCTTAATATTATCAATGTTGAACAGTTGTGCTGCTGCATATTTCTGTGGAATATTTTTTTCCAGGATTCTTTGATTAATTGAAAATTCAAAAGAACAGCATTTATTTGAAATAAAAATCTTTTGTAATATTATAAATGTCTTTACCATCACTTTTTATGCTTTATATTTTCACAAGGAGCACATGCTCCTAATTGATCAAATAATTGATTTGTTTTTCCTTAAAAAATGAGATGGGAGACAAGCAAAATGATTTTATTTTTTTGAATACAAAAATTGTGCTAGGTTTTTAAATATTTCTGTTTATTTAATAATGAATTAAATCATCGCCTTTTGCAGTTTAATAATCACATTGAGCTGTATTGCAATTCCTGTTTTCCGGGACCAAATTTAAGACCTCTTAAAGTTAAAATACTATTAAGACTTCTGTTATATCATTTAAGATAATGTATATTTTGAATTTAATGAATGTCCAGTTGATCCAGGGGGATTAATCTTTGTAATAAGTAGCTTTAACTCTAAGTTTTGCTCTCTGTGTGTTTTAGTGTGCAGGCCATCTTCCCTACGCCAGATCCCGCCGCCCTGAAGGACCGACGTATGGAGAACCTTGTGGCGTACGCACGAAAAGTGGAAGGTGATATGTACGAGTCCGCCAACAGCAGGGTGAGCGCAAACCAACAGTCAAGCTTACACCTCATCCCTAAAGGCCAATAAAGTGCGTAAAGTGAAATTCTTCAGTGCCCATTATGTTGATTTTAATAATGTAGTCTGTGTGTGTTGTATAGGACGAGTACTATCACTTTCTGGCGGAGAAGATCTATAAGATCCAGAAAGAACTGGAGGAGAAGAGAAGGTCTCGATTACAGAAGCAGATTATTAACCAGGCACCCCTGACTGCAGCGGGACAACAGCCACCGGCCCTCAACCAGACTAATGTCATGGGACCTCGGCCACAGAGTGAGTCACGGAACCCGAAATCTCTCATTATGCTATATTACCACCAAATATTGGATTCAATCTTTTACCTGCTTGTTTTCTTTAAATTAGCAGTTTTGTATTTCTTTTTGGAACTGATTGATTTGAGCTTATAGATTGCAATAGTGTCCGCCCACTTTTTCAGCGCCGCTGGTTCCGGAAATATTTTTTCCATTCACTTCTCCCATAGGGATTTCAAAAAATTATTTGTTAAAGCATTATAAGACATAAACCAAGCCAATCAGCTACGAGGTGAATCATAACATTACAAACTTTGATTTAAAGCAAAAAAATATTTAAATCAAGAAAAAATCGGACACAAATACAAAGGTACAAGACTGTGTACTTAACCGCGTACTTGCATGAAGCATTGAACAGCATAACTGAATTAAAAATGATTGAGAAATATAAAAGTACTAATTTAAAAATGTTGTTTTATATACTGTATATAAAAACAATATATTTTAAGTTTATTGCAAAATATGCATATATATATATATATATATATATATATATATATATATATATATATATATATATATATATATATATATATATATTCATTCAAATATTTAAGTATTTTGAGAGTGTAGGAATACAGGATTTGATTGCGCCATGGGAGTGGGCGGAGCTAACCAGATCTCTTGACTTTGATTGGTGGAATTTTCTGTACAGCATCATGGGTAATGTAGTTTTTCACCACGAATTCCACTGTTTAACTATTATTTTAAATCTAAGTTGAAATAATGCAGGCTAATGATGGCAAATACCATCGATTAACAACCTCGTAACTCACATTAAGGCTGTCTTCAAAGCTTTATAAGGTATTGTTAAACAAATCCATTTCTCTATGGAAAAATTTAATGGAGTTTTTACTTCTGGAACAGACTGTTGCGCTCTATTGATCTGAGCTTATTCACCTCAAGAAAACTAAAGTGCATAAACTCAGATTAATGAGGCCTACGATCAATAAGCTCCAAAATTAAATACAAAACCTGTGCTAATTGAAGAAAATAAGTTAATAAAAAGATTGGATCCAATATTTGGCAATAACATATAATGAGAGATTTATACGGCCGGTTATTTTTGACCCTGAACACCACAAGTGTAGGTGAACTTTTTTTTGGGGGAAGTTGTTATACCCTATGTGAGTAAAGTCTGTAAGTTTTAGTTCAATGTGATAACCTTAACATTCATTTGCATTTTCAGGGGGGGAAAAATCTCTTTGGTTCAAAATAACCTGAACACAACATGAAGTTAAAAACACAAACACAAACTTTGCCAGTTTTCTGATCTCATTTTGTCTCCCTCTCTTCAGATGGACCCGTGCCTATGCCTAATGTGCCAAATCAGATCATCAATCGCATGCAGGTGTCTCAAGGTACCTCGCCAGGCCCACTCGCCGCAAATCATGTCTGGGGAAACACATTTGTTTTCTCAACTCTAAACAAAAATTTCCGCGTTATTGTGTGATGTGTTTTCCAACAGGGATGAATCCATTCAGTGCAGTGCCCAATGTGCCGATGTCTCAGTCTCCCATGGCAACACGTGCCGCCTCTCCAATAAACCATCAACAGATAAACATGAACCCAGTCCCTACGGTCAGTCTTCATTTCTGGTTCCTTGTTCAATCAATCAATCAATCAATCAAATCTGAGTGATGCTTAATTTATATAAACATACTAAATTAGTGTTATAAAACATTACAAGAAAGCCACACTCAAAAGGTGTTTTTCATTTAGGTTTAAAACTTTCAATATTTTCTGCACACACTGGTCTCATTTGATCTTTCTCTGTATTTTTTTGCAGATGAATATGTCTCCCACACGAATGCCCCCAACGCAAGGCATGCTGGGAGCTCACGGTGGGAACATGGTGTCGCAGACGGCCAACCAGACGCAGTTCATGGCTCAACCGCAGTTCCCTGCCAACACCAATGCCATGAACGTCAGCATGGGCCAGCCCAACGCGCAGGCGGCCGTTTCACAGGTGCGCACATGCACTCGCGTTCCTAAAGTAATCTCATTCCGCATGGCGATGTCCCCTCTAAACATGTTTTGTCCCTGCTTGTGTGCGTGCGATCTCTCCTTCCCCAGCAGCAGCCGAACGCTAATCTACCCCTGAATGCACTTGGCCCCTTGGGCCCCTCACTAGGCTGCCCCGCACCCCCTCAGGCTCCACTCCGCGCCACACCACCCCCCAACGCCACCACCAGCACCGCTAACCTGCCAGCAGCACTGCAGCCCAGTCAGGCCTCCACACCCAACCCCACCCCTGCTCAGGGCACCCCGCCTCACATGCAGCCCCAGACGGAGCTGCCCCTCCCTGCCCAGCAGCACCCTGGAACACCGGTGAGACCCGCAGATCCATCTTTCAACAACTGTTCCAAAATCTAGTGAGCTGCCCTCATAGGCACCTCATTACCTACTCATTCAGGACATGGACAGAAATCTCTGGGCACCTCAAAAATTGCACTTCATAAGAAACTACACTGTAAAAATTTTTTATGATCAATAAGTTATGGCGACATGTTTTTACATTGCTTTAACTCATGAAAGGGTTAGGTTGAGCAATTTTCAACTTTTTTTATAAGTTATACAAGATTCAAATCATTTAAGTCAGTTTAATGTAATTTAAGTTGAAATGACTTAAACATCCAAGTTCATTGTACTTAAAAATTTATAGCAGCAACTTTTTTTTTTTTTTTTACAGTTTAGGGCTACATGATTTGGGGTAAAAATCTATTTGCGATTTAAAATGTGTTTTGTTTTGGAGAGGCCCGGTTTGATATGCTTGTTTGTTGGACTGCACAATTTGGCCCAAAGAATTGTGATTTATATATCAATGAGAAAATATTTTTATTTATTTAATAATAAATATAATAAAAACCAGAAGCAAAATAAGTAATACTACTTTTGTAATATTTCACTGTAAAATGTAAAATGTATAAAAATAAAAAAAAAAGAGCCCAGGTTTGTGATGCTTGTTTGTAGGGCCAAAAAAAAGATTATATATATCAATATGACTATAAAATAATAACCCTAAATTAATAATATTAATAATAATTATTATAAAATAAAATATTAAAACAAAAGTAATATTGTTATCATGCCATTTTTCTGTAAAATAAAAAAATCAAGTATTTATGAAAAAATATTGTCTTAAAGGGATAGTTCACCCAAAAATGAAAATTCTGCCACTTACTCACCCTCAAGTTGTTCCAAACCTGTATGAATTTCTTTCTTCTGCTGAACACAAAAGATGATATTTTGAAGAATATGGGTGACCAAACAGTTGAAGGACTGCATTGACTTCCATAGTATTTTTTTCCCCTATACTATTGAAGTCAATCATGAAATCAAGATGGCAAAAGATTTCCCCATGCAAATTTTGCAATGGGTTCAAGACGTTCACACAAACTTGCCATGTTGACCAACAGAAAGTGGTTTTATACATCACTACACTGTTGGCAATAGACCATAGACGTTTTTGCCTGTGAAATTTCGCTACCGTTGCACCTTTGACCTCAGTAGGCCGCTCACTAGGTTTTGGAACAAAGTTACGGTATTGTTATCAAACAAATTTATTGGCAAAATTCGAATAACTTTTTTTAAAGCCAGTAAATCGGATACTCTCTCTCTTTCAGAGTGGGGAAAACCGTATACCCACCCCAGCATCAGCAGCCAGCGCCGAGCTGCACTCCCAGCATGCCGTGCCTGACGTACCGCCCAGTGACACTAAAACAGAAGATCAGGAATACGACATCACCGTAAAAACGGAGCCCAAGATGGAGGTGTATATTGTATTTATATACTTTATATATGTATTGTATTTTCAGATACTATTTTTATATTTTTGGTCAAATAAATGCAGCCTTAAAGAGCATAAGAGACTCTTTCAAAAACATTAAATAATTTTTACCAACCCCAAACTTAGCATTGAGTGTGTCAGATTCTGATGATTGTTCTGGCCTCTGTTAGACGGAGGACGACACAGGTTCCCTATTGGTCAAAAAGGAGGAGCAAGAGGGGTTGGAGACCAAGCAGGAGCCAATGGAGACAGAAGACAAGAAGATGGACTTGAAGGCAGAGACCAAAGAGGAGGATGAAAGCAGGACAAACGGCACAACGTCCTCTTCACCGCCCCAGTCTCGCAGGAAAAGTATGAACCGATATGTCTCTGTTTTTCTCTTCTGTGAGTTCTACAAATCTATGTCGTTCTCTTGTAGTAGTTTTTTTTTTTTGTTGCTTTCATTAAAGAGGCCATTTTATGGCCCTTTTTCAAAGCTTTGATTTTGTTTTTGGGCTCTTCTAGAATTAGGTTTTCATGCTTTAATGTTCAAAAAACACATTCTTTTTTTACATATTTGACATTATTGCAGCATCTCTTTTCCCAGTCTGTCTGAAACGCTCTGTTTAGTTCCTGTCTCTATGAAGCCCCTCCTTCTGAAAAGCGCACTGTGCTCTGATTGGTCACCTGGAACAGTGTGTTTTGATTGGCCTACAGCTTCGAATGTGTTTGGGAAATGTCAAGCCTCCTGTCAAGTTTCAACACACTACTAACTAACTAACTAGGCCTCGACCCTTTATTTTGCATAGGACTTGGGTGGGAATTATTTAAATGAGGATTATTGTGACGTATTTGTTCCCAGGAAAAAAACGTAAGACTAATCAAGCATTTCAGGGAGTTCAGAAACAGTGCGCACTGATATAAAGAATAACTCCCTTTGGAGTGACTTTGTGCTTTGTAACTTTGCAGACCTTTTTCATGCTGAAACCACAACATTACACAGAAAGTTGAATATGTAAAATAAGCGTAATAGGTCCTCATTAATCTTTCATCTGTCCTGTCTTTTGTGTTTCCTGCTCTCTCTCTTTGCAGTCTTTAAGCCAGAAGAATTGCGGCAGGCGTTGATGCCCACTCTGGAGTCTCTGTACAGGCAGGATCCGGAGTCTCTGCCCTTCCGACAGCCGGTGGACCCCATACTTCTTGGCATCCCTGTGAGTCTCGCATACATGCGTGCTTACGTCTCTGTAAAATTATGGAAATGACTGGAAAATAAACAAGTAAATATTTGACTGAACTAAGAAGGTGTTTCCTTTCCTGCTTTAAGGACTACTTCGATATCGTGAAGAACCCCATAGACCTGTCCACTATCAAACGCAAACTGGACACGGGTCAGTATCAGGAGCCCTGGCAGTACGTAGACGACGTGTGGCTGATGTTCAACAACGCGTGGCTGTACAACAGGAAGACGTCGCGCGTGTACAAGTACTGCTCCAAACTGGCTGAGGTGTTCGAGCAGGAGATCGACCCGGTCATGCAGGGCCTCGGTTACTGCTGCGGGAGGAAGGTGAGATGATCACTGTGCAAATAAATGTATTATTCAATATTGAACTGAATAATTACACTATTGTCTTGTTAGTGTGAGTGTGTGTATATACTGTAAGAAATGGTTATACAATAATATCTCTCCCACAAAAGTAATAATAATAATGTGTGAAAAATATATATTATTGTTTAAGAAATGGTTGCTCTATAATATCTCCACAAAAATAGATTAATAAAATATCAGTAATGTGTAGTAATAATAATAATAATGCGCAAGTAAATGTCTATTAAATATATCAGTTTAATAAAGGGTTATACAATAATAGATTTCCACAATAATAATAATAATAATAATAATAATGATGATAGTAATGTGCAAATAAATGTGTATATATATTAAATATATAATTGTATAACAAATGGTTATACAACAATATTGCACCACAATAAAAATAATAATAAATGTGCAAACAAATGTGTATTAATCATTATTGTATAAATTGCATAATAAATGGTTAGACAATATCTCTCCACAAAAATAATGCATTTATATTAAATGTATTATTGTATAGTAAAAGTGTACAACAATCTCTCCACAAATATAACAATAATAATGATAATTAGTAATAATGTGAAAATAAATATATTAAACAATAACTGCAAAAAAAGTCAAAAGGCAAAATATTTGGATTTATGGAAACGGAAAAATAAAGTGAATATCTAACACACCCAATTTTTGACATGCTGTAATTTAAGCATGTTATCCACATCACACATTGTGTAGTATATTAATAATTATATTAATTATTAATTCATTATTTTTGCCAACATAACTTTGGTTCAGTTTTTTTGTGGTGCAAGTAATATTAATACAACGGTAGTTCCATTTATAGTCATATTTTCAGTACTACTGTTGAAGAACCTCCAGTATTTTGATATTAGCTAGTCGACTGACTCCAGATCATCTGTACACAAACTTCACATAAAATATGGATTTTCCAATAATGTTTCTAAACTCTCTTTTCTCCTTGCCTTTCCTCCCACAGTACGAGTTTTCTCCTCAGACGCTGTGCTGTTACGGCAAGCAACTGTGTACGATACCCCGAGATGGCACTTACTACAGTTATCAGAACAGGTGAGACGACGCACTTGCCGTTCCTTGAGGTAACATCCATGTAGTCGACAGCTTTAGGAAACGTTTAAGTGGACACTTGCATTGAAGCAAATGTGTTCCCTGTCATGTGGTGTGGTTTTAGTTGTGTGTGTGGTTTGGCACGGAGCGATAGCTGTATTTGAGATTCGGCAGATCAGACACTGGCATTAAACCTCCCTGTGTGGATATGTGTCCGCTAGCATAGTTTGCTCTCAGGCTTGTTCAAATGTATTTGCTAAACATTAGACTGCATACTCGCTCGCAAGTCGCAACCCCCTCCCCCTTTTCTCTTTCTTCACATTACTCAGCTTGAAGTCTCCAGCTAGTCCTAATTTATTGGCAGTTGTAATATTTGCACTGGCACATTTATTAGGTTTTTTTGCTGCGAATTGCCTGCTTACTCATAACAGGCTCCCTTGCGCCCCCTGCAGCACAGAGCATGTCACTGCAGCGCATCTAAATAAGCTGATTGGCAAGCCACTCTCGCTCGCTTATACACTCATATCGACATGTTTTATGTCAGCATTTGGCAGAGTTTCTCCTTATTCTTAGTTATAAACATCCCATTAGCATTCACGTTACATTTGCACTGTGATATTTGACACAAAATTGAAGGCATATCATGCCGTTTCAGGGAATGATCATCATATGCATTTGATATTCTATCCGTGTTAATATATAAATAAATCGCTCTTGTGTGTGCTTGTGCACCTCCATGTAATTCCTGAAGTGATTCATAACTCAACTTGTGTTTATTGTGACTCTATAGGTATCATTTCTGTGAAAAGTGCTTCAATGAGATTCAGGGTGACAGCGTGACGCTAGGAGATGATCCTGCTCAGCCACAGACGTAAGTGATTGTTTTCTTTTTAATGGTTATATTCAAGCTTGATTTTATGTATTTATAGAGTTCGGAATGATTAATTTTTATAACCTTTGAATGTTTTAAATGTTCAACAAATCTGATTTTTGACATCTGATCTTCTTTGTATGCAGCATGATCTCTAAAGATCAGTTTGAAAGGAAGAAGAATGACACGTTAGATCCTGAGCCGTAAGTAAACTTTGTTTCCCACAATTCCATGAGGCAGCAATCAACGCACTATCAAGTAGCACATGCTCTAATAGAATGGCTGTATGGTCAGTATTGCCTCATATAGTTGTCGTTACACCACATGGTTTCTGCTCAGTGGCGCCTCCTGCTGTAACCAACATAGGGCATACAGACACTCCCACTTCACGAACGTAACATTGCAGTCTCAAAGTATCAGTATTATCCTAAAGTTGTCCCGAGTCCACACCTCCTACAAAGGCGCAATTGCATTGGCCTGCTTGCAAATGCGTAACAACTGGAGGAAAAAGAAGCTGAATGATGTGTTTCATCTCAACTACCTGCACTTGCAGTTAGCGATTACACATGTTCAAACACTTGCCAAAGTAAAACCTGCCAGTATGCAGAGCTCGTGAACCTGGTATATCCCCCATTAATCAATTTTCCTCTTCGCAGGTTTGTTGAATGTAAAGATTGTGGGCGGAAGATGCATCAGATATGTGTCCTGCATTATGATGTCATCTGGTCTTCTGGGTGAGTTTGAAAGCACCTCAGAGCGAACAGATTTGCGCAAAACTTTTTCAATGTTTTCTAAATGTCGATAAAAAACTATTGCGAAATGACTGCCTTTCCATTAACGATGTCTTGCGACTTAAATGTCTTTTTTTTTTTTTTTTTTTTTTTTTTTCTCCTCTCGCGATAAATCATTCCAAAAATCATGGCGCCGGATGTTGGCAGGTTTATGTATATTGCAGTCACCACACTAGCCATTATTTTTAATCGAAGGAGACGTAGGCGTGTTATCCAAGCATTAATGGCAAGGAAAGCCCCTTATACTTGGAAGCAGCCACGTATGAGGTGTTTCTGGGTGTTTTTCCCTCCTATCTGCTTCGAGGTCTTGATAAAGAATCCAGTATATATTCCCGTAATTCTTTTGTTTTTTATGAGTTTAATAAAGAGCTCTGTCTCGTCTTCTGTCCAAACATACCATCTACGCCAGGTGACCTGTAAATGCGGAAAAATAGTTTCCATTGCAGTTTTGCGGAATATTCCTTTTTCGAATTGCCTGAAAAACCACCTCATGTGAGCGTAAAAACTTTTTTGCTATATCAGCGTTTTTTGCAAAATTGACGTGTTTCCATTGGGCGTATTTTCAATTTCAATTTTCGCAATTTGAAAGGTAATGGAAACGTAGCTACTGTTGCTTTGATATTGATTCTGGACACGATGCCGGACATCGGCACTAATGAGCATTTCTCTCTGCAGTTTCATCTGTGAAAACTGTTTAAAAAAGAGTGGAAAGTCGAGAAAAGAGAACAAGTTTTCAGCAAAAAGTAAGTAATATTTCTGTTCATGTGATGCATTTATGTTAAATGAATCGTTCACCCCGAAAACTGAAAATTCTGTCATCAATAGGGGCATTCGCACCGGAGGAACCTTTTCATAGTTCCTAGAATTATTGGCGGAAGTACCCGGATTTTGGCACAGGAACTAGGAACGATTTTAGTTCTAGGAACTCCTTTTGGGGGACTAAATTAGCTCCCACTTCAAAGTAGGGTGTAACCCAGCACAATAGGAATTACCAGAGACGCAAGTGTACGCTGATTGGCTGAACGCTTGCGAAACATTGGCACCCACCATTTTTAAAAAAGCCATCTACACACACAGATTATAGCCTATATGTTTACTCCACAAACTAACTCTACGAACATGGAAAACAGTGATAGATGGACCTCTCAACCTTTACGCTAAGGAGAAAATCCAACACAACTTTGAGGGGACCAAGCGAAACATGATTATGTGTTTCTGCTCAGCTAGCGATATTGGGCATCAAACACATAGCAAACGCTAATACTTTTTCATATACTGTTTACTTTCTTTGTATAACAGTTCTATCTAAAAACGTATTAGACAGGACTGTTAAACAGATCGTAATGAAGATGGAGAATGTGAGCTATGTGCTTGGGCTCTGGCGTTCTCAGCGCCGTCAAAATAAAGGTCCGCCGTTCCATCAAAATAAAAGTCAAAACAACAAGCGTGGCTTACGTCACTTCAGAGTTCCTACTGGCGGTGCGAATGCAACCAGGAAAATGTTCCTAGGGGAACTTTTAGTTCTCGGGGACCCACCCTGGTGGCTAGTTCTTAGAACTACCCAGTGTGAAAGCCCCTAATTACTCACAGTCATGTCGTTCCAAGACTTTCATTTATCTTTGAAGCACAAACAAAGATATTTTTAATGAAACCTGAGAGATTTCTGTCCCTTCTTTGAAAGTCCATGCAACCAAAACTTTGACGATTGGAAAAAGTACATTGTAAAAGTAATCCATATGAATTGAGCGGTTTAATCTGAAGTCTTCTAAAGAGATATTTGATTGGTTTATATGATGAACGTGTAATTTAATAAATTTTTATTCATATATAAACATTGATCAACACACATACATACATACATACATACATACATACATAAAGCACATCAAATATGGCAAATGTGCCAGTCAAGCAAACATGTTTGAGCTTTCCTTTACCTAAAATCATCTCTTTAAAATTGTTTTTGCGCTAAATGTTGTCGTCTTCGATCCAGGGTTGCAGACGACGCGGTTAGGCACGTACAT
This sequence comes from Coreius guichenoti, assembly GCA_039654105.1. Taxonomy (NCBI): domain Eukaryota; kingdom Metazoa; phylum Chordata; class Actinopteri; order Cypriniformes; family Gobionidae; genus Coreius; species Coreius guichenoti. Next base: position 20,536,081 of record CM077192.1, read on the forward strand.
AGAGGATCGGGTGAACAAGTACTTGAAGAGACAGAACCATCCGGAAGCTGGAGAGGTGTTTGTGCGAGTTGTAGCCAGTTCAGACAAAACGGTGGAGATCAAACCTGGCATGAAGGCCAGGTAAACTTAACCTTGTTTACCTTTTATTTTTCTGTAAACCAATCCCACAATATGGTGTTTTAGCCTTCAGATGACCCTTCAGAGGGCAAGTTTGGATGCCGAACCAATCAGTTAACTGATTTGGTTGCTCTGTGTTGTGTAAACAAAAAAATCTTCTGATAGACTTATTTGCCTGATCAAAGTTTCAGCCATTTAAATATTGGTTCATTAAATTAAAATATCGATGCTATAGTGGCGTGTTAATGTTTGTTCTTTGAAAAGGTAAAAGCTTAATCTGCTTTGTTTCAGGTTTGTAGACACAGGAGAGATGTCCGAGAGCTTCCCCTACAGAACCAAAGCACTTTTTGCGTTTGAGGAGATTGACGGAGTGGACGTGTGTTTCTTCGGCATGCACGTTCAAGAGTACAGCTCTGATTGCCCTTTCCCTAACACTAGGTAAACTTTTACACGAGTTCTTTAGTGAAAAACAGGCTTGCACGGTTATAGTGCTCGGCATGCAATGAAGTTAAAAGTCTCACTTTGTCTTTTTTTACCTACCTAGACGGGTATACATATCGTACCTCGATAGTATTCACTTCTTCAGACCTCGCTTGCTGAGAACGGCAGTCTATCACGAAATTCTCATTGGCTATTTGGAATACGTCAAGAAGCTTGGGTAGGTTCCACGGTTTACTTTTTCAAGTCCAACGAATACAGTTGCCATTCATTCCCTGAACTTTGAACATTTCCACTGTAGATACGTTACGGCACACATCTGGGCATGTCCGCCTAGTGAAGGTGATGACTATATTTTCCACTGTCACCCCGCCGACCAGAAAATCCCCAAACCCAAGCGTCTGCAAGAGTGGTACCGCAAAATGCTGGACAAGGCCTTTGCTGAGCGGATACTACATGACTACAAGGTATAGCAGAGACCATATGATCTTTTAAAAACTTTGATTTTGTAAGATCGAAAAAGATTTACTCAAGTATCTCAGTATATGGTATAAATAGGTGTTTGTATTTGATAGGACATCTTTAAGCAAGCTACAGAGGATCGTTTGACGAGTGCAAACGAACTTCCATATTTTGAGGGTGATTTTTGGCCCAATGTGCTGGAGGAGAGCATCAAGGAGTTGGAACAAGAGGAAGAGGAGAGGAAAAAAGAAGAAAACACTGCTGCTTGTGAAACTCCGGAGGTGAACAAGAGAAGCCTTGTGCCTTTTTAAAAATATTTTGATACTCTTTAGATGAATGTACATCTCTGGCCTATGTGATGTTTACGTAATTCCTGTTGTTTTATAAGCTCGAAACATCCTATTTAGACATCCTGACATTTTCATTCTTTCTAACAGGGCACGCCAGGGGACAGTAAGAATGCGAAGAAGAAGAACAATAAGAAAACAAACAAGAATAAAAGCAGCGTGAGCCGAGCTAATAAAAAGAAACCTGGGATGCCGAATGTAGCCAATGACCTTTCTCAGAAACTCTACGCCGCAATGGAGAAACACAAAGAGGTCTACTATATGTTCAGTTAACCTGCATTGCATGATTCATGTGCATTGTTTAACGTCAAGTTCTTCATGGTTTTGAATGTCAGCTTTTGATATGCATGTGTTTTTCATGGGAATAACTTGAAGAAACCTCTTACCTGTTCTCCCAGGTGTTTTTTGTAATCCATCTGCACTCTGGGCCCATGGTCAACTCATTGCTACCCATAATTGACCCTGACCCCCCGCTGACATGTGACCTAATGGACGGAAGGGACGCCTTCTTGACATTAGCACGGGATAAGCACTGGGAGTTCAGCTCTTTGCGGCGCTGCAAGTGGAGCACCATGTGCATGCTAGTGGAATTGCACAACCAGGGCCAGGACCGCTTTGTCTACACCTGCAATGAATGTAAACACCATGTCGAGACACGTTGGCACTGCACTGTCTGTGAGGTAAGATCCAGAGGCTCCTGGAACACGGTACAGCTGTCCTTAATGATCAGTAGTGGATGGGTGTGTTTATCGGTTCTTGGGAGTATGAAACTTGGGGAAACTTTTCATAGCTACTATTCTACTAGTAGTCTAAACATCTTTTTAGGTTTTGTCCATTTGTTGTTAATGCATCTTAACCATTACTTGACTTCTTATAGATGACTTGATCACGTTGTCCTCATCTTTCCTCAGGACTTTGACCTGTGCATTAGTTGCTACAACACTAAGGGCCATGAGCACCAGATGGTTAAGTGGGGTCTGGGTCTGGATGATGACAGCAACAGCCAAAGCGGCGAGGCCTCCAAGAGTCCTCAGGAGAGTCGGCGTCTGAGCATCCAGCGTTGCATCCAGTCTCTGGTGCACGCCTGCCAGTGCCGCAATGCCAACTGCTCCCTGCCATCTTGCCAGAAGATGAAGCGTGTGGTGCAGCACACTAAGGGCTGCAAGCGCAAGACAAACGGCGGCTGTCCGGTGTGCAAGCAGCTCATTGCACTCTGCTGCTATCATGCCAAGCACTGCCAGGAGAATAAGTGCCCCGTGCCCTTCTGCCTCAATATCAAGCACAAACTGCGTCAGCAGCAGCTGCAACACAGGCTACAGCAGGCGCAGATGATGCGGAGACGCATGGCCACTATGCAGGGCCGAGCCATGCCTCAGAGCCTGCCATCACCACCCGCATCAACAGCCCCCAGCACACCCACCTCGCATCAGCAACCCACCACCCCTCAAACGCTACAACCGCTGTCCAACCAGCCAGCTACGCCCAATGCAGGTGTCATGTCTCCGGCCTATCCCAGTGCACCACGCAATGGACAACCTCCTCCTCAAGCTTCACAAGGCAAACCTGGCCCACAGGCTTCCCCGCTACACCAGCAGCAGTCTCCGCTCCCGCAGCCTCCCCAGCAGCAGCCACCGCCGCAACAGCCTCCTCAGCAGCAGCCTCCGCCTATGGCTGCCGTCAAAATGGCACGCCACATAGAGATGGTCGCACAGGCTCAACACAACCAGAACTATCGCATGACCATGAACGGCCTTCCCATGAACCACCAGCAGCCGCGCATGCCAGGCCCGATGCAGCCGCCCATGCAGCTTGTCGGACCACGCGGACAGCAGGTCATGCAGCCCATGCCGCAAGGACAGTGGACTGGAGGCCCTCAGCCAGGCATGCAAGCGGCTCAGCCGCAGGTTGCTCCGCAACAGACTGCACAGGGCCCTCAGCAGACCATGCCTATGCAGAGACCCACGATGCCCCAGCAAACGCAACAGCCACGCATGATGGTGCCCACACAGGGCCCGCGACCACAAGCACCACAGAGACCCGGAGCCATCGCCCCCAATGCCTTGCAGCAGCTGCTAGCAACCCTCAAGTCACCCAGCTCGCCCCAACAACAGCAGCAGGTGTTGAACATCCTCAAATCGAACCCGCAACTCATGGCCGCCTTCATCAAACAGAGGACTGCGAAGTACCACGCCAACCAGCCACAGCAGCAACAACCGCCACAGGGCATGCATGCAGCACAGCCAGCGATGCAGAACATGGTAACCATGCAGGGAGTGCCGCGACCTGGCATGGCACCCCAGCAGCAACAGCAGCAGCCCGCACCGCAAGGCATGGCAGCTCTTGGACCGCAGAATCAGCTCATGAACCCTGCGCATGCCAACAACCCGCAGCTGCAGGAGATGTACCGGCGTCAGCTTTTGCGACACCAGCAGCAGCAACAACAACAGCAGCAGCAGCAGGGAGTGATGCCGCAGGCACATGGCCAGTTCCCGCAGGCACAAGGGACTGCTACCAACTACACGCAACTACGAATGCAACAGCAGCAGTTGGCCATGCAGGGAACAGGTGGACCTATGGGTCAGCTGCCCCCCATGGCCCAGATGGGGCAGGCCGGGCTGGGAATGGACGGCACGCCCAACCTCCTGCACCAACGCATGCTCCAACAACAGCAGCAGCAGCAGCTTCCGCAACAGCAGGTCGTCCTCAAGCCTCCAATGGGCTCGCCGGCACAACCGAGTCCCATGAGCCCACAAGCTCACCTGCTTTCCGGTCAGCCGCAAGGTGCGCACCTACCCGGCCAGCCCATGGCTAATGCACTCAGTAATCAGGTGTGCTCGCCGGCTCCCGTACAGTCGCCCAGACCTCCGTCGAGGCAACTTCCTCCACATTCCAGTCCTTCCCCACAGGTTCAGCCACAGCCGTCACCGCAGCACACAGGATCACCACACCCTGGTCTGACGACACCCATGCCTGGCTCTATGGAGCAGGGACACCTGGGCACACCCGAGCAGAGTGCAATGCTTCCGCAGCTTAACACGCCCAACCGCGGAGGGCTGCCCAGTGACTTAGGCATGGTGGGAGATACAACGGGAGACACGCTGGAGAAATTTGTGGAGGGATTGTAGCGTTTAATGGGAGACTCCACCCACCACAGTCTCCCCGTTCCTTTGTGGCTCTGTTGGTTTTTCTCTAATATTCTCAATTTTTGTACTGACATGTAAAAATTTTGAAGAAATGTATTAAAAAAAAAAAGAAAGAAATTTATGTCAAGGATAGGGAATGTTGAGGTTTCCTAAAAACAAAAGACTGATTTCTTCCTTTTAAGAGGGATTTTGAAAATTGTTTAAAAGAAATATAAATCACAAAGAATATATTTTTTGTTCAGTTTAGACCCGTGTGGTCAATTTTACTTTGTTTCATTTCAGGGGCGGGGGGGTCTGGTTTCATGCCTTTTCTTTTTTTTTTTAAGAAAATTACGAAACGTCATTATAATATTCATACCTTTTGTTTTGTACCTTATCTAACTTTACAGCATTTTTGTGTTGGAAGACTGTAAAATAATTTGTCTGGGAGTTTAGGTCAGGGTTTCTCCGCTCTGTCTGTCATCCTTCCTGGCGATTGTATTCTAGTGTTGTACCATTTTTTCAGACATGCATTCGGAAGCGTTTCCTCCTTTCCTCATTGTGAAGTTTGTATGAGGAGAACTATTTGTTTGTATCGATAGGAACTGTGCATACGCATGTATGCAGACACACACACATATGCATCGCTCAGACAATACAACACCGAATCCAAGAGGACATGTACACATTTACAACATCTCACTGGCCTGGATCCAGAGGTTCTGTCTTGCAGATGTAGAAAATTGTTGCTTTTTGTCCTAATTTTGTTATACAGATATATAAATGTAAAGAGAGCTAGAAAAAGAGAGAGAGAGAGAGAGAAAGAGGGGAGAGAGAGGGGCCCTTAAGCTGAGCGAGAGGGAATGGGCGATCAAGCGTTTTTTTGGAGCAGTATGGATTCTGATATTGACCCTCATTCCTCTCACACAAACTTGAACAGGGCCTCTACTTTTTCCCTCAATGTAAATCATGCAAGTTATTAAGCAAAGTACTATAAATATAAGGAAGAGAGAATGGAATCACTGTATAAACTGGTTGAAAAACTTATTTCTTACTTGTATACCATATTGTTAAATAAACTGTGTGCAACAGATCAAAACTGTGTCTTTAATGTTATTTTTATATTAGGCTATACTGCCCTTCAAAAGTTTTTGATCTGTAAGATTTTTAATGTTAATGTTTTTAATTTAAGTCTCTTCTGCTCACCAAGGCTGCATTTATTTTTATTAAAAATACCAATATTGTGAAATATTATTAATGTAAAATAACTGTTTTCTATTTGAATATACTTTAAAATGTAATTTATTCCTGTGATTTTCAGCATCATTACTCCAGTCTTCAGTGTCACATGATCCTTCAGAAATCATTCTAATATGATGATTTGATGCTCAAGAAACATTTATGATTATCGATGTTGAAAACAGTTGTGTAAAAAAAAATTCAAGATTCTTTGATGAATAGAAAGTTCAAAAGAACAGCATTTATTTTAAATATAATCTTTTGTAACATTATAAATGTCTTTACTGTCACTTTTGATCAATTTAATGCATCCCTGATGAATAAATGTATTTAAGTTCTTTCCCAAAAATAAAAAAATTCTTGCTGACCCAAAACTTTTGAACGGCAAAAGCTTTCTTTTTCAGATAAATGCTGTTCGTTTGTACTTTCTATTCATCAAAGAAGCCTGGAAAAAAAAGTTTTACACAACTGTTTTCAGCATTGATAATAATCATAAATGTTTCTTGAGCAGCAAATCATTATATTACTATGATTTCTGAAGGATCATATGACACTGAAGACTGGAGTAATGATGCTGAAAACCACACAAATTACATTTTAAAATATATAGAAATAGAAAAAAAGTTATTTTACATTTTAATAATATTTCACAGTATTACTGTTTATATATAATTTATTTTTATTTTAATAAAATAAATGCAGCCTTGGTGAGCAGAAGAGACTTCTTCTAAAAACATTAAAAATCTTACAGATCAAAAACTTTTGAACGGCAGTGTATATATATATATTCTATGCTCTGATACCTTGCGAAAATTAACGTTAGACTGCTGCGTCCGCTGGCTTATTTAACTCCTAACAGATTTAAAAGTATGAAATACATGAATACTTAACGTAATGTGATAAATTAAATTAAATTTTTAAGGAATTTCACACTTTCGTAAGTTATATCACATGTTTGTTTCGCAATCGACGCATTGCGTCACCGCGTACTGGACGTCACCGGAAGTAGACGGCGGCGGTTGCGGACAGTATTTTGAACAACATAAACCTCCACTGCAGCACATTTTACAAGAAAACCGTCGTATTACGACATTAAATCATCTGTAGTAAGGACATAAAATGAAGTGCGTCTTGCCAACGGTCTGTATTCAAGTTGTTATGAAATAAATTGTGATAAAAGTACGTTAACCGATTTAACTAGCCTAAAAGGTTCGAATAGTATAATGTAAACAAATGTAAATATGATGTATTTAATCACATACAAATCAAAGTTCTTCTAAACGGACAAACTTGTAGCTTCATACGTTTCACCCACAATATAAAGACTCAAATGATGTTATATAATCCATAAACATGGATCCATATAACAACTGATGTGACAGATCATGTGTGTGATTGGCTCATCATGGACGACTCGGATCAGGACTTCACCGACCTCTGCTCTCGTCTCCTTAAAAGAGTGAGGAGGAAAGGAGCAGGAGCATCTGGAGATGAGAAAAGATCAGCAGTGAAGGATGAGGAGCCATCCTCCCCTTCTTCTAGAAGAAACCCCCCTAAGAGGAGGAAGAAGACTAAAGATGCTGCTAAGACTGAAATAAAGAGTAACATCAACAGGACTCAACCGGCTGTAGTATCTGGCGATGCTCCCCAGCCCGCCCCTGATGGGTCTGGCACAGGGAAGGTCAAAGATGCTGTGATCCGCAGAATGCAACAGTTTAAGAGAGACAGTCCAGAGAGACTCCTACATGCAGAGGCCAACCAACCCAAAAACACAGAGTCTGAGGGAAACTATCCCACCACGGCTGGGATCCAGCACACAGGTATGGTGTCGAGCAGGGGTTTTCAATCTTTACAGACCCTGGAGTCACCCACCCAAGCCTCTCAATTAATTTTCATAAGCACATGAACTTATTTTGACACATCATATTATGTTGTGTAGATCATTAGGTATGAAGTTAGTTAGCTAGATCATTTCTGTATGTTTTACAGGCTTCGGCAATAAGTATTTTTGGTTGGATTGGGCCAGTATGTAAGTTTGGAAACATTACTGTTTTAAAGTTTTTGAAAGAAGTCTTTTATGCTTATCAAGCCTGCATTTATTTAATCAAAAATACAGAACAAACAGTAATATTGAGAAATATTATTACAATTTAAAGTAATGGTTTTCTATTTTAATATACTTTAAAATATAATTTATTCCTGTGATGCAAAGCTGAATTTTCAGCATAATTACTCCAGTCTTTAGTGTCACATGATCCTTCAGAAATCATTCTGATATGATGATTTATTATCAATGTTGGAAACAGTTGTGCTGCTTATTATTTTTTTCAGGATTCTTTGATGAATAGAAAGTTAAAAAAGAACAGCATTTATTCAAAATATAAATCTGTTTCTATCAATATAAATCTTTATTATCACTTTTTTTTTTAAATCAATTTAACACATCCTTGCTGAATAAAAGTATTAATTTCTTTCAAAAAAAGAAAGAAAAAATAATTACTGACCCCAAACTTTTGAATGGTAGTGTATATTGTTACAAAAGATTTCTATTTTAAATAAACGCTGTTCTTTTTTAAAACTTATTCATTAATTGTATTAATTTGTTACATTTATATAGTGCTTTTCTAGGCACTCAAAGCGCTTTACATACAGAACGGGGGGAATCTCCTCAACCACCACCAATGAATCCTCAAAGAATCCTGAAAAAGTATCACATGTTAATAAAAATTATTTTACAATATTACTGTTTTTTTTTTTCTCTATTTTTGACCAAATAAATGCAGGCGTGATGAGCATAAGAGACTTCTTTCAAAAACATAAAAAATAGTAATGTTAACATTTAAAAATTAAATCATAAGTCCATAACAGTTATAAATTCATACTTCTACTGGAAAATTGTGGTATATGGTGCAAAACAGACTAATTGCTTAATGACTTCCAACCAAAATTGACACAATTCATAAAACATTGTTTAAATTGTTATCAGAATTTGTTTTTATGGCTTGATAATTTTTTTTTGCGTGATCAATGAGTTATCAAAAGTGTATGTTCATGTTGTCCTACAGAAGATGTGAGTGGAGACGAAGCCCTGGCTCTTCAGCTTCAGCAGGAGATGGATCGTGAGGCTCGAGCTGCTGGGAGCATGGAAGAGGCAGGATTGTTCTTCTGCCAGCTCTGTCAGAAAGATCTGTCGAGCATGAGTCCCCCGCTACGCACTCAGCACATCAACAGGTGCATTACCACCTCAACATACACTAGATTATGTAGCATCATTCATATCTGTTGCACAAACAATGTGGGGTGAGTTTCACATTTGGCTTCTGTCTCTTTCTCCTGCTCTGCAGATGTCTGGATGCCAGTGAGAGCAGCGCTTCCTCGGCATCCCATCATTCCCACCCTAGACCACGGGTCCCAGAGTGTCCCATTTGCGGAAAGAGTTTTAAATCAGAAAAAAGCCGGTCTGTTCACCTAAAGCGTTGCTCAACTGATATGGGTGTGAAGCCCAATGATCTCCTCGAGGCTCTGAGGAGACAAGCTACTGAGACAGTGAGCCACACCACCGACCAGCCGTAAGTTAGCTGCTGTCCACTTCTTGACTTTATAACACATTCACCTTTTTTCTTTATTGTGGGATTTAATTTTTAAAATAATACGTAAAAAAAAAATGTGTATATATACATATATATAAAACAAGCATAACATTATGAAGTGAATAACACAGATTATCTCTTCATCACAGCACCTGTTAGTGGGTGGGATATATTAGGCAGCAAGTGAACATTTTGACCTCAAAGTTGATGTGTTAGAAGCGGGAAAAATGGGCAAGCGTAAGGATTTATTTGTTTGACAAGGGCCAAATTGTGATGGCTAGACGACTGGGTCAGAGCATCTCCAAAACAGTGGTCAGTATCTATCAAAAGGGGTCAGCATGGGCACACTGACTGGTCTGCGGCTATGCAGCCCCATACGCATCAAACTGCGATGCACTGTGTATTCTGACACCTTTCTATTAGAACCAGCATTAACTTCTTGAGCAATTGGAGCTACAGTAGCTCGTCTGTTTGATCGGACCACACAGGCCAGCCTTCACTACCCCCGCGTGCATCAATGAGCCCTGTCGCCGGTTCACCACTGTTCCTTCCTTGGACCGCTTTTGATAGATACTGACCACTGCAGACCGAGAACACCCCACAAGAGCTGCAGTTTTGGAGATGCTCTGACTCAGTCATCTAGCCATCACAATTTGGCCCTTGTTTTCAGCCATCACACTTGCCCGTTTTTCCTGCTTCTAACACATCAACTTTGAGGACAAAATGTTCACTTGCTGCCTAATATATCCCTAATATATGTTCACTTGCTGCCTAATAATATGATCAGTGTGTGTATATATATATATATATATATATATATATATATATACACTCACCTAAAGGATTATTAGGAACACCTGTTCAATTTCTCATTAATGCAATTATCTAATCAACCAATCACATGGCAGTTGCTTCAATGCATTTAGGGGTGTGGTCCTGGTCAAGACAATCTCCTGAACTCCAAACTGAATGTCAGAATGGGAAAGAAAGGTGATTTAAGCAATTTTGAGCGTGGCATGGTTGTTGGTGCCAGACGGGCCGGTCTGAGTATTTCACAATCTGCTCAGTTACTGGGATTTTCACGCACAACCATTTCTAGAGTTTACAAAGAATGGTGTGAAAAGGAAAAAACATCCAGTATGCGGCAGTCCTGTGGGCGAAAATGCCTTGTTGATGCTAGAGGTCAGAGGAGAATGGGCCGACTGATTCAAGCTGATAGAAGAGCAACTTTGACTGAAATAACCACTCGTTACAACCGAGGTATGCAGCAAAGCATTTGTGAAGCCACAACACGCACAACCTTGAGGCGGATGGGCTACAACAGCAGAAGACCCCACCGGGTACCACTCATCTCCACTACAAATAGGAAAAAGAGGCTACAATTTGCATGAGCTCACCAAAATTGGACAGTTGAAGACTGGAAAAATGTTGCCTGGTCTGATGAGTCTCGATTTCTGTTGAGACATTCAGATGGTAGAGTCAGAATTTGGCGTAAACAGAATGAGAACATGGATCCATCATGCCTTGTTACCACTGTGCAGGCTGGTGGTGGTGGTGTAATGGTGTGGGGGATGTTTTCTTGGCACACTTTAGGCCCCTTAGTGCCAATTGGGCATCGTTTAAATGCCACGGCCTACCTGAGCATTGTTTCTGACCATGTCCATCCCTTTATGACCACCATGTACCCATCCTCTGATGGCTACTTCCAGCAGGATAATGCACCATGTCACAAAGCTCGAATCATTTCAAATTGGTTTCTTGAACATGACAATGAGTTCACTGTACTAAAATGGCCCCCACAGTCACCAGATCTCAACCCAATAGAGCATCTTTGGGATGTGGTGGAACAGGAGCTTCGTGCCCTGGATGTGCATCCCACAAATCTCCATCAACTGCAAGATGCTATCCTATCAATATGGGCCAACATTTCTAAAGAATGCTTTCAGCACCTTGTTGAATAAATGCCACGTAGAATTAAGGCAGTTCTGAAGGCGAAAGGGGGTCAAACACAGTATTAGTATGGTGTTCCTAATAATCCTTTAGGTGAGTGTATATATATATATGTATATATATATGTATATACACTCACCTAAAGGATTATTAGGAACACCTGTTCAATTTCTCATTAATGCAATTATCTAATCAACCAATCACATGGCAGTTGCTTCAATGCATTTAGGGGTGTGGTCCTGGTCAAGACAATCTCCTGAACTCCAAACTGAATGTCAGAATGGGAAAGAAAGGTGATTTAAGCAATTTTGAGCGTGGCATGGTTGTTGGTGCCAGACGGGCCGGTCTGAGTATTTCACAATCTGCTCAGTTACTGGGATTTTCACGCACAACCATTTCTAGAGTTTACAAAGAATGGTGTGAAAAGGGAAAAACATCCAGTATGCGGCAGTCCTGTGGGCGAAAATGCCTTGTTGATGCTAGAGGTCAGAGGAGAATGGGCCGACTGATTCAAGCTGATAGAAGAGCAACTTTGACTGAAATAACCACTCGTTACAACCGAGGTATGCAGCAAAGCATTTGTGAAGCCACAACACGCACAACCTTGAGGCGGATGGGCTACAACAACAGAAGACCCCACCGGGTACCACTCATCTCCACTACAAATAGGAAAAAGAGGCTACAATTTGCACGAGCTCACCAAAATTGGACAGTTGAAGACTGGAAAAATGTTGCCTGGTCTGATGAGTCTCGATTTCTGTTGAGACATTCAGATGGTAGAGTCAGAATTTGGCGTAAACAGAATGAGAACATGGATCCATCATGCCTTGTTACCACTGTGCAGGCTGGTGGTGGTGGTGTAATGGTGTGGGGGATGTTTTCTTGGCACACTTTAGGCCCCTTAGTGCCAATTGGGCATCGTTTAAATGCCACGGCCTACCTGAGCATTGTTTCTGACCATGTCCATCCCTTTATGACCACCATGTACCCATCCTCTGATGGCTACTTCCAGCAGGATAATGCACCATGTCACAAAGCTCGAATCATTTCAAATTGGTTTCTTGAACATGACAATGAGTTCACTGTACTAAAATGGCCCCCACAGTCACCAGATCTCAACCCAATAGAGCATCTTTGGGATGTGGTGGAACCCTGGATGTGCATCCCACAAATCTCCATCAACTGCAAGATGCTATCCTATCAATATGGGCCAACATTTCTAAAGAATGCTTTCAGAACCTTGTTGAATCAATGCCATGTAGAATTAAGGCAGTTCTGAAGGCGAAAGGGGGTCAAACACAGTATTAGTATGGTGTTCCTAATAATCCTTTAGGTGAGTGTATATAAATCTCCTCCATGGTACAAACCCGATTCCAAAAAAGTTGGGACACTGTACAAATTGTGAATAAAAACAGAATGCAATGATGTGGAAGTTTCAAATTTCAATATTTTATTCAGAATACAACATAGATGACATATCAAATGTTTAAACTGAGAAAATGTAACATTTTAAGGGAAAAATAAGTTGATTTTAAATTTCATGGCATCAACACATCTCAAAAAAGTTGGGACAAGGCCATGTTTACCACTGTGTGGCATCCCCTCTTCTTTTTATAACAGTCTGCAAACGTCTGGGGACTGAGGAGACAAGTTGCTCAAGTTTAGGAATAGGAATGTTGTCCCATTCTTGTCTAATACAGGCTTCTAGTTGCTCAACTGTCTTAGGTCTTCTTTGTCCCATCTTCCTCTTTATGATGCGCCAAATGTTTTCTATGGGTGAAAGATCTGGACTGCAGGCTGGCCATTTCAGTACCCGGATCCTTCTTCTACGCAGCCATGATGTTGTAATTGATGCAGTATGTGGTCTGGCATTGTCATGTTGGAAAATGCAAGGTCTTCCCTGAAAGAGACGACGTCTGGATGGGAGCATATGTTGTTCTAAAACTTTGGATATATCTTTCAGCATTGATGGTGCCTTTCCAGACGTGTAAGCTGCCCATGCCACACGCACTCATGCAACCCCATACCATCAGAGATGCAGGCTTCTGAACTGAGCGCTGATAACAACTTGGGTTGTCCTTGTCCTCTTTAGTCCGGATGACATGGCGTCCCAGTTTTCCAAAAAGAACTTCAAATTTTGATTCGTCTGACCACAGAACAGTTTTCCACTTTGCCACAGTCCATTTTAAATGAGCCTTGGCCCAGAGAAAACGCCTGCGCTTCTGGATCATGTTTAGATATGGCTTCTTTTTTGACCTATAGAGTTTTAGCCGGCAACGGCGAATGGCACGGTGGATTGTGTTCACCGACAATGTTTTCTGGAAGTATTCCTGAGCCCATGTTGTGATTTCCATTACAGTAGCATTCCTGTATGTGATGCAGTGCCGTCTAAGGGCCCGAAGATCACGGGCATCCAGTATGGTTTTCCGGCCTTGACCCTTACGCACAGAGATTGTTCCAGATTCTCTGAATCTTTGGATGATATTATGCACTGTAGATGATGATAACTTCAAACTCTTTGCAATTTTTCTCTGAGAAACTCCTTTCTGATATTGCTCCACTATTTTTCGCCGCAGCATTGGGGGAATTGGTGATCCTCTGCCCATCTTGGCTTCTGAGAGACACTGCCGCTCTGAGAGGCTCTTTTTATACCCAATCATGTTGCCAATTGACCTAATAAGTTGCAAATTGGTCCTCCAGCTGTTCCTTATATGTACATTTAACTTTTCCGGCCTCTTATTGCTACCTGTCCCAACTTTTTTGGAATGTGTAGCTCTCATGAAATCCAAAATGAGCCAATATTTGGCATGACATTTCAAAATATCTCACTTTCAACATTTGATATGTTATCTATATTCTATTGTGAATAAAATATAAGTTTATGAGATTTGTAAATTATTGCATTTCTTTTTTATTCACAATTTGTACAGTGTCCCAACTTTTTTGGAATCGGGTTTGTACTTGAGAGCTATGTGTTGCACAGGTGTCTCTCATCAGCATTCGCTCCACTGTCCTTGCTCCGCTCCCACAGCTCTCGGCCCCGCCCTGCTTCACACCACAATGATAAAAATTGTCCCCAGGAGATCTACATATTGTATTACATGTTCTGTGTTCTTCAGACGAGAAGTAGGTGGCGCAACAAGGAGGGATGGTGTGCCAGTGAAAAAGAGAACCAGGAGGAAAGCCCAGAAGTTGGACGAGGACACCATGATGGCGCTGGCTCTGTCCCGCTCTCTAATTGAGCAGGAAATGGAAAAGGAGCGAGAGATTGTGGAAGAAAGAGAGATACTGGCTCAGCTCTCCAGCCCTCCAGCAACGGCGGCTCCTGTCTTACAGTGGAGACCTGGTGCAGGTAAACTCACTTTTTTCAGTTAAACATATGCAGTAAAATTGCAGGTTATTATTACACATAGCATATCATTCCTGTTCTCTTTCAGGTAAGGGCCGTGGAAAGAGAAGGAAGGGAGCATCTCCTGTCCACCCACCACTACTCCTCATTCAGGACCCTCAGACAGCACTGAACCGTCTACAGGAGCGGGTTTCGTCTCTCCTGCTCCGTTCCAGACCCCCCTCTCCGCCAACACCAACCCTATCTCCCTCCGCACTTCCTCTCCATCCTCGCGCCCCCCTCTGGGACAAAAGTGCTCTTCACGGAGGAGGACCAGACTCAGTTTCAGAGTTTTACATATCAGAACTAAGCAACTTCATACAGCCATGGGTTGCATCAGAGGTGAGACATTTACTTTAGTTTATTTTAGACATTTACTTTACAATTTTTTTAGTTTGCATTATTCAAAAGAAAAATATTTCATAAAAAAAAGGTGTATTTTTTTTTTTTCAAAGTGTAGTAATTATAAAAATTGCATTTTTATAAACACGAATCAATATTTATATATTTGTTAGAATTTATGTTTCAGTACAATAAATGTATATATTTATCATTTACAATTATAGCTTTACATTTAAAAGTATAACTCGGTGACAGCTATTCATTAATATTAATAATTAATATTAATGTTATTAATAATTAATATTAATATCAATGTGTATGTATATGTGTGTGTGTGTGTTAGAATTTATGTTTTTAGAACAATAAATGTATATAATTATAATTTACAATAATAGTTTTAAATTTAAAAGTATAACTGTGTGACAGCTATAAATTATTATTTTTTACTGGAAAATTTACTTTAAATTCCCTTTGTCTAATTGTGCACAGTTCACCAGTGTGCAGTATGTCAAAAAAAAAGGTTAATGAAAAAATTCTATAAATATTTTATGAATATTTGCATTCTATAAATGCATTTCTTAAACATGCTAACTGTAAAAATTGGATTTATTAAAAACATGAACTAACATTACTACTGTTAGGGGATAACAGTTTAGGACCAAAGACCAGTTGTGAAGAATGAAGACCAAGAGTCAAGAGTGCAATTAATTAAAGAAAAATTTACTGAAAAATAGTTTGCAGTTTCATCAGCAGAATCCAGCTTCAAGTCTCACAAGGAGTTTGTAGGCCGCGCTCCCTCTCAACCAGCCTTTCGTACATACAATTTCTCAACAGTTATACTGTTTTCAAGGTCTAGCCACGTCATTACTGCAAATTGAATGATTCTGATTGGCTAAGAGAAAATAGACAGTCATGGTAAATTTCCACACATTGTCAGTTAATCAGATGCACGTGTCCATAGATCACTTGATGCTTTCACCCCGGAATTAGGCACGTAGTGACCTTCCAGGACTGGAGCAGGCGCCAACTTGTCCAGAACAACATACTGTCACTCTCCCTAGGATGCCCGTTGTACACCTTCAATGCTGATCTGTAACACAGAATACTGCGCACATACACAGATACACAGTCTCTCTAAGTTTGGAGTTGATTGAGCTCCAGTTCTGACCAGAAAGTTTCCCAAAACATACTGATAATGTGCTTTCTCTCAGTAAAAGGTACAGACAGTATTCACCATAGTTCTTTAGTGTTTCAGTAAAAGAAAATATGAAATGAATAAAATATAATATAAAATGAAAGACAAATCCATATTTCATCTCTGGAAGCCGGGCTGAGTGAGTAAGCACTGTTACTGCACTCCTGGCATGTTAGGGGTGTGTGATACCTCCAAAATCCAAACACACGACAACATGTTCTGCTATCAAGCGTTTAGCGACACATCACACATCCCTAGGCCAGACCCTCAGTCACTCCTCAGAGACCAAATACAAACTTTAGAAAACATATATGGATAAACAATAAACAGTGGTTCTATTGATTAAGTAATATCATAACTGGAAAGAATCATTAAAAATCATTATAATAATATAGGAGGATAAATATTGACTAAGGCTTTGATTATACATTTAATTAGGATATATATATATATATATATATATATAGGTATATTGAAGCGGCATTGGAATTCAGAATCCGCACCCTTCACTACATTATGAAATGTAGTACAAATCATTAGTTAGCAATTTAGAAACTAATTTATTGTTAGAAATTTCACAAAAACGTTTGTTTTACAGGCCCCAACAGTAAGGATTTTTTTATACTGGTCTGATGTTACATTCCTTGCCAACATTTAAATTTTTCATTTAAATCCCAATGGATAAAATCACATTCTACATTATTTCTCACTGAATATTTAGTTTGTTAAAGAAGTTGCGGATGCTGTTTCTTAAAGTTTCTTTATATTACTACTTCAGAGGGAAAAAGTCAAGTCTCTTGAAGTAACTCCAGTCAAGAAACCTCCAGCTGTGACCACAGAGGCCGATTTGGTCCAGGAAAAGCCTTCGGATCAGAGCCCAGCACAGTGCAGGACTACCTGTCCTCTCACTCCCTGTTCTTCGGGTACACCAGGCACCCAGGCTCTGCAGGACCTGATGGAGCTTGCCGAGGAAGGCATGACCCTCACCCAGTATGGATATACAAAGTACACGGCTGCAGGGGACAACTCAGGTAATACTGGTATTGTGTCACAAAAAGACATAATGTTTATTACACTTGGCTCACACTATCCCCTGTTCTTTAGATAAAGACGATGCCACGAATGAACTTCCCTCAAGTGGGTTTGTTCAAGAGACAAATGACAATAAGACACCCAAAACAGCCTCAGTAAGAATTTCCCTCAATTTTATCTTCCTATTACTGTACTCTATCGTGATTGGCTCTGGAGTACTTTTCTCTGTCTGTTTTTCAGGTGTACGTTTCAAAGCTATCATCAGATCTGAGCAGTATGGTCAACAACCCTCAACTCAGTGATGTGCAGTTACAGGTGGACAGTGGAGACGTCTTCTTCACGCACTCGTTTATGCTGTACACACGATGCCCCCTGCTGGCGAACATGGTTAGTGCATCTCTACACTCACACCACAAATATTAACCATTAAGAAGTGCAGATGAATAACCCAGCTGTTACCATGTGTTTGTAGGTTCATGACTCAGGTTTTGGTGTTCAGGAGGAGGGTATGCCTGTTGCTCAGAGGGTGTTGTTGGGCGATGTGCTTGGGGAGGCAGTACTGGCCCTCCTGCAGTATCTTTACACAGCCCACTGTCCTCTGACACATACACTGCTACCACACATACAGGAGCTTTCTGATAGGTCAGTATGACAACCCATATATTACAATTATTTCTGTATAAAAAAAGAATCTAGACAACAGTATATTGTGGATAGTAAATCTGTGCTGTGTTTCAGGTTTGGTTTGGCTGAGCTGCAACAGCAGTGTGAGGAATATTCCGGAAGCGCAGAGGAAAACCTAAGAGGAGAATCTAAAATGTTTCCAGCACTTGAGCCTCATCTCAGGGACCAAGAAGACCAGAACTTGGCAGAAAGCAACTTCTTGGAGCTGCTCCAATCAATGTGGCAGCATGGGGACAGCGAAGAAGAGGATGATTTGAAAGAGACTGGTGGAGAGGAAAGAAACATGGAAGAGGAGCGAGAGAGAGGAGATGGAGAGAAAGAGGACCAGGTGGATGAGGAAGAGCTTGACGAGATCTATGAGTTTGCAGCGACGCAAAAGAAGATGGAGACGATGTTGGAGACTGCGACAGAGGAAGAGGAGGGAGATGCAAATGCATCCCTTGAAAATGAAAAGAAGGATGAAGGGATAGAGAAAAATGAGACAGAATCCCTCTTAGAGAAGTCTGCCGGCAGTTGCCATAGTAACAAACAAGGCGTGGATGGGACAGAGGCTGCCATGGTAACAAGTCCAACAAAAACCCTTAAAAAGCCCAGCCCGGAGATTGAGAGAGTTAGTTTGATTCCAGAATTTGATGCCAGCACAAATGAAAACAGAGACCCAGATGCCAGTCTAGACAAGAGTTATGACCGTTTATTCTCCCAGTCTATTGGTGAATACATGGAGTCATCACAGACGCCAGCATCCTGCTCTCAGCAACAACATTACAAGCCATCACTTACACTACAACGAAACACACCTGCCCCATTTCGCCCTTCATGTGAGGTGATTGACTTGTCTATAAGCCCTCCGCTAAGCTCAGGTGTTTCAGGTGAGACTTCCTTTCCCATGCCTGGTGTGTCTCCTGTTCCACATAAGGATGAAGATACAGCAGGTGAAGGTAAGTCTCTCCTAGGAAAAGACAATTCAAGCTGCCTGGGAAAAGAACACCCTTCTTCCTCTCCAAATTCACACAGCAAAGAGGTTGAGCTCATTGTACTCTCAGATGATTCCGGTGAGGAAATGGATGGTGACAATGCAGCTACCACTAAATATGCTTTGTCCCCTCAGTCTCCTTTCAAATCTCCATCAGAACCTCCTCAGATGTCCACAAGCTATGCTTGCAAAGTTAAACTCGCAGAAAACAGTTTCAAAGAATCAGTATCCCAAGGCCCTGCCAGAAAACAGGTAAATGCTTCCAAGCAGGTGACGACTGATACAGAAGCCAAGTCTGACCGATCAGGGCACTGTAGTCCTGGGGATGCAAATGAAAGTGTGTTTGATTGCTCTGCTGAGGTTTCCTGGCTGATTCCAGCCACTCCGGTACCATCCACACGCTGTAGCTCTGCCCAGACCTGCGTTAGCATGCGCCGAACCCAACTCTTCCCTAAATCTTGCTCTGAATCATCCTCTTCTTCCTCTTCCTCTGTCTCGGACAGTTTGAAACCTGCTAGCTTTGCTTCTTCAAGCAGCAACTACCTTAAAGAGAAGCCTGTGCCCTTGTCCAAACTGTTCAAATCAGATCAGAGTCTCTCTAAAGAGCATCCTAGCACTGATGCAGATCGCTCTCTAGTTTACAAGAGACCACTTCAACTTCTAAGACTGTCTCAGGTCCCTTCTGATGGCTCCCACACTGGCACCATCATAGGACGTCCAACCCAGGGTGTCCCACAGCCCTCAAGTAGCACTCCTCTCCATTCAGACTCTTCTTTACAATGTCACATCCCGTTTGGCTCCCCTATGGTTGGTGACCATGAGGGGAAAGTTGGCCTAGTGTCTCTACAACTGAGTTCTCCTTCCCCTAGTAAAACACCTGAGAAGAAGCAGAGTAGCTCTCTTCTCCATGGATGCTCCAGTCCGTCCCTGAAGTCTCTGAGTTACATACATCCTGAAAGATCGAGAGAGAATGAGAACGATGGGATAAAACAAATGGAAGTGGGAGAAGAACTTCCAAATCAAAGTGTTGAAGAATTGGTGGATATTGCAGGAAACTCATTCTGTGACAAGGATGAGCCTTGGAGACAAGTGAGAGATGAACATTCAAATGAAAGTGTTGAAAAAGTAGTGGATATTGCGGGAAACTCATTCTGTAACAAGGATGAGTTTGGAAGAAGAGTGGGAGAAGAGCATCCAAATCAAAGTGTTGAAGAAGTGGTGGACATTGCAGGAAACTCGTTCTGTGACATGGATGAGCCTCCTATAGCGTTTGACGACTCCTGGGGCTTGGATGGAGAGGTTGCAAGCCAGAAGCCCCACTTTAGTCTAAGACTTGACAGCAGTGAAGGTACAGTCAGTCCACCAGGTCTCGAGAGTAAGGGACAAACGACAAGTCTACACGCCACGTCTCCTCTTGCATCTGGAGCTTGTAACAAAACTCCTGATCCAAGTCCAGGTCCGTTCAATCACAGCCTACCTGACCCTGGAATGTGGGATGATTGGGAGGAGGAACAGGACGCTCCCCTTCCTCTTTCTCAGAGACTGGCAGCTCCCTCTGCCAAGAGAGTTGCCGAACTAAGGACTCCAGGTAAAACATGTTGTCCTCCTTTTTATCATGTTAATTTTGTTTCCCTGGAGCTATTTTTTTTTTTTAAATTATGCATTCAGAAAGCCCTGTAAGATTTTAAGATTTTAACTTTCTGCACAGTTGCTTGCAGAAAGAGGAATAAAGGACCGCTGGTACCCATCACTCCCATGCCAGGCTTCTCCGATATGGAGACACCTGAGCTGAAAAACAGACTCAACAGGTGAGCATAAAAAGAATATTTAGACACTGTCGCATGTCATAGCATTAGTTAGCAAAATATCAAACCAAGTGGAAAACATTACGCTGCAACTTTTTATTTTCAGAACTAACTTTATGATCTTTTAGCATTGACTTTTAACTAACTGGTCCCAGGATCATTATTAGTGCAAGTATGAAGTCAGTGTTTTAATTCATCAGTTCATCACAGAAGCTTTGGACATGATTTTCTTTTTTTTTTTAATCTAAGTACTTTGTCTTAATTTTGAATAGTGTTTGTTTTATAATGTATAAACAAACTTTCTTACGTGCCATTTCTTAATTGACAGTGGTAGCCATGTTATGAAACCAGTTTAGACCAAACCACATAGTTTTTTTGTTTTTTAAAGTATTATAATATTTAACATTCAAATGAGAATCAAATGCAGATGTTGTGCAACCCTGCCCTCACAAAGCCAAAGCAAAACGCTCAAAAACACAGTTGCATAATGTTGTTTTTGTCTAGGTTTGGTGTGCGTCCGCTGCCCAAGAAACAGATGGTTCTGAAGCTGAAAGAGATCCATCAGTACACCCACCAGCTGCAGAGCTCTGAGTCTGAGGAGGAGACCTCTGGACCCAGACGCCCCCCGAATGCCTCCAACTCCCAGTCTGCGCTGCTCTCCTTTAAGCAACCTACAGTGCCCCCTGCTGTCTCCCCAATGAAACTGCCACCAAGTGAAGAAGATGAGGTTTTATCAGCCTCTCAAAACTCAAATACGTCCTCCACTGCGGAGTCCGAGAGGTACAGCTCCTATACGGCTATATACCAGGGACGCATTATAAAGCGGTCGTTCTCTAGGCACAGGCCTTGTCTGGGCCCCGCCTCTGGTCTAGCATGTGTGTTAATCGGGGGTTTCCGCGGGTCTTAAAAAAGTCTTAATTTGACCTTCCA
Source organism: Coreius guichenoti (assembly GCA_039654105.1). Classification (NCBI taxonomy): domain Eukaryota; kingdom Metazoa; phylum Chordata; class Actinopteri; order Cypriniformes; family Gobionidae; genus Coreius; species Coreius guichenoti. The sequence continues at coordinate 20,557,695 of CM077192.1, forward strand.
CAATTTAAGGCCTTAAAATGTCTTAAATTGGAGCAGAAAGTCTTAAATTCAATATCAAGGCATTAAATTAGGGCCCCATGATTTCTGCGATGCAGAAAACATGGACGGAACCACAGAATCCATTCATAAAAATGGAATAAAAGTAAAAGACTGTATTTGAGAAAAAATAAAACTTATTTCATAGGGCCCTAAAAAAATTATTTTTGTTAAACTTTTAGTAAATTGCTGTTAAATTGTCTGTTTCATGATTTCAATAAATTAGACATGCTTTTTAATTAACATTTAATTTAACCATTAAAACTGAATAAACTATAAAACAAAAAATAAATTAATAAAATAGAGGGCCCTAAATTTAATTGCAAAATGAACTGCAAAAAATGTTTATCTAGGATTTTTGTTTTCCAGTACAAATATCTAAACATCCTTCAAGATACATTTACTTGAGATGCAAAATGAAGAAATTAAGTCTTGTTTTCTGAGAAATTGAACATTGAGTTGATGCTTAAAACAAGAACAAATATCTGTCATTGGGTATAAAAAATGACTTGCTTTTGAACTAAGTTGATTTTTATGAACTCATTAGCAGATATTTGTTCTTCTTTTAATCATAAAATCACTTTCACAAGATTTCTTATTTCAAACTTTAAGCTATTTTTTTTATTTTTTTTTGTAAAAAATTAGTTAAAAGTTTATGGAGATCTGTTGGAAATTGTATTTTCTAACGTTGAGGAATTGCTAATACAACTGTGCTTCCTAGACATTTACATTTAGAGAACACTAATGTTACGTTCCCTTCAATTTATTCCTTACATTTTCTTTAAAAGGTCTTAAATTTACTTCATTAAACCTGCAGAAACCATCCCTGCTGTATACACAATTAATACTACAAAGAAACATTGTTCAACCCTTTTCTCCTATCCAGGTCGAACCCAGAGCTGTGTGTGTCCGAAGACGAAGACTCGGACAGCGAGGGCATCACAGCGTCTCAGGCTGTTGTGCGTGAGAAGGACAAACTCCTCGCAGTTCGTCAGTTCATCCTAGCCGACCCAAAACTGTACGGACGAGTGCTGCAGTACCAGCCTCTCTCCCTGGCGGAGCTGCGGTCCAGCTTGAAAGCAGCGGGCATCAGGTTAGGTGCTGCTAAGCTACTAGACTTCCTGGACTCCCAGTGCATCACTTTCAGTACGGCCAAACAAGGCCAGAATGCTTCTTCCCGCAGGAAGCGATGCGGGAAAACGAAAACTAGTGGCAGTGTAGCTGGAAGAGGGAGGAAAAAAGCAGCTAAGCCCAATGGAGGAGTTGCATGAGGGATGAAATAAAATAATGTGGTAAAACTACATAATTTTCAGAATAAATTGTTGAATGACAATAATGTTCATCTTTTCAAAAAACAGTAGCTGATAAACACATAACGCACACTCGGGGTCTTAAGCCGTCCAGTGAAAGGATTTAAATTAAAATGCTTTTTTTTGTATATTTTTTTTATCAGCTTCATATTGATGTTTGTTTGTTTTTTTTTGTACAATGTTTGAATTGAAAATATTATTTTAAATGAATTTAATTTAATGTCTGGATAATGTAATTAAAATACATTTCTTAATGCGTCTCATGTTTTTATACAGTAATTGGTTCAATTCAACTATGTTGTAATTACATTTTACCCAGCAGTTTTACAGATTCCTTTAACCAAAATGTTCCTCTAAAACAAAAAAAAAAGTCACGAAAACTAAATGTGAGGGTCATATTTTAACAAATTTTGCATTGTGGCAATATTTTCATGACAAACAGTCACATTTAACTGCACTCATCCAATTAGCCTGTAATTTAAAGGGAAAAAATTGTAAGTGTGTGTAATATAATGTGTGCAGAAATTACGATTTTCATTATATCACAATAAATGTTTTTTTTTTTCACTTATACTAAATTATAAAAAAAAAAATGCAAAAAAAATACAAATGAAAAGAAATAAAGATTATATAAAAAAAGACCCATAAATTTATTTGTAAAATTCATCCCATGATTTCAGATTGTAACCAACAGTAAAAAGAAAAGAAAAGAAAAAAAAAAACAGAACCAAGACGTCTTGAAATTGTTTTCTTTTTTTTGTTTGTTTTATATCACTTTTTTTGCAAAGATCTGCAGAGAAAAACAGACATCTCACATTCTAACAAAGAAAGAGAAGCAGACGAAAAATCTCTGATCATCTTCCGTGTGCACGAGAGAGAAATCTGGGTCCGGCTGGGCGAACAGTTCCACAGGAAGGGCTGAATTCATACAGCGTGTGTATCTCTCACATTATCACCTGAGCTCATCCTGCACTGCCTCAGTCAGGACCATATCTCCTCATGCCCCATCATGCACCGGTCATGACAGGTTGACAATGTTGGCCAGGAAACGCTGGGCCCACCACTCCTCAAGGTCAATAGGCACAAAATCTGTCAAAAGAGAGTTTAGATAAGTTCTTTGAGATTGCACCATTTATTAAACAATACCACACAAAATATACACTTTTTTTTTTTCCTTTCATAGTGTGGAAGTATCATGAACATTCTTCAAAATATATTCAATCATGCAAGTTTGGAATGACATAAGGGTGAGTAAATGGAAGAATTGTTATTTTTACTTGAATAATGTGAATATGTAAATCCTAGTGATAGTGAAGGCCTTCACAAGGGGCTGAGTAGAGAGAACAAGTCAGCAAAGAAGAGAAAATTTAAAGAAAGTAAATAGGACAGAAGTCATAGACTGACTCTTCATGCTGGGATTGGGGCTTCTCTCCGCGTACTGCACCGGCCCTTTCCCGTTCTCCGGCTGGGATCCCTCTCCGAGCTTCTGCTCCACCTCCTGCCAAGCTACAATCAAAAAAATATTGTATCAGCAAATAAGTAAACATTATAGCATAAATTATATCATGTATATAGGGGGTCTTTAAAAAAAAAAAAAAAAAAATTATATATATATATATATATATATATATATATATATTACACACATTTATATATATAAATTATATATTATTTATATATATATATAAAAAATAAAAAAAAATACATACACACTGATCAGGCATAACATTATGACCACTGACAGGTGAAGTGAATAACACAGATTATCTCTTCATCACAGCACCTGTTAGTGGGTGGGATATATTAGCCAGCAAGTGAACATTTTGTCCTCAAAGTTGATGTGTTAGAAGCAGGAAAAATATGCAAGCGTAAGGATTTGAGCGAGTTTGACAAGGGCCAAATTGTGATGGCTAGACGACTGGGTCAGAGCATCTTGTGGGGTGTTCCCGGTCTGCAGTGGTCAGTATCTATAAAAAGTGGTCCAAGGAAGGAACAGTGGTGAACCGGCAACACGGTCATGGGCAGCCAAGGCTCACTGATGCACGTGGGGAGCGAAGGCTGGCCCGTGTGGTCCGTTCAAACAGACAAGCTACTGTAGCTCAAATTGCTCAAGAAGTTAATGCTGGTTCTGATAGAAAGGTGTCAGAATACACAGTGCATCGCAGTTTGTTGCGTATGGGGCTGCATAGCCGCAGACCAGTCAGGGTGCCCATGCTGACCCCTATCCACCGCCGAAAGCACCAACAGTGGGCACGTGAGCATCAGAACTGGACCACAGAGCAATGGAAAAAGGTCGCCTGGTCTGATGAATCACATTTTCTATTACATCACGTGGATGGCCGGGTGCGGGTGCATGTGCGTGTGCGTCGCTTACCTGGGGAACACATGGCACCAGGATGCACTATGGAAAGAAGGCAAGCCTGTGGAGGCAGTGTGATGCTTTGGGCAATGTTCTGCTGGGAAACCTTGGGTCCTGCCATCCATGTGGATGTTACTTTGACACGTACCACCTACTTAAGAATTGTTGCAGACCATGTACACCCTTTCATGGAAACGGTATTCCCTGGTGGCTGTGGCCTCTTTCAGCAGGATAATGTGCCCTGCCACAAAGCAAAAATGGTTCAGAAATGGTTTGAGGAGCACAACAACGAGTTTGAGGTGTTGACTTGGCCTCCAAATTCCCCAGATCTCAATCCAGTCGAGCATCTGTGGGATGTGCTGAACAAACAAGTCCGATCCATGGAGGCCCCACCTCGACCCTTACAGGACTTAAAGGATCTGCTGCTAACATCTTGGTGCCAGATACCACAGCACACCTTCAGGGGTCTAGTGGAGTCCATGCCTCAACGGGTCAGGGCTGTTTTGGCAGCAAAAGGGGGACCAACACAATATTAGTGTTTATGACAATATTAGGTCACTTAAGTCATACAGTGCTAAAATATTTAATCAACTATGTATTGCTCTTATGTAGTGTAAAACTTTGCCAGCAAACCATATTGATGTCTAATTCAAAAGTCAGTTTATTCTTTTTAATAAATTGAAAACAATTCACAAAATAAACTGAATGATTAATTTGTCAATCAGTCTGAATCTGAATGCCTTTTAAAATTAAGTAAGCAAAAGTACAGGGACACTGTAAATAGCATATTTAGAAACATGTTTCATAGTAGTTCTGAAAACAGTGTCATGTACTCCACCAAAAGAGCAATTTACAGCTAGAAAAACATGTTATTCTCGTTGGGAACTTGGTAGAAAAATAGGTGGACACGTGTTACCAAATCTGATCACTTCTTTTACACTCCTTAAAACGGTTGTGAGATTTCACCGGATTATACAACTCTTTTCTATTGACTGTAAAGCAGTTTTAGAAAGTATTACACCTCAGTTGACTAGCCTGTCACTGTACAAAAGAGCATAAACCTGCCCTTGAGGGTCCGTTGCATCAGCCTGTGGAGGTGGAGTCTGGCCTGTAGACAAAAACCCTCCTCCTGAAGATAACAACTGCCTTTCTTCACACAAACTCTGCTGAATTTACCTCTCAAAGTGCAATCCTAGTGGTTCAGAATTGTTGCAATAGCTCAAACATCTAATATGTACCATTAAGGCCACAAATGTGTAACAACTTCCAGTAATTGTAGAGCCTTGAATCCAGTTGGTCTCTCTTCAAAGTTCATTAAGGTCTTACTAGGCAAATACTACCCAACCTTGGCCCTCCTCAAGGTCTTAAACATCAAGGTTACCAAAATACTGGTGTTCTGGAAAACTAACTCACCCTCATAAACAAATCGAACATTCTCCTCGTGTGCTGGGGTGAATCCTTCAGTAGTGTTGGTGGCTTTTGGAGAGGTGGATCTGTGATACCGCTTTCCGTTCAGCCGGTGAAATACAATCTTCGGTGCTGGAGAACTACGCAAACAAAGGGAAATCACATTGATTTAATATGGGTTTTCAATAATACTTGAATTTTTACATTTGGACCCCATTCATAATACATTATATTTAGTTTATCCTTTTTACATTCAATTAATTTCTCATTCATTTCATTGAAATATAAGAATATGTTACTATTTCAAAAAGCCAACCCAATGGTTTTCATTATGTGGAAAAGAGTGTATGGGTAGTGGACAAATAAGCAGTAAAAATGCTTATTTTGTAAAACCACTTTTGAAGAAAAAAAATGCATATTGTTATGTAGTGTGAAGTCTGATGTTTGAGAAAATATAAGGGGTCACTAACTTTGTCAATTTTTACTAAAATGAGTCCTATGGTGTGACATAGAAAGAATTAAGAATATAGGGGTGTTGCACCAAAGGACAACAGAAATGAACTCTTTTATAGTGGTTACAAAAAAAGTTAAATATTTGAACAATTCTGAGACTAAATCTTACCATGTGCACATGTCATGGGCTTCACATTAACATGACCTTGAATGGGGTCCATCAACTAATTAAACTTGTCAATGGAACTGCCCGATTTAAAATCAGGATATAATGTCAAACCGGATGACATGGTTTTCAGTGACAAAAAGTTCCTATGCTTTTAGAAATATATGGATTGTCATTTACAAAAATAGACACTTGTAAAATTATGCCTGAGGTATTTATTAACATTTGTACGTTTTTCTTTTTAAATGATAAAAGTTGTAATTTATTGAACCATGCTTGAGACAGTCACACCACAGGACAATTTTGAGATCTGGCTCAAAAATGTAAAGAATCTAAAGAAAGTTTTTATATAAACAGGTCCATGTAAGACAAAGAAATGTTTAACCATTTACTGCATTTTAAATGATGACAATACTAATTATATTCATTTTTATCTTGTGTGACAGTGAAAATGCCATGTCACGTCAACAACCCGTATACATTCTTCAACTTAATTCATACATGTCTGTAACGACTTGAGGGGGAGAAAACGAATAAGAATTTTAGGGGTGAACTGTTCCTTTAAGGCCAAATACTTCCTTACACAATGTCGTTTCTATAGTGACAGCTACATTATGAAACCCGGCTGCCAGTGGTTTATATCAACATATAACCCCTGACATAAATTGATTTATCATAAATTGAACAGACACAAACGCGAATGTGTGTCGTAAAACATGCCGTGACTCTCTTTAGCCTCAGAAAGCAGCAGCACGCGGAGCTGCACGACGTCCTTGTGGGAATATAAGGGGGGTGTGACAAGCATGTGTTCGCATTATAATAACTCCAAAAGGTTAGTTATTAAACCTTCTACAGAAATGAAGACGAATAGACTCGCGACAGAATCTTCAAACAAACACGCCGTCATTCCACGCGCACGCGCTACATTTGCAAGGTCACACGGCGCAAGAAAAAACAAGCGACTTTGGCAAAGGCATAAAAAAGGACGTCCTGATTTATAAATGAGGCCAACGTGTACTTTTAAGTGTGTTAAACTTATAAACAATGCATTTTAAAATCATTTTAAGTTTCCCCTCAGCGACTAAACTCACGTGAAGAGAGCATCGCGAGCTCAGGCATATAAATGTTACTACTCACTCCGATGCAAGCCAGTGGCTTGGCTTCTGTTTCAGGTCGTTCGCTTTGCTCTCAATCTGTTGCGTAGGGCCTGCAAGAAATAATATCTGTTAATACGACTCTAAAAGATTAAAGGGTCATTCGTGGGTTATTCTCACTATAATAGCGTTAAATTACCGATCAGTGACGGCGATTGCGTTTATATTATAGACTGTGCATGCCGTTCAAAACCGTACCTGTCCTCCGTTGTGTAACAAGTTTGCTGGGACCTCTGGTTATTGTGTACATCATGTGAGAGACGGTTTCTGAAGAACCCCTGCGGCACGATGGATCCACGCGAGGTCTACGGATCGGTCAGTGCGAATGTCACGATTATATGCACGCCAGAAAAAACGTCACGCGATCCCCCTTCAGGACGGAGCTCTCTTGACGCAGCCACCTTGGAAATAAGCAGCGTCGATCCTGCTCGCAAATCTGTCGTTCAGTCCCCTGCAGCCAACATATGCGACTGGACTTAAGTGCCGTGTATTTACTCACAGCAGACGTAAGGTCAATCAAGGTTAAGAGCGTTTATTACCCTACTTACGCGTCGGGTTAACTCGCGGAGTGCGATGTGTGCCTGCGGGGAAACTTTCTGAGTTCTGGACTGGTTCAGTCTGGAATCTACTGTAAAATTCGGACGTTCAGATCGCTAACCTTCCTCCGTGACGTCACGGCACGCCCCGCGACGTACAACCGGGGTCACCTTTCACCTACTCACCTTGGGGACACCATCAAACGGGCTCTGTGTGCAGCCTAAACACGGGTTTAATCATGCCGACAAACATACAACTGATAAACGCGTATAAAAAACGAACTTCAGGCTGCGCACGTGCGCTGCAATGACGTGCTACACACACCACGTGGTAACTGACTGTTCTTGTGTAAAATCTAAACATTAGATTCTTCATGCCTTCAAACATAGATTAAACGGTACATAATGACGCGCGTAATAATAAAGAGAGCGGTTTGCACAAACATGCGCAGCTGTGATGCGCTTCACGCACCATGATATTACTCGATACACATTAACAGTCCTGACCCTTGCTGTGTTTGGGTTAACTAAACCATAATCTCACTAATCTGCGATGCAGGTAATAAAGTTACACCTTTCACTCATTAAACACTTTTAATATAAGACATACAAACAAGATGCAATTGTTCTGTTGTACAACTGTCCTTGAAAAGCAACGTCTGGGACAAAATGCCTGTTTAATTACGAATTTATTCATTTTATTTTATTATAATCAGCAGAAAAAACAGAGAAACATGCCACGTTCCTGAATTAGTAGTTATATGTCCAACATTAGGTTAGCATTTTGTAGCTGCCAGAGAACTGACCTCAGATCAAGACCATTGTTATTGCTTATATAATACATTTATTTTAAATGCATCCTGCTTATTAGCCATTATTACCAGACCTCCAAACATGAAACAACCCAAATACCGAATATTCTGTAGCTCAGCTATTTTTTTTCAATGCTGTTTCCACACAAATAAAGTTGCCTTAAAAGAAAAGCAGGCTTACTAAACTAATCTTCTTCACTTTCCTCAAAAAAATGCCTCCTCCTATGAATAATGGCATTAACATGAGAATTGTATCAAATTAATGATGTAATAATAATAATATCTATACAGTAGTCATAATTTGGCTCACCTGAGTGGGTGTGTACAGTACATTCAAACACAGATATTTACATCTCCCATATTGTAAATTTCACACAATGAAAGCACTTTGTTACCCTGTAAATGTAAGTCTCTATAGCATGCTGCCTAAATCAAAGCAATTCAATACAGATGTTATATTTTGAGTAATATTAGTTAATATTAGAGATTAGTAGCTTGAATTATAAAAGGCCTAGTCTAATGATTGTACAAGTGGCATTTCAGTAGTGAGGTTCACAGTCTTCTACGAGACTGTCAGTGATGTAGGTGATCTTCAGTAGTTGCTGGTAGTACTGCTTCTCTACAGCCGTGTTCACCGTCCAGCTCACCACCTCCACACCTCGGGCTGCCCAGTATTGCACATAGTCCCTGATGAAAGAACACAGTCAGGGTTGCCAGCTTTTCACAACAAAACCCACCCAACTGCTACCCAAAACTAGCCCAATCGTGTTTCAGGGGGATCCCCCGGTAAAAATCGCGTTCCGGGGGATAAAATCTGTGTTAAAATTCGCATTCCCGGGGCTAAATATCACATTATTGGGGTCGCTTCAACCCGCAGACATAAAAAACTGCCCGCGGCAACTGTTAAAGTAGCCTAATTCCATGGGAAAACAGCAGACTTGGCAACACTGAACACAGTGAGCATCTCAAAGCGCAATACACACTCCCACACTGTAGATGGTGCTGACGTTTAGATACACTTTGAATGTTCCTACACAGATTCATTTTCAGATTTATTTTTTGGTTAAATGCCTGAAATAAGGGTTGTGGTGAACACAAGCTCAGGATATTTTCACATTTATTTTACAACATTAATATATCAGTAATACACCACTTTTTTACCTTTTATGTCGAACAGATAAAGTCATCTACTCACTAGTCGCTTTCACAGCCTCATTGTGTTTATAACTGCGCTCTTGCAAACTATTTTAACTCAAATTGTCCAACTTGTAGACAGCTCTGGACGTTCTCCCTGGTTTCCCCTACAAAAGGCCTACAAAATGATGTCATCCCTGCTGCACTCTATTTAACCCTCATGTGTTTGGGTCATTTTGACCCGGAGATAATTTTTTCCCCCCGAAAATGTTAAAGTTGGCATGAAAAAAGTGTTCTTTTTTTCCCTATTGTGACATATCCGAGTGAAACAGCTTCTGAAATGAGAAAAAAAAAAAAAAAAATAGTAGGGCGGGGCTTGATTTCGTCCTTTGGGAATTGATTGGATTGTTGGAAGTTGGGCGTTTGCTAACAAAATGGAGGCAGAAACGAGACAGCCCGCGATAGCCCCGCCCTCGCGCCATAGCACATGACAGGAAGAGAAGAGAAGTCGTTTCGAGGAGGGAGGGAAGGTTAACGTTTTTGATTACAGATTATGAGGGCACATGATAGCACAGATAAATCATTTATACTAAACAATACAATATTACATAAAAAATAAAAATGTTCAGTTTTGATTTCATGGCGACATTAATGTTATTGCATTGGATTAAAACATACTGACTTTGCTCATACAGGGTAGAAGTACTTCCCAAAAATTTTGGATAATTTTTGTACTTTTTTGGGATCTTTTTCCCACCTTGTTACACTTGAGGTTCCTGGTCAAAAATGACTGGCCTACAAAAAACAGCTTATAAATCTCTCTTTATGCTAATCTTTTTGTCAACTTGTTTTCTTTCAATTAGCATAGGTTTTGTATTTCTTTTTGGAACTGATTGATCGTAGACCTCATTGATCTGACCTTATGCACCTCAGTTTTTGAGTGGAAAAAAAAAAAAAGCATTATTTGTGGATAATTTTGTCAATATTCAACAAAATATTTGCACTGTTGATCACACTAGTGTGCTTTAATGTTTAACCAGGAAGTTTGTTTTGAAATGCTTTTGTTTTGTACAAAATGACACAAAGTCACCTTTGTGGTGTTCCGGGTCAAAAATGACCGGCCTACAAAAAAAATCTCTTATAAATTTCTTGTTATGCTATATTGTCACCAATTATTGGATTCAATCTTTTTGTCAACTTGTTTTAGATCAGGTTTTGTATTTATTTTTGAAACTGACTGATTGTAGGCCTCATTAGCTGAGTTTCCACTGTCGGGCCCAAAGCGGGCGTGCTAGTGCGTGCCAGGGCCAGTCGCGTTTCAACTGTCACTTCCAGGGCTTGATCGGGCCTCGTCGTGGCTTCCTCAGAGCCAACGGCCAGGGTTTTTTGGCCTGCCTAATACCTTGGTCCAAAGCGGGCCAGCTTGGGCTTGAGGAGAGGTTACGAACAAAGGCGGAGTTCATCTGAGTCTGGAGACGGCAGCGCCGCGGATGATTTCATATACCAGCTGACATCAGCATTAAAGACTTTAAAATCATTTGAGCTCAAAACTCACTTTCAGACAGCAGTGAGCGTTTGAAATAACTTCTGTTTGTGATCCGATGTGGATTCTGATCACCGTATAAGGCAGAAATATTTATAAGCGATGCAAAAGACTATGTGCGCTAAGCATTACCATACCATAGTAAACATGGTAAATACGACCGCTTGAAGAAACCAGACAAATCATATAGGGCAGGCTATCACAATCGTGTGTTTATTTCATCTGTCAGTACGTCTCGTCTCTTTATACTGGACTGTCTGATATCTATATTCAGCTCCGCATGTGTCATAAAATAAAGCAAGTATGTTTTTTTCGGGAGCTTCCTCTGTTTGTCTGACTGAAAATATAACTGTATTGGGACTGTCACTGGAGAGAGTGCTAAAGCTCCTCAGGTCGTATTTTTGGTGGAACATTTGTAGAAATGATCTTTCTTTCTAAAAGTGATGTAAACTGTGACTAATAAACAGAAACAGACGCGACTGAAGAAGTATGTGTGTCCTCTTTCCTTTGTGAAATAACGGTAAATACCACTTTATTTCTGCGTGACTAATGTGCAGTCTTGACACAAATTCATTCATTATGATCAATGTATCACTTATTATTGTAAAACTGTGGTAAATCATCGATGCTTGGGTTTTAAATCTAAGTAAACAAAAATGCCAACAAACGGCCGCTTTGATCATGTTCATTTTGCGATCTCGCTAGTGTCCAGTGATTTCGTTCTGATTAGTTTTCTGATAAAACTTCCATTTGTTGGTGAAATGATGGGTTTGTGTGACGTTGTTCTAGAGAGGCGTGTTACGGGAGGGTTTTAGTGAAGCGCTGCGGAGCTTTTGGCCCGTCGATGGAAACGCAGCGTGGTTTTGAGCTCTGCGCTACAGGACCGAGGCTATTAGCCCAGCCCAGCCCGGCCCGTTGAAAGCCCTGGCTCGCACTGGCCCGACAGTGGAAAAGCGGCTAATGTTCTGAGCTTTTATTGGTCAAAAATGGCCATCCACTGAAAATGAATAGGGGAGATTGAAAATAAGAGAAACATTTAGTGTTCAGGAGCATGTTCATGTTCACATATGTACATGTGTGTTTGCAAAAAGGCCTCGGACCTGTGCGTGTGTGGATACAGTCGCTCTACCGCACACACACGTTCATGTACACAAACTATTTTGAATATAACAGGCTTTCTTTTTCAGAGATAAACTTTATCCTCAGATCAATGAGGCCTATGATCAATCAGTTTCAAAATATAAATACAAAACCTGTCCTAATTGAAAGAAAACAAGTTGGCAAAAAGACTAAATCCAATATTTGGTGATAATATAGCATAACGAGACAAGAGATATACAAGCTATTTTTAAAGGGCCGGTCATTTTTGACCGGGAACATCAAAGGTGTTGTAGGGTTTTCAACACAGAATCTCACAGCACCAATAAGATAAAAATACCAAGAAAATAGATTTTCTTTTCAAAACACGGATGTATAATGAAAGTTAATAATCAAGCAGTCCATGTGTCTCCCTCACCATAAGTACAAGCAATAATATGATCCCTGACAGCACTAACAACCACTGAAGGTCCCAGCAGTAGCATTTAAGAGAAGAATAAAAGGGTTGTGTAGCAGTGGTCAATGATAATGGTCAGTGCTTTAGTCTGTATTGAACCAGACAGCGGTCAGTGGTTACATACAGTGGTTGCGTTACTGTGACTGATGTGCGCAATTTATTTTAGGATTTGTGGTAGGTGTGTTAAAGATCTTCCGGTAATGTAATGCACATAATGATATGGCTTCACAATAATTATGTAAAAATGGCAATGAAATGACCAGTTTTGTGATAATGACTCACGGCGAGATGAAGTTCTTCTGCACCAGGAAGGCAGAGACTCCGCACAGGTTCCACAGCAGGTGATGATGGGCCCAGTCGAGGAGCACGTCCAACACCTGCATCCAATGTTGTTTCCACGCGGATGAGAACCGTGGCGTCCCATCGCCCAAACGACTCAGACTCCACGGCCGATGCGTCAATGCGGTCACCACATTAGGATCCGCCTGCCGCATCTGGAAAAGAGGTGATCTCAGTCTAAAAATGTTCCAAGAGGAAATTCAAGTGCAAATAAACTGAATTATGTTACCCTATAGATGACTTTGGGCTCAAATGAGCAGACGATACTTGTGTTGTAGAGCACTGGATACTTCTGAAATAATTCTTTCAGTGCTGCAGCTGCCTATGGACAATAGATAACACACATGAAAACATGCAGGAATCATTAAATCAAAATAGCTGCAAGCAGCGATTATCGGGGCCAAGCACAAAGACGACGATAAGATATGCCAACATGGCTGGGAGTGTCAGAGCAACTGCAAGAATGAGTAATTAAAGGTGGGGTAAGTGTTATTTCAAAAATGCTTTAGTAAAAGTGTCTCGGGCGAGTACCAAAACAAACTTGTAGCCAAACAGCAGTAAGGGGCGTGTCTACTAATGATGGGGAAAAGAGATGGCTCAGTGCACGTCATTATTCAAAAGACACGACACACAGAACGGACATTAGCCGAGCGACGAGAGATGGCAGATAAAAAACAAAAGTGGAAAAGGTCTGTGGAACAAAAGAAGGCTTACGATCAGGCAAGAAGTAGGACCCATGTAAATATCGGATCAGCTTTCCAGCGCTGGAGAGAACTCAAGGAGCGGCAAAGGCTGTAATCGGACGCCGAGGTTGCTTTATTTCTTTTCAATAGGTTTCACGGAACTAATATATGCTGGCTTTTGCATGAATATGCACGTGGGTCATATTCGCTTGTTTGTCCATTTGCAGTCGTATTGTCGTTCACGTCAGCGATGATAAAGACCCATTCATTTCCACACCCGATAACCCTGGAGCGTCTAAACCTCCTCCACTGTCTGTTTCAAGCGTCAGCTCCCAAAGTGTGTCCGAACAGTAAGATAATATACTCCTAATATATGTTTGTTTCCTTTGGTTCCTCTTTTCGTGATCGATACAACCCTCTAATCTTGTCATAATTGTAATATGTTCATGCTCATGCTATCGAGTTGTTCATGAGAACTGCGTTTGTGTTTTTGGGATGGAAGGGATGACTTTTTCATTGAACATTCGACCTGGATTGCCATAGTAACACGCATTGCTTTCACTTATTGATGACATCATACCCTCGGCCCGTCGGCCGGCTGGCACACCAGATTCTGCCATAGTCGTTGCCTGCGTTGCGTACGTATGTGTCGGGCGGAGTTATCAAAATAGGGGCGAGACCCTTTTGGGGTAGGGGCGTGTTTGTTTTGGTGATTTGAAAGATCAACATCGGTTACCAGAAAGCACTTAGCCCACCTTTAAAGACATTTTAAGATGATTTTAGGCAAAATGGCTGAAAAATCATATATACAGTCACTAATAATACAATTTAATGGTTTATCACTTTCAACCAATAGGTGGCGCAGTTACAAAATCGATGTGGTGTGGTCAGAGTGAGGTGACAATGACACATGCAAAGTTTGGTGTCATTATGCAAAAGCATTGCAGAGATACAGCCTCAAGAGTCATTTTGGCATCATGCCTCAACTTTGTTGCTGAGGTATACGAATTTTACGAAGGTATACTTTTTGTTGGCACAGTCTGAAGATGATACGATTCGATTTTGGAGAAAATCAGACAAATGGTCTAGGAGGAGTTCGAAAAAGTAGGTTTTGAAATAAAATCAAAATGGCGGACAGGAAGTTCGCCCAAATATGGCAAAATTGGTATCTATATTTTCGGCATGACCCAAGGATTATATTAAGACAAGTTGATTACAATAGGCAAATTTAATCAAAAGTTATTATCATTTTTGAAAATTTTGTTATAACTTTTGACCACAAGGTGGTGCTGCCCCAAAAACTTTTTTGAGTCCCTTCAAGGCATGGTGCCGAAGACACATACTGTGTTTCGTAATGATACACCAATGCGTTCGTAAAATATCGCATTTTTTGACAAAATGGCCGATGACCAAAATGGCCGATATGGAAATATTCGTTATCGTTCGACTCGGCGTGCTGCACCGAATCTAAAGAGACCAGTTTTGTGATTTTCGGCCAAAGCGTTCAGAAGATATGAGCAAAAATTTCCATTTTTTATATCTCCTGACCACTAGGTGGCACTGTGCCAAAACGATGCAGGTAGCCTCAGGTCATGGTTGTCATAACACATACCAAGTTTGGTCAGAATACGAAGCTTTGCGGAGATATAGCTTCACGTTCATTTTGGCGGGCACTTTTTCGAATTCATTATTCGAGAACGGTTTGACCAATCAACTTGAATTCCATAACATTTTGTCGGCATGGTCTGAAGATGATCTGCTTCAATTTTCGTGAAAATCTGAGCAATCGCTTAGGAGGAGTTCGAAAAAGTATGTTTTTCAGAAAATTCAAAATGGCAGGAAAACTTTCATGATGGAAAATGATGACATAACATTCAAATTGTCTTGAGCCAAGGAATCCAAGGGGAAAATTTAGTTTCTAGCCCTTATGGTTCAAAAGTTATTAGCACAAACGTAGGTCAAATTTTGGACAGTTGGTGGCGCTAGAGGGATTGAGTTAGAGACTCCAAATTTACTGTGGTGACAGCTCAGACTGTCCTCTATCTGTGTGCCAAATTTCACAACTTTCCTGCAAGCGGTTCTATGGGCTGCCATAGACTTTCAGAACGGAAGAAGAAATGGAAAAAGAAGAATAATAAGAACGCCAACGATTACAATAGGTGCCTTCGCACCTTCGGTGCTTGACCCCTAATAAGCGATTGCTAAGTAAGAGCTCTGGGGGTCAAGACAAAAATGGTCACACCAATAATGGACTCACGCAGAGCAATGTAAGTTGCGACAGTACCTCATCTGGATGACCTTTGACATCAAAGTAGATGGTCAACTGCCGCTTGATGCATTCCTCTACAGCCTCCTGCAGCGTTGGAACTTTCTCACCTCGGAAACGGTCACTGCTCGGCAACCAACAAAAACATACCACCTGCTGTCTTCAACTTGCTTATTCATACTCTATGTTTGAAAGAAGTCTGTCGTTCTTCCCATCTAACCTGAATCTGTGTTTGGCCGCTGCATCTAGTTTGCGCAGTTCAGAGAAGAGCAGCTTGCTCAGTGGTCCCGATCCGTTTGTGGTTCGGTCCACGGTGTCATCGTGCATCAGTATGGGAACCCCATCCGCCGTGAACTCCAGGTCCAGCTCTACACCCGTGGCTCCATTCTCACTTGCCTTTCAGTTAGAAATTAGAGTCATTGAAAGAGGAAGAAACCAGTGCTTAGATCTGTAGATTAAGGGAAAACCACAGTTAACACAATACTTTTACAATGTGTAATACAAGAAATGTGCTTCTGAGGTTGAGCATGTGATATTGATCACATGTGCATAGTATGTATTAAAATGACATGAAAGCAGAGATTTATATAAGTCAAAGTGCATTAAAAGAATATACAATAAATACTAACAATTGATTAACCCCGCCCCCTTATCCATTCATTGGCAGATTGCTCTGCTCCTCTATTGTAACTGTTAATAATTAGTGTTTATCTAAATCTATATTATTCGCATCTGTTCATCACAAGTCGGACATGTTTGAAAGAGATGATTTTCAGTTTTCTGTCAATGAACCGCTTAAAGGGATAGTTCACCCAAAAATGAAAATTACCCCATGATTCTCACCCTCAAACCATTCTAGGTGTATATGACTTTCTTCTTTCAGACAAATGGAATCGGAGATATATTAAATAATGTCCTGGCTCTTCCAAGCTTTATAATGGCAGTGAATGGGGGACGAGATTTTGATGCCCAAAAAAGTGCATCCATCCATCATAAAAGTAATCCATACGACTCCAGGGGGTTAATAAAGGCCTTCTGAAGCAAAGCAATGCATTTGTGTGAGAAAAATATCCATATTTAAAACTTTATAAACTAAAATAACTAGCTTCCGGCAGACAGCCTACGCAAGTCGACTTGCGCCAAAAGAGTAACCCGTGACATAGGATGTAGGAGTAGCGTAAGCTTTGACGCCTCTCGCAGTTCAAGCAAATAGGGCTGGGCAACAAACTCAAGCCCCTCTTCTCTTATATCGAAATCCTCCGACATTTCTCTTTACAAATTCTCGTTTTAGACTTCGAATTCGTGACCGGTGTTTTGCTCTATCCTCTGTGCTTCCGCGTTTGTCAATACGCATGCGTCAGGTCAGGGATCACTCTTTCGCCGTAAATCGATGTGTACGGCCGTCTGTCGGAAGCTAGTTACTTTATAAAGTTTTAAATATGGATATTTTTTTCACACAAACACATTGCTTCGCTTCAGAAGGCCTTTATTAACCTCCCGGAGTCGTGTGGATATATTTTATGATGGATGGATGCACTTTTTTGGGCTTCAAAATCTCGTCCCCCATTCACTCCCATTATAAAGCTTGGAAAAATCAGGACATTTTTTAATATAACTCCGATTGTATTCATCTGAAAGAAGAATGTCATATTCACCTAGGATGACTTGAGGGTGAGATCATGGGGTAATTTTCATTTTTGCGTGAACTATCCCTTTAAATTGATTCGTTAAAAACCATTTACTTGAATCGATTCTTTAAAAGATCAGACTCAAAAAAATATTCGTTCTGGTTATCATTGATGTGACGTGTTTTCTTACCTACCTGTAAAATATAATTATGTATGGCCTTTACAATAAGCATACAGTGGCTTTAAATGAATACTGCCACGCGGGGGGAAACAATCTATAAGCATTAAACAGAAACCTATCAGCATGATGTGCTCACCGTCCGTATGGAAGCTATGGTGTTCTCGGGAGCGTCGTGTCCACCGCCGCGGTGCGCCACTGCTGAAACGCCGCTCGGAGACGCTCTAGACCCGGGCCGCAGCACCTGTCTGGCCCGGCTGGAGGGCACCTGCGGAAACCGAAACATCACCAGAAAGAGGTAGAGAGAGGCCGTAAGCACCGTGGGCCAGACGGCGCTTCTGGTTCCCAGCAGAACCACGACGAAGACAGCAGAGAATAGTGTGAGCCCATCTCCTAACTGAAGCATGATGAGGAAACGAACCTAAAAAACCAAGCGCTATCTTTGCAACTAAATCAATCGGTCATCAATGAACGTAGGACTCTTGCTCGATCGATAAGCGTCGTTGCTTTCAGATGAAATCCGCATTGCGAGTGCCATCAAAATGTTGACACAGGAGTGTTTAGTTTTGAATCATTCTTGCATTAATCAACCGTCATGAAAATGTATTTGCTGACATCACGAATACATTGCGACAATTCTCGCGTGACCCGAATGACCTCCTGACATCATCACAATAAAGAGCATCAGCTGATATTAAAGACATCCCAAATAAATGCATTTACACTGCGTGTCGATAACATGTTTTACGTACAAAGAGCGCAAGATATCTAATATAATAATATCTGTGCGATGCTGTGGTAGACACGTCCTGAAATAGAAAATGATAACTTGACTAAGACATAAAAGTCCCTTTCAGTAAATGATTTTTGGTTGATGAGTATTTGTAAATTTTGCAAAAAAATATATAAATAAATAAAGTGACAACATCAAGACAACAGTTTGTTATTATTTTTATTATATATATTTTTATTATTATTATTTTTATATTTGACAAGTTTATATACAATTATTTTAAAACTTAAGGACTTTTATTTTGAAGTGCATAGGTTCACAGCAGAACTGGATAAACTGAATTTATGTGGAGATGGTGAGTGCGTTCACAACTGCACAAATTGTTTATGGTATACATTTTGTTATATTATTTTCACCATTTGTTTGGTGTATTTGTCATTATTGCCTAGAATACGGTAGCAGATGTCCTCCATCTGAGTTCACATAAGGACTGCCCTTGACATACTTTTATTAACAGTAGCCTATCTTGACTAAAACATAGACGTCTCTACGTAAAGGTTTTTGGTTGATATGAGAAAAAACGCTTTATTTTGTATTCTACAATTTTACATTTGACAAGTTAATATAAAATTATTGTATAACAATTAAAAACGCGACGACTTTTATTTTGAAGTGGAATTGGGTGCTATTATGTACAGCTTCACAGGAACACCGCGCGATGCACTAAACTTGTGTAGAGATGGTAAGTGCGTTCAAAACAGCACAACATTGTTACTTTTAATCACTGTTCTCTATATAGATCAGTGCTTTTAATACATTTATTGAATTATTGTGGCCGTTATTGGTGTATTTCCTTTGTCATTGTCGTATATTAGCATTAGGAATGTCTTTGACAAACTGTCTTTAATTTTATCAACAAAATAAACGTGGTAAAAATATTTTTTAAGCAAGTAAGCTATATTACCAAAGTCAACAAGTTAATTTTATCCGTTGTACTAATTATAACTGTTGTTGCCATGGTTACTCTCCTCAGATGATGTCAACAGGCTTAATCCGCATTTCCCGCCTAATTCCTCGCCTTCCTCTATATGGGTGTCTGTGTCATCATGCAGGACTCCTTTCACAGGCTCACATGCACTACAGTGGTGACCGGGCACGTCCACGGATGCCCATTGCATTCTCACACACCCTGCAGATTCAACCCGTGTCATTCTGCTCTGACCTTGCCTCAAGAAAATACGATCTAATTTACGCTTTCCCGGCTATCAAAGGCCTGCGAGCTCTTTCAAGACTCAAACTGATGCAGACGGGCATCACTGTCGTCTTGCTGCCCGCGGTGTATTACCTCTACCTGCAGGGACAGGCCTCAGCGATGCTGATGAGTTACTCCACAGGCATAGTTGTGTTTGCTGGTGTCATGCTGTACTCTATAAGCCACTATGTCAGAAGAGTGGTTGGCATGATGTACCTGGATTCAACGCAGACCGTCTTAAAGGTGTCGCACCTGACCTTCTGGGGTCACCGGCGGGACATATACGTGCCCGTGTCTGATGTCATGACACTGGGAGATTCAGGGGACTCCAAAGGAGAGCCGATCCTTCGTTTAAAACGCTACAGCAGTTCTGATACTATGTACTTTTCTACCAGACTGGGGCAAGTGGTGGACAAAAATGCCTTTGAGAAGGTTTTTGGGAGTTTGTCATGATGAATTTACTTTTTTCTATTTAATGTCATGTCATACACCACTGGATATTGTTTTATCATTGAAAACTGATCAATAAAGATGTGTTAAAATATATATTAATTTTTATTTCACATAATTAAAGACAAACACTATGTAAACCCTAACGCTCCAAATAATGAATTGGTTTGAGTAGAGCCAACTAAAATTAAACAAATTAGTTAAATCAAATGAACTTTTATGAGTATTTACAACTTCCCTTTTCTTTTGAGTTCATAAAACGGACACTTTTTAAGTAATCTGAATGGTTTCATTGTTTTGAGTTTTATGAACTTGTTTCTTTTAATTAAGACTAACTTAAATTTATCCGAAACTGGGCTGGGATTTCTTTTTCCCAGCATGCTTTGCCATGACACCCAAAAGGGACAGTAAATAGCCAAATTAAGTGTTATATTATGTTTTTTTTTTTTTGTGCAAGATTAATGTTAAGTGGGAGATTTAGTAGTGTTTAATGTTTGTTATGCTAGTTTAGAAGAGTTTCAGTTATGTTAGTTTTTTGTAGGGTTACCATCATGGTGAAGAGTGGAGCATGAGCTTAGTTTGAGAACAGGTGGATGTTAAATGTATTATATTGCTGTCCTCATTCAGCAAGTGCTATGCTATGCTAATGCTACCAAAGCATTGTGTAACCAATTAGCAAGGTGGCATTTATTGAAATAGCTAGTCAAGTGTCAAGTCTCCTCCAGCACATCCCAAAGACTTTCAATGAATTTAAGGTCTGGACTCAGAGGTGCCAATTCATGTGTCTAAGCATATTGAAGTTGATTAAAAAAATAATTTGAGACATTTTACAGCATTTTGAACCACCATATATCACAATTTGTCCTATGTCCCCAGGCCTGTGTATCCCAATTTCATGATAAATACAACAGTTACTATAGGTGATTTTTTATTCATACAACAAAATATTCTGGGGGCCATGAACATTTTGTGAAAATTATCAAAAATGCTAGTGGTGGCTGGTAACTTTAAAAAAAAAAAAAATGGTGGGAAAAGAGTTAAAGGGATACAGTTGTGGTCAGAATTATTGGCACCCCTGGTAAATATGAACAAAGAAGCCTGTAAAAAATAAATCTGCATTATTAATCCTTTTGATCTTTTATTCCAAAAATTCACAAAAATCTAACCTTTCATTGAAGTAAAAGAATTGAAAATGTGGGGAAAATCTCTTTATAAAATAAATGGACATTGGCACCCTTTTATTCAATACTTTTTCAACCTCCTTTTGCCACGATAACAGCTCTGAGTCTTCTTCTATAACGCCTGATGAGTTTGGAGAACACCTGACAAGAGATCAGAGACCATTGCTTCATACAGAATCTCTCCAGATCCTTCAGATTCCCAGATCCATGTTGGTGCTTCTTCTCTTCAGTTCGCCCCACTCATTTTCTAAAGGGTTCAGGTCAGGGGACTGGGACGGCCATAGCAGAAGCTTCATTTTGTGTTCAGTGACACATTTGTGTGTTGAATTTGATGTTTGTTTTGGATCATTGTCCTGATGGAAGATCCAACCACGGCCCATTATAAGATTTCTAGCAGAAGCCGTCAGGTTTTGATTTTTTTATCTGTTGGTATTTACTAGAATCCATGATACCATGAATCTGAACAAGATGTTCAGGACCTCCAGCAAAAAAATAGGCCCACAACATTAAAGAGCCAACAGTATTTTTAACCGTGGACATGGGGTACTTTTTATCCGTTTGCACCAAAGCCATCTGGTGGATTTGCTGGCAAAAAGCTCTTTTTTAGTTTCATCTGACCACAGAACCAGGTCCCGTTTGAAGTTCCAGTCGTGTCTGACAACTGAATATGCTGGAGTTTGTTTTTGGGTGAGTGATTTTCTCAAAACCCTCCCAAACAACATGTGATGATGTAGGGGTTGTTTGATAATTTTTTTAGGCTTTCTGACCCCAAAACTCCACTAATCTCTGCAATTCTCCATCTGTGATCCTTGGAGAGTCTTTGTCCACTCAAACTCTCCTCCTCACCATGCATTAGGACGATATAGACACACGTCCTCTTCCAGGCAGATTCGTAACATCTTTAGTTGATTGGAACTTCTTAATTATTGCCCTGATGGTGGAAATTGGGATTGTCAATGCTTTATAGCTATTTTCTTACAACCACTTTCTATTTTGTGAAGCTCAACAATCTTTTGCTGCACATCAGAACTATATTCTTTGGTTTTACTCATTCTGATGGACGATTAAAGGAATTTGGCCTTTGTGTTTCCTCATATTTATACTCCTGTCATAGCTGGACAATTTCATGCTCCTAGTCACCCTGGTGTGCTAAAAACCAAATCTTTAAGATACTGCTAAATACTTTGTTAAAAAATTTTTTTTTATATATATATATATACACATATATTGTTGAATATACTTAAATATATGTTGCATATACTTAACAATAAAGTATACTGTTGAATGAACTGTTCCTATGGTTCATAGTTTCTATGACCCATACAGATGTGTACAGTGTTAGAGAGCCAGAGACACATACAGCACAACACGACAGATGGATGAAATTGCATTTAATTGCACTTTCTATTTGTATTTCAGTTCTCCTCATTTCTGTGTTGATGTAGTTACTGTGTTTTGCACTGTAGGGAACTATAACGCTCATGTTTTTTTCCTGAGGAGATAGGGAAGTGTTATAACACCATCCAGCCACAAATAACAATAATACATAATCATCACTATCCTCATAAGGTGACAGAAGAAGTTGTAAGTATCTATGTACAATCTATTGTTGAGATGGTGAGACAATAAATTAAAGTACAAAAATGTTCATGTAGGTTTTACAAGCTGCATTTTTTGTACTTGACATTCATTTACATGGTTTAGGAATAAGAATACTAAACTACTTTAATTTGTAGCAGATAAATATAGGAATATTATATTGAGGTTTGAGAAACAAAGTAAAGACAAACACTCCCTACTCTCCTTTTTGGGAAAACATGGACCTAGAAATCTGGCCAGACATCGTTCTTATGAATCATTCACTGCACAATGTACCTGGATATATTTTCAACGAACATGTGTATTACAATGTGCAACAGCAAAGATACAGTTTTCACATTAAAAAGTTTCATTTTAAGCAACTCCAATGTCTTTACTTCTTGCATGCCCTTAAAAGTATACACTTTTAAAGTGAAACAGGATAAAGAACATAATTTCCCCTCTCTCAGTATGACTAAAACTTGCATTGTATTTAATACAAATATGTTGTATAGATTGAGGGTCTAAACATTTATATGATCGGCATTAACATTTTCACAACACGACCCAGTGAGTGAAAGATTTTCACTTTGAAGCTCAGCCATTTCCTATTTTCATTTCTGATTGGTTGACTCGGGTGATCACATGAGGTACCAGGCAGCCAATCCGGCGACAGCAGCAACCCATGTGGCCAGAATCACCTGTACTGTGGATTGTCGAAGCAGCATCTTAGCAAACTGACACGCGTAGGCCGTGCTTCCACCAACCGCTAGACAGACAAGAAGGGAAGCAGTACAGTAAAAATAACAAAACATTTTTAACCTTCATCCTTCCCTCGGGTTATTATGACCCGAAACTCATTTAAAAAAAAAAAAAAATCATCAGAGTGGTCCAAGACCTCAGGACTTTTGTCGCACTTGAACCATTAATGCACACAAAAAATGGACTGGATTCGATGAGTTTATGTGGTTGTAATAAAAAAAAAGTCACAAATCCTTCCTTCGTGGGTCAATTTGACCCCCTTAGGAATGAATAGAATGAGAGGAATGCTTCAGTATACATATTTTAAATGTCTGAAAATATTTTAAAAACGAAAAAATGTTCAAAATTAAAACCAAAAATGCTAAAACTTTACCAAAAAGTAATTTTATAATGTCTATATGTGTATCTGAATGCATTCTGAAGAGATAAACTCAAGAACTGACTTTAGGACTCAGAGGAACAGCTCATTTGCTCCATATAGAGCTATAAGGCCATCTAGTGGCCTTATTTTTATTATTATTTTTTTTAATATTATCGACAGAGACACCCAAATTGACCCAATGTGAGATATTTTGAGCTGGTAATTGCATGTATTGGGAGAGTTATTTTGAATTTAAGTTAAAAGAATGTGAAGAATATGCCTAAATTATATTATTTATTGATCAAATCTAGTAATTTAAATAAAATAAAATAAAAAAATCTCCAAAAAATGCATTAAAAAAATAGAACAAATATTATAAAAATTAAATGATATAAGCTTTCTGGACAGACAAAAAAAAAAAGTATACTTTTAGGGCTTCGGGTCATTTTGACCCGCAAGGGAAGGATTTGCAGCAGGATGTGAGGGAGGGATGATAAACTAATTGTTTTTTGTCGCTAACATATTCCTTACCCATTTTGGCTGCATAGTAGGGACATTTACTGATGTCTCCACCCATATCCCCATGTGCAGGGAAGCCAATGTCCTGAACTTCCTCCTTTATGTCTTTCCCAATCTCCTGCAACTCTGTGAATACCTGATGGAGAAGCAAAGAGCATGGAGTGAGGTACAAAAATGACTATTATATTCATGTATTTATTTACATAAATGCACATCACATAACCTAAAAGACTCGGACCAATAAAATAATAATAATCCTCTTACGTCTAAATTATATTTAAAAGCCAGGTTGGCTTCGTCTAGCAGCTTCTCTTTGGTCTCAGCGTCCACTTCCAGCTCGTTCATCCGACTGCGGTACAGCCTCTTGAAGGCCGTGGGGTTGTGGATGCCCTCAAAACGGTAGAAGTTCAATCCCTCACCGGTAGGGGGCAGTTTCAGGGCCCGCTGAGCCACTTTCTTTAGAATCTGCCCTCCTGATAGGTCACCCATGTAGCGGGTCCAAGCGTGCGCGACCAAAAGAACCGGGTCGTTGCGACCCACCTCGTGAATGCGGTCAACGTAGGGACTCGTGGCCGTCGAGCAGGAGATCTTGCTCTCCCAATCTTCGCCATAGAGATACTCCAGGTCTGTGGCCAAGGCGTCTCGCCGATGAAGCTCAGAGGGGAAATATAGTGGGGCAAACATGGGATGGTCCTTATTCTTCTCGATCTCTTCCTCAATGGCAGAATAAACGTAGTACAGGGCAGTTGTGCCAAGCTGGGGTTGAGAAGATGACAAAATAGCACAAGCATGAAGGTCAGAACACGATAGGCGTTTTTTATCAAACCCATGGACAATAGACTCACCTTAAAAAGTTCTCGTTTGATTCGGCCCCTCAGGAAGTCCCTGACAAATGGCGAGTTCTCGGCTTTGTCGTGAGAATCCTTGGTTCCAGCCGCCAACACTTCTGACAGGTCATCAGGGCTGAAAAACAGATTTATGAAGATAATCATCTTTTATGCTCTATACTGCCACTTATTGGCTTGGATGTAGAATCATACAATCGCCAGTTTGAGTTTTGAATGGCATTGTAGAAATACACTACTTATGATTAACTTGTTCCGCAACCGAAAACATACGATAAAATGAGGGTAAATATTGAGATAAATTGTGTAGTTTTGGTAGGTCATGTGATACCAAAATTGTTACCGCCTCAAGGGGTTTTCTATGAAAGCTAGTTTCCACCACGAAATAAAACATTTTAAAAGATAATTGCGGCTTTTTATCTCACAATTCTGACTTTTTTCTCGCAATTGCGAGTTATGAAGTCAGAATTGCGAGATATAAACACCCAATTCTGACTTTTTTCTTTTTTGTTTACAACTTTTCTTACAGTGTATATACTGCCTAGTATTTAAAAAATACAGTGATATTTGATATAGAACGTATTATGAAAACTATGGAAGCTTGTTTCCACCATGGAATAAAACAATTTAAAAGATAATTGCGACCGTGTATCTCACCATTCTGACTTTTTGTCTCGCAATTGCAAGTTTATATCTTGTAATTCTGACTTCTTTTCTCAGAATTGTGAGATTTATATCTCATATTTCTGACTTTATAACACGTAATTCTGAGAAAAAAGTCAGAATTGCGAGATGTAAACTTGCAACTGTGAGAAAAAAATTATCTTTTAAATTGTTTTATTCCGTGATGGAAACAACGGAATGTTTCAATGTTTTCATAATGCGTTCTATATCAAATATCACTGTATTTTTTAAAATAGTAAGCAGTACATACACTGTAAGAAAAGTTGTTGCCTGAAATTAGTTCAATCAACTTGAATTTTTAACTCATTTCAACTTAAATTACATTAAAATGATTAAAAAAACGAGTTGAATCTTGTATAACTTATAAAAAAAAAGTTAAAAATTGCTTAACTTATTTTGATGAGTTAAACATATGTTGCCATACATTTTCTACAGTGTAGTATACTTTAGTATAATACAAACATGTTTGATATTTAAATGTACAAACATGATATTTTGAGCCAATTTTAGAGGACAAAATGTTTTTTTTTTTTCATTTGTTGCATGACTCCAAGCAATATAAAGCATTTTTCTGCATGATTTTGTTGTGTTCTGAACAAGCCTGTCAATTTTGGACAAAGCCAATATGAAAGCTTTCATGACATTTTCATAATTTTGGTCAAAAGTAGGCCTACTATTTATTTCTTTAGGTGTAAAACTTTTTTTTAACATGGAGAAATGTAATGCACCATCAAAACAAGTAAATTTAAGGTCAATTTGATCTGCTTTCTAGATACATTTCTTAATAACACTGTAAGGGAATACAGTACCTGAGAATATCATCATCGCTTTCAGTGGGGATGTTCTCTGCAGAGTCTGCAGCCATCATGAACTTGTGCCTATTTCTGTCTGGTTCTCCTCTGCTTGTTAAACAAAGACAAGTGTTAACATATTTAGATACTGTTCTGTCAATAGGGATAAACCATATAATCATCACTGTCTAGTGTT
Organism: Coreius guichenoti; assembly: GCA_039654105.1. NCBI lineage: Eukaryota > Metazoa > Chordata > Actinopteri > Cypriniformes > Gobionidae > Coreius > Coreius guichenoti. Next base: position 20,584,606 of record CM077192.1, read on the forward strand.
AGTCTTCCTTGCGCAACTCATATCCAATGTGACATTAGTCAAACACTCTCGTGACATTGACTTGTGTAAGACAGTCGGCAAGTAAGTTTATCCATCTAAATGACTGTTATTACATTATTTTGGATGCAGACAGTTAAAATCGGATTACGCTTTGTTCATAAATGTAAAACAGGACGGCTGTTATTTTACCTGTATGCAGTATTTACGGTCTGCTGCAGTTCACATCATATCGAGTGCGTGTTTACAAAACTAATCCCGCCTCAAACAGGAAGTAGAATGGCGCCCGAATTCGCTCACTCGTTTTCGTTCACTTCTTACCTATATAGTGGACAAATGTCATTCGCTGTATAGGAATGAGTGCATGAGTGAACGAGTGAGCAATATGACACAATGCTTCGTTTATATAAATCAATTCATAAAGAGTTATTGGCATGACACAAATACAAAGGATTAAAACAACATAGAAAATGATTTAGAACATCTGAACATTTAGTAAATGTAGAGAAAATAATAATAATAAAACTATATATAAAAAAAGACAATATTATATACACACATTGGCTAGATAAAGCAAAAAATAATAATAATAATAGCAAAAATTATAATAATAAAATACAATAAATAAAAACAATAATAAATAAATAAAAAAGATTATAAATCTATAATAATTATTCAATCTATTTGTTGCTTTTAAATCAATTATTTGTCTTTTTTTATTGAACGCTTTTGACAAAAGGGTCTGAAAATTACTAACTGTGAGTTGTGAGATTTTTTTTGTCTGTATAAAAAATCTCCCTGTCAATATGAGCCTGAACTGACAAAAAAAAGGAAAAAATTAAGTGAGGAAAAATTGTATAGCTTAAATGCAATGTATGTCATTTTGGATAAAAACATCTGCTAAATGATAAATTAAATAAATTATAATATTGTTGTCTATATAAGGAATCTGACAATGTCAACAATATAATATAATATAATATAAAATGACACAATATTTAATTTATAAATCTCTTATTCAATCTATTTGTTGCTTTGAAATCAATTATTTGTCTTTTTGTTTATTGAATGCTTTTGACAAAAGGGTGTGAAAATTACTAACTGTGAGTTGTGAGATTTTTTTTGTCTATATAAAAAATCTCACTGTCAATCGGCTACAATATGAGCCTGAACTGACAAAAAAAAAAGGGGGGGTGGTTGGAAATTAAGTGAGGTATATCTTGAATGTAATGTATTATCATTTTGGATTAAAAACATCTGCTAAATGATAAATTAAATACATTATAATATAATATAATATAATATAATATAATATAATATAATATAATATAATATAATATAATATAGTTTCATCTTGACCTATGATAATCTTAACTGGTTTAAATCCAGGCGCGATTTCTACTTTCACCAATAGATGTCAGTAGAAACTAGATAATCTCTCAAATCACGAGGTGGACGAAACGGTAAGAACGGATGAAAAAATATCACCTGTAGCGCTCCGTAGACTTACAGTGTATTTAAAAGAGGCCACACACATATTTAGGCATTAAAACGCTACTGAGACTTGGTAGTGGGGTTATTTTTGATTCAGGCATATTCTGGTAAAGTTGTCAGGCCAACCAACGTCGTGACGGTGAGTTTTCTCCTAGCCTAGCAAGTAACTTAGCACTGACATGTTCAGAAAAAGCAAAAATCTGTTTCTCTTCCTGTTGTCTGTAAGGCAGAAATACCACTTTTGACAACACAACAAAGCAATATTTACTGTTAAAAGAAAACATCTCAGAACTCACAAAGGCCCATGGCATATGATATTGATGTTCTTGCATTTTTAACAATAAGAAGGATTTTAGTCATGCTTAAAATTATTCGATAGGATGTTAAAGTCATCCACTTAATAAAGGCCTTCTGAAGCGAAGTGATGTGTTTGTGTAAGAAAAATATCCACACATTATAAAGTAAAATATCTAGCTTCCGCCAGACCGCCCTCCATATTCAATTTACGGAAAAAGCACAACTGGCCCGACGATGACGTAGCGTATAGTTGAATATGGAAGGCGGTCCGCCGGAAGCTAGATATTTTACTTTATAACGTTTTAAATATAGATATTTTTATATCCGTATGGATTACTTTTATAATGGATGGATACACTTTTTTGGGCTTCAAATTTTGGGCTGCCATTATAAAGCTTGGAAGAGCCAGGACATTTTTTTTAATATAACTATGTATTCGTCTGAAAGAAGAATGTCATATACACCTAGGGGGACTTGAGGGTGAGTAAATTATGGGATAATTTTCATTTTTGGGTGAACTATCCCTTTTAAAAGCACATGTGTCAGACACATTTATCATCTTTTATCAGCATATAGGCTTACTACAGAATCAGGAAGTCATGTTTTCCTGAAGGGTATAGCGATCTGAATTACTTCCCCCTATTTATGGAGAATGTCAATGTGTTCTTGGGAATATGGGAGCAGCCTGCCATGTGTTTGATTGGGCATGTGTGACCCTCACATAAGGATACAATACTATTATAATGCACCTTAGATCGGATCAGCAGACAAGCCGCTCCACTTAAACAAAGGAACAAAGACGTTTTCCCTCTCCAAAACGTCCGAGTATTGAAAAGACCTTTGGCACTTTCGTAGCTCTTTTATGTCTTCAAGTGCTCTCCCAATTTGACTTCTTTATGTTGTGCTCCGCATGATGACCGCCCACCTCTGTGTTTATTAGGGACGAGCTTCCTAAGATCAACAATATTGCTTTGGCCTTGACTTCACCACTGGGCTATTTCATATTCAATGCGAGTTCCTTTGTTTATGTGCATATTTGGGACTCCAGAGTGATTATCACTGCGGGCCAAATTCCTGTACACGTATCACAGGAGTTGATAATAGTGCCAGTGACATCACTCTGATCAATTGTTAGTCGTCAAGGCTCAAATTTGTCATCCAGATATTTTGCCCTGGCATTGTTTTGTTGCCTGAATATTTCTGGCGCTGCGATTTTGAGTCTCGTTTTATAAAATGGGAACCTTCCTGTCTGTTAGGATTTCCCCTTGTTTTCTCCAATGAACAGTTTAAGTAAAATGATCAACAAGGGTGTGACAAATCTGTGGAGCATTTGCTCTCGGAAAAACAGGCTGAACGTATTTCAAGAGCTGATCCTGTGAAAGAAGTAGGTTTTAGGTGGTTTAAGCAGGTTTAGATGGTCTACTGGTCAGGTCAAGCTGATGTTCAGTTTACTTAGCTGGCCTATCCAGCTGACAACTGACCCTAACCACTTTACAACCAGCTAACTAGCTTACGATGGTTTAAGATGCTTTTTCAACAGAGGGGATAAATGTGAAAATTTTAGTAAGCCCTATACATCATAAATGTGTAATTAATTAGAGTGCGTGTTAGTTTATCTTACAGTACTTCTCTAGTTTTAATGAGCTATTTAATATGTCCACTTTGGAAATTATATGTCATGGCTTTCCATCCATCGTTCTCTCCGTCCATCCGTCCGTCTATCTATTTAGACAGACAGATTTTATCCATCTGTCTGTCTATCTATCTATTAGGGGTGTAACGGTACAAAAAAACTGACGGTTCGGTAAGTACCTTGGTTTTGAAGTCACGGTTCGGTATGGGTCCGGTACAGCAGTTTTACAAAATTGCTTTTTATTTATTTTTATTAAACAGTGGTTTAGTGAAAAAATTGTGTCTGTCCTTAAATGAATTCAATTATAACAAAGTTTCTTAAAGATCATGCTGTAAACTATATAGGGAGCCCTTACTTGCACATTACTATAATATTAAAGGTTAACAACAGAGCCCAAACTATTAGCCTAAATTCAGTTGCTATTTATTTTTAGATATAATAATCAACACTCAGATAACACATCGTATGCAAACATGTAAACTTCACATTAGGCAGTTTTTGCATTAACTTCTAAATCTAATTATAAAATTATGTTTTTCTCCAATTCGTTGTTGAAATATAATCATTTATACACAGTGGCTGTCATTTTCATGACAGATTTATTTAAACATACATTAAATAATCAAGACATCACTAACAGGTTAAGTAGAATATAATGAATATATAGTCTAATATAGTGCATATATTTAGTGAAAGAGTTAATTTCTCTAGTGAACTAACAGCTGTGGACACTGAATGACTTCTGAGGTAAATGTAATGCTACGTGACATTGTTTACAAGCTGTTTTATTGATGTCTTTCCACCGTTGAAACACTGATTGAGCGATTACACGACATATGATACGCTTCAGTAAGTTGTAATGTATCCTCAACTTACCTTAAGATATTAATTCACGTTTATTCTTTAGGAAGAGATGATCGCGTTCACTCGTGCGCTGCAGCTTGAACTGATGCGCCTAGTGATCAAAACGGCATTTATCGTTTGAATTTCGTGATAAAATGGACTGAATACTTAATATGTTCGTGTGGGAACTCGGATTGAAGTATGTTCCTCGCTTAAAACAAGCCTACTGTTAACTGTTAAAGATTGCATTCGGAACCGTTCAGTACACACGTGCACCGTACCGGAAGTCCTGTACCGAAACGGTTCGGTACGAATATGTGTACCGTTACACCCCTACTATCTATCTATCCATCTATCTATCGTTCTGTCTGTCTACCTATCATCTATCCATCTCTCATTCTATCCGTCTATCATCTATCCATCTCTCATTCTATCTGTTGTTCTATCTGTCTGTCTGTCCATCTATCGTTCGTTCGGTCTGACTGTCTATCTATCATCTATCGTTCTATCGTTCTATCTGTCTGTCTGACTGTCTATCTATCCATCTATCTATCTATCGTTCGTTCGGTCTGACTGTCTATCTACAAACCCGATTCCAAAAAAGTTGGGACACCGTACAAATTGTGAATAAAAAAGGAATGCAATAATTTACAAATCTCATAAACTTATATTTTATTCACAATAGAATATAGATAACATATCAAATGTTGAAAGTGAGACATTTTGAAATGTCATGCCAAATATTGGCTCATTTTGGATTTCATGAGAGCTACACATTCCAAAAAAGTTGGGACAGGTAGCAATAAGAGGCCGGAAAAGTTAAATGTACATATAAGGAACAGCTGGAGGACCAATTTGCAACTTATTAGGTCAATTGGCAACATGATTGGGTATAAAAAGAGCCTCTCAGAGTGGCAGTGTCTCTCAAAAGTCAAGATGGGCAGAGGATCACCAATTCCCCCAATGCTGCGGCGAAAAATAGTGGAGCAATATCAGAAGGGAGTTTCTCAGAGAAAAATTGCAAAGAGTTTGAAGTTATCATCATCTACAGTGCATAATATCATCCAAAGATTCAGAGAATCTGGAACAATCTCTGTGCGTGAGGGTCAAGGCCGGAAAACCATACTGGATGCCCGTGATCTTCGGGCCCTTAGACGGCACTGCATCACATACAGGAATGCTACTGTAATGGAAATCACAACATGGGCTCAGGAATACTTCCAGAAAACATTGTCGGTGAACACAATCCACCGTGCCATTCGCCGTTGCCGGCTAAAACTCTATAGGTCAAAAAATAAGCCATATCTAAACATGATCCAGAAGCGCAGGCGTTTTCTCTGGGCCAAGGCTCATTTAAAATGGACTGTGGCAAAGTGGAAAACTGTTCTGTGGTCAGACGAATCAAAATTTGAAGTTCTTTTTGGAAAACTGGGACGCCATGTCATCCGGACTAAAGAGGACAAGGACAACCCAAGTTGTCATCAGCGCTCAGTTCAGAAGCCTGCATCTCTGATGGTATTGGGTTGCATGAGTGCGTGTGGCATGGGCAGCTTACACATCTGGAAAGGCACCATCAATGCTGAAAGGTATATCCAAGTTCTAGAACAACATATGCTCCCATCCAGACGTCGTCTCTTTCAGGGAAGACCTTGCATTTTCCAACATGACAATGCCAGACCACATACTGCATCAATTACAACATCATGGCTGCGTAGAAGAAGGATCCGGGTACTGAAATGGCCAGCCTGCAGTCCAGATCTTTCACCCATAGAAAACATTTGGCGCATCATAAAGAGGAAGATGCGACAAAGAAGACCTAAGACAGTTGAGCAACTAGAAGCCTGTATTAGACAAGAATGGGACAACATTCCTATTCCTAAACTTGAGCAACTTGTCTCCTCAGTCCCCAGGCGTTTGCAGACTGTTATAAAAAGAAGAGGGGATGCCACACAGTGGTAAACATGGCCTTGTCCCAACTTTTTTGAGATGTTGATGCCATGAAATTTAAAATCAACTTATTTTTCCCTTAAAATGATACATTTTCTCAGTTTAAACATTTGATATGTCATCTATGTTGTATTCTGAATAAAATATTGAAATTTGAAACTTCCACATCATTGCATTCTGTTTTTATTCACAATTTGTACAGTGTCCCAACTTTTTTGGAATCGGGTTTGTATCATCTATCGTTCTATCTGTCTGTCTGACTGTCTATCTATCATCTATCGTTCTATCTGTCTGTCTGACTGTCTATCTATCCATCTATCTATCTATTTATCGTTCGTTCTGTCTGACTGTCTATCTATCATCTATCGTTCTATCTGTCTGTCTGACTGTCTATCTATCCATCTATCTATCTATTTATCGTTCGTTCTGTCTGACTGTCTATCTATCATCTATCGTTCTATCTGTCTGTCTGACTGTCTATCTATCCATCTATCTATCTATCTATCGTTCGTTCGGTCTGACTGTCTATCATCTATCGTTCTATCTGTCTGTCTGACTGTCTATCTATCATCTATCGTTCTATCTGTCTGTCTGACTGTCTATCTATCCATCTATCTATCTATCGTTCGTTCGGTCTGACTGTCTATCTATCATCTATCGTTCTATCTGTCTGTCTGACTGTCTATCTATCCATCTATCCATCTATCCATCTATCTATCTATCTATCTATCTATCTATCTATCTATCGTTCGTTCGGTCTGACTGTCTATCTATCCATCTATCGTTCTATCTATGGTTCTAGGAGCCATGTACAGTGCAGAAAGATTTATAAATATTAGATATTTTTGTCTCTTCTCCAATAGGAGTCTATGGGAATTTCACCCTTTTTATTGACTGTTTTATTGTTCAAACAAATAAGCCGCATTTCAGGTCATATTCATTAATATCCATGGCACTAGTGCAGGAGGAGTTGCATGCCAAAATTGCTTAGTGGTTTGTTTGAAACATCACCAAATAGGTGATCTGGCATAAAATATAGTTTACAGTAGTGCCTTTAGTGCTGCATTGATTTAGCACAGCAGAGTCTGAGTGAGTCTCTGTGACTGTAAATCCAGCATTCAAGGGAAGAGTCTCTGGGTCACCTGCACCATGAATCACATGTTGGCGGGATACTGCTGCGCCTCACCGCTGGACTATAATTAGAAACATGCCTCGTGCTGCGCGGAGAAAACATTTTTTGGATAACAAAGGAAGGAAAGTGTTTGCATCAGGCAGGCATGTACCGTGATTGCAGCTTGGCATTTTTTCTCGGACTTCTCCCGTTCCCTCATTACCACACACAGGTTGAGGGGCAAGGAGTGGAGGTCTCGTGGGGCACACAAACTCCAGCTCCTAGATGACTAACGATGAATAATCCGTGACTACAAGACTTAAACACCAAGACACCATTCATGTATTGTGTAGCAGATTGAGAAGCCGTTAATAATGTGTACTGGACATTTGAAGGGTTTCTAAACATTTGTGTTGGCTTGACTGCGTGCTTTACTTAAATATACAAGGCCTGTAATCGCAGGTGGGACATGGAAATGGGTCTTAGTATTTTACAGTTTCCCCAAAGATACAGAGATTGCATTGTGACACGCATGCAAGCCAACGAATGACTCTCAAGGGTGGATCGGGTTATGAACTGGGTAAAAAACGGCTCCTGCTGAAAGGTTTCATGTACAAGCCTTTCCGTGAGCCCCGCTGAACACCAGATGCACTGTACGGACATATATCAACCACGAGTAATAGAATATGCTGCAAAAGAAAAAAAACATTTCCGAACTGTCAGAGACACCTGCACACACTGATGTTTCTGTCAACAGTCATTCTTGAAGAATATCCGGTCTGTCGTTGACCGGTGTCATCGTAACAATGGAACAATGGTTATAAATTTGTACCTACTTTGTCTTGTACTGTAATACTTTTACCTGTTCCATGTGCTGCAGTTATAGTTTAATCCCATCCATCCATCATTCCATCCACCCATCTCATTCACCCATCCCATCCATCATTCCATCCCATCCATCCATAATTCTATCCATCCATCCATCATCCCATTGTTACAAGTTCTCCCAGTCTAGGGTTGGGAGAAGGTAACAAATAAATTGAATAAAAGAGAAACGCAACATGGAGGATTCCCTTCAGTCCTCTGCCCCAGAAATGTGAGTCACAACTACACTCACCTAAAGGATTATTAGGAACACCATACTAATACTGTGTTTGACCCCCTTTCGCCTTCAGAACTGCCTTAATTCTACGTGGCATTGATTCAACAAGGTGCTGAAAGCATTCTTTAGAAATGTTGGCCCATATTGATAGGACAGCATCTTGCAGTTGATGGAGATTTGTGGGATGCACATCCAGGGCACGAAGCTCCCGTTCCACCACATCCCAAAGATGCTCTATTGGGTTGAGATCTGGTGACTGTGGGGGCCATTTTAGTACAGTGAACTCATTGTCATGTTCAAGAAACCAATTTGAAATGATTCGAGCTTTGTGACATGGTGCATTATCCTGCTGGAAGTAGCCATCAGAGGATGGGTACATGGTGGTCATAAAGGGATGGACATGGTCAGAAACAATGCTCAGGTAGGCCGTGGCATTTAAACGATGCCCAATTGGCACTAAGGGGCCTAAAGTGTGCCAAGAAAACATCCCCCACACCATTACACCACCACCACCAGCCTGCACAGTGGTAACAAGGCATGATGGATCCATGTTCTCATTCTGTTTACGCCAAATTCTGACTCTACCATCTGAATGTCTCAACAGAAATCGAGACTCATCAGACCAGGCAACATTTTTCCAGTCTTCAACTGTCCAATTTTGGTGAGCTCGTGCAAATTGTAGCCTCTTTTTCCTATTTGTAGTGGAGATGAGTGGTACCCGGTGGGGTCTTCTGCTGTTGTAGCCCATCCGCCTCAAGGTTGTGCGTGTTGTGGCTTCACAAATGCTTTGCTGCATACCTCGGTTGTAACGAGTGGTTATTTCAGTCAAAGTTGCTCTTCTATCAGCTTGAATCAGTCGGCCCATTCTCCTCTGACCTCTAGCATCAACAAGGCATTTTCGCCCACAGGACTGCCGCATACTGGATGTTTTTCCCTTTTCACACCATTCTTTGTAAACTCTAGAAATGGTTGTGCGTGAAAATCCCAGTAACTGAGCAGATTGTGAAATACTCAGACCGGCCCGTCTGGCACCAACAACCATGCCACGCTCAAAATTGCTTATCACCTTTCTTTCCCATTCTGACATTCAGTTTGGAGTTCAGGAGATTGTCTTGACCAGGACCACACCCCTAAATGCATTGAAGCAACTGCCATGTGATTGGTTGATTAGATAATTGCATTAATGAGAAATTGAACAGGTGTTCCTAATAATCCTATAGGTGAGTGTATAGCTTAGGCAAATAAAAAATGTTTTATTACAGGTAAAAGTAAATTGAAAGCAAATAAATCTTCAGGAAAGGTCTAGCCAAAACAACTAACAAAAGGTTGCCTAACTTTTTTGTAAGGGGAACTAAATGACCTATACAGGTAAAAGAAAAGAAATAAACAACATAACCTTCCCTCCACTCCCTGACTAAACAAAAACAGGGATAAACATTTTACAAAAAGAAAAGGTGGCACCCTTTCCCTACTGCTTCATATAACAAAAAGATTAATATTAGATTGAAACAATACCTGTTAATTACCGAACAATGTAACCAAAAAGAAAGAAAATTATTAACTGAAATCAAGAAGACTACAACAGTGTTTTCAAATTAGAGCACACACACAACACACAAGGTGTGCCTAATTGATTTCAACACCAATGTCAACGCAACAGTTTTACACTCAATTTCCAAGCCAACAATTCTGGAGTAGGGGAGAAGTGAACCTCTCTCAGCAGTGTTCACTCTGCTCTCTTATAGCTGCACACTATGCACTCTGCAGCACTCCTTATGAGCATCAGGTGTGGCTCATTAACTGAAAGGCAAGCAGAGTGAGGGAAAGAGAGAGAGAGAGAGCATAACAAAAATACCCCAACAGAAAGAAAAATACATACTCAGAAACATTCATACACATAATACGTCCTCAGGACGTAACACCATCCATCCATCTCATTCAAACATCCCATCCATCATTCCATCCCATCCATCTTTCATCCCATCCATCCATCTCATTCATCATTCCCATCCATCCATTCATCCATCCCATCCATCTCATTCACCCATCCCATCCATCCCATCCATCATTCCATCCATCTATCATCCCATCCATCCATCATCCCATCCCATCCATCCATCATCCCATCCATCTCATTCATCCATCCCATCCATCCATCATCCCATCTATCATTCCATCCATCCCACCCATCATTCCATCCATACCATCCATCCATCTCATTCACCCATCCCAGCCATCATTCCATCCATCCATCTCATCCACCTATTCCATCCATCCATCCATCATCCCATTCATCCATCCCATCATTTCATCCATCCATCCATCATTCCATCCATCCCAACCATCATACCATCCATCCCACCCATCCATCTCATTCACCCATCCATCCATCCCATCCCATCCATCTATCCATCTCATTCCATCCAACCATCCATCCATCCATCATTCTATCCATCCATCCATCCATCATTCCATCCATCCATCCATCCATCATTCCATCCATCCCAACCATCATTCCATCCATCCATCTCATTCACCCATTTATTCATCCATCCATCCCATCCAACATCCCATCATCCATCCATCCATCCATCCATCCATCATTCCATCCATCCCACCCATCTATCCATCTCATTCACCCATCCCATCCATCCATCTCATTCATCCATTCCATCCAACCATCCATCCATCCATCATTCCATCCATCCCACCCACCCATCATCCCATCCATCCATCATCCATCCAACCATCCATCATTCCATCCAACCATCCATCCACCCACCCACCCATCATTCCATTCCATCCCATCCATCCATCTCATTCACCATCCATCCATCTCATTCACCCATCCATCCATCCCATCCATCATCCCATCATCCATCCAACCGAATTCACTGGCTAGAGCCAACGTATGGAACACTGCAAAAACTATCCCGACAGATGCTCACCAACAGCCCAACGTCTGCCGACTGTCGGCTTGGTGCGTCACAACCTTTAATCGACTGCTTCATCTTCTATTGTCTTCTGTTTAATACCAATTAGTTTAACATATTTCATGCTTTTTTTTCCTCATCAGAATGCCATTGCCACATCCATACAGCCGCATCCATACAGCCGCCCCAATCCCATCAGAGTGAAATGTGTGACCAACCACACAAACACAAAATCCCTAAACTTTGGATTGGTGGAGGGGGTTATCAGGCCTGTCAACAACTACTTACCTGTCGAGTGGTGCACAGGTGTGTCACACTGTCCACTTCAGACAGGGCAGCCTTTGAAGAGTGCCTGACATACTACTGAAAAACTACACCGTGCCCTCTTGATACGAGACAGGACCGTTTATTTATTGGTCTAAATACGACCAATACTTTCCCTTCTCGCTGTCTGAAGAGGAAGAGAGGTTGTCCAAAGAAGCCCTCATTCCTCTATCCTGTCTATGACTGGGGACAAGCAGGACCTGTTTTTCAGGAGGGGTACCTAACATTGCAAGGGATGGTAGTAAATGTGAGTGATTTTAACCTCTGTCACAACTGAGTTTACTAGAAGTCCCAATCCTGGATTTTGGCCTCAAATGTGGCTCCAAAATCATTTAGGTATTCAAGCTCCACCTTAATGACAAAACATTTAATGACTTAATGACTCATTTCAAGGCCAATGTCAGGACTATCTATCTATCTAGTCTGTCTGTCGTATCATTCTATATATCTTTCAATCTGTCTATCGTTCTCTATATATAGCTTAGCTTTTTTTCTTATGTTTTCATTAGATTCTTTTGAAGCTATTTAGTTTTGATATTTTCTAAGTGTTTTACACATTGTGTTAGACATAACACATAACACATAACACATAGGACTGTTAGAAGATAACAAGCTGAGTGTCCATTCTCTGAGTCAGTGTTTTTTCCAGTAATAGTGCTCTGTTCGTGGATATTTTCACAAAATGAGCAAAGCTAGACATCCCCATACAATAGACAATAGACAGTTTTCATTTGGGGAATTATTGTTTAGCATGCCAAATGTCTGTTAAATGTATGTTTTTTTTTTTTGTTTGTTTTTTTTTAGTTCATATAGTCTCCTGGTTGAACCGTTAGCATTTTTCCTTTCATTTTCACTTGGGAATCATCCTTTAAGAATCCAACGCTGCTATTTTTGAGAATCCTCAGCAGAACTTTTTTTTCCCCCTCTATATTTTTCTATTTTTTTTTTTACATTTTGTATGTATCTCTCTCATTCTGAATGATCTTAAAGATAGAAACATTGCCCTATTTGGTCTGGTTTAAATATATTTCATATACTTACTCAACTTAATTCACCCTTATATGGACAATTAACTGCCTTATATTGGTTTGATTATATAGGAACATTCAGAAGATGTTATGAGAACACCAGTCTTAAATGTTGATGTCTGTACAGAGAAACAGAATTGTCCACTGAGATGCAATATACTGTATGTTGTCTGCTAACAAGAAAATAAGTTATGTATTATGCATGTATAGGTATTATGACCTAATAATAAACCTTTTTTTTTACTGAATATAAATATTTTTTTCATAAAGCATTAAGTAATGTACAGATATTTAATAATTTAATGCATTAATGTTAAAATATTTAATAGTTTTATGCATTAAATAATGTTAATGCCAACTTTTAATTAATGTTATAAAAAGAGTATATGCAGAATTTATATGCAGCAATGGTGTGATGCATTAGGACGTTGTGCAAAATTTCTATTTTTGTAGAATGGAGAAAAGAATGTTATAAATGCATTACAGTGGGAAAATGATGACTGACATTTTTTAAATATTCCTTTAAGCTTGCAGATCATCAGATGTATGGTGACCACAAGTCTGTTCTCAAGGCCGGACAAAGGGGTCGAGCTGTATGTCTGAATAGCTCTATCCCAGGCCTCTGTCTCAGCAGGGGGTTCATTGTGAATACACCCAGCCTGGCTCAGATTGTTCTGTACACGTATGTACACACACACACAAATGCATAGGACAATCCCTCTCTTGCAATTTACATGGTTCCTGTTACTCCTTTCCCTGACTCCCTCGATCTGTTTCTCAAAGTCTGTAATCTGAAGTGAACATGGTTTATGGCTGATAAGTTGATTTGTTGTGTTATGTTTGGCGGCTGATTTCAGATAGCAGGTCTATGGGAGTAGGTGATCCGGGCTCCCTATGCAGAAACGGCCCACAGTGGGCCAGCTATAGACTATTACAAGAACTGTATGGGACCGAGGACAAAGCCCTGGGGGATTCCTGCTACACATACCGTTAGTACAATATACAGCTGTGGAAACAATTGTTTATTCATAGATGGTCTGTTTGCAGACTCAAACATAAATTATGACACGGATCTATTGTGTGGTCCGGTGATTATGTTGCCAGTAATGCACTACTGCTGCTAAAAACGGTTCTCTATAGAGCAGTGAATGTGTGTTCAGGTTTGAATGCACATATTTGTGTGCTGACTGACATTTCTGCATGTATAATTGTTGCCAAACTTGAGTGTGCATGCAAGCATGTTTGCCGTCATGTGTGAGGGTGTGTGCTGTTGGCATGTACTTATGCATGTGTGGGTTATTTTAGTATTATTTATATACAATTATAATTTGCATTAATATTTTGAATTAGCTTTTTAATTTTATTTTTCAGTATTCGTTTTAATTAAGGTTAATTTTTAGTCATTTTAATATGTGCTTTTTTTTAAATTACTATTTAGATTTAATTTATCTATTAAATCCAGTTACTACGGCGAATTTCTCATTTTTGTTTAGTTTTTCATTTAATATTTTATTTCAGCTTTATTTAAATGAATACAAATGTTTTTAATAAATTTAGATAATGACCCTGGTGAGTAGAGCTGCAGGTCTTATTGTAATTCTTAGTTATTTAAAATTTTATATTAAATATATTAATATTATTCAATACAATAACAATATAATATTTAAATATAAAAACAAATTCATTATTGTTATTTATTTAATTTTTAATAAAAAAATATGAGTGCAGGATATAATAATTATTTTTACATAGTTTTTTTCTTAAATGCCATTATGATATTCTAGTACCTAGATACAGCTCATATCCCTCCTCAAATACAAATCCATGGGACTTTTTCACCAATCATCCAAGGAAGGGGATTGTAGGAGTAGGAGAGAGGATTGGTTTTATGTGATGTAGGCCAAATTGAAACTGATGTCGTGAAAGCACTACCACTATGCCATGTCTTGATCTTTTCTTAGCAGAAATCTTGTTTTACAGCATCCCTTCCTCTGCTCTCTCTCTCTGATTAGTGGACGTGTGATTCTCTCCTCTCATTACTCCCTTTGTCTGCTCGCTGTCTCTGGTATATTGTGTGTTCCTGTATTTGTGGCTCTTCCTGTCTCCTGCTGTCACTGCTCTGCAGTCGCCAATGCTCTGCAGTCGCCAATGCTTCCGTAGAGGGCGGCATTGGCCTCGTTAGGAGGTGCACACACAAACTACTAGCACACCACACACCCAATACCTTATTGTGCTCAAAACCCATGTGGATACCTCTTTCCCAAGCTCAGTGATCAGTGTGTCTCTGGGGAGAGAGAGGACTTTCCCTGGTAAACACTGATGCAGGTAAACATCTCTTGATTCTTATGTTTAGAGCCATCAAATACAAGCCAGCGCGAGTCACCGCATGAGGCCTGGAGTAGACGTGCCTTCAAGACAGTGAAGAAATCTAGACTTACTTTTGCTGAACCTACCCTGGAAATATTTTATATACACTATATTGCCAAAAGTATTGGGACACCCCTCCAAATCATTAAATTCAGGTGTTCCAATCACTTCCATGGCCACAGGTGTATAAAATCAAACACCTAGGCATGCAGACGCTTCTACAAACATTTGTGAAAGAATGGGTCGCTCTCAGGAGCTCAGTGAATTCAAGTGTGGTACCTGTGCAATAATCCATTAGTGAAATTTCCTCACTATATTTCACAGTCAACTGTTAGTGGTATTGTAACAAAGTGGAAGCAATTGGGAACAACAAAAAACAGTTTGGGGATGGCCCCTTCCTGTTCCACCATGACTGTGCCCCAGTCAACAAAGCGAGGTCCATAAAGACATTGATGAGTGAGTTTGGTGAGGAGGAACTTGACTGGCCTGCACAGAGTCCTGACCTCAACCCAACAGAACATCTTTGGGATGAATTAGAGCGGAGACTGCAAGTCAGGCCTTCTCGTCCAACATCAGTGCCTGACCTCACAAATGCGCTTCTAGAAGAATGGTCAAAAATTCCCATAAGCACACTCCTAAACCTTGTGGAAAGCCTTCCTAGAAGAGTTAAAGATGTTATAGCTGTAAAGGGTGGGTCAACTCCATATTAAACCCTACAGTTTAAGAATGGGATGTGATTAAAGTTCATGTCCATGTCCCAAACTTTTGGCAATATAGTGTATATTTGGCCAAGATTTGTGTTATGATTTAGGCACGAGTGAGGTTTTATTAATCGGGCTGCAATGAGATTGCACTTCAGTTATTTTCCCATTTATATAAAATCAAATAGCCCAGAACCACAAGTAATTTAGCTTGGATCCTTTACATCATGAGTTGTACTGTCCAGATGATCTGCTGTGAGGTCTCTCTGCAAGGGTTTATTTGATTTAGACCCCAGGGCTTCCTTTTATGTTGATTTGGCAAATTAGCGCAACGTTTTCATCGTTGACAGCGTTGACAGTTAGCGACTAGTGAAGCATGTTAAAACTCCAAAAAGTATTTGTTCTGGATTTTGTTCTGGCTCACTCAAGCAGTGCTAAAAAGACACTGAAATACAGATGTTCTTTAAGGAATGTGATGGGTCATATGCAGAAATATTATTTCAGTAATCATCTCTGTTTTAACTGCTGATTGTGTTTTAAGGGCCACTGCTGTTTTTTGTCTCTCATGGCACTTAAAACTATCATGAGCCAAATATTGCCTTCTTGACGTACTTCATATCTGGATATTTTCACCTTTTGATCTAGCTAGAGCACTAATTTGGTGTCCTTTTACCTGCGATTACGATAAATTATGCTTTCAGACTCTTTTGATCTTACTAAATGCTTTTATTCCTAGTAACTTATATAGATAACTTCACATTTGCGTTTACCATCTTTCTCATCATGCCTCTATCATGTTCCCCTCTTTTTTGACCCCTGGTTTCCTACGTTTTATTTACTCAGCTGCCGCGTGGAGACTTTGAAGCCTACAGGCCTTCAGCAAGTCTCTTAAACAACATCACTTGCCATTTATTCTCAGAATAAGTCCCGGTTTATTATGTTAACACCTACAAAGTGTTTTTAACCAAACCCTCTCACTCACCTACAGCTGGATCTGTTCTACGCACATGTGCGGATGATGTTCAACTCGGGTGCTCTAGGGCATCTTTACCAGCTCCTCTGGAAGACCGTTGAGGATCTTGGGTCGCTCTCTTCAGTTTGCATAATGGCTGCCCCAGGGGCGTCTCTGATTTGGGGTAGTGGAAAGGTAAGCAGGGTTTCTGTCTACAGAGCTGTAGACTCCTGAAAATAAACTATGAAATGGCTGAAAGGAAAGCCTGGATTATTTTAAAGAGGTATTCTACATCCCTAAGACCTGCTTTACATGCACATACTGGAATTATTAGTGGTGTTTTATACTTTGTTATACTCATTTATACTGTGAAAAATATTAAAAATATACAATTTTAAAATCTATTTTTCAGTAATGTAATCTTATTAATTAACACGACAACAGCATTTTGGGGGCCAGAAAATGCAAACTCTTAAAAACAGGTTTCAATACCGTTATCGTCTCCATGTAAACTACAAAAACACGAACGGTGTTTGTCACAGTGACGGTGACGTCATGCATGCGTATTACCAACACTATCTCACGACCAATTCGTACGTATTTGTACGAGGTGGTTAAATCATACGAATTCGTATGATTTGTCTAAATCACAGTGACGGGTAGGTTTAGGGGTGGGGTTAGGGGTAGGTAATTTGTACGAATTCATACGAATTAGCCACCTTGTAAAATACGTACGAATTGCTGTGAGATCGGGTTGGTATTACATGTTCAGTCTATAGGTGCGTAGTGTTTCTTTACAAAGTGATGTCGCCATCTACTGGCATGCATAATACAGCGATTTTAGGGTATGTTTACAAAACAAAAACAGACGAAAACGCTGTTGAAACGATCCCCGTTCACATGGATCTGCGAAAAATAACTAAAAAGGCTGTTTTTGCATGCCAGGCCAGTAGTTGACGATGTCACTTTGTCAAGAAACACCCCGCGAACATGTAATACGCATGCACATGCTGTCACCGTTTTTAAAAAAAATCACATTTTTGTTGTTTACATGGAGATGGTAAAGGTATCGTTTTCAAAACCTTGCACTTTGAAACCGGTTTTCAAAATCTTGCGTTTTCAGGCCCCCAAAATGGCGTTGTTGTGTAAATTAACGGCCAAAACGCATAAAATGTTTTTGCGAATCCAGGTGATCTAGAATCGTTGTCGTGTAAACCTACCCTAAGAATGATGGTAGAGAGTTTTGTGCAGTGAACCAATGCTCACGTTTTTTCTGAAAAACTAGTTTGCTACCATTGTGCTGATGGCAATGAATGTCAATTTATATAAAACTGTATCGAACAAGTGCACCCCACCCTGAGAGACTGATGTCCAACTGTTAGACTAATAAACATTTTGCCTGGCCTTTGACAAGTCAAACAGGAATCAGAACCTCCCTTTTCACCCACAACACAAATGCAAGCAAAACAATCCTTCTACTAATTCTGCACTGTCCTAATGTACTCCACTCAATGGCTATAGCCTGGTTCACTCTAAGGACAAATTTATAAACTGGGAGTAGCATTGGTTTTTTTCAGTGTAATGTACACCATCAATAATGTTTACGCAAACCTTTATCCTGAATATGATTTTGGATTTTCATTCAATAGAGCTCGATAGATAAAGGATGCTTTGTTAGCCCACTGTTGTGGTAGTGGGCTGAATGGTTTTTATATAAAACACATGGACCTGTAATGAAATTCAAGTACATCTCTTCACGGTGTCAGTTTTAAATCCCAGCGGGTCGAAGATTTGCATGTAGCAGCCTTTGGTATGTAACGTTACTTCAGAACGAATCAGGCGGATGCCACAGTCCTGTTTTTGAGTCAGCACTGATGGGCTTTGTTCCAAAACTTGGTGTGCTGCCTACTGCCTACATAGGCAGCACCTTCTAAGACAAAATGGAACACAAGTGACTGATTTGCAATGCTCTTATTAGGAAGCAAATCTACATGCATGAAGTGGACAAAACTCACAACAGTCGGTTCAGGAAGTAAAAACTCATTCATTTTCTCCATAAAGAAAATAACTTAGAAAACACTAAAGACAGTTTTACCCTGAGCTATGAGGTTGTTAACCGATAGTATTTGCTTCTGTTGAAGCCGTCTGTCCTCATTATTTCAACTTAGTTTTAAAATAATTGTTAAACAGTGGAATTCGTGGTGAAAAACTACATTACCCATGATGCTGTACAGAAAATTCCACCAGAGTCGAAACAAGCAAAACACACCAAAAAGACCTCGTTAGCTCCGCCCACTCCCACGAAGCACTGCGATTGATGCAATCGAGTCAGTCTCCCAACGCTCTCAAAATACTTAAATATTTGAATATATATGCATATTTTGCAATAAACTTAAAATATATTTTTATATATTATCAGCATTTTTAAAAGAGTAGTTTTATATTTCTCCATCTTTTTAATTCAATTATGCTGTTCGCAATGCTTCATGGGATTGTAGTTCTTTCCCTCACTAAAGCCGTTAAGTACACAGTCTTGTATCTTTGTGTTTGTCCGATCTTAAATTTTTTTTTGCTTCAAATGAAAGTTTGTAATGTTATGATTAACCTCGCAGCTGGTTAGCTTGGTTCATGGCTTATAACGCTTTAACAAAGACTTTTTTGAAATCCCTATGGGAGAAATTAATGGAAAAATACTTTCGGAGCCAGCGGCGCTGAAAAAGTGGGCGGGAACTATTGCACTCTATTGATTCCAACAGAGTTTGATATTAGCATGTTGCTAAGCTAACAATACGTAAGCATAAAAATACATAAACACAAATATTGGGAACATTAAAATAGTCAAATTTTAATTAGATTTAACTTTTCTTTTAAGACTTCAGTATTGAATGGAATACAAGTATTTGTAGTAGCTAAACATTTCGCTTGGTTCGTCGGCCATTTTGGATTTTTTTTTCCCACTAAGCTAGTCGCAATTTTGTGATTGTCTTGTATGAGAAGCATACATGCAATTCTTTCTTATAATTTGGTCGAAATGAGTTATCTTAAAAGGAAACATAATATTGCTGCTTACCTTTTAGAACGCAGCCTTCGTGTTGTGCTTACACTGTCAAAAAATGCTGTCTATAGTAGGCACTAGGTAGGCAGCTTGCTAGATTTTGGAAGTGTAGTATAAAAATGACTGATGCTCACATTTGACCGCTGAATTTTTTCTGGCACAAAACTTATTTTTCACATCATGTCATCACTAGTTTCTTTGCACTATTGAGAACTGAAGCTTGTTTTGGCGATTGTTCTGGCAAAATACATGTCAGGTGAACCTTAACACATCTGTTTTATTGCTGTTTTATATTGTTTAATGTAAGCCATGCGATATATCCTGCTGAAAACGCAATTTTATATACATATTCATTTTTGTTTTGAATGTAAATACCCTGTTCGATTTCTTTCATTTCCTATGAACTTGCGTGTACCCCTGTTAAATTTATTCCTGTATAGCTGAAAGAGGCTTTTCAATACTGCCTCGCCTCTAAAATAAACAAGTCTTTCTGTTCATAATAAAAGGACATTTCATCTCAATTAAAATAAGCCCCGGGACTTACCACCAGCAGTTAATTTAATGTGACACGTCCTTTGTGAATACTTAAAACGTGGCTCACATCTGGAATACTCATAACTGCTCTAGGAAGAATCGCATTTACGCTATTGAACAGATGATTTAAACACATTTTTTACTTTTTAGAGTGGTGCGAACAATCATGCAGTCATAAACGGATGTCTTTATTCTATGTTAAAGGTTAAACGCCTGTTGAGAGATAATTTAAGTCAATGCAAATAGTGTAAACTTTAGAGAACTTTAGAGTAATTTTTTTGGCAGAACATGACAGGATGTGCTAATAAACAAATGCATTCCAAGTGACCAAAATTAATCCCACAGAGAATCATTAAAAAGAAAAATTGAGCTCCAAAAAGCTTCTCCTGAATTTGCAGATCAATTAGGGGTGAAATTGAGACGTCCTTGATAAGATGCTTTTTGAAAAAAAAAAAAAAAAATGAAAAAAAAAAGATTGAAACCTGGTGCTATGATTCACTTTTTTTTTTTTTAAAGCAGCAGTTTTGGACTTTGAGTATTTAGTTTTTATTGTAAATTACTTTTGCTGACAACTTGGAAATTTTCAATATAACATCTTAAATTAAGTTTTATTTTTCATACCCCATTACAAAATCGTTTATGTGCGTGTGTTTTAAGCATAAATCTAACAATTTTTGAGGTTTATCTAATAATCTTTTTCAAAATATACACCGATCAGGCATTGTTTTGGTCCCCCTTTTGCTGCCAAAACAGCCCTGACCCGTCGAGGCATGGACTCCACTAGACCCCTGAAGTTGTGCTGTGGTATCTGGCACCAAGATGTTAGCAGCAGATCCTTTAAGTCCTGTAAGTTGCGAGGTGGGGCCTCCATGGATCGGACTTGTTTGTTCAGCACATCCCACAGATGCTCGATTGAGATCTGGGGAATTTGGAGACCAGGTCAACACCTCAAACTCGTTGTTGTGCTCCTCAAACCATTCCTGAACCATTTTTGCTTTGTGGCAGGGCGCATTATCCTGCTGAAAGAGGCCACAGCCACCAGGGAATACCGTTTCCATGAAAGGGTGTACATGGTCTGCAACAATGCTTAGGTAGGACCCAAGGTTTCGCAGCAGAACATTGCCCAAGGCATCACACTGCCTCCACCGGCTTGCCTTTTTCCCATAGTGCATCCTGGTGCCATGTGTTCCCCAAGTAAGCCACGCATACGCACCCGGCCATTCACTTGATGTAAAAGAAAATGTGATTCATCAGACCAGGCCACCTTTTTCCATTGCTCCATGGTCCGTGGTGGACAGGGGTCAGCATGGGCACCCAGACTGGTCTGTGGCTATGCAGCCCCATACGCAACAAACTGCGATGCACTGTGTATTCTGACACCTTTCTATCAGAACCAGCATTAACAAGCCTTCGCTCCCCATGTGCATCAGTGAGCCTTGGCCATATTCAGGTCATGACCCTGTCGCCGGTTCACCACTGTTCCTTCCTTGGACCACTTTTGATAGATTCTGACCACTGCAGCCCGGGAAAACCCCAAAAGAGCTGCAGTTTTGGAGATGCTCTGACCCAGTCGTCTAGCCATCACAATTTGGCCCTTGTCAAACTCACTCAAATCCTTACCATTGCCCATTTTTCCTGCTTCTAACACATCAACTTTGAGGACAAAATGTTCACTTGCTGCCTAATATGTCCCACCCACTAACAGGTGCCGTGATGAAGAGATAATCAGTGTTATTCACTTCACCTGTCAGTGGTAATATTATGCCTGATCGGTGTATATTTAAGATGCATTCCATCTTCCATACTAACTGTACATTTTTAATTATAATATGGAACTATTTTTTATCACTAAATCTCAGAATTTAATGAAATATATTTATAATCATTTCTCTTGACTCGTTCATCATAATTATTTTTTTCCCCACTGAGCTTGTTGAAGTGCATTCTGGGATAGTGAGGTTCATATAATGTTCTTAATTCAATATATATTTCTTGAAAACCAGCTTTATTGTGTTACACAACTTTGTGCATCAAGTAAATTGATTTTGTTTTAAGGATATTTACATATTTTTACAAGACAAAAATAATATATGATGCTGTTGTGACCTGCGCTGTTTCCCACAAATATGCAAGGAAAACAGCTGAATAATTCCTAAATAATTTATTATTTAGAATTAAATTCTAAATAATTTAACCCATACTGTCTTTTTGAACACCATAAATTGCCAAAGCATAGATCTGACACACTGGTCAAAACTCCTGCGTCCCACTGTATTCCTGTCTCTGCAGCTCAGTGTCTCGCTCCTCTCACTCCCATTGGGTCCTCTGTGGTATGACTGATGGGGGGCCAAAGAAGGTTTCCTAGAAGAGAAATGTTTTCTCATGTTTACAGCTATTTGATGTCTCTAGCAGATTCTCAGGTCTCAAGCTAATATCCATTGGCGTCCGTCTCTCTAGAGTCCAAAGTCAAGTCATTTGACCTTTCTACTGTAGGCTGACCCTGGGCAACTACCCTAATTTTTGACATGCTTCGATACATGATGTCCAAAATTCCCATAAATACTGGGAACTATGAGAACCACTTCAGAAATTTGATATGCATTAAAGACAATGAATGAATCACAACTGACCTATTTCTTAAATTTTTTTAAAAAAAAGTCATGGTGTGATTATGATTAGAACATCAATGTGCATTATTTTTATTGCTAGACCATCAGTCTGCATTATTTTGAAGAAATAAAATGTTTATTGCAGTTTTCATGAACTTTCTCTGCTTTTTCATCTTTGTTTATGTAGCCAGGGCTGCATAGATGGGGGGAAAAATAATATTAACCATAATATTTTAGCCTTGTAATCCAATTATAGATAAATAAAGTCCTATCCTACATTACTTCCATCTGATTATTCATTTTCCCTAAAAAAATGTCACATTACTGAAGTTAAATGTGGTATGAATGCCATGTCATGTCTTTAACAGTACTGTTTATGTGTTGTTTTCACTTCACGGTAGCGTTGTAATGTCTGTTAGCCATTAGCTGACAGAAGTTTTCCTGAACAAGTAAGGCATGTTTTAATTGTTATTTGTCATATTCAGACGCATCATATCATACTAGATTACATATAGAGAATAATTTCTTAATTTCTTCCTGTGTAATTGGTGCTATGTTAGTACAGTTAGCATTTAGAAAAAGATTAGCTTTGTGACCAAGGCATATTTTAATTATTGTTTGTCATATTCAGTCATATCATAGCCTATACTAGATTACATTTATAGGTTTGATTACGCCTTAATCATTTCTTCATTTCCTCATTTCGTCCTGTGTAATTGGTGTTACGTTAGCACAATTAGATTAGCTTTGTGAACAAGTAAGGCATATTTTACGTTTGTTATATTCAGTCATATCATATGCTAGATGACATGTACAGGTTTGATTACACCTTATATAGAATAATTTCTTTCTGTGTAATTGATGCTATGTTAGCACAGTTAGCATTTAGAAAAAGATTAGCTTGAGCTATGTTGTACACTAACAAAACAGCCACCCCTAAGGTAAGCTTGATAACACTTTCTCATTTATGTGATATTATAACAAAGAAGGGCTAGTTTTAGACATTTCTATTACTATTAGGAGTGATATAGCTCAAAACAAACATCCAAGGAGTTTACTTGAACTTGTATGGATATAATCCAAGTAGATCAATGATAACGCCAAGTATTTTTTGTAATAGTGGTGATTAAGATCATGTCATTGTCATCTTAGCTAATACTATAATTATGGCAAAAATATAAGATATAACCTATATAAAGAAGTATAATGGCTATCAAACTGGTGATCATGTTCTGGCATAAACTATATCTCATATTTAACTGACGTCTTGTGAGTTTTCCAAGCAATCTTGTCATCTACTTAATTCATCAACATAATTTATCGTAGCTCAATATGACTGTGTATGGTCATGGAGAGGTTTCTTTCTTTGTTATGGGAGTGCAAGTGGTGCCCGGTGGGTTGTTGACTCTGATGTGACTGGTCAATGTTAAGGACAAATGGCCAGAGGTCAGACCTCTGTCTCAACCTTCTGTTTATGGTCCCAAGATGGTGATCAAACTGTGCCAAGTGGTTCTGCGAACATGGAGACCAATGCAGTCACATAGCATCACTCCCACAGAACCCAGTGGCATTAGCCATATCTTTTTGTACACTGCTTTTACCCTGCTGAAACAAAATCCTGTCTATGATAGTTTTGGAACATGGTAGCTGGTTACCAACTGGCCTAGCCAGTGTTTCCCAATTTGGTTAGTCATTGTCACCAACAATCAATATGATAAACTTAGCTCACAATGCTTTGGAAAAACGCACCCCTGGTTACCTGGTCATTATCTCATTGGCTAGTCCAATGTTCATTAGCTCATTAGCTAGTTCAAGTTGGTCTATAGGCCATTTGCTAGTCCAAGATGGTCATCATCTCATTAGCTAGTCCAAGTTGGTCTATATGTAATTTGCTAGTCCAAAGCTGGTCTATAGGTCATTTGCTAGTTCAAGTTGGTCTATAGGCCATTTGCTAGTCCAAGATGGTCATCATCTCATTAGCTAGTTCAAGATGGTCTATAGGTCATTTGCTAGTTCAAGCTGGTCTATAGGTCATTTGCTAGTTCAGGCTGGTCTATAGATCATTTGCTAGTCCAAGATGGTCTATAGGTCATTTGCTAGTTCAAGCTGGTCTATAGGTCATTTGCTAGTCCAAGCTGGTCTGTAGGTCATTTGCTAGTTCAAGCTGGTCTATAGGTCATTTGCTAGTCCAAGATGGTCATCATCTCATTAGCTAGTCCAAGCTGGTCATCATCTCATTAGCTAGTCCAAGCTGGTCTATAGGTCATTTGCTAGTTCAAGCTGCTCTATAGGTCATTTGCTAGTCCAAGCTGGTCTGTAGGTCATTTGCTAGTTCAAGCTGGTCTATAGGTCATTTGCTAGTCCAAGATGGTCATCATCTCATTAGCTAGTCCAAGCTGGTCTATAGATCATTTGCTAGTCCAATCTGGTCATTAGCTTATTAGCTCGTTCAAGCTGGTCTATAGGTCATTTGCTAGTTCAAGCTGGTCTATAGGTCATTTGCTAGTTCAAACTGGTCTATAGATCATTTGCTAGTCCAAGCTGGTCTATAGGTCATTTGCTAGTTCAAGCTGGTCTATAGATCATTTGCTAGTCCAAGATGGTCTATAGGTCATTTGCTAGTTCAAGCTGGTCTATAGGTCATTTGCTAGTCCAAGCTGGTCTGTAGGTCATTTGCTAGTTCAAGCTGGTCTATAGGTCATTTGCTAGTCCAAGATGGTCATCATCTCATTAGCTAGTCCAAGCTGGTCTATAGGTCATTTGCTAGTTCAAGCTGCTCTATAGGTCATTTGCTAGTCCAAGCTGGTCTGTAGGTCATTTGCTAGTTCAAGCTGGTCTATAGATCATTTGCTAGTCCAAGATGGTCATCATCTCATTAGCTAGTCCAAGCTGGTCTATAGGTCATTTGCTAGTTCAAGCTGGTCTATAGATCATTTGCTAGTCCAAGATGGTCATCATCTCATTAGCTAGTCCAAGCTTGTCTATAGGTAATTTGCTAGTTCAAGCTGGTCTATAGATCATTTGCTAGTCCAAGATGGTCATCATCTCATTAGCTAGTCCAAGCTGGTCTATAGATCATTTGCTAGTCCAATCTGGTCATTAGCTCATTAGCTCGTTCAAGCTGGTCTATAGGTCATTTGCTAGTTCAAGATGGTCTATAGGTCATTTGCTAGTTTAAGATGGTCTATAGGTCATTTGCTAGTTCAAGCTGGTCTATAGGTCATTTGCTAGTCCAAGATGGTCATCATCTCATTAGCTAGTTCAAGCTGGTCTATAGGTCATTTGCTAGTCCAAGCTGGTCTATTGGTCATTTGCTAGTTCAAGCTGGTCTATAGGTCATTTGCTAGTCCATGATGGTCATCATCTCGTTAGCTAGTCCAAGCTGGTCTATAGGTCATTTGCTAGTTCAAGCTGGTCTATAGGTCATTAGCTAGTTCAAGTTGGTCTATAGGCCATTTGCTAGTCCAAGATGGTCATTATCTCATTAGCTAGTCCAAGCTGGTCTATAGGTCATTTGCTAGTTCAAGATGGTCTATAGGTCATTTGCTAGTCCAAGATGGTCTATAGGTCATTTGCTAGTCCAAGATGGTCTATAGGTCATTTGCTAGTTCAAGCTGGTCTATAGGTCATTTGCTAGTTCAAGCTGGTCTATAGGTCATTTGCTAGTCCAAGATGGTCATCATCTCATTAGCTAGCCCAAGCTGGTCTATAGGTCATTTGCTAGTTCAAGCTGGTCTATAGGTCATTTGCTAGTCCAAGATGGTCATCATCTCATTAGCTAGTCCAAGCTGGTCTATAGGTCATTTGCTAGTTCAAGCTGGTCTGTAGGCCATTTGCTAGTTCAAACTGGTCTATAGGTCATTTGTTAGTCCAATCTGGTCATTAGCTCATTAGCTCGTTCAAGATGGTCTATAGGTCATTTGCTAGTTCAAGCTGGTCTATAGATCATTTGTTAGTTTAACTGGTCTATAGGTCATTTGCTAGTTCAGGCTGGTCTATAGGTCATTTGCTAGTCCAAGATGGTCATCATCTCATTAGCTAGTTCAAGATGGTCTATAGGTCATTTGCTAGTTCAAGCTGGTCTATAGATCATTTGCTAGTCCAAGATGGTCTATAGGCCATTTGCTAGTTCAAGATGGTCTATAGGTCATTTGCTAGTCCAAGCTGGTCTGTAGGTCATTTGCTAGTTCAAGCTGGTCTATAGGTCATTTGCTAGTCCAAGATGGTCATCATCTCATTAGCTAGTCCAAGCTGGTCCTCATCTCATTAGCTAGTTCAAGATGGTCTATAGGTCATTTGCTAGTTCAAGCTGGTCTATAGGTAATTTGCTAGTTCAAGCTGGTCTATAGGTCATTTGCTAGTCCAATCTAGCTCATTAGCTAGTTCAAGTTTGGCTGCGTTCCACTCTACTTTTAGACACGCACTCGTGAACTTCCCTAAGCACTTCCCCTCGTGGGAATCCCCGCCGCTGCGCGTTCCACTTTGTGAAGTGGACGAGGGACGTTTATATGGACAGACCCTCGTCCCCTCGATTTTGACAGAGGGAGCGAGTCTACTCTGATGTACACTTCAAACAGCTCTATATCCCACAATTCAACTTGATTGTGACGTCACAGCAGATCGTGCTTAACTGAGGTGTATATCATTTTATTTTGAGAATTAATCACATAATAGTGTATAATATATTAATTATGTTGAGATTTAATTGCAGAATACTTGGAGCTACCTTATGTTCACAGTCAAAGTAAAATTTAAAAAAATTTGGAACACAGCCTTGGTCATCTCATTAGCTAGTCCAAGCTGATCTATAAGTCATTTGCTAGTCCAACCCTGCATCCGAATGTGCATACTATCCACCCTATCCGCCCTAGTATTGAATATTACTAATGTCACATACTATTTAGGATGGATATTATGCACATTGAAATGCAGACCAAGATGGTCATTAGCTCATTAGCTAGTTCAAGTTGATCATCTCATTAGTCCAAGATGGTCTATAGGTAATTTGCTAGTCCAAGATAGTCATCATCTGATTAGCTAGTCCAAGCTGATCTGTAGGTCATTAGCTATTTCAAGATGTTCTATATAGTGATGTTCGGTTCTTGAACGAATCGTTCTTTTGAGCCGGTTCATTAATTGAACTGAATCGAACGTTAGTTCTGGGTTGATGACGTAAGACGCGAAAGCCGAAGTAGCACATCCGACTCAAAAACAACCGAATGTCCTGTCGAAGTTTGCAGAGGATTACAGAGGATTCAGTGAGTTGGCGATGCAAGCCTGAGGCACGTACTTGAAATATGCTTATTATGACTACTGTTATTAAATAACATTTTATTAAAACCTGCAAAAACCTTTCTGTCGAGAGATGTAAATACATTTTACTGTAATTTATTGTGCATGCAGATTATATTTTAAATTGTAAAGTGAAATGTGTAAATTTATAAGACTGGTTTATTCTTTCTATATAGGCTACTTTAGACATATCGGCGTTTATCCATGTCTGTAATGTGTGCTGTATGTGTGAAACTTTTAGGAATCTTATCCAAGATGTAGGCTATTCAATATTGGTCAATCATATCCAACATAAAGGATCTGCAAATGAAATTGTGACCACAAAAACACCATTAACTTAAGTGAATGAAAGGCAATAATCAGCAAAATGCACTTTATTCGATTGTTTCAATATGCAATGACACAGATTACTTTATTTGAATGTTTCCTTGATATAACATGACACTGAGTTGTTTGAAAAGAAATGCATAGTGACATCATTGTATGATGATGTCAGGAACCTATGAATCAGCTTTTTGAACCGGTTCATTGAGCTGAAATGTCCGAAAAGAACCGGTTCGCAGAAATGAATTGGACTTTGCATCACTAGTCTATAGGTAATTTGTTAGTCCAAGATGATCATTGGCTCATTAGTTTGTTTCAATTAACTAGTACAGTGTTCCCAACCCTCACCAACAGTGCACATCTGTTTCTAGTCTTGACTAACGATCTGATGAATTTAATCAGAACAGGAACCGGACTGGGAAACACTGAGCTAGTAGTTAGTCTGAGCTTGTAGATCATCTTTAGGTTTGGAACATGGTGGCTGGTTGACCAGCTAATAACCAGTAAAAGTTCTGCAGAAATGAGTTGTAAAATCAGGAAACATATGAGGGGTTTTGCACCTCTGTCCCATTGTGCCTAAGTCAGTGGATTTTTTGAATGGGTTTTTGGCGATTATATTTAGGCTTCAAAATTCATAAAAGTTGTGTTCATTTGTAAAGATTATCATGATGAACAAAACATAGACCATTAACTTTTGTTGGTCACGGAGCTTATTATCTGCAATAATCCAAAAGCCAATTGAATCGAGGGAACCAGAGTTGATGCTAACTTCCAGATTTATTTTTTTATGCTACCCAAAATGATCCGTGAAAATTTTCCCGCTGTTTCATGATGTCCTCATAGTACCCCAGGGGCACCATTTGGAGAGCATTCCATCATGCCACCCAGACCGGGGTCCCATGACCTTTCACCTGTGTGGTCCTTCTGAAGGTCAGTCTGGTCTTCATTGAA
This sequence comes from Coreius guichenoti, assembly GCA_039654105.1. Classification (NCBI taxonomy): domain Eukaryota; kingdom Metazoa; phylum Chordata; class Actinopteri; order Cypriniformes; family Gobionidae; genus Coreius; species Coreius guichenoti. Next base: position 20,614,100 of record CM077192.1, read on the forward strand.
TCCTCTCTCATAGCTTAAAAAAGGTGTCTGCTTATAATAGACTGATGTGCTCCCAAGACAGCACTAGAGGAACCCTGATCGGTTCATTTGCTACTGTGGTTATTGCTCCTGTAGGACCAAAAGAGGCTCCTTATGTCTCTGACGCAGCCTGGGCTGAGCGACCCAGTCGGCCATATATCTCATCTGCTCTCAATGAAAGCTTTGCTTATTTGGTCTCCAAAAATAACTTCCTTTAATTGCAGATAGGAAGCCATATCGCAGACCTAGAACTGAGAATAATACTTAATATTCACTGAAGAATGTGCAAGAAATCATTTGTGTTATTTAACATGGTTTTATTGCGGTTCCATGTGCTCTTAGCCCTTGGATACAGTTCAACAATGAGAGGATGTCCCACAGAAAGATCTGGCAAGCAGAAATGTGGGTAAATATAATATTGGGTGCTTTTAAAAAAAGGTTAGGTCGATGTGTGAAACCATTTATGACCAACTTTGTGTTGCTGACCTTGTGAAAATATACATGTTCATTTTTGAATAAATGGGTTTTCTGGGAACTCTGGACTTTTGGCTGACTTTAGTGTGACTTGACAACCACTTCATTCACGTTGATGTGAAATTTTGTCCTTCGTGTTTGTACTTTCTTGCCAGACTTATAGACAAACTATGTATTCAATGAACTTATACATTTATGTTTTGAAAGACTTAGTATTTCATCTCTTGTACACTTAGCAATTTTTAACCCTGACCATAGTATACTTTTCACATTTTTGTTTCAAGATCCAAATTGTTCTGCCAAGAAACTGGTTTCATTCTGAACTGTTTTCACCATGCAACGGTCAGTCAACAAAAGACACATAGATATGAACCCATTGCTTTGATAAACCACAGCTAACATAATATATCAGAGACCTGTTGTTCTCAAGAAAGTTGAGAATGTCAGAACAAGATATTAAAACGTTTCTCACAGCCTAGATTAACAAACATTATGGTTGTGTAATTTAGATTAAACAATGTCAAAGCCAGGGCAGGCAGAAGGTCTCCAAATTGATTATGCAGTTTAGTTTCAGTGCTCGAATTTAAATTGGCCAAGCGGCACTTGGCAACAGCACTTTTCACTGTTTGTATCACTCCGCTTACTTCAGTCAGACTGTAAATGGTGAGGATTTCTAGTGAGCCTTTCTGCAGGTTACATGATTTCTCCAGTAGGCATTTTTTTTTTTTTAATGATTCACTGAATTGATTCGTTCAAAAAACATTGATTCATTCAAAAACAAATCACCACTGACGTGAATGTTTGCTTCTTTGGAACTATTTTCGTTGGCGGACCAAAAATGGACAAGGTATCTAGCGATTTTGTGACTAAAAACGTGAGTACTTAATATGAACCTTTTGTTTACTTAACTTCTGTATAACAGCAGACACCAATGCTGATGTGATTCAACCGTGTGGCACGAGGCATTTGTCTAAACAACAATGCTCTTGTGTGAGTGATAGGCCTATTGCTGAATTACTGTAGCCTATATGTATATGGACTCGAGGCTATTATACAGAGATTTTTGACCGCTATAATTTAAATTTTGTAATTTTGGGATTTGTCAAGAGTCTGTTCATCCAAATTGTTAAATCTTGAGAAAATAAATACTAAAGCTGCAATAAGAGAGATACTGGAACACAAGATATAATGTAGCGTCAATGGATGCATGCAAAACATAGGCCTGTTGGTAAGTATACTCAAGCTATTCTGTAAAATTATTTGAAATAAGATGAACTCACACATAATAAAACTAAAACATAATCATTTGTTATAAAAATCAAGGCAAGTCCAAGGGCGCCGCAATCTTTTGGTAGTCATGAAGCCAAAACCTGAAGTTATTAATCTTAAGTGAAAAATTTACTAATGGACATGACGTAACCAATGAATAAATTCTAGACAAAAATTATCCTATGAGTAATGAATGAATCCTGTATGGCCATAGAAATTTACGTTCCAGAGAAAAACCATACTGCTATAACGTAGTTGACAAATCATCCCATTAAAATCACATCAATAAAGCGTGTGCTCAAACCCGCATATGAATCAAAGGTCTCACCTTTCTCTCGCTTTTCCATCTTTCTCTGTCTTGTTCTTCTGAACAGCCTGTTTTCAATAGGCCCACAGCAGCAGTGTGACCCTTCACTCCATCCCAGGGTTAAGGAAACAGTTTTCCCCGAGTCATGATGGATCTTGGAACATTCCAGATCTGTTTACAGTTACGAACGACCCATTATGGATGTCGCTTGTCAGACACGAGGGATGTTTGATAGGGCACTATGAACTTTTTGTCCTGCACTAAGACATTTGTCTTTCAGGACTGTGATTCTCCATATTGTTAATGTAGCCTCTGATCACATTTGACAGCCTGACCCAAACCAGAAAACTGTAATAGCTCTTTTATATTCAAGCTAGTAGATTTTTATGTTGTTATGCTGGCATAGCAAAATGTATGGACAACACCCCATCGATTGCAGCTTGATGGAGCATCCTTGAACAAACCTCTAACTCTACATATGAAAGTTTGGTGTGTTACTCGTCCTGCACTTTTTTTTTCCTATACAGACATGAACACACTCGTGCAGCTTTCTAAGTAATTAGAGTTACACCTGGCAGATGAAAAATGGGTGCAAAAATACCATAGACTCAATGATAGAGGGACTCGAACTATTAGATAGGGCTCTTTTAGCTACCCTATGGAAAAAAAAAACACCAGGATCTTGGCAACTGTATAGCAATGCCCTTGCAGCACATCTACAGCACTATAGCATTGTGGCAGTGAGTTTTATACAATTAACCAACCATATTTTGTTTTGACAAGAAAAAATCTAGATCTAGATCTAGATCCATCTAGATGATCTATGCACTAATATCCCCAGTTTGATCCCAACTACAAGATCTTGTATAAATCATTTGTGTAACGCAAAGAGGGTTTTATTTGAATTAGCCTATATCAACTTTCTGTTTCTGAAAAAGACATTAAAGTTAATTAAATATTAATGAAAACTGTCGTCAGGAAGAGATACATCAACACTAGAGGTAAGAGATATTCTCCAACAGGACTGACCTGGTTCAGACTTCTGCTTAAACCATTTCACATAATGCATGTTTAGATAGTCTGATGTCATTGGTGAAAGAATACAGTATTTTTGTCTAAAAATATCACTTTTTTTTAAATTAAAGATATATTTATTCAACATTTATTTGATAAATAATCAGTCTATTTATGAAACATTTGTAAAATTGCATAAAATGTTATGACGTCTAAAATTGAAGAGTAATTTTCTTAGCCCAAATAAAATGTATGCTTTAAAAAAAACTATTACACAATGGATACATTTAAGGTATATCCTCTAAAACCAAGTTAAAGGAATAGTTCACCCAAAAATGAAACTTCTGTCATCATTTTATATCATTTAGTTGTTTCAAACCTGAGTTTCTTCCTTCTGTTGAAAAAAAAGATATTTTGAAGAATGTTGGTATAACCAAACAGTTGATGGTAGCCATTGACTTTCATATTAGGAAAAAAATACAATGGAAGTCAATGGGTGCCTTCAACTGTCTGGTTACCAACATTCTTCAAAATATCTTCTTTTTGTGTTCAACAGAAGAAAGAAACAGGTTTGGAACAACTTGAGGGTATGTAAATGATGACAGTTCACCCAAAAAAATGTAATTCTATCTCTTTAATATCTTATGAAATTTAGTTCTCAACTAAATATTGCCTATTTAGATTTTTTTTTTTTACTGGAAACTTTTTTCCCCCAGTGTAATCAGTCACTCTGTTGCTGTCTATACGTATATTTGCAAATAGGCGCATTGCTTAGACACTGATTTTCCAGTTTCTGTGTGGTTTGGAGCGGTTTCAAACATTTCCTAGGATCTTAATTCACTCTTCTGATAACAATTTGCAGAACCTCGACAACCTTCCAAGAACTTCCTAAATGAAGATCTACAGGCGTATCAGACGAAATAGCATGCTACAGATAAGTCTTCATTTATTTGGCTCTCGAACACACAGTTGGAGGAAATGGACTTGTGTTTGAGGTTGAGGAAATGAATGTGCGTGTCCGTTTCCCTCAGCATGGCGCTGTCACGGAGCGTGTTCTCCCTCACAGAGGAAAGACGTGACAAATTACCGTGTGATTTGAGCCCAACGCGCTGCGGTACCTGTCCGCCCAAAGAGCGAGTTGTGTGTGCTTCTCATTAGTACTAGATTAAGCTGTTCAGAGCCGTACAGTAAAACATGACAGAATCTCCCTGGATTACTCCAACTCTCCAGAGACGGGATAACATGGACCGCTGCTGTCCCGCTGTGTTAGATTTACTTCTCTCGTGATTCGAGCTGAGTTTGATGGCCTTTCGTGAATTTAGTTACTGAACCATAAGTAGAAACATTTCTTTATCGCAGCACGTATACTACGCCACATAATTGTGCAGAACGTCAATGTGTTTCGGTAATGAACATCTGGATGTAAAGAATGAGGTCTGGGGCTTGATTTTTGGTATGCGGCTCTATTTATATCCCAAAACTAAACCCATTCGCATAGCCTACTTGTGTAGCATGTGATTTCATTATTAGCAGTGTTAAGTTACTCCAAAAAAGTAATTAATCACTAGCTATAGGGTTACAAAGGGGCTGAACATTTTCGGTAAATTTCCCGAAACTTTCCGAAAATTTCCAAAAAATCCCGGAAAGTTTCCAAAAATTCTGGAAAGCTTCTGGAAACTTTGCAACCAAGCTATTAATTACATCTTGAACAGTGTAATTCGATTACTGTAATTACTCTCTCTAAAAAGTATTGGATTACTTATTACTAATTACTTTCTAAATCCCATATAAACCTCGACCAGTTGAACAATACAAGGATAGACACAACACTGAACTTTTGATCCTTTTAATTAAACAATATAAAATGGCATAAATTATTTTTGAACTGACCAAAGTGTGTAAAAGAAGTTTACATTATAAACATACATTTTAACATTAAAATTTGATGTTAAATCCACTGTTGTTTTATGTAGAATTGTTCTATAGTCTATACAATACATTAGAAGTAACTATAATTAAATTACAGAAAAATTAAGAGTAATCCCTTACTTTTCAATGGAAAAGTAATTAAATGATAGTAATTAGATTACTTAGTAATTAATTACACCCAACAATGATTATTAGTATTGCTGATTTATGCATATAGTGTTGTCACGATATTGGAATTTCCAACTTCGATACGATATACCTTGAACATTTAACATTTAAAAATAAAATATTGATTTTCGATACCACATGGAAAACTGCCATATATACCGCCATACAGATAATTTGTTATTATCTTATAATTTTTTGATAATTTGGGTAATTTTGTTGTAATAGCTTACACAGCACAGGGAAGCTTTATTTAAACCATTGAACTAGCCTACATTTACAAAAAAAGACAAGTAAACAGTCTGTAATAAAATAAGAAAAAATAAACAAATTACAAATGATAGCACAAATAAATACAATAGAATAAAGAGACAAATGAAATGGCTTTAAGTTTTTCAGGTGGGTCTAACAGTAGTTTTCAGGTTAGAAATACTACAGAAATGAAAGTAATCAAATGTAAATTTTGTAAATACAGATTAATAGATAAATACAGATTAATGCTTACAATTAAAGCTACAAAAATTATTCAGTCAAGAGCAGCGAGTGATTTTCTCTTTGTCTTTTGTTCTTTGATTAACATGACAGAGAGCAGCAGGTTTATTAGGCTGCTGTCACTTTAAGAGCTTATGCGCGGATCCAATATACTGTTAAACAACATGAGTTTTCTTTCTCAACTATTTACGTTCCAAAACTGACTGTATTTACTTGAATACTCTGCAAGAGTATTGACCATTTAAGTGCAATAAGGCGCGAAAAAGAAATAAGTTTGGAACTCACACGCTGTTTGAGAGGTGGAAAAATAGTCAATTTTTAACTTTTTATTTAGTATTGAATGAAATTTGAGTGCATTTATGATTTGCTTTTCAAGTCCGCCATCTTGGATTTTGAATTGAGCTTGCCGCAATGCATTCTGGGATTGCTTCATTTGTGAAATACAACTGATACTTGCGTAAATTTAATAAAAGGCAGTTTATTTTGTCGTTTTCACATTGGGTGGCTAGGTAGGCATCTCATTAGGTTTTGGAACAGAGCTAGCGTTAGCATGCTAGATGTGCTGGTGAGCTTTTAAACACCTAGACTACAGCAAAAGTGAACTTGAACAGGGGCAGCTTTAACTTTCTGCTTCTTTTTTTACTTGTTTGCGTCCCTTATTAATACAATATACTGTTAAACGACATGTTTTCTTTCTCAACCATTTTTGTTCCATTTTGACATAACTTGGTATGTATTTGACCGTTCAAGTGCAATAAGCCACGAAAAATAAATAAATTTGGAAGTTTGAGAGGCGGCTTTATGAGACCGGCATGTATATATTTTTGACTAATAATACAATCCCTAATTGCTTTTGAAAGCACATTTTATACCCGTCCACATAAACCGTTCCCTCTCTTCTCAGTATGAAAGCTTAATCAGACGAGAAAGCAATTTGCGTCCATATGTTTCCAGTATTAGAAGTGACACTTGTAATGTATTTGTAGACCGTCCCTGGTGTGGAGGACTCGAATCGAACTTTCACTACAGATATCGTACACTCGGATGTTAAAAATGAGTCCAGGGGTCCCGCCTTCCCTCGAGGTCAAACATCTCGAAGGGTTTGCTTTAAGCAGCAGAAATGACTAGTGATTTTTACAATAAATACCAGCTGTATTGATTTCACCGCTGTATTATTTACTGACTAGCAATCTCTGATTGACACAAACCAACAGTGGTGTTAAATTGAACCACCTTTTTGTAGGTGTGGTTGTAGATTACATGTCTTAGAGACGTTTTTTTTTTTTAATTATAGAAAAAAGTGATGTATGAATGTACAAATTTCACTCTCAGTCCTTTTCTAATTAAAATCATCCATGATAATCTTAGTAAATATGAATGCATTTGCAGTCCCACAAATGTTTTTCCAGAAAACCCTGTTTTAGGGTGCAGACGTCTGGCTCTACTGACCCTAAGGCAACATTCACACTGGTGCCTTTTTAATAGGACATTTTTACAGTAAAAAGTCGCATGTAGTAACAGTGGAAAACAAAAGAAACATACATCTGTCCAGTGCTTATTAGAAAGACCTGATGAAAAGCACATGTATGGCTGTTTGTTTATGGTTCCTAGAGTTTACAGAGGAAAATTCATATATTAGCAAGGAAATGTGAGGATGAATTTATGTATGTATACATTTTTTTTTTTTTTTTTTTTTAAATATTATAATTTCACATTTTTAACTTTTTTTTTATTAATGTATATACTACCATTTTAGTAAAAAAATGTTTCAATTAGTAATTTAGCCAAATAATTTATATGTTGGCAGTTAATTATGAAATTATGTAATATAAAAGATAAAATGATACAAATTCTAAAAATGATTTAAAATCTGCTTCACAAAGGTTCCATTTAAATGAGCTTGTAAACAGCGTATAACTTTGACAAATGAATAATTGTGGAAGTGTGTGATCTGTAATACAACACTCTTTAGAAATTCCTTCATATTGTACTGTTGTGTTTTTATTCATATTGATCAATACAAAATACAAAAATAAATCATTACATTACAAACTCCTTATATTTTTAAAGTGGCTCAAAAACATTACAGCAATTGGGCATTTGAGTCAAAACATTATCAGAAACAACGTGTGTTAGGTAAATGTGTTAATGTCATGGAAAACAAAATCACAGTCATATCCCTTAATTTTGTGGCTAGAAACAAAACATGATACATATGGAATACATATAGTAATATTAATTTAGTCTACAAAAATCGCTTGCATTTATGCGGTTCAGTTTTGGTCCCCGTTCAACCCATTTACTGACAGCCATTTAGTGCTGGAGAATATTTACATGTTGGTTGTTCACACAGTTAGGCCACTCGACAGTACAGATCTGTATGCAAATGCTGTTAATTAAGGCCTGAGTCACGGAATGTCGCTCGATACACATGAGCAGAAGTTTTAAGCTGCCATGGCGTGATTGCATTAACAACACCTTCTTTATACATATAGCTTTAAACTGCATATTTCTTGAATTTCAGTGTATATGGCATTTGCTACACACAGGTAGCAGGGAGGAAGAGGAATGCAGGAAACTATGATTCTGCTTCCTGTAGTAGCAGCCCTGTGTCAACGACAATGTTGTCAATGTTCACACGGATCCGCGAAAACGACTAAAAGTGCTGTATTATTCATGCCAGGCCACTATGGTGATGTCACTTTGTAAAGAAACACTACACGTGTATAGACTGAACACGTAATACGCATGCGCATGACGTCACCATTTTCACAAATTCACGTTTCTTTGTAGTTTACATGGAGGCAATAACAGTATCGTTTTCAAAAACTTGCGCTATGAAACGCGTTTTCAAAGGTTTGCGTTTCAGGCCCCCAAAATGGCGTTGTCATGAAAATAAACTGCCAAAACACATAAAAAGTTTTAAATTTTTAGTTGAAAACGGTGTCGTGTAAACTTCCAAACAGTTTGGCGTTAGCATGCTGCTAAGCTAATTGCGCCATTTTTAAGAATAAAAATACAGGGGAAAATAGTAAATTTTTAACTTTTTATTTAGTATTGAATGAAATTTGAGTATTTACGATTTGCTTTTCACGTCCACCATCTTGGATTTTAATTTGCGTTTACCGCAATGCATTCTGGGATTGCTTTATTTGCGAAATCCAACTGATACTTGCGTAAATTTAATAAAAGGCAGTTTATTTTCACATTGGGTGGCTAGGTAGGCATCTCATTAGGTTTTGGAACAGAGCTAGCGTTAGCATGCTAGATGTGCTGGTGAGCTTTTAAACACCTAGACTACAGCAAAAGTGAGCTTGAACAGGGGCAGCTTTAACTTTCTGCTTCTATTTTACTTTCTTGCGTCCCTTATTAATCCCAAACTATCCTTAAGGTTAAACATCCCTCACAGCAATGACACAAATCCACAAACTCTTATTTTTACTGCCTTTTTAAGTTGTGGAAAACCTGTAAGTATTTCTCTTGGCTTCACATTCACACGTTCAAGGTCGTGTTCAATCGCTTCATTCATTCACACACACACTCGTGCACCAGTAAATAGTCACAGCCAGCAGTAGCAGTGCGTCGGGATGAAGGTGTTTGGTTGTGTTTTGGTGAGCTGCGGGCTGGTTTAAGAGAAGTGCTGTTTGTGCAAGCAGTCCAGAAAGAGGAAGAGTGATCTAAAAGAGCGAGAGAAGAGGACGTGTGCCTCTTTAGAGGTCAGAGATGCACTACGGTCCTCCCCGCACATCCTCATGCGTTTACTTTGAACGCTTCTTTGACTTCTTTATTCTGAAAGAGAAAGAAAAGTCATATTATTAGAGATGAATAAGCATTTATTTTGTTTTCCACTGTAAAACATTATTTTCAAGATTTATCACAACTTTTTTCTTTTGTCAAATCAACTTAAATAATTAATGTGGTTCAGATAACAATATTTTGAGTTTCTATTTATTAAACTCCATTGTATTAACTCAAATTTTTCATTTCAATGAACTCAAAATTAAGGCAACCAGGTAACTTACGTTTTTAAGTTAAACCAACAATATTTTTTTTAGTGATGTCAATGCTGATACATTTATTAAATGTAAAGCTTTTGCGATTTCTGAGGATGAAACTTGTAATTATAGCCTTTGAACATTTCTATGTGAACTATTCTGTTTATGTATCTAACGTGTTTTTTTTAATCAATCTAGAGCATAGTTTTAAGACATATTTTGCAAGTACGTCACAAAAAGATTAAGTTTGATTGGAATAAAAAGATTACTAAGTTTTAGATAATTCACAAAATGAGCAGTGCTAGTGTTAGTATTATTTTATATAATAAATATAGTATTTATTAGTGCTGTCAAATCAATTAATCGCGTATAATTATGTATATTCTTAAATATATACATGCGTGTGTGTGTGTATTTATATATACATAATAATTATACACAGTACACACACATATTATGTAAACACAAACTTTTATTTTGGATGCAATTAATCATGATTAATCGATTTGACAGCGCTAGTATTTATTAATATTTTTGAGTTTTTATTTGTACATTTTCATTTTACTTTTACTATTTTTATGCGTTTTTGTCTTTGTATTTATTTATTTATTTATTTGTTTTTTCATCTATTTAGCTTTAACTTGTTTTATTTCAGTTTTAATCATTTTAGTACTTAAAACTTATTTTATTTCATTTAGTTGCCTTGCCAAGCTAACATTTCTAATTTTCTAGTTTAGGTTTTTCATGTAATATTTATATTTGATTTGATTTTACTTCAGCTTTATTTAAATGAAAATTTTTAATAGTTTTTGTTTTAGATAATAGCAGCACTGCTCCAGACTGACCCATAATGATAACACGTCAATAGTGTTTTTTTTTTTCTTCTTTTTAATGTTTTAATGGCATCAGTCAGTTTGGCTCAGTGGCACAATAGGAGGCCGATTATGGTGGTGTAAAACCTCTCTGCTCTGCTTGTTACCTCATCATTAATCTACAATTAGTGTAATTAATGAACAGAGGTTAAATGCTTAGGGCTCTGGCGGAGCCTAATTACCTACTTAGGTAAACATGTCATTTATATAATCTTAAATTACCCAATAACATTCCACATATGCCATTTAATTGTTAGGAACAACACCTTGTAAATCGCTGCTAAGATTTGTTTTAAAACACCTAATGCTACTGCACCTTTAAATTGGTTTTTAGTGTAAAGTACATTGCGTAAATCAACAAGTTCTGTAAATTACACCTCTCTCTGCAGATTTAATACAGTTGATTGCATACATACATTACATCAGAACATAATTTAAATGTCATTTCTTTTTAATAAATCAGTGTGATTCCATGATAGGTTTATTTTTTACATAAGAAAAATTATGTAAAATTACTTAAAGGGTCATGGCTATTCCAATTTTGAGAATTATTAATCTTTAAGTACATGAAAATGTTTGTTTTTGAAAGCATCTATACTTTTGAAATGGCATGTATCGGTGTTATGTGTAAAGTTTTGTCTACACTTTATGTACAAATACGTTACATACTTTTTTTGTACACAAAAAGCCTTTATTTAAGATTTACGCATTCCATCAAATTGAATAAGCCTAAATAATTGATTAACGATTGTTCAATTATTCAGTTAAAATATGTAAGGATTATTCCATTCAATTTGATGGAATTTTACTATTAATTGAAACGTGTGAATCTTAAAAGGCTTACCTTTTTTTTTTTTTTGAGTGTATGTAAAGTATGCACAACCTTTTGTTAAATTTATTACTGAGATCACTAAGGGTATGTTTATACTTTTTTTTTTGACATTTTTCGTGTACAGATGACGGCATTTCAAAACAATCCCTGTTCACAAGGATCTGCGAAAACGACTAAAATCACTGTATTATTTCTGCCAGGCCAGTAGGTGGCGATGTCCCTTTGTAAAGAAACATTGTGCGCCTTTAGACTGAACACGTAGAATAAGCATGTACATGATGTCACCGTTTTCACAAATTCATGTTTTTGCAACGCTATCTCATGACCAATTCGTACATATTTGTACGAGGTGGCTAATTCGTACGAATTTGTATGACCTCACTCGTATGAATACGTACAATTTGTCTAAATCACAGTGACAGGTAGGTTTAGGGGTAGGTCATTTGTACGAAATCATGCGAATTGGGCAACTCGTCAAATACATACGATTTAGCAAAAATCATACAACCTCGTAAAATATGTACGAATTTGTGGTGAGATCGGGTTGGTTTTTGTAGTTTACACGGAGACGATAACGGAATCGTTATCACAAACTTGCACTTTGAAACCCGTTTTTTAAAAATTAGCATTTTCAGGCCCCCAATACGCCAATGTCGTGTAAATGAACGGCTAAAACGCATGAAAAGTTTTCTGTTTTTAGTTGAAAACAGTGTCGTGGCCCCTTTAGAATAAACATTTTGTACTGTAAGTTTTAAACATTATTATTTTTGTTCAGTAGATTTGTTTACATTTTAATTCAAAGTCTCTAAGGAAACAGACTGTATCTTATCCCATGATTCTCAGTGACTTGTTTTTCCGAGTGTAGAAAGAGTTTCTTCTTACTTGTTAATGGCATTCTTTAGATACTGCTGAAGCCATTTGGTCTTGGGGTTGATGCAGACCTCTCTGTTGTTCTTCAGCTTGGCACTGGTAATGAGAGAGAGAAAAGAAGGGATTTGTATCGGACCAGAGCAAAAGAGAGACTGTACCTTTCTCCCTCTGTGGCTCTACAGTGTGTTTCATCAGATCATATCAGCTGTCCGTCATGGACTGTGTTTCAGTCTCTCTATTCTACTGTACTGGCAAGAGTCACTGCGCTCCATCAGATAACTGAATTGAATTAGAGGCGGTTCGAAGGACAGTGTTGTGCTGTCTGGACGTTCAGAATTTTTGATGCGTTTTGAAGATTTTGACTGCGATTCCCAGAACTGTGCATGTGCATATAGTTTGTCTAAAGTAACATAAATGATTATATTCAAATAAAATTTTAAACCAATTAATAGAAACTCTCTGGTTCCTAGGCTCTGATTCCTGTTACTAACCAAACACATGCAAACCTAGAAAAAAGGCCCGTTCACATCAAGGACTATAACTATAACGATAAAGATATAGTTTTAAATATAAACGAATAGCAGAGTCCACACCACTACTATAAATGACAACAGCCCAGAGAAACTATACCGTTGGAATCACTTATAGAACGTTTTTAAAATAAACAGAACGATATCGTCAACTGGTATGGATGCTAACGTAGAGCCCTGCATCTATCTATCTATCCATCTATCTATCTATCTATCGGCCATCCATCCATCCATCCATCTGTCTATCTATCTGTCTATCCACAAACCCGATTCCAAAAAAGTTGGGACACTGTACAAATTGTGAATAAAAACAGAATGCAATGATGTGGAAGTTTCAAATTTCAATATTTTATTCAGAATACAACATAGATGACATATCAAGTGTTTAAACTGAGAAAATTTATCATTTTAAGGGAAAAATAAGTTGATTTTAAATTTCATGGCATCAACACATCTCAAAAAAGTTGGGACAAGGCCATGTTTACCACTGTGTGGCATCCCCTCTTCTTTTTATAACAGTCTGCAAACGTCTGGGGACTGAGGAGACAAGTTGCTCAAGTTTAGGAATAGGAATGTTGTCCCATTCTTGTCTAATACAGGCTTCTAGTTGCTCAACTGTCTTAGGTCTTCTTTGTCGCATCTTCCTCTTTATGATGCGCCAAATGTTTTCTATGGGTGAAAGATCTGGACTGCAGGCTGGCCATTTCAGTACCCGGATCCTTCTTCTACACAGCCATGATGTTGTAATTGATGCAGTATGTGGTCTGGCATTGTCATGTTGGAAAATGCAAGGTCTTCCCTGAAAGAGACGACGTCTGGATGGGAGCATATGTTGTTCTAGAACTTGGATATACCTTTCAGCATTGATGGTGCCTTTCCAGATGTGTAAGCTGCCCATGCCACACGCACTCATGCAACCCCATACCATCAGAGATGCAGGCTTCTGAACTGAGCGCTGATAACAACTTGGGTTGTCCTTGTCCTCTTTAGTCCGGATGACATGGCGTCCCAGTTTTCCAAAAAGAACTTCAAATTTTGATTCGTCTGACCACAGAACAGTTTTCCACTTTGCCACAGTCCATTTTAAATGAGCCTTGGCCAGAGAAAACGCCTGCGCTTCTGGATCATGTTTAGATATGGCTTCTTTTTTGACCTATAGAGTTTTAGCCGGCAACAGTGAATGGCACGGTGGATTGTGTTCACCCACAATGTTTTCTGGAAGTATTCCTGAGCCCATGTTGTGATTTCCATTACAGTAGCATTCCTGTATGTGATGCAGTGCCGTCTAAGGGCCCGAAGATCACGGGCATCCGGGATGGTTTTCCGGCCTTGACCCTTACGCACAGAGATTGTTCCAGATTCTCTGAATCTTTGGATGATATTATGCACTGTAGATGATGATAACTTCAAACTCTTTGCAATTTTTCTCAGAGAAACTCCTTTCTGATATTGCTCCACTAGTTTTCGCCGCAGCATTGGGGGAATTGGTGATCCTCTGCCCATCTTGTCTTCTGAGAGACACTGCCACTCTGAGAGGCTCTTTTTATACCCAATCATGTTGCCAATTGACCTAATAAGTTGCAAATTGGTCCTCCAGCTGTTCCTTATATGTACATTTAACTTTTCCGGCCTCTTATTGCTACCTGTCCCAACTTTTTTGGAATGTGTAGCTCTCATGAAATCCAAAATGAGCCAATATTTGGCATGACATTTCAAAATGTCTCACTTTCAACATTTGATATGTTATCTATATTCTATTGTGGATAAAATATAAGTTTATGAGATTTGTAAATTATTGCATTCCTTTTTTATTCACAATTTGTACAGTGTCCCAACTTTTTTGGAATCGGGTTTCCATCCATCCATCCATCCATCCATCCATCCATCCATCCATCCATCCATCCATCCATCCATCCATCCATCCATCCATCCATCCATCCATCCATCCATCCATCCATCCATCCATCCATCCATCCATCCATCCATCCATCCATCCATCCATCCATCCATCTTCTGTCGCAACAATATTTTGTTACATCCTTGCAATAAATAGGCCTACAGCATTATTTACCAGGATATTTGCAAAAAATATTTTGCTGTGAGATTGTTTTGGTTAATGACAAATAGAAAGTAAAGGGTCTGACTCAAGCAGAAATCTTTTTGATTGATATCCTTTGGCACAGCCAGGAAAATCCCCTCAAACGCTTCGTTCACACACACATGGAGAAAACAACTCAAATGACACCCAGACTTCGCACCTCAGTGGCAAAAGGTTGTGTTTGAGAGTTAGCGGCTCACGTTGGCATTCAAATGGCTCCTATTCGTATTGCTTACACCTCACACACACATGGATCTCTCAATCTGTCTAGACAAATGGAGCCTGTCGGCTCAGATAAAAGATCCGCTTAACCCCAAATCTACACACGAATCCCCACAATCAACCTCCCGATCAGTAAGCTAACTAAAAGTGTAATGCTACCCCTGTTTGTTTTCCGGCGGGATGTCTTCCATTGAGTTTATCTTGAGAGAGTTGGCTTTATTTGTTTGTTTGTTTGTGATTTGGGCTCTTGAGTTAATCTAGCTAGTCTAAACGATCTTTTGCGCGAGCTTGTCGGTGGTCTGGGACCGAGCCAGCAGGTAGTAATTACCTCACAGCTAGCTAATGCTAACAACAAAATGAGTGATGTGTGTGTCTAGGGGGGAAAGGGTAGGTGGCTGTCTTTCATCTAGGCCAGTGAATCCGAAAGGATTTCTAAACAAGATGTGTGGAAGATGGCAGATTAAAGGTGATTTCCTCCGGCCAAAGTTTGTTCCCGAAATGACCCTTGGCTACATGCTAACCTCTGTAACCCCTGTAACCTTGATCCCCTGTAGTGCTTTGGCTTTTTGCTGCCGACAGGGTACAAATGGTTCGGTTTAATACATTCCAGACCGCTGAAGTAATACCAAATGCTGGTGAAATGAAAACGACAAGGTCGCACGCAACACAAAGCTAATCATTTTGACCCTTAACAATTATTGTGTCGTGAAGACCATTATGAGTGTTCAGGTTAATCACTCTCTCATATTTTCTCATTTGATCCTTTTTTGTTGCTCTGTAACTGAACAATAGGCCACATTGCTACTTTCCCACACTGATTTGACTCAGCTGTGGAAATTTGCAACTTTAAGAGCTATTTCTGGCATTTAAAATGACCTTTGTTTGTGTACTTGAATGTTGTGTAAAGCATTAAAAATGTGGTAGAGTTTAGCTGTTGTGAGATAGACGGTGGGATGTCGACTCACATGACTTGGAACGGGCAGCTCGGTGTGTGGAGGAACTTGATCTCACGGATGCTCCTCTGCGGGACGGTGTTGAGAGTGGACCGGCACCAACATCTCTCCACCAGACTGATGGGTTTAGCTGGGATGTGATCAGAACAGAAAGTATGGAGTCAGTGCAAGAGAAATAGGAAAAATGCCTCTTATATTGAAGAGATTTGAAGTTACAGTTTGTAAGATAGTTAGTGATAAATGAATTTAATTTTTGTTGGTTTAACTTAAAAACGTAAGTTACCTGGTTGCCTTGAAATTGAGTACATTGAAATAAAAAAATTGACTTAATACAATGGAGATTGGTTTAATGAATAGATCATTAATGTGGATCAGATGACATAATATTTTGAGTTTATAAGTTGATTTGACAAAAGAAAAAGTTGTGATAAATGCATAAAATTGATCAAAAGTGACAGTAAAGACATTTCTAATGTTACAAAAGATTTCTATTTCAAATAAATGCTGTTTGAATTTTCTATTCATTAAATAAACTTTGTATAGTAATATTTCACAATATTACTGTTTTTACTGTATTTCTTGATCCATTGTGAAAGTTCTTTCAAAAACATGTTTCAATGGTACTGTATAAAATCTTTAAAATATAGATATTAGAAACACATTTTAAAATTTAAATATACTTAAGATAATTTCTTGCTTCTCTTCATAGTATTTTCATTAATTCATGGAAATATAGCTTAAAATGTAAAATGGAACAAACCTTCTGTACTGATTTATTTCCTATGTAAAACATTGAAATTACCCAATTTGACATTGCCACAGATTATCACAATTTTTGTAAAGTTATTGTAGATGCATAAAATGGATAAAATTATATGATCAATACGTTGACAACATATGTTTTACATTGCTTTAACTCATCAAAATAAGTTAAGCAATTTTCAACTTTTTTGAGTTATATAAGATTCAACTCATTTTTTAAGTCAGTTTAATTGAGTTGAAATGACTTAAACCTCAACAAAGTTGATTGTACCTAAAAATTTAAGGCAGCAACTTTTTTTTTTACAGTGTAACTGCTGTTTCTAGCTAATCTGGACCTTTAAAATTACTTGACAAAACCTTTGCATTCTGAGCTTATAAAGACACAATGAAATCACATATTAGAAACTTAATTTCTAGCTAAAGCAATGCAATATAATCATACAGTACAACACAAATCACTGAGCTTTTGAACGCATCTGCTGAAAGTGTCCGATCACCTGCGTCCATTAACAAACCCTGATCATTAAAAAGAGATTAGTCTGCATTCTAGTGGCCCTCGTCCATTCACACAGGGGCCGGCCTGCCTTTTCACTCGCCACATTTTTCATAAGGAGCCCTTCTGAGGGTCCTCAACATTAAATACGGCAGAATCCCATAATCACACTCCAGGTTTAGTCCTGAATATGTGCATTAAATGAATCTGTTGAAGAACATTCTCTGAATGGTTTCACATCTCCCTGGTTTCTCTTTAACGGACCCCGTTATGAGGGAAGTCAAACTCTGAAATTCCCACAGATATTCCCGACACTGTCTGTTCCCTTTGTCATGTTAAACACCGGCCCATTAAGCCTTGACTAAACACTGCACCAAGTGAACAGCGCAGGAACTTTTTGCTTACTATTCTCTAATTAGACACCAATTAAAAGAGCTTGCGGATAAGTAAACAGTGCTAGGTGGTTTTTTGCACAGCAGAAACAACAAAGCTAGACCCACCAAGTTCAGCTGGTTAAACATCTCGCAGAAACCTTCTGTTCTTTTAGATCAGACCCGCTAACATGTAAAGACATGCACAGCTAAGTGAAGAGACATATGCAAATGTATGCAGGGCACTTATGAGCTGCAAGGTGATCTTAATGATCGTTAACTCCCTAATGATCATTAACTGAAAATATTCACTATTCTGGAAAACCTAATACAACAGTTCTGCAGTTTACGACACAAGTAATAAAACATTTCAGCAGAACACAGTCTGTAAAAACTTTTATTAAGTTGTAAATAAAACAAAGATTATTGGAGTATGTTTTACAAGAAAATACTATTTCAGGCTTTCTACTTCAAAATTGAATGTTTTATTAAATGTGTTACTTGCCGTTTCTTTGTAATTTTTGGCGAATTTTACAAGCAATTTCTCAGTAAAAAATGTTTCAAATTAAATCCTACGCCTTTTTTTTCAGTGTTCAGTAGGAAAGCAATGAGTTTTTGTTTTGTGTTTTTTGTTTTGTTTCTTTTTGTTTTAGTTTAGTTTTGCTTTGCTTTTGTTTAGTTTTTAATTTTTGTTTTACTTTGCTTTGTTTTTGTTTAGTTTTTAGTTTAGTTTTGCTTTTTTGTTTAATTTTGTATTATTGGTCTGGTTTGTCTAATAATTTAATTGTGTGTTTATGCGCTAAAATATATTTTATTTTAAGTGATGAATTTAAAAATGAATTAATTTTACACATAAATGTATTTTTCAAAATAACAAAATGTTGTCATTTTGAATATATTTATTTTGTTACATTTCAATATTACATTACAATATATTGTTTTGTTACATTTATAATGAATACATTCATTTCATTTATTATAAATTATTTATATTCAAAATAAAATGTTTTTATTTTTATTGATTTAAATTGAATTGTATTGTATTAATTTTATTTAAGATGCCCAGGATGATACATCTTGCTACACTGTAAAAGAAAATTATATGATCAATAAGTTATGACATGTTTTTACATTGCATTAAAATAAGTTAAGCAATGTTCAACTTTTTTATGTTTTACAAGATTCAACTTTTTAAAGTCAGTTTAATGTAATTTAAGTTGAAATGACGTAAACTTCCAAGTTGATTGTACTTAAAAATTTAAGGCAGCAATTTTTTTTTACAGTGTATTGTTATTTAGTTAATTGAATTGCAACATGTCAGAGCATCATCTGAAAACTTAAATGTTGTAAATCTGTAAATGTTAGTCATAACCCACTTACCGTCGGTCTCTGGGCTCCATATGGCGAGCGTCAGCAGGGCCACCAGCGCTAGAACTTTGCTATCCATGCCAAGTGTGTGTGTGTGTGGCTTTTGTCCGTCACAGCTAGCTTCCAGAGCTCAGTGTGGCGTCTCAGAGCTCTGCGAAGTGTTAAGACTGAGGACCAGAGGGAAACACTCCCCCCTTTCTCAGGAGGAGGGGAGGAAGGAGGAGGAGGGAGCAGGGCTGGACCCTCTCCTCCGACAGCCACCTTCAGCGAAAGTCCTAAAATGTTCTGGCAAAGATTCAACAGTGACAGTCTGACTCAGACTCTCTCTCTCTCTTGTCTATTTTCCTCTGCATCTTTTTTTTTGTCTCAGAGGAGCGGAGAAAGCAGAGTCCCTGCTGTTATCTCAGTATTGTTGTTTCTCAATGCTTCGATTTGTTTTTGTTTGTTTCATGTCATGTTTTTCTGGTGGTCGACTTTCACTTAACTGGCGCTGCTGTATTTCCTGTCTCTCTGTTTACAACCGCATATCAGATTCACTCGATTTTAGGATTCTGATTCGGCTGTATCTGTGTATTCAAACTTTTCCCTGTATACAATTCACTTTTTGTGATCTTTAAGACCTACAAGCTTATGCTTTAATGCTTGAAATTAGTATTCTAGACAGATATAATTATAGAAATGTAATTAAAAATGCTGCAAAACAACTGTTACAAAAGTATTTATTGGTCAAAAGCCATGGAAAATTGGATTGGATATATATATATATATCTCTATCTATCTATCTCAAGTTTTATTTTGCAGCATATTATTCTTTTTTCTTAAACTGTCCAGGAAAAATATTTTGGCACTGGCACAACTTACCCCAAAGCATCTGGCACAACTTACCCCAAAGCTACAATTTTAGTAAAAAAAAAAAAAAGTTTCATTAATAATTTGTGACTAGTCTTTTGCCAAATATTTATTGGCAGTTAACCAACATGTAAGAATATTTTAAAGAAATTATATAATACAAAAAATTATACCCTGAAGCCATATCATACTTTTGTGTAATTAACAGCCCAAAACTGTTATTATTTGCTCTGCCAAAGTTCTTAAATTCATTTGCATTTGTGTACATTCAAATATGGGGCGTTAAGACGTTTCATGCCATTTTTCACTATCAGTATCACTAGTGTGACATGTCTTGACGCAGCATATTTGAGTGCACACTCACAGAAATGATTGATTGTACAACAAAGTTCTTGTCCAGTTGAACAGGCCTTTGCAACAATGCGGAAAAAACGATCACAGACCAAAGCAGGCGCATGTGAGTGTACGTCTCCATAAAACAGTGGCTGGTGAAGTACCTTTCAAACAGAGTCAGTGGAGACACTGTGTTACACTTTTAATAGGCTGCATTCAGACCCTCACGCTGAGAGACCCGGCAGCACCAAACCCCCTTAACAGCCCGTAAACTTTAGAGGGTGTTGATAGTTATCAAGCAGTCAGCCGAGGTGCATACAACGTGGATGTGAAAAGGAGTGGTATACAAACTTATCATTACATTTTTGAGGTCACCGAGAGTCTGTTATGTTTCAGTGGCACTTCAAACGTCTTGCAGTTCGTAATATTTAGTCACAGGAGTGACGCTTGGCACGTATAACAAACAATATCGCAGGTGGAAAAACAATCATCCCCGTTAAACAACAGAAGTATTTTCTTTGTTGTTTAAATGGCTACTAAGAGTATTTTAGTGATCCCTTTTGATCTGAGATCAAACGCGTATTTTCAGCTTTAAAATTCAAAACTGTTCAAACTTTTCCAACTTTGTTGTTTTCTCTGGCTTTGAGGCGTCCAGTGATATTTGCAAATCCTGCGTTAATGTTCACATTGTTGATCTCAACCCTTGGCCTTTTCAAAGTGCAAGTGAGCAGGAGGATGTTGAAAAGATTACTAAACATCACTACTGACCTAAGTGACAACTCTGCAACTTGTATCACTTTAGAGGGCAGAGGGCACGTTTCACATCCTCAGGTTTCGTGTTTCAGAGAAACGTTTTCCTTTGCTTTGTTCTCACAAAGAGCTGACGGACAGCCGAAGACGAATGCGTGACGCAGGACAGTGAATAAATCACTTTACGTTCGTGTTTATTTACATCTCACTGCATCAGTTAAGCAGAAAATTACACTAGGGGGTGGGTGGGGGTAAGTTGTCACTCTCTACCTATGTCCTCTAGGCCACGGGACTGAGAGAAAATGAGTTTAATTATTGGGGAATACATGAACAATTTGCATAAATGAGAACCAGCAGTTTAGTAATGCTCAATGCCTATTATTTATTTAATCTTAAACTATCCAGGAAAGATGTTTACCATTCAGAATATATAAATGCCGTGAAACAATTATCTTCACTTTGTAATGGTATTTGTTATTGAAATATTATTTGTAGTAGTGAGCTTTACCTCCAAATGCTGTAAACACTATCACTGTTAGTTGATGCCTCTGGCACAACTTACCCCAAAGTTACCATTTTAGTAAAAACTGTTTCATTAATAATTCATGGCTAATAATTTACCAACTGAGGGGCCATGACACCGTTTTTAACTAAAAACGGAAATCCTTATATGCGTTTTTGCCATTCTTTTACACGACAACAGCGTTTTGGGGGCCTGAAAATGCAAACTTTTGAAAACGATACCGCTGTCGTCTCCGTGTAAACTACAAATACGCAAATTGGGGAAAATGGTGACGTCATGCGCATGTGTATCACGTGTTCAGTCTATAGGCGTGTAGTGTTTCTTTACCAAGTGACAGCGATTTTAATCGTTTTCACGGATCCGTGTGAACAGGGAACATTTTGACAACGTTGTCATCTGTAAGCGAAAAATGCAAATGTTTTTAGTACATCATTGTCATGTAAACGTACCATAATTTATATGGGTTTCTTTATTGGCAGTTAACCAACATGTAATAAATATTTTTATGAAATTATATGATATAAAAATTGTAAAATGTAAAAAAATTATAGACTATAAAAATGTAATATAAAATCACTCTCTGTCAGACTTTTTAAACAAACCGTTTATGTAAAAAAATTATGTAATTATAATACCTTATATATTGTTTATATATATATATATATATATATATATATATATATAAATAAAACAAATATATAAATGTATTATATATGTACATTTACAATTTATTAATTCATTAACAATATTAATTTAATATATTATGTAATATCTATGTACTTGGATATATTTACCCAGATCTTTACCAAATGAACCCAAAAAACTATTTTTAACATAAAAAAAAAAATGCTTACTGTAATTTTCTCATGTTAATCTCTTAATCACAGCTGGCTATATATGATTGTCCCTTTATGGTTACATGATAAAAACATTTTTGGTGGTATAGTAGGTTTCCCTCTCTCATCTGTTTAAGTTGTTTCTTTTGATGTTCCGGTATTAATTTCCATTTAGTACAAACTTAATTGAATGTGATGATGGACTTTTTGTTGTTCCAACATTCCATAAGAAGATTATTTACATCCATTCGTGATTACAGTTAATACAAATATACTAAACATACAAACCTTACAAAAAGGGAAGAAGTCAAAGAAACACAAACCCATGAAACAATATACATTTACACATGCGAGCCATACTCAAACTTCAAGTCATCAGAATCAGTGTACATTAGTCGATAGGCATCTAGACGCAGGTGTGTCGTAGCACTCAACCCCAGCAAAGCAAAGCCTGTGGTCTGATTCATGCTAGCACTCATGCCTGTCCTGAGAGACTCTCTCCATACGGATGCAGGGTTTATTATGTTCTAAACTGGGAAGCTGAGATGTTTGTTAGGAATCAGGACAACTTTTTGTCATCTTTGAAAAGAGGAAACACATAAAAGGGATGAAAAGGCTTCCCTCTGCTGGTCTCTGCGGCTGCAAAGCAAATAAAAAACATAATCAGTCTCTATCAGACTTTTTAAACAAACCGCTCAACCATTCACTCTATTTGATGGCAGCTTGTGGCAGTGCAGTCACTGGAAACAAATGCTACTTCAGTAGTGTTTAAAAAAAAAAAAAAATATATATATATATATATATATATATATACAAAAATATAGATAAAATATATATGTTGTGTGCTTATACATTAGTGCTGTCAAATCGATTAATCGCATCCAAAATAAAAGTTTGTGTTTACATAATATATGTGTGTGTGTACTGTGTATAATTATTATGTATATATAAATACACACACGCATGTATATATTTAAGAAAAATGTGAGACGGAATCTAAAATAAAAATCCAGAAAATCACATTGTATGATTTTTAAATAATTAATTTGCATTTTATTGCATGACATAAGTATTTGATCACCTACCAACCAGTAAGAATTCCGGCTCTCACAGACCTGTTAGTTTTTCTTTAAGAAGCCCTCCTGTTCTCCACTCATTACCTGTATAAAAGACACCTGTCCACACACTCAATCAAACAGACTCCAACCTCTCCACAATGGCCAAGACCAGAGAGCTGTGTAAGGACATCAGGGATAAAATTGTAGACCTGCACAAGGCTGGGATGGGCTACAGGACAATAGGCAAGCAGCTTGGTGAGAAGGCAACAACTGTTGGCGCAATTATTAGAAAATGGAAGAAGTTCAAGATGACGGTCAATCTCCCTCGGTCTGGGGCACCATGCAAGATCTCACCTCGTGGGGCATCAATGATCATGAGGAAGGTGAGGGATCAGCCCAGAACTACACGGCAGGACCTGGTCAATGACCTGAAGAGAGCTGGGACCACAGTCTCAAAGAAAACCACTACGCTGTCATGGATTAAAATCCTGCAGCGCACGCAAGGTCCCCCTGCTCAAGCCAGCGCATGTCCAGGCCCGTCTGAAGTTTCCCAATGACCATCTGGATGATCCAGAGGAGGAATGGGAGAAGGTCATGTGGTCTGATGAGACAAAAATAGAGCTTTTTGGTCTAAACTCCACTCGCCGTGTTTGGAGGAAGAAGAAGGATGAGTACAACCCCAAGAACACCTTCCCAACCGTGAAGCATGGAGGTGGAAACATCATTCTTTGGGGATGCTTTTCTGCAAAGGGGACAGGACGACTGCACCGTATTGAGAGGAGGATGGATGGGGTCATGTATCGCGAGATCTTGGCCAGCAACCTCCTTCCCTCAGTAAGTGCATTTGAAGATGGGTCGTGGCTGGGTCTTCCAGCATGACAACGACCCGAAACACACAGCCAGGGCAACTAAGGAGTGGCTCCGTAAGAAGCATCTCAAGGTCCTGGAGTGGCCTAGCCAGTCTCCAGACCTGAACCCAATAGAAAATCTTTGGAGGGAGCTGAAAGTCCGTATTGCCCAGCGACAGCCCCGAAACCTGAAGGATCTGGAGAAGGTCTGTATGGAGGAGTGGGCCAAAATCCCTGCTGCAGTGTGTGCAAACCTGGTCAAGAACTACAGGAAACGTATGATCTCTGTAATTGCAAACAAAGGTTTCTGTACCAAATATTAAGTTTTGCTTTTCTGATGTATCAAATACTTATGTCATGCAATAAAATGCAAATTACTTAAAAATCATACAATGTGATTTTCTGGATTTTTGTTTTAGATTCCGTCACTCACAGTTGAAGAGTACCTATGCCGAGTACCTAAATCAGCAGTGTATCAAATGCTTGTTCTCCCCACTGTATACATATACACAATACATACACTCATTCATGTATATATTGTATTTATATATACATAATTATTATACACAGTACACACACAAATATTATGTAAACACTTATTTTGGATGTGATTAATCGTTTGACAGCACTAATACTAATATATATATATATTTATATATATATATACACTCACCTAAAGGATTATTAGGAACACCTGTTCAATTTCTCATTAATGCAATTATCTAATCAACCAATCACATGGCAGTTGCTTCAATGCATTTAGGGGTGTGGTCCTGGTCAAGACAATCTCCTGAACTCCAAACTGAATGTCAGAATGGGAAAGAAAGGTGATTTAAGCAATTTTGAGCGTGGCATGGTTGTTGGTGCCAGACGGGCCGGTCTGAGTATTTCACAATCTGCTCAGTTACTGGGATTTTCACGCACAACCATTTCTAGAGTTTACAAAGAATCGTGTGAAAAGGGAAAAACATCCAGTATGCGGCAGTCCTGTGGGCGAAAATGCCTTGTTGATTCTAGAGGTCAGAGGAGAATGGGCCGACTGATTCAAGCTGATAGAAGAGCAACTTTGACTGAAATAACCACTCGTTACAACCGAGGTATGCAGCAAAGCATTTGTGAAGCCACAACACGCACAACCTTGAGGCGGATGGGCTACAACAGCAGAAGACCCCACCGGGTACCACTCATCTCCACTACAAATAGGAAAAAGAGGCTACAATTTGCACGAGCTCACCAAAATTGGACAGTTGAAGACTGGAAAAATGTTGCCTGGTCTGATGAGTCTCGATTTCTGTTGAGACATTCAGATGGTAGAGTCAGAATTTGGCGTAAACAGAATGAGAACATGGATCCATCATGCCTTGTTACCACTGTGCAGGCTGGTGGTGGTGGTGTAATGGTGTGGGGGATGTTTTCTTGGCACACTTTATGCCCCTTAGTGCCAATTGGGCATCGTTTAAATGCCACGGCCTACCTGAGCATTGTTTCTGACCATGTCCATCCCTTTATGACCACCATGTACCCATCCTCTGATGGCTACTTCCAGCAGGATAATGCACCATGTCACAAAGCTCGAATCATTTCAAATTGGTTTCTTGAACATGACAATGAGTTCACTGTACTAAAATGGCCCCCACAGTCACCAGATCTCAACCCAGTAGAGCATCTTTGGGATGTGGTGGAACGGGAGCTTCGTGCCCTGGATGTGCATCCCACAAATCTCCATCAACTGCAAGATGCTATCCTATCCAATATGGGCCAACATTTCTAAAGAATGCTTTCAGCACCTTGTTGAATCAATGCCACGTAGAATTAAGGCAGTTCTGAAGGCGAAAGGGGGTCAAACACAGTATTAGTATGGTGTTCCTAATAATCCTTTAGGTGAGTGTATGTATATATATATATATATATAGATAGATAGATAGATAGATAGATAGATAAAATATTAGATAAAATGGATAAAATAAATATATTATTACAATGATTATAATTTTATAAAAATATATTATATATTGTGTGTGTGTATGTATGTATGTATGTATGTGTGTATATATATATATATATATATATATAAATTAGTATTGTTAAAAAATTATATATATATATAATGTTATATATATTTTAAAAGGTAAATATATATTTCAAACTTTTTATATAAAATATACAATTTTATATAAAATAGTAATATATAGAGGTCGACCGATTCATCGGTTTTGCCGATTAATCGGCACCGATAGCTGAGTGGTGGAACAACCGGTTATCGGCAAAAATCAATACCTATAGTTTTTCCGGGTTGCGTCCATTGCTGAAGCGGCTGAGAAGGGTGCGCTGTCATTACACAGTACGAGAGCGGCCTCTAGAGGCGAAATAAAAACTCACTGACGTTGTTTATATTGACAAGTGAGGCTGTGCGCTGCATGGAGAGTGCTGACACATCAGATGAGCGTTTAAAACACCGACAGCGAAACGGTATGCATACAGAACACTTCAGTACATGTTGCCAATTCATAATAAAGTAATTAATTTGTTGACTAGATGCTGCATTAGCAGGGAAAGAACAGCAGTATGTATGCACTTTGTAGTAGAGGCTGAGAGGACGCTAACATTAGCAGTACCTCAAGCAGTTAAAACAATGTAACAACTAGTGACGTGAGAAAGCAAACTGTATCGTCATGCAGCCGACAGAAATATAAACAAATCAGAAACGCATTCGATTTCAATACATATTTTGTTATTTTGATGAGATAATCGTCGTGTTCTAGAAAAAGCAGACTGTTTGGATTTACATGAAATGGTAACACTTTACAATAATATTCCATTTGTAACATTAACTAAGGTTAATAAATGCCGTGGAAGTATTGTTCGTTGTTAGTTTTATCTGTTAACCTTAGTTAATGCACTATGAACTGATGAACATGAATGATCAAGGTACAATTGTATTGATCAAATATTAATACATGCTGTAAAATGTATATTGTATATTGCATACTGCATATAGTTCATGTAAGCTAGATAAATAAGCTAATACATCCTTGTTAACAAATGGGACTTGCAGTCTGTTACCTATGACATTTACATACATGTTTCTAGGTTATAGCTAAAGAAACATTTATTTATAATATTTTAATGTTTAAATTATTTTCTGTAGAATTTGTTCTGTTAGAACTTCTCATTTTAATATTCATATTTAAATATATGTAATTTAGCAATTTTCATGATTTCTGTTTTTTTAATTTCTTGTAATAAATTCAGCACTGTTTTACTTAGAATGTTATGTTGTTTTTAAATTTAAAAAAAAAATTTTTATCCAGTATCCATTTTAAAAACTATCGATCAATTAATCGGTTATCGGCAAGTGTGGTCCAACCTAGTTATCGGTATCGGTAAAATCCACTATCGGTCGACCTCTAGTAATATATACAATATTGTATATGTGTATATATATGTATATGTATATGTGCGTGTGTGTGTGTGTGTGTGTATGTGTATATATATATATACCATAAATTGAAATATGTAATTATATAATTACCCATATAGACGATCCAAAATAGCAACTTTTTTTTTTAGTAAAATTAAATAAAAAATGGCAAGTCTGCAAAATTAAGTCAAGTTTCAGGTAATCTAAACAAGTTCTTTATTTAGTAACATCTAAATTTGATTGATTTTATTATTTTCAAAATATTATTTAATACAACTGAATCCACCAGATTGCATTGGGTTACAAAAACAAAAGTAGTTTAAGTGTCTGATCAGATAAAAATTGCTCTTCAAGCTACATTTTCACTTTTCACTTTTCTGCTCTAAAAACAAGGCGAGGAAATGAAATAACAAAAGTGCCACGAATGTTAGCTCAAGTGAATGTGGAAAAAGAACTGGAATGGTCTCGATATTTCCAGTATTTAAAGTAGATATCAGATGCAGAGGAGATAAGGGAAAGTCCATCCTGTGTAAACAGTGTGTGCTGGGGGGTCTCGGTGTTGGGGGTAGTTATCAGTTTAACACTTCTCCTGGAGTCTCAGCTGGTTCCTGTCAAGTCTGCATGAGAGACCCCCTATAGACCAGGTCTAATCGCTTCAGCCAGACCAGGTTTACAAGGATCAGCCCTGAACAAAGAGAGAACACTTCTGTCTAAGTTCAGTCTGCTTTCTTGCTTCTTTATTACTCCTTTGAGTAACAAACGTGTGGGAGCCAAAGGAAAATGTGTTAAGACTTCTGGGCTGCATTTACACTGTGTTTTAATGCTTAATGCACTCATCTGAAATATTGCCACACTCAAAAATGAAAATTCTGTCATTGTATACTTACCGTCATGCCGTTCCAAACCTGTATGACTTACTTTCTTCTTGTGGAACACACAGATCTGTCTCAGTGTTATTTTGTCCATATGTGGTCCAGTGTTGTTTTGGACCCCATTTACTTTCATTAAATGGACAAAAACAGTTGAATCATTCGTCAAAATATCATCTTTTGTGTTCCTCTTTTCCATCCAATTACAACAAATGTGGACTAAAGCTTTGAAGCTTCACTGTAAAAAGTGATCAGTTGACTTAACTTAAAAAAGTGAGGAAATTTCCTCACGTAATCATGCGTAATTGAAAAAATTAAGTTATGTGAACTTGACAATAACTTATAACTTATTTTTTTCAATTACGCATGATTTATTTACGTAATAATTTTAAGGCAACAGGTTTCTTCACTTTTTTTTAAAGTTGTCAACTGATCACTTATTAAAACTAAAAGTATCAAAAAATGATCCATACAGCTCTATATTGTGATAGTTTTATGTGATAAAAAGACAGAAATTTAAATTCTTCTTCACTGAAAATCCATGACATGTTGGATTTTTCCAGTGTATCAGTTAATGAATCATTGGAGAGTTGGAGCCAAATTCCAATGCGTTTTTGCAACAAGATCTGATCTTTCCCAGATATCAGTGAGAAGAAAGCAAAGCATTATTTCTGGCATTTTTTTCTTTAAGTTCCTAATGTATCTTTTCTTTGAAACTGTGCTTGTGAGGGAAAAAAAAAAGATCCTTTAAATGGTGGAGAGACGTTTACTTTGCGGCATTGTGTGTCGGATTCTGGCAGCTCCTCAATAAGCATTTTTTTCTTCTTTCTTAAAAACAAAAGACGTAAACGCTCTGCCCCAGAAACTCCCACCCCCACACTTCCATTCTGCAGACGGCCATATTTGTCAAGTGCATATTTTGAATTTTGCCCCATCTCCATGGATCCTGATGTTGGGGGCAGATAGGGCTCATTGTTTGAGGCAGTATGGCTGAAATCCAGTAAAGTCAAAGTTTTGGCTGGTTAGCATGACCTGTTAGCATTTGAGCGAGTTTGACAAGGGCCAAATTGTGATGGCTAGACGACTGGGTCAGGGCATCTCCAAAACTGCAGCTCTTGTGGGGTGTTCCCGGTCTGCAGTGGTCAGTATCTATCAAAAGTGGTCCAAGGAATGAACAGTGGTGAACCGGCGACAGGGTCATGGCCAAGGCCAAGGCTCATTGATGCACGTGGGGAACGAAGGCTGGCCCGTGTGGTCCGATCAAACAGATGAGCTACTGTAGCTCAAATTGCTCAAGAAGTTAATGCTGGTTCTGATAGAAAGGTGTCAGAATACACAGCACACCTTCAGGGGTCTAGTGGAGTCCATGCCTCAATGGGTCAGGGCTGTTTTGGCAGCAAAAGGGGGACCAACACAATATTAGGAAGGTAGTCATAATGTTATGCCTGATCAGTGTATATATATTCACACAAATTTCACGTCACATACTTCCAGTGAGTCTTGAGGCAGTCAATCAGGAATGGAAATGCTACTAAATAGTTTTCTCCAGGTATTATAGACCTCAGTAGTATAGGATTTGGGGTGGTCGTCAAAGATCTTCTAAATCTGAGCCATAGGAGGAGCATAAATCTTACGTGACAAAGAAGTGACACTAAATATGCTGATTATGGGCCATCACTGAGAATGAAGGGATTTGAGTAAGTAATTTGGGGAATGTTGTCCTAAAATTCCCTCTTGACTGACAGTCAGTAAAGATCGTGGCAGGTCGAGACGGGCGCATGACATCAGATTTAGTTCTCCAGCAGGGCAAGCACACATCTCAGCTCGTGTTTTGCTCGTTGTTGGTGGAAACGTAGCAATCAGAGTTAGTTTTAATTGACAGGTAATTTTAAATGCTGAGTAGGAGGTTGCAAAAGCCAAGATAACATTAGAAAGTACAGCAGATACAGCATATTTTATTATACCTAAATTTATAATATAATATAATATAATATAATATTAGATAATTCATATAATATAAAAGTAAACACGACCAATTATGACCTAATATTGTGTTGGTCCCCCTTTTGCTGCCAAAACAGCCCTGACCCGTCGAGGCATGGACTCCACTAGACCCCTGAAGGTGTGCTGTGGTATCTGGCACCAAGATGTTAGCAGCAGATCCTTTAAGTTGCGAGGTGGGGCCTCCATGGATCGGACTTGTTTGTTCAGAACATCCCACAAATGCTCGACTGGATTGAGATCTGGGGAATTTGTAGGCCAAGTCAACACCTCAAACTCATTGTTGTGCTCCTCAAACCATTCCTGAACCATTTTTGGCTCATCCACATGGATAGCAGTAGGCTACCCAAGGTTTCCCAGCAGAACATTGCCCAAAGCATCACACTGCCTCCACTGCCTTGCCTTCTTCCCATAGTGCATCCTGGTGCCATGTGTTCCCCGAGTAAGCAATGCACATGCTCCCAGCCATCCACGTGATGTAAAAGAAAACGTGATTCATCAGACCAGGCCACATTCTTCCATTGCTCCGTGGTCCAGTTCTGATGCTCACATGCCCACTGTTGGCACTTTCAGTGGTGGACAGGGGACATGGGCACCCTGGCTGGTCTGCGGCTATGCAGCCCCATACGCAACAAACTGCGATGCACTGTGTATTCTGACACCTTTCTATCAGAACCAGCCTTAACTTCTTGAGCAATTTGAGCTACAGTAGCTCGTCTGTTTGATCGGACCACACGGGCCAGCCTTTGCTCCCCACGTGCATCAATGAGCCTTGGCCGCCCATGACCCTGTCTCCGGTTCACCACTGTTCCTTCCTTGGACCACTTTTGATAGATACTGACCACTGCAGACCGAGAACACCCCACAAGAGCTGCAGTTTTGGAGATGCTCTGACCCAGTTGTCTAGCCATCACAATTTGGCCCTTGCCAAACTCGCTCAAATCCTTACGTTTGCCTGTTTTTCCTGCTTCTAACACATCAACTTTGAGGACAAAATGTTCACTTGCTGCCTAATATATCCCACCCACTAACAGGTGCCGTGATGAAGAGATAATCGGTGTTATGCACTTTACCTGTCAGTGGTCATAATGTTATGCCTGATCTGTGTATAATATAATAAAATTCATATTATGATGTTGTTGACAAAGCTAGGTTAATAATGGGTACGAAAACTTCCTATTAAACTTATTTGTGCTCATCAGGACTCATGCACCTCTGAGCTGAAGTGCTTTGTCTTTCCTCCCTTTATCAAACAAAGAAAAAAGAGGCTCATTACAGAGTATTACATTTCCCTCTCAGCACTGAAATGGAGGACAGACACATTAAAAGCACATTTCTGTGATATAATCGGAGAGGAGGAACTTCCTCCTGCTCAGCCAAGAAGCTGCAATTGGAAGCAGGTGCTGCATGTTCATTAGAGCAGAACTCTGAGTCTGAACGCAATCACGACTGCTCTCTTCCTCTCCGCATGACGCGACAAGTGGTCTATACAACGCATTACATGCGTAATTATGGACAATCATTGCACTTGATTTAGATGAAAAGGATGTTTAAGGTGTTCGTTTTGTTTGAACAGAACAGTGAGACGCCTTTAAGCAGCATCAAACTGTCAATCAAGCCAAAATTGTCTGAGATTTAAACCAGCTATTTTCAAACCAGCTATTTGAGTCTTCAAATCAAATTGCAGAAAAAATCCACTGTATGCTTATTGCTGTAATATTTGTGCAGTTTCAGACTTTTTATTTCACAATAACACAAAGTAAAACTTTTTTGTTCATGTTGTTTTCTTCAAAACTTGCCAGCCGTTTTGTATTATGGGTGTTGATTTGCAGTGACATGCATTCTGTTAAAGAGGTGTGCACGTTACTTTGTTATATGCTATATGTTGTGATTTTATTAGATATATAAATTATGAAGAAAAGATGTTACTGATTGCAAAATGCTGAAGAATGATGCTGTCAAATTACTGTAATTGATTTTAGATATAATCATTCTGTTCCTGCCTAGAGTTATTTTTCTATGTTGAACACCGTTTACTTTTGTGATTCTGGCTCTGTTGGTAATTTAACTGATGCTGGCTGGTTCTCAATCCGTTTTTTAGTGTAATGGGCACTTATAAGCATCGTTAAAGTGTCACTCTCTCAACACCCTACGTTTCTGAGAAAACACTGAAAACATGATCCACTCTCGATCCGACAGCCGGATAACAAGAGGAGTGATTTACGTCTGATTGAGGCTGCTTTAAAGATGGATCCCAGATGGTCAATGCAACTGTAAAACTCTCACTCTCAGTCTAACTAAGGTAAATAATTTTTTCTTATATGTAAAGTTATATTTTTAAATCTTTTTAAATATTTTGTATGCATTTTATTTATTTATATATAATATTTTGAAGCTATTTAAAGGATCATTATCTTTTTAAATATATATATATTATTTATATTTATATATTATTATATATATTGTTAATTGTTTTAGTTTATAGCTCTTTTTTTTTTTTTAAAGGGCAAGTAGACTGTATTTGAACAACTTAAAGGGATAGTTCACCCAAAAATGAAAACTATCCCATGATTTAATCACCCTCAAGCCATCCTAGGTAACTTTCTTCTTTCAGCCAAACACAATCGAAGTTATATTAAAAAAAATGTCTTGGCTCTTCCAAGCTTTATAATGGGAGTGAATGGGGGCGAGATTTTGAAGTCCAAAAAAGTGCATCTATCCATCATAAAAGTAATCTATACAACTCCAGGGATGTTTTTTTGTAAGAATATAAACTAAAATATTCTTTTTTTAAACTAAAATAACTTTTATAAACTAAAATAACTAGCTTCTGGCAGACGGCCTACACAAATCGACTTACGGCAAGAGTAACTTCTGACGGAATGTATGACGCATTGACGAACGTGGAAGCGCAAAGGATAGAGCAAAACAAAACCCCGGTCACGAGTTAGAAGTCTAAAACGAGAATTATTAAAGAGAAATGCCGGAGGATTTCGATATAAGAGAAGAGGAGCTTGAGTTTGTTGCCCAGCCCTATTTGTTTGAACCACGAGAGGCGTCAAGCTTGCGATACTCCTACATCCTGCGTCATATATCGCGTCGGGTTATTCTTTTGCTGTAAGTCGACTTAAGTAGGCTGTCTGTCGGAAGCTAGTTATTTTAGTTTATAAAGTTTTAAATATCGATATTTGTCTTACACAAACGCATGGCTTCGCTTCAGAAAGTCTTTATTAACCCCCTGGAGTCGTATGGATATCTTTTATTAAAGATGGATGCGCTTTTTTGGACTTCAAAATCAGGAGCGCCGTTCACTACCATTATAAAGCTTGGAAGAGCAAGAACATTTTTAAATATTACTCCAGTTGTGTAATCCAAAAGTCATATACACCTAGAATGGCTTGAGGGTGAGTAAATTATGGGATCATTTTCATTTTTTGTGTGAACTATCCCTTTAATGTTTAGCTTCCCCAACTCTGTTCCAAACAGATGTTTAGTAACAGATTGAGATAAAGACTATTTGTTCTCGTCTATTCGTACTGACCGATTGTGTTCTCATTAGGAGAAGCAAATCATGCCAGCAAATTTAAGAGGATATTGTTTTTTTTTAAACAAGCTATTGTACTTCTGCATCTCCCACACTTCTTTTGTCTCTGTCTGTAGACACGCGGTATCTCTGAGGTATCGTCAAATGTGTCTCCAGTGAGGCTGTTTTCGCTAGTTTGTATAAACATTTTTTATTCGCCATTGTTTGCATGCATTCCTCTAATCTGTTGTTTTGAATTTTCCTGCGAGTCTTGGATACGGTTTGATGAACAAACACTGGCGAGGGCTTTTTCCTCTAGTAACAGAGGTGAGGCCATTAGGAGATGAGTGCAAGCTGTTGGTGCTGGGCCTTTTTTTTGAAGTGAGAGAAGGTCATTTGGCCGAACCATTGTCCAGCAATGTCCTCTTCAACCCCACATCCCAGGCTTTAGGGTCAGACTTCAGGGCTCAAGTTCCTCTGAATGCAGGAGCAGATGGTGAAGTGGTTGCTTCATTGGAAACCAACAAAGCAAAACCAACAAGAGAAACACAAGAGGCTCAGCAGGACATACCATCATAGTTCCTGTCTGTGCTTTTAAATTACGTCAGCGTAAATACTTCAGACATATTCTTGCCCTCTAAAGTATGAGTTCACCTAAAAATGAAAATTACATCATTATTTATTCACCCTCATATCTAGAAGTCTTGGAATATAATGTATGAGTTATATAGACTACGTTTATGGTGCTTGTGCGCCGTTTATGAATCTTGAAAGCTTTAGCTATAAAGGCCCACTGAAGTGCATTGAAATGCGCAGCATTATTCAACGTGTTGACGTAATTTCCACTGAAACAGGAAGACGGGGCGGGACATATTGATCAGCCCCTCCCCTTTTTAGCGTTTTATTTATATCACAGCTCGGCCAGAGCCGTTGAGCTCAGTAAAGCCGCAGTTTCCTCCTAATCTCTACCCGTTTCTCCTCCTAATCTCCTCCAAATCGCTTTAAAATATCATTCTGTGCAGAATTCAAATGAGTCCGATATGTTTTCTGGTCTGCAGTGACTCGCGCATATGATCTGCTCTGTGCTATCGTGTCTCTGGACCGGAGCAGACTGTTGTGCACTGTGGCGGCTCGCTTGACACTAACGTGAAACCAGACTTCATTCGGCCCAATGGATACACTGTCTGATATAGTATAGCCCTATATAGTGCACTATGTGCCATTCACCATGTAGAAAATAATAAATGTGTGAACAAGTGCCCGTTTTTAGCCGCAGCTTCAGCGTCTGTTTATAATGTAGGGGGCGGGACTCTTCAGATTCTAGAGAGCATTTGATTGGACAGAAAATGTGATGAGAAGCTGAAGTGCAGAGTGATGTCATAAATCATTGATCCATATTGCCGGAAGTGAGAGAATGTAAGTTTTGAACGCTTATATCTTCTAAATGCGAAATTTTGTCATTGTTTTGGAGCACACTAGATTATAGATAACAGTAAAACTAACATATTCATACTGAAAGGGAAAAAACTTCCATTTTGGACTTTTACCATATAGACTAATTGCATGGAAAATAGCAGCCAGTGCAATTCTTAAAAAAATCACCTTTTGTGTCCCTCAGAAGAAATTAAGCAATGCCGGTTTGGAATGACATGGGGGTGAATAAATAGTAATATGTTACAGTTGCTCTAATTATACAAACAATTGTCATCAAAATCACCAAAGTTTTTATCACATACTGTACATCTCATGTGAAACACATTTGGGAAATGGGACACTGGAGAAAAATGGAGCATTTTTCCCTTC
This sequence comes from Coreius guichenoti, assembly GCA_039654105.1. Lineage (NCBI taxonomy): Eukaryota > Metazoa > Chordata > Actinopteri > Cypriniformes > Gobionidae > Coreius > Coreius guichenoti. Next base: position 20,649,948 of record CM077192.1, read on the forward strand.
TAAATTCCTTACTCATCTACTTGCATCCCATTTTATGAGCCCTTTGAGAGATATTCCTTGTCCCCCACGATTTTCTGGAGCTGAACACAGAGTTATCTCTTCCCTAAAGGAGATGTAGAGGTTGGCATACTTGAACTTTGCGTGAGGTAAACTACCATCCATCTAGGCAAAGATTCCCCTCTAATTGATTTTCTCTGCAGTTGGTAAACATGAGTTATGCATCCTTAGAGTATCGGTACATTTTTCCCAAGCTAAATTTTCTGCGAAACATGGGCATCTGAAAGTCCAGACATCATTTTTAGGTGTTTATTTCACCATAGTAGATAACTTGGCGCTCATTCAAACAAAGGCTCCTCATTGGTCTTGTGTGTAACTGACCCATGCAGCAATAATTCCCAATCTTTCCTCTGCATCTAAAAACAAACTGGCTCCTTTTTCCTTCCATCCAAGGCCAGATTAGTCCTCATTAATCCCTGGAGTGTGTAACTATGACAGAGATAAAGTTAGCCCTAAAATAGCTGCTAATGGTGACCTTGGCTGTGCCCATCAGGTTACTGTTTCCATGATATGTTTCTCTGGCAATGTTCTGGTCACAAGAGAGCTGCCTCATTCCTTGTATTGGCCACATCCTGTTTATCATGATGAGATCTTATATTAATTATCATTAGTGATCTTACTCAACTGGCCCTAGAACTGTAGGATTTGGTTGTAGGATGTGGATATGCACTTTCTTGGCCTTCTCGTAAGCACGCCATGGTTCAGAGGGGCTCTCAACACAACCTTTTTGCAGAGCGTGTTATAGGAACTAGCCACCAGGGTGGTTCCCCGAGAACTAAATGTTCCCCTAGGGCCATTTTCTTGGTTGCATTCGCACCGCCAGTAGGAACTCTGAAGTGATGTAAGCCATGCTTGTTGTTGTGACTTTTTTTTATTTTGATGGTGAGGCGGACATTTATTTTGACGGCGCTGAGAACGCCAGAGCCCGAGCACACAGCGCTCCCGTTCTCCGTCTTCAATTTCATTAGTTTACGATCTGTTTAACAGTCCTGTCTAATATGTTATTACCACGTAGTTGATGTCCAATGTTGCTAGCTGAGCAGAAATACATAATCATATTTCGCTTGGCCCCTCAAAGTTGCGTTGGATTTTCTCCTTAGCGTAAAGGTTGAGAGGTCCATCTATCACTGTTTTCCGTGTTCGTAGAGTTAGTTTGTGGAGTAAATATATAGGCTTTAATGTGGCTTTAAGTGTGTTTACACAGCTTTTTTTTTAAATGGCGGGTGCTGGTGTTTTGCGTGCGTTCGGACAAAGTACACTTTTGTTACTGGTAGTTCCTATTGTGTTGGGTTAGACCCTACTCTGAAGTAGGAGATAATTTAGTCCCCCAAAAGGAGTTCCTAGAACTAAAATTGTTCCCAGTTCCTGTGGTGCGAACATGCCAAAAAGTGGGTACTTTCGCCATTAGTTCTAGGAACTATGAAAAGGTTCCTCTGGTGAGAATGCCCCTTATGCATTACAACAGGGGTGTCCAATTCGGTTCCTGGAGGGCCACCTTCCAGCAGAGTTTAGCCCCAGCTCTAATTAAACACACCTGAACCAGCTAATCAGGGTCTTCAGGATCACTAGAAACTTCAAGGCCAGGAAGAGTTTAGGCCTGGCCAGTTTAGCTCCAACACACTCCAAAAAAAATGGTCCTCCAGAAGAAGGATTGGACTGCATAACAACATCAACAAGTATCAAGAAGAATACCGTAAGTGCAGCATTTGGAATAGGACCAGAGATATGTTGACTCTTTCCCAGATGAAGCACTAAATGTGGACTTGCATACTGCAGTTGTTGTGTATCTGTAAAGTCCATGAGACTGTAGGGAGTCCCATTTGTCATTTGATGGTTCAAAAAGGGTGCTCACAATCACCCTAACAAATCCCAAATTGGTGTGTAACTTACATTAGTCTACTACCCAGCAGTCCTTGCGACAATATGTCACCACAGCGTGGACATGGCAGGAGGCTTTAGGGTGCCCTTTGGGAGCTGTAGGTGAATGACACATTCAGTCTTGGATACGGGTGAGCAGGTCTAAGCCCGAGGTGAATTCTCCGTTTGTTTTGTGTCTTTGCCTGAATCAACAATATGCGGGTGGGTTAGCCATCTGCTGACAGATAAACTCAACGGTGTGGAGAAGGGGGTGACAGAGGCCAGAGTGCAGGGGTAGATTGACCACTGACCCCATCCCCCTGTCTCTCTCAATCCTGACTTTCATCACAAAAATGTCCTTCCAACCCTCCCTGACCCACTGTCTCACGACAAGTGTCATTAAATCTGCAGGAATGCTCCTACTGAGAAGACGACAGGGAATAAAACTGAAAAAAGGAAGGGGGGATGGAGAGGAGAAGTGGGAATGGCACAGTTCAAAACAGTTGGTAGCTGGTTTGTTGCTCATAGTTGGTTAGACCAAGGTCCCATCCCAAATGCCACCCTCGGCACTTGCTGTTCTGCTCGAACAGCACACTTTATGCCCAGTACATGTTGTACGATTTTGGGCTGTCCCAGACGAAAGATGACCAATCATGGCGATTTCTGTGGTCATGGCTCCTAAACGCTGGTCCTGCATCGTAAAGTGAGAGAGCTTCAAAGACGGCCATTGTCACGACCAAAGACGGCCTGCGATAAATTTCTGACAGTGGCAGAAATTTTGCATGATCATCTCACAGTTTTACAACCTACGTCTACTGACTAGCCAATAAAATGCTACATGAAATGGTGTATTGATCGACGTGACATGGCGCTAAAACTTAAAACTGCTTCCCTCAAGCTCCATTTGCAAAATTGGCATGCCAAGTTGGCCTCTTTTCCCTAGCCATGACCAGTGTTGGGGAAAGTTACTTTTAAAAGTAATGTTACAATATTGCGTTACTCCCTAAAAAAGTAACTAATTGCGTTACTTAGTTACTCTTTATGGAAAATAATGCATTGCATTACTTTTGCATTACTTTTTTTCATGTGGGCTGACCTTGTTTGTTTGTTTTTTAACTTTTCCCTGTCTTTATCTCGTCATTTATGAGAAAACGCTTCCCTGCCATTGACAAGTTTTTTTTAACATCACTGTTTATCACTGTTATAATGTAGGGGGCACTATTATGCATCTTCTGAACAAGTACAGTATCTCAACAATAAACAGCATATAAATCAAAATGGCCTAATATTACTGAATGAAATGTCGACCCAGGATGAGCTATAGGACTGTGCAAGCTTTGGGGGTGTTGATGGACTCAATCTACTCCATCTGTGTTTTGATCATCATTCGGAATCCAATCCAGAAGTAGTCTTTGATAAAAACGTTAACGCTTTTTGCTCAATATGTTGTTTTTTTAAATAAAACTTACCCACATTCAAGTGTTGATAAAAAATGAATGCATGAGGCTAGAATATTTTTGTTTAAAGAAGAGGGTCTATTCTTTCTTTTGATGTATTACATGTTCAGATATTCATACAACAAAATATTCTGGGGGCCATGAAATTTTTGTGAAAATGACCAAAAACGCTGGCGGGGAAAGAGTTAATAACAAAAAAAAAAACACACACACACATACAAAAGTTCCATTTTATGGCAAATGTAATGGCCCTTTTACACCAAAAGTAAATTGAATAAGCCTCAGGCTGAAGGAAATGCAAATTTACGCCTGTACAGTAGAGGGCGCAGCTCAAGCAAAACTCTTAGCTGTGCTTCCATTCTGGATTGCAGAAGAATAGGATGCAGGTGAGGAAAGTTGAACACTCTTACTTCAGCAGTAATAAAAAAGAAACTAACTAAAGTTAACTAAAGTCATTTTTGCTTATTAGTATGGTTGAATTGGATCATCGATGATTAGCAGCAAAGACGTTGGTTAATAAAGTGAGATTAAATACATAAAGCATACTTGTGTTATTTAACATATTTAATTATTGCAGGTTTGTGAATATTCTGAGTTTGCTTTTCACTGTTTTTATTCATTTTGAGGAATACTGAATCTGTTTTTGTGCCAGTGAGACATTGTCACATTTAGTCTAAAACTACAATACCCATCCTGTTCACACAGTGCCTCTGTACTTACGATTTCTCTCAACATGGGGACAGAAGAGGTGTCAGTCAATGAATGGCAAAATAGGTAACTTGAGTTACTTATTTGAAAAAGTAACTCAGATATTTTGTTGTAAATTTAAAAAATGCGTTACTTTACTAGTTACTTGAAAAAAGTAATCTGATTACATTACGTCCATATTCTCTAAAACCACAATTGCCAAAATGCGATTCATCTTGCTCTATTTGTTTACCACTAGCGCATACTGATGACGTTTTATTTTTCTATACCTATTGAATCATAGGCTATGACGCAAGTTAGTGTGATCATCGTACAGTCTACATACATGTCGTACCCAAGTTTATTAGATCTATGTCGTACACGATTTGTACACGATCACACGATTTGTAATGATCTTATAGGATTGCCGAAATTGCACAGTCTGTAGCAGGCATTAGTGCAGTACCAGTCTTGACTAAACTTATTAACCATAAAATGGACTTGCACAAAGGCTACAGTCCACATAAAGTGTGCCATTTGGGTCCATAGATCCCTAGAAGCTTAGCCAAGGCATTCTAGCATCTCTAATAAACTTGACCAAGACGGTTCACTAGGTTCATTTCAGACCTACCAACTGCTAGTCTATGGCAGATTAACCACCTTATCCAGATAATAGCTGTAAATGACCTAACAGAAGCTTTTGTTATCTGTATTTTCCATCTTAAATCGGCCATTTGAGCTAATGCAATGAGGGAATCACACCCAGAACTGAAGGAACAACTGACTGGCGGCTTTCAGCAGATGAAATAACAAGGTGATCCTGATCAATATGAGAGAAAGCGGGAAAGACAGAGAGATAGATGCCTCCCAGACCACCATGCTCTCCCAAAGCCTTTGTAAACTCTTCACAGCAGCTGCCTTCGAGATGGAGTGGCTTTTGTGTTCAGGTAAATGTTTGTTTTTTGTCACACCAACAAACACATTTGAGGGATTGTGGTTTGCCTTAACACTACCCTGACCCCTGTCAAGATGGCTTTAACTGCCAACTCGAAGGGTGAAGGGTCTCCTGGCTTTTGTATTGGATTTGCTGAAGAAGAACTCCTAGAGATCTTACTCCGCTGTTTAAATGTTCTAAGCACATTCAAGAAGCACTTACAAAGAGCAAACAACCACAACAGGGGGTCATAGGGTCACCTAGAAGTTTGTTGGTTTTGGTGATAAATGGATCATAATTTAGGAAATGTTTTTGCAGAGGATATAAAATATCTCAAGGCAACAAAGCCAAAGTGTAGATGCAATCAGACGGTCAGTTAAACTAGCAGGGAATAAACACTCCAAACTCATCTGGAGCTCAGATAACACATCATCTTAATGACTTCCTCCCAGACACATTTTACTGCCCCGAACAAGAAAAATACTCTCAGGTAGTTGGGTGAGGGTGTGTTGGTACAGCAGTCCTGGTGTGGTGACTGAAATATAGACTCTTGTGCACACGCACACACACATTCCTCCACCTGGTCTGTCGGCTGTTTATTTACTCTTCCTCTTAACGAGTTTTGTGATTCATAACCCGCCGCTAATGATCGTTTTGGGGGGCAAATATTTACATATGAGACTACCGCAAAGCCATTATCGGTGCGTTACAAGAATATGAGCTTGTGTCAAACGGGTGGTCAAAGGTAAAGTGCAGGACAAGCTTAGCTACTTAAATGTGTATGTATTCAGTGTGTACAAATGAGCGAATTTGCTAATCTGTGGTACGCCACTAAAACATTCTCAGTTGGTTGGTATATTGGCAACTGTTAGAATGTGTGAATTTGCTAGTTTTAAGATGTTTATCAGATGTTTATACACAAATGCAGAGCTGGGTAGATTACTTACAAATTGTAATCCGTTACTGATTCCAAATTACATGACAAAAATTGCAGTTAGTAACGTAATCCATTACATTTTATGTAATATAATCAGACTACTTTTGGATTACTTTTAGATTACTTTTGACTTAACTCATTTATCATATTGGATTGAATAGGATTATTTTGTACCATATTGATATAAAAATACAAAGAGAAAGAAAATATATTTCATTCTTTGTTATCGACAACATGAAGTGCAAGTTTATGTCAAGTTTTCCCAAACGGGGATTCGTGAAGGAACTGCGGGTTTTTTATGCTAATAATTAAAAAAAAAATCATACAAATTTTAAATTAAAATCATTTTAAAATAATAAAAAAATCAATAAAGTATGAATGATTTACTGCCCTTGTATGAATAACATGTAATCAATAGAAAAGTAACTGTAGTCTGATTATGAGTATTTTAAAATGTAATGTAATCTAATTACAAGTACTTGAATTTTTTAAAAATCTGATTATGTAATCCAGGTTACATGTAATCAGTTACTACCCAGAACTGCAGATATGATCATTGAAATATCAGATTTTGCTAACATGCTAACAACTGATTTGCAATTAGCTGGTTTTCTAGCCTCTTTAAACTGGTTAGGGTTGTCTGTTTTGATGGTTTTATGGGTATTTTGGGCAGATATCAGCTGGTCAGGCTATGAGAGAAGCCAAACCAGCTAAGACTAACCACCAGTTTATTTTTAGCATTGAAGTTTTTGATGCTAATGTTTTATTTAGACACACAGGGTGTAGATTCATAAAATAATAGTGAAACAGAGATATTTTTCATACCTGGTCACTATCAACTCTTGGTTTGTTTTTCTTGTTACATTTAACTATATCTCTTATTGTTTCTTTATAGAAAAATATTTGTTAAATGCGTACTAGATGTTCCTAATGGATTTTACTTAGGATGTTCTGGGGACAATATTGTCCAGAACATGGCTGATGTTGACGTTACATGAATGAAGATGTTTAGAGGTCGCTGATCCATGTGTTTACTAGAGCGACATCTTTAGTTATCTTTACTACAGAAGCAATAATAAACAGTCATGTACCATAACAATGGATAGAGAGCTGCTATCAGACGGAGGTTTATCTCAAATCTCTGCTTTCTATCTGGCGCCAACAATCTCTGCCATCTACACAATGTCAGTTTTCTGTTGAGACATGGATGATTTGATTTTTCAGGCATAAAGTGATATGTATGTGTGTGTGTGTGTGTGTGTGTGTGTGTGTGTGTGTGTGTAAGGAGAGGTTTAGCCAGGGCATGTGTTTGTTTATCTAAAAATGTAATGCATTAAGGTTAATATTATCTATGCATGCATAAGAGATATTTTAATACCCTGCTGTGTCTCAGAAGGAATCCTTTTATCTCAATCTCATTATCAGATGTAAATAAGTGTTTTCTTCCACTCAAAACTTCAAGATTTTCGTACGGCAGATGGGAAACTGGGCAGAAAAATTCCATTGAAAATCATCATTGAGACTTGAGTATGGGACTAGTAATGGGTTTATTATCACCATAGCAAAACTCACAACTCCCTACTAGCTGCCTGGCAACCGCTCAGAACACCCTACCAACACCTTAGCAACTGTCTGAACATTGTGGAGGTTTTGCACACTAGTTTTCCACCTAGATTTCCTCTGCAAATGTAGAATGAAGTCATAAAATGTTCCTGGTTGTTCTTGTGCAGAAACAAATGTGTCGGCCTGTTTAAACATTTAGATTTTAATCACCGAAACAGTTAGCTGTTACAGGTTCACATCTGCGATTACTGCCAAGGTCGTGACATATGAACAGCTGCCCAATGCATGCGTCAAGCCACTCACAAACAGCAGCCCAATCTGTATTTCTTGACTTTGATGAATCATCTTCAATTTCCTGCATCTGGAAACCTAAATTCTCCACTGTGCAGGAGTCAAGACCAGACCAAGACTAGACATATCAAGAGCCAGATCCAGACCAAAAAACAGGTTTACATTTTAATGAGAGAAAATGCTGAGTTATCGCAGATGGGAGATTTTTCAGTGATTAGAGAAAATCATCTAAGCGTTCAAACAGATAGTCACAATTGTTTCCACACAACAAAACGCAGAAAAGCAACATGGTAATCTTTGAAAACACGAAACTTTTTGGATCAAGTCTCCTTTGAGCTTTGTAACTTTGCAGATCTTTTTTTATGCTCAAACAGCAACGTTACACACTAACTAAAGTTGAAAAAGTGGAAAAGCATAAGAGGACCCCTTTAATGCTCTAAGTTCACTCCAAAGGGAGATATTTTATTTAACAGCATCTACTTTCCAAGAACTACAATGAACGGCTCGTTTGGACAACAATGCGTTTTTTCCAGGCTTTGTGAAGTCATAATTTTACTCATTTAAATAATCCCCCACAGAATACGCCAAAAAAGGGAACGAGGCCTGGTTGAGCTGCGCTAAAGACAGTGTTGTCGCCATGTCAGAGAGACGCTGTTTTTCCACCCCGTTTCCAAAACTCATTTGTTTGATCTTCCTAAGGCTGATGAACTTAGAGTGGTTAAAATTGATTTTAAACACTGTTCCTGAACATTATAACCCCAACGTTTGTCTGTGTGCTGCACATTTTACGGAGAGCAGCTTCCAGAAAGTAAGAGAGTACAATGCCGCTACGCACAAACGCTTCTCCTGAAATGGAGCAGTTCCCACTTTGTCGGGACAATCTGTTGTTTGTGGATCACAACTTGTAATGTCTTATTATTTGTAGTTGCGTTTCAATTAACAGTTCCAATTATAAGTTTATGTTGTTGCTATGATGTAAACAAAGGGCAAAGCTTTGCCTCCGCTAGCCTGCTAGCCAACATTAGTGTTTACTGGAGCGTTTGTAAGCTCTCGCTTTTATAAGACAGTTCACCACCCCTTAGGAAAATTAACCATGGTTTTCCGACACATATCATGATTAAATGGCATATAACATCGTATCTAAAATGTATAAGAAAATTACACAAAAAAAACATACCACTGTGAAATCTGTGCTTGCAAAGTCTGTGCATGAAATCCGTTTCAAACGGACGATCCTCTTGTTTATTAATATTCTTAAAGGGGTCATGAATTGAGAAATCAACTTTCCCTTGAGCTGTTGATATATAAAAAGTCATGGTAATATAAGAATATCCTGTAAGTTTCAGAGCTGAAAACTTCCTTGTTAATCAAAGAAAAGCTTTTTTTGACAGCTGGCTCATCAAACGAGAGATCTGCGAATGTGCTTCCTTGTGACGTCAGAGAGCAGTGAAACGCTGCCTTAACCGAAGAAGAACGCCTGATTCTGTAGCCCCGCCCACCGAATCGCACCTGACATGTTAATAGATAAATAACGTAGGCCTATGTGGAGCTAAACCTGATCGAACTTCCAAGCAATAAACATGCCGCATAAGCTTCATGTTGATTCCAATATTAGGAATGCATGGTTACACTTTTTTTAATGAAGATCCAGCTCACGTGTGTAAGACATTGCGCGTTTGTTCGCTTCATTTCACTGTGGATTCGTTTGTAAACAAGAGACTGGATTTGCAGACAGGATTAGATTAAAAAACTATGCTGTGCCTTCTACAGTGGGGAGAACAAGTATTTGATACACTGCCGATTTTGCAGGTTTTCCTACTTACAAAGCATGTAGAGGTCTGTAATTTTTATCATAGGTACACTTCAACTGTGAGAGACGGAATCTAAAACAGAAATCCAGAAAATCACATTGTATGATTTTTAAATAATTAATTTGCATTTTATTGCATGACATAAGTATTTGATCACCTACCAACCAGTAAGAATTCCGGCTCTCACAGACCAGTTAGTTTTTCTTTAAGAAGCCCTCCTGTTCTCCACTCATTACCTGTATTAACTGCACCTGTTTGAACTCGTTACCTGTATAAAAGACACCTGTCCACACACTCAATCAAACAGACTCCAACCTCTCCACAATGGCCAAGACCAAAGAGCTGTGTAAGGACATCAGGGATAAAATTGTAGACCTGCACAAGGCTGGGATGGGCTACAGGACAATAGGCAAGCAGCTTGGTGAGAAGGCAACAACTGTTGGCGCAATTATTAGAAAATGGAAAAAGTTCAAGATGACAGTCAATCTCCCTCGGTCTGGGGCACCATGCAAGATCTCACCTCATGGGGCATCAATGATCATGAGGAAGGTGAGGGATCAGCACAGAACTACACGGCAGGACCTGGTCAATGACCTGAAGAGAGCTGGGACCACAGTCTCAAAGAAAACCATTAGTAACACACTACGCCGTCATGGATTAAAATCCTGCAGCGCACGCAAGGTCCCCCTGCTCAAGCCAGCGCATGTCCAGGCCCGTCTGAAGTTTGCCAATGACCATCTGGATGATCCAGAGGAGGAATGGGAGAAGGTCATGTGGTCTGATGAGACAAAAATAGAGCTTTTTGGTCTAAACTCCACTCGCCGTGTTTGGAGGAAGAAGAAGGATGAGTACAACCCCAAGAACACCATCCCAACTGTGAAGCATGGAGGTGGAAACATCATTCTTTGGGGATGCTTTTCTGCAAAGGGGACAGGACGACTGCACCGTATTGAGGGGAGGATAAATGGGGCCATGTATTGCGAGATCTTGGCCAACAACCTCCTTCCCTCAGTAAGAGTATTGAAGATGGGTCGTGGCTGGGTCTTCTAGCATGACAACGACCCGAAACACACAGCCAGGGCAACTAAGGAGTGGCTTCGTAAGAAGCATCTCAAGGTCCTGGACTGGCCTAGCCAGTCTCCAGACCTGAACCCAATAGAAAATCTTTGGAGGGAGCTGAAAGTCCGTATTGCCCAGCGACAGCCCCGAAACCTGAAGGATCTGGAGAAGGTCTGTATGGATGAGTGGGCCAAAATCCCTGCTGCAGTGTGTGCAAACCTGGTCAAGAACTACAGGAAACGTATGATCTCTGTAATTGCAAACAAAGGTTTCTGTACCAAATATTAAGTTCTGCTTTTCTGATGTATCAAATACTTATGTCATGCAATAAAATGCAAATTTAATTACTTAAATCATACAATGTGATTTTCTGGATTTTTGTTTTAGATTCCGTCACTCACAGTCGAAGAGTACCTATGATAAAAATGACAAACATCTGAAAAAACTTCTACATGCTTTGTAAGTGGGCAAACCTGCAAAATCGGCCGTGTATCAAATACTTGTTCTCCCCACTGTATATTGGATCTGACAGGAATGATGCAACACACTTATGTGAGTAAAAAATGTTTTTTATATGTGATAGTATTGAATTGTTATAGATCGTTTGATATCTACTGATTATGTACGTGTCTAACTAAACTTAAAACTTACCACGCTGTCACAGGCTGGAGTATCCTTTGTATTTGAGGTGGTGTTGGTTTATTGTCCTGCGATTCGGGATCAGACTAGAACATGTATGGGCCAGGGCTCGCAAAGCCCGACGTCCGAGCTAATGTGTTCTCCAGTCGGGCTGCCCGACGGGCCATCTTAAATAGTGAAATAACATTCCTTTCTTGATGTGCGTTGTTCACTCTCTTGACTTGATATTTGAAGGAAAAATACAATGTATTTTAAAAAATGTGTTAAAAAAATTACTGATTTGTCTCCAGTGAAGTTTTGCAGATGCTGGTGCATGCGTGTCTGTGTGTGTGTGTTAGTGATGCGGTTTGCGGTTATATCCACCGATCGTAATAAATTGTAATAAAAAAATAACATTCAAATTAATTGCGGGTGGATGAGAGATAAATCATTGTGTTTGTTTGATTAGATTTTTTTTGCGAGCCCTGTGGGTGAATCATTCCGGTTTTTCCACACGTTTTCAAAATAAGGGGTGTGACATTTCCTGTACACACACTAAGCGGTGCCAATTGCAACACACTGGGCCAGCTAACCAATCACAGCACATTTCGCATTTCAGAAGGAGGGGCTTCATCGAACTGTACGGCATGTTCGAGCCAGACAGGGGAAAGAGATGCTGTAATAATGTAAAATATGTGACAAATGTGTTTTTTGAACAATCAAGCATGAAAGCATATTCTAGTACACCCCAAAAACAAAATCAAGACTTCGTAAAAGGGCATAATAGGACCCCTTTAAATAAAATACTGATTAATTCAAACAGTTTATTGGGTTAAATAGACATTGTCTAAAACAGAAGGAAGCTCATCAAATCCACTGTCCATTTATTAAAAAGCGTTCATGTCCGCGTAGAACTTGTACAACTTGTACCATATTTGAGGACTATTCAACACCGTTTACAGGGAGGATCAGGAATTCTGGCCAGTCGGTCAAACTTAGCTTTAGGCAAGGACTGATTTAACCTCCTAAGACCCAGGGAAAAAAGTTTTTTGAATTTAGTATTTTTTTCATGTCATTACATTGTTTAGAGCATAAGAAACAAATGGGGGAAAAAACATTTTGAAAAATGATATTTTATTCATATTTTATGCTATGTCCTTGTAAGTGGACACCAGGACTCAGTTGTTTAAAAAATAAAATGACATGTATAGGCAAAAACTATGGGATTTTTTTTTCCATTCACCAATCAATTTTTAGGTTTCAGGATTTTTTTTAACCAAACTTTGTTTAAAGATGAAAGATATAATTGAATGATTTTAAAGATATAATTCCTATTTAATGCAATGTATCTATACACTGGATCTAATTTGCATATTAATGTGTTCTTGGAGCAACATGTAATGAAAAAAGTATAATAATAGGAGTAATAGTTGGCAACATATTCACAATAATATCTTAATATTTTATAGGAATATTGATATGTAATTTCTTTCCCTATTCACTTGTTGTGTCTCCTAAAATGCCTGATAAACATGATTTAAGTCCTAGTGTCCTCTACAGTGGACATCAATGAAATCAATGTTTCGTAAAAGAAAGCCATATTTTGATTAGAAACCCCATAACATTTTCCTGAGATGTTGATTTATAACAAACAATTTGAAAATTAGTCAGATTTAAATAACAACTTAGCTAACAAAGTTTTCTAGCCTTTTTAAACTGGTTAGGGTTGTCGTTTTGTTGGTTTTAGGGTTATTTTGGGCAGATATCAGCTGGTCAGGCTGTGAGAGAAGCCAAACCAGCTCATTTCCATAAAAGTGCTAAATTTGATCATTCAGTGATTTTTAAAGACCAAGGAGAAGTTGTTGTCCTGGTGAAACCTCAAAACAAATGGTATCTCTGAAAAGCCCTGAATGTGCTCTTTACAGGACATCCAGACTTAAAAGTGTTATGATCTCGCGCTCTCTCTCTCTCTCTCTCTCTCTCTCTCTCTCTCTCTCTCTCTCTCTCTCTGTCTCTGTCTCTGTCTCTGTCTCTGTCTCTGTCTCTCTCTCTCTCTGTGTGTGTGTGTGTGTGTGTGTTAATGGTTGGACTATAGGCTTTGGCATTTTTATCCTAGTGTTTCTACACACAAATGATGAATGCTCTGAGCTCTGGACTCCTGGACTTTATTGCCATTGGATATCTGTAAAGCCTGTTCCTGTCAGAGTTGTTGTCTGATAACTATGATAACTCAATTAAAATAAATTCTGGAAAACTTCCTTACTGTATTCTTTTTATTACTTAGAAATAGATTCGGACTTTAGACCTGCAATTACAGAATTGGAGTACTGTATATAGGAGTATGCTATCTCAGTGAGGCTGATAGAGAGATGGAAACTGCAGATTCTATAGTGTAGAAAATCAAATTGTACTTTTGACTCATCTTGAATGGTAAACAGGTAGGATTTGTCACTTTATTGACCCAGTCATTACCTAAAATGCTTTGATACGCACGCGTCAGTAAATGCAAAAATAATAGAATCCCTTCTAATCCCTTCTCTTTCACTTTGTTTCCCTTTCTCCCTCTTTCCTTCACAAGCACCACTTTACAGAGGCAGCGTCGCTCACGGAATTCCGATCAGAATTCCCTGAACCCCTGATTGCTGCAAACAATGCCTGGACTCCCAGACTCCAGCCTGGATGTTGAGCCCTCTGTGCCAAAAGAAAGGCTCCCCTTCTCCTTTTCTTTATTCTGCACACAAACGTTAAGGCAACGTTCAGAGGCCGTTCTAACCAAGGGCATGTTCACAATGCTGGAAGAACATCCAGAGGTCTCTGTCTGGGTCCTGCTTTGAACCGCGAAGTGTGAAAGCGCATTCAGAGGAAGTTGTTCGTCTCAGACTATTCACACATCCACATTAACATGATTTTAAATAGAAAAGGTTGAGGGTCAAACTCAACCATCATTCTTTGTACGAGTGCCCCCTTTTCTGTTTAAAGCCATTGTGCGTAATAAATGGTAATTTCTTCCTTTCCGCGTTGAGAGATGTTTCGGATTATTATTTAAATGTCACAAAGACGTTTGATTTATATTGGCTAGCTACACCACATTAGAGTAACATGTTACAGGTTTCCTCATAGGCGACTACAAAATGTCGTCCATTAATCTAACTTGTTTCTCTTTGTCCTGCTCACACACACGCGAAACACCCACTTACGTTTTGGAAATGATCTGCTAAATGAGTTCATAAAAGAAAGCCCTTAAGAAAAACAAAGGATTATGGGTAAAACTGACAAAATGTATACTATTAAGGCACGCCCGAAATTGCTTACTTACTAATAATTTGGCTGTGAAGTTCCTAGTGTTCCATATCGTGGTCTAACATAATTAGGATTAACTCAAAATGTATATTTGTGTGAAAAAATATGTGGTTGAAAACATTTTATATCTTCTGAAACATCTGAAATGTGATGAACAGAGCAAAATTTGAGTCATTATTCGCAGAAAACACCTTTTCAATATGCGGAAGTCCAAATGATATTTGAGAAGATATTTTTTAGCGAATAATGAAGATCATATGTCTTTGAACAATGTGAGGGTGAGAATTTTCATTTTTTGGGTGAACTGGCCCTTTAAGAACTAACAACTTAACCTATCATAGCTCAGGCTTAGATCTGTGTTTCTTTGCTAACAGACTGCAATCTATAATTAAAGGGTGCGATCAAGACATGTCACACACTGTGTGTGTGTATGTAGCCGTGTAGAAAAAGAGAAGCATTTATCAGGGCAGAGGAGTTTAAATCCTACCTTGTACCCTTTCACAGTACCCTCTCAGTCTGAGTTATGACCGGCCAGACCTCTTAGGGTCAATCTCCCGCACACACACTAACTTAGACGCGTCTGGCCTTCTGGCCTCTGCTTATCAAAGGCCCAGCTGCTGATTGGTCTATTTACTAGCGATTTCAACCTTTCATCAACTCCTGCTTGTCTTGGATTTGTTGTAGGCGGCTGGTGAGAGTGAGAACTTAATGGAAAATCACAAGGAAATGGCGTAACTGAGTCAATCGTAGCACATTCTGCTTGGATTAGCATTAGCCGTTAGCGCTTTTGAGCCTTAATTAGTAGAACATAAATTCCTGTGGTAATTAAATGTTAGCTGTAAAATGTTACCACAATATCACTGCTTAGCACCTCAGCGTCTTTCTAATCAAGCTTGTATTTTAGTGAAACGTACCGATCTTTTTGGCAGCGAGTGTGAATATGTAATGAATATTTTTCCTCCTCTCAGTGAAACCTGAGACATATTTTCACAGCTGGTTAAATAATATCCCTGAGTGCTTCGTCAACTGTGCAGCAATTTTTCTATTAAATCTCAATTATGTAAAAGGCTTTCTGATTTTCTGAGCTGCTATCTGTGGAACAGCTAGTCATTACAAGTGTTTAACACAAAGAAAATAAACAAAACTGAAGACATTCTTGGAATAGACAGGAAGCTACATGTCATGCTGAAGTCAGTCTTTATCAAATCTACTTAGGTATATATAGTTTCTGGCAAGATACTCAAAAATATTAGCTAGCTGAGCTATCAACTACTCTAGAGACATTAGCTAAGAAAAAGAAACCAGCTACCTCACAAGCTATATAATAAAATAGTAAAAAGTTAAAATTATGTAAACATTTTGGAACATTTTAAAGTCTGTCTTTATCAAATTTACTTAGATATCTAAAGTTTCTGACAAGCTGTACTCAAAAATATTAGCTAGCTAAAGCTATCAACTACTCTACAGAGACATTAGCTAAGCTAAGCTACCCTGAAGAGAAATGAGCTAGCTGCCTTACAAGTTATGATAAAATAGGTAAAAAGTTAAAATTGCGTAAACACTTTGGAACATATTAAAGTAAGTCTTTATAAAAATCTACTTAGATATCTAAAATCTGACAAGCTATACTCAAAAATATTAGCTAGCTATCAACTACTCTACAAAAACATTAGCTAAGCTACTCTGAATAAATAAAAGTGACTTTCAAAATATGTTCTTTAGTGTTCCAAAGACCAAAGAAAGTCATACAGGCTTAGAACGATTTTTCTTTTTTGTGGGGCCAACTACTTGTCAAATGGTGTGTTTGATTGAAGCTCAGCAGCTCTTTCTTAATATGCTCAGTATGATGTACATTAACAAATACACAAAACAATTTGTCTAATGCACTCCTAGATTGTTTCTATGAAAGAACCCCTCTGCCTCATCTCTGTAGGCATCTGCGGCCTGCCATGTCTACCCTGGCATTTGATCTATAGTCACACTGTGTTGGTTTAAGCATATATCACTGCCACGGTTCTTCAACACCGGAGGCCTGTTGTTCTTGACCCGTTCTTTGGTTTATAGAGCAGGCCTGGTTCTGCTCGGTGAGCTCACACTGTCATCTCCTCCACGGGTGGTACTAAAGGCCCAAATATGAGTGTGTGTTCCAAGTCAGTGAGAATAAACCTTCAACACGTACAACACATACTCGCATGTTGGATACATATGTGACCCATCAAAAATTACAGGCCAGTGGGTTTACTAGATTTTACATGTTCTGAGTGGTTGCTAGGGTGTTGCTAATGTGTTCTGAGTATTTTTTTTACATTGCTATGTGGTTGCTAGGGTGTTCTTGCCAAGGTGTTGCTCTGTGGTTACTAAGGTGCTCTGAAGGGCTATTAATCAGCTTGGCAATCACCCAGAACACCCTTAGTAACCACATAGCAGAACACTAACAACCCCTCACCTGGGCAAACACATAGAAGCAACTGTAGTGCGTTGCTAGGGTGATCTGTATGTTTGACAGGGGGTGTTATGCAGTTGATAGTTTTTTAAATGGTTATTAGTCTTTTTTATATTGTTGTTACAGTGTTCTAGGCTATTGCTATGGTGTTGCTATGTGGTTACTAAGGTGCTCTTAGAAGCTGTTAATAAGTTTGCCAATCACCTAGAACACCCTAGCAACCACATAGTGTCACACTAACAACCACTCAAAACACCTGGGCAACCACATAAAAGCAACTGTAGTGTTGTTATGCAGTTGATAGTTTTTTGAGTGGTTATCAGTTGTTACAGTGTTCTAGGCTATTGCTATGGTGTTGCTATGCTGATTGTCTGAACTGTTGTTGCTGCTGTGTTGTTAGTTATGTGGTTGCCAGGTTGTTGCTATGCTAACTTCTGAGTGGTTGCTAAGGTGTTCTGAGGGGTTGTTTGTATGTTGATATGTTAGGGAATTACTTTTTACTTACTAAAAAGAAATCAAACATTTTTCAAAGTTTCTATGATATCCTGGTTTCTAGACCAGTCCTTTCTTTGATGTAAGTCTACAGGTTTTAAATTGTAAATCCATTTGTTTGAGAGCAATAGAACATCCTCAACAAACAGCAGAATTTGATTTGAGGTAAACACTATTTATATCAAATAAAGGTAATCCTCAAAGATCAGTTTTAAGGAGCCTTCTATAGTCAGAATTGGAGTTACTTGATTTATAACACCAATGGAGTGTGAAACGACCACCATCCACCAGCCTTAATCCAGAGCTTCGGTCATAAAAGCGACTGAGGGATGTTGAGAGGAAAAGCCAGAGAGTGAGTTTAAAAGGGCAAACCCCTAATCTTTAGAGACAGGACGTGTGTCACGGGCTTCCGTAGCTCCGCTTAGCTTTATTGTTGTTTATTGTTGGCTATAAACTTTTGATGATCTTTGGGCCTGTGCGTTCCTCATAAAATGTCATTTAGATCCCTTAGGAATGCAAGGAGTGGGCCAGCGTGTGGTTTTTCCCTCCTCTCCGCTCGACCTGAAGGTAAAAAGACACCTTTCAGTAAGACAGCTTTACAACCCCCCGCCCTCATTCCTGAAAACCAGGCTTTAAGCTGTCTCATGGATTCCATTCCTGTTTATCCTAGCGGTATGTCAGCCTCCACTGATCCAGAACCGGGAGAGAGAGAGTTTGTGCCGCATGTGCGCTTGACGACAACGTGAACTGGCTCAGATTGTTTACCTCCATGCATTGTTGGTCTACTTTGTGTGTTCGTCAGTGTCTGGTCTTGCTTGGCTGAGATCATTAGATGCAGTTTGGCTTTCCCACATAAATGTTTGTGATGTGGCTGGCGTTGAATGTGAACGAATCAAAGGAATATTCTGGGTTCAGTACAAATTAAAGTTCACCCAAAAATGTAAATTGTCATCATTTACTCACCCTCAAGTTATTCCAAACCTGTATGAGTTTCTTTCTCCTGCTGAATACATTTAAATGAATACATTGTTAGCTAACTGCGTGATTTGTATATGGACATTTCTGAAATACATAACTTGAACACGTCACCTCTAATAACAGATGTAGATGCATGCATTTTCTGTACAGCTGCTTTGAAACGATATGTATTGTGAAAAGCGCTATACAAATAAAGGTGAATTGAATTGAATAAAAAAAAAAGTAATTTGAAGAATGTCAGAAACCAAACAGTTGATGGACTTCCATAGTATTTTTCCCCCTTACTATGGAAGTCAATGGGGCCAATCAACTGTTTGGTTACCAATATTCTTTAAAATATCTTCTTTTGTGTTCAACAGAAGAAAGATCAGCAGCATTTGTGGCATAATGTTGATTACCACAAAATTAATTTCCACTTTCTTTAATAAAAGCCACAATTTGGTTTACTTTGAGACACTTACAGTGGAAGTAAACAGGGCCAGTCACTGTTTCAATACTAAAGTCACAAGTCATAAACCATATGCATGTTGATATGATTTTTTGTGTTGTGACCTTTAGCGAATTATCCAAACAATACATTGCTTATAACAATACATGCATTACATCTGCTAACGGCCTACTGAGGGTTAGGTTTACGGGTGGACCCTCTTGCTTAGTTTTTAAGGGTGTGTTCACACTTGTAGTTCTGTTCGCTTGGTTCGTTTGGTCCGGACCAACAAAAAGAAAAAAAAAACATTTAGTCCTGGGCACTGCGTTCACAGTGGCATTTTTATCACTGAACCTAAAGATACCTAAAGGCATAGGGATACGTTCACAACCTGATTGGTCTGCTTTTATGGCGTATTGCCCATTTTGAGACATAACTTAACCAACAGAACATCCAAACAATGCTGTGTGCTGGTCTAAATGTGCTCGCTGTGTGTGCATAGCCTGCATATGATGGTATTTTCAAAGTCAAATTTTTGGAGTCAAAAAAGCGTCAGGAATCCCTCCGTCACACACACAAACACAAACAAAGATCTGCTGCGAGGAGATGCGGTTCTAATGCCTGTACCGAACCGTGATGAGGAAAAAACAGGTATGCGTGAGCATTCTGACCTTTTTAGGGTCACATCTTCCTGTTTTTGGTTCATTTACATGTCTTTGGTCCGTGTTGCGTTCATATATCATTCGAACCACACCAGAGTTGGTTTGGAAGCGTACCGAGTCCCATTTTTTTCAGCGGTCTCAGTCCACTTGTTTGGTGTGCACCAGGGTTCAGATGGCGTTCACACTTATTCAAACGAACCACATTATCAGAGCAATCGCACCAGAGTTCGTTTTAATCGAACCAAACACGCCAAGTGTGAACACACCCTAAATCATCCATTTTCATATGAATGAAATCGTACAAATTTGTATGAAATAGTTATGTTTTCTCATCGGGTTGGGTTCCAGTTTACATCTTGGAAATGAAATGTTATTTTTTATTTTTGCATAAAACTTTTGGCAATCGTCATTTAATGATGACTGAAATAAGAGATAATCATGGCCCATTGCTTTTTGGGAGACAGTAGTGTTCGTAGTTTGCTCTATTGTATTCTGCAAGATAACATTTTTTTATGTTATCTTGCATTTCATTTATTGCATTTCGTCTGCACACTCAAAGTCATTTGTGATGTATGAAAAAAGAGCCGCAGTAGCTTCACCGATTGCAGCAACTTCCAATTTTATTACAGATATTTTGCGCCAATTTGCCCAGAAATGATAATTTTGTTCTCTTGAACACATGGGATGGAAACATGTGCTTTATTCGCAGATGTTTTATGCGATTTTATGCTAGTTAAATTCGCAACTTTGGATGGAAACATACAGAATTTTGCGCATAAATTAATTTTGGATGGAAACATACATATTGTGCACAGAGCACATACTATATACTGCAGAAATTATATAGTTATATCCAATTTTAGAACTTTATCACTATAATCCCTAAAACTCTAAAACAATTGTTAAAATGATGATTTAAAAAGCTTTACAGTTCAAATCATCATCATCAAGTTTCAGCAGAAGAATTACAAAGAAAATGTGTTTTCTTATGTTTTTATAAACATACAAGCTTCACATTTCGGTTTTTAAATCATGGAAAAGGTGCATTTACAGTAGGCCTACTTACTCTGCAAGTACCTCACCACACTTGTTTTTGCTTCTTTTTATTTTTTTCAAGAAAAATCTAGGTAACACTTTATTTTAAAGTTGTGTAGTTACATGTTACTACATGCACTTACTTTAGTAATAACAGTAAAGTATGCATAATTACAAGTAGGCTTGCTACGATAGTCGGTGTTACCGGTGTTCAGGCGAAACACCGGTTACATCACTTGCCCACCGCGGCACCGCCCCCACCGTCATTTTGATTTGTATAGTCATAAAATCATTTAGTTCAGTTAGAGAACAGACACTACAAAACGTGTCTGCTTAATGAAGCGTGAGTCGAAAGAGAGTCGCAGCACAAACTATCAGCAGGAGTCAGATTTCATTCATCACGAGAGTGAGGAGATGATTGACAAGATGACGGCGGAAGATTACGTTTCAAAGCGAAATGTAAAAGCGTCTATTTAAGTGAGTTTGTCATTATACTGATTTGTTGTGCTTTTCATTAAGAATAATAGGCTAATGAACCCACAATTCAAGCAACCCACCTCCGAATAGGTGCTAATTCTATACCGAAAGAAAAATGGCTGCAGTCATTCATTCACGGCCGCACAGGTGCACGCATTTACGGCCGCACTGTCATTCACGGTGCGTGTCCACTGGCGCGTTTCATGCATATGGAAGCTTAACTTCCATAGGAATTCATTGAAAACACTTGCTTTGCTCCGCACCATTATGAATGCCCGAGCGGCTGTGCGCATTTTTACTTTTGGTTTAGAATTTGTGATTTAAAAGCCCCCGCCGGTGATACCGGTATTACCGGTGTTGTCACACGTCAATTAAATGGTGGGAAAATTTCCCTTTACGTATCAGTACGTATCGGATCTAAATCTACTGTTTAATAAACACTTATGGTACTTTTTTTCCAAGTCTTCATTTGTCTTCTTTTTTTTTAATAAATTTTTTTTTTTCTTCAAATATCGTACCGTGGACTTTATACCGAGGTATTATCGTATTTTGATATTGTTACATCCCTACTGTACTCTACTACTTACTAATACTTACTTATAGTAAGTACATGTAGTTAATTAATATTACTCAGTACTTACTGGAGTAAGAACAATGTAACTACGTCACCTTAAAATAAAGTGTATCCAAAATCTAATTATTTTTTGTAAAAAAAAAAATCAACAATATGCTACAAATCGTAAACACAATATTCTTAAAAAGTGTTCTTGTTCTTAATAATTTGGGCTGTATGAAGCCATGGGGCCTTAGGAGCCTGTCCAACTTTCTCACTTTGCTTTTAGTGTCAGATCGAACATGAGTGCATGTCTTCAGATGTTTATATTGTATCGTTAGACATCTAGCACTAGGTTTGATTTTAAAAGCTAACAGCGAGAGGGGATTTTCCTCGGTGCAGGAATGGAAAACAGGGAGTATGTCATCAGCAGGAGCTTAATGGTGATTTTTATCTTGATAATTTGTCCGATATTGTGCAGGCAGGGAGTATGTCTGTGTGTTTTTACCCTCGTTCATCAATCTTTAGGATCATATTGAAACAGTTTTGATGCATCAGATGTAATAGAAACCGTAATAAGAGCCCTCACTTTTTGTTTGACTGTTACATGAGGGTTCACAGAAGAATACACATTCTTCAGCATAAGTAAATGAGGTATGTATATGTAAGCACTGCTGCCTGTTTATGTTTAATGTAGTTTGTGACGCCATGGTTTCCCTCCTTTTAGCCTGTGGGACACAGTAGCCTCAAAACCCAGTCACTGCATACCTAGACAGCATTACTGGGCGGCCAGGTCACACGCGTAAATGAAAGACGATGCTTCTGTTGACTGCAGTTTGCTAAAATTGCCGTTTGAATACATCTCTGTTTGCTGATATTACAAAAGGAGGTCACACCAAATCACATCAACTGTCAGTTAATGCATCAAAGTGTAGATTAGCCATTGTATAATGAGCTCAGTCAGAGTTCTGGAAATCTCATCCTGTTGGTTTAGAGTTTCAGTGTCCAGTTGCCTAAAGAAAGTTAAGAAAATCCCTTAGTATTAATTGTAAAGGTATTATCACTGAATGTTTTCTTAATTTAGGGTTTGCATCCAGCTGCAGAGATTTACAGTGCTTAAGTTGAAACTAAAGCATTAAACCCAGTGCTGTGAAATCGATTAATCATGATGAATCACATCTAACATTAAAGTTTGTAAATATATGTGTGTCTGTGTATGTGTGTGTGTGTGTGTGTATATATATATATATATATATATATATATATAATTACACAGATCAGGCATTACATTATGAAGTGAATAACACCGATTATCTCTTCTCTCTTATCGGCACCTGTTAGTGGGTGGGATATATCAGGCAGCAAGTGAACATTTTGTCCTCAAAGTTGATGTGTTAGAAACAGGAAAAATGGGCAAGCGTAAGGATTTGAGTGAGTTTGACAAGGGACAAATTGTGACGGTTAGACGACTGGGTCAGAGCATCTCCAAAACTGCAGCTCTTGTGGGGTGTTCCCGGTCTGCAGTGGTCAGTATCTATCAAAAGTGTTCCAAGGAAGGAACAGTGATAAACAGGCGACAGTGTCATGGGCGGCCAAGGCTCATTGATGCACGTGGGGAGCAAAGGCTGGCCCGTGTGGTCCGATCAAACAGACAAGCTACTGTAGCTCAAATTGCTCAAGAAGTTAATGCTGGTTCTGATAGAAAGGTGTCAGAATACACAGTGCATCGCAGTTTGTTGCGTATGGGGCTGCATAGCCGCAGACCAGTCAGGGTGCCCATGCTAACCCCTGTCCACCACCGAAAGTGCCAACAGTGGGCATGTGAGCATCAGAACTGGACCACGGAGCAATGGAAGAAGGTGGCCTGGTCTGATGAATCACGTTTTCTTTTACATCATGTGGATGGCCGGGTGCGTGTGCGTCGCTTACCTGGGGAACACATGGCACCAGGATGCACTATGGGAAGAAGGCAAGCCTGCGGAGGCAGTGTGATGCTTTGGGCAATGTTCTGCTGGGAAACCTTGGGTCCTGCCATCCATGTGGATGTTACTTTAACACGTACCACCTACCTAAGCATTGTTGCAGACCATGTACAACCTTTCATGGAAACGGTATTCCCTGGTGGCTGTGGCCTCTTTCAGCAGGATAATGCGCCCTGCCACAAAGCAAAAATGGTTCAGGAATGGTTTGAGCAGCACAACAACGAGTTTGAGGTGTTGACTTGGCCTCCAAATTCCCCAGATCTCAATCCAATCGAGCATCTGTGGGATGTTCTGAACAAACAAGTCCGATCCATGGAGGCCCCACCTCTTACAGGACTTAAAGGATCTGCTGCTAACATCTTGGTGCCAGATACCACAGCACACCTTCAGGGGTCTAGTGGAGTCCATGCCTTGACGGGTCAGGGCTGTTTTGACAGCAAAAGGGGGACCAACACAATATTGGCCATAATGTTATGCCTGATCTGTGTGTGTGTGTGTGTGTAATATATATATATATATATATATATAAAGGTGTCAGAATACACAGTGCATCACAGTTTGTTGCGTATGGGGCTGCATAGCCGCAGACCAGTCAGGGTGCCCATGCTGACCCCTGTCCACCACCGAAAGTATGTATGTACAGTGGGGAGAACAAGTATTTGATACACTGCCGATTTTGCAGGTTTGCCCACTTACAAAGCATGTAGAAGTCTGTAATTTTTATCATAGGTACACTTCAACTGTGAGAGACGGAATCTAAAACAAAAATCCAGAAAATCACATTGTATGATTTTTAAATAATTAATTTGCATTTTATTGCATGACATAAGTATTTGATCACCTACCAACCAGTAAGAATTCCGGCTCTCACAGACCTGTTAGTTTTTCTTTAAGAAGCCCTCCTGTTCTCCACTCATTACCTGTATTAACTGCACCTGTTTGAACTCGTTACCTGTATAAAAGACACCTGTCCACACACTCAATCAAACAGAATCCAACCTCTCCACAATGGCCAAGACCAGAGAGCTGTGTAAGGACATCAGGGATAAAATTGTAGACCTGCACAAGGCTGGGATGGGCTACAGGACAATAGGCAAGCAGCTTGGTGAGAAGGCAACAACTGTTGGCGCAATTATTAGAAAATGGAAGAAGTTCAAGATGACGGTCAATCTCCCTCGGTCTGGGGCACCATGCAAGATCTCACCTCGTGGGGCATCAATGATCATGAGGAAGGTGAGGGATCAGCCCAGAACTACACGGCAGGACCTGGTCAATGACCTGAAGAGACCTGGGACCACAGTCTCAAAGAAAACCATTAGTAACACACTACGCCGTCATGGATTAAAATCCTGCAGCGCACGCAAGGTCCCCCTGCTCAAGCCAGCGCATGTCCAGGCCCGTCTGAAGTTTGCCAATGACCATCTGGATGATCCAGAGGAGGAATGGGAGAAGGTCATGTGGTCTGATGAGACAAAAATAGAGCTTTCTGGTCTAAACTCCACTCGCCGTGTTTGGAGGGAGAAGAAGGATGAGTACAACCCCAAGAACACCATCCCAACTGTGAAGCATCTGCACCGTATTGAGGGGAGGATGAATGGGGCCATGTATCGCGAGCCAACAACCTCCTTTCCTCAGTAAGAGCATTGAAGATGGGTCGTGGCTGGGTCTTCCAGCATGACAACGAGCCGAAACACACAGCCAGGGCAACTAAGGAGTGGCTCCG
This sequence comes from Coreius guichenoti, assembly GCA_039654105.1. Taxonomy (NCBI): domain Eukaryota; kingdom Metazoa; phylum Chordata; class Actinopteri; order Cypriniformes; family Gobionidae; genus Coreius; species Coreius guichenoti. The sequence goes on from CM077192.1 coordinate 20,675,291, forward strand.
TAAGAAGCATCTCAAGGTCCTGGAGTGGCCTAGCCAGTCTCCAGACCTGAACCCAATAGAAAATCTTTGGAGGGAGCTGAAAGTCTGTATTGCCCAGCGACAGCCCCAAAACCTGAAGGATCTGGAGAAGGTCTGTATGGAGGAGTGGGCCAAAATCCCTGCTGCAGTGTGTGCAAACCTGGTCAAGAACTACAGGAAACGTATGATCTCTGTAATTGCAAACAAAGGTTTCTGTACCAAATATTAAGTTCTGCTTTTCTGATGTATCAAATACTTATGTTGTGCAATAAAATGCAAATTAATTACTTAAAAATCATACAGTGTGATTTTCTGGATTTTTGTTTTAGATTCCGTCACTCACAGTTGAAGTGTACCTATGATAAAAATTACAGACCTCTACATGCTTTGTAAGTGAGCAAACCTGCAAAATCGGCAGTGTATCAAATACTTGTTCTCCCCACTGTATGTATGTGTGTGTGTGTGTGTGTGTGTGTGTGTATGTGTGTGTGTGTACATATATATATATAATTATAATTTTATATAATTTTTTTTTTTTTTTTTTTTCTACAAACATACACACACAATTTATATTTTCTAACTTTTATGTTAGATGTGATTAATCGATTTGACAGCACTAGTTAAAACTGAAGTTTTTGGTGTCTTATAAGAACTTTATTGGCCACTTCATGTGTAACAGCAACATTTGAACAAATTAAAAAATATACAGTATATTATTATTAATATTGCTTGACTGGCCAAAATAGAGATCTTTGTCCTCTTATACTGTATCTAGATCAAATATAGCTTACATGACAGCCTCTTTATCAATAAAATTCCTTATCAATGACTTATTGATAATATTTATTTTGGCCAAAACAGGTCAAAATAGAAGTCTGTGTCCTCTTATACTGTATCAAACAAAGTTTACATGACAGTTTACTCTTTACCAAAAAAAAAAGAAAGTGATGTCATTCTCCTGTTATTTAGATTGAACATTTTAGGTCTAAATGGGAATGTTGTTTTTTTTAGCTGACATGAGCCTTTTGATTGGTCTACAACCCAGCTGAGACTTTTTACGTGATGTTTCCTACTTGAGGGGTCAGTCTTCTGCTGTAACTTAATGGAGGGAGATCCCTTGGGCTGTCAATCAGATCTAATGACCCTTCCATTAAAACTCACAGTGCGATTTAAAATAGAGAGTTCTGGAATACTCCAGGCACAATGATGTCATCACCTCTTACCACAAGAGGTTTGCTGTAGGGACAGTGAGAGGTTTCTAGTGAAAGTGCAGGTAATCACAAACATGCATTCAATTAATATATCATTTAGTGGATCTGTTTTGGTTTTTATTGTTTGTATTCTTAATTTGGTTTTATACATGTGCTGACAGATGCAAGACTACGACATATTGATTGATTGAAATCCAAATCTTAACTTTACACTTGACAGGAAACAATACATAGCTAATTTAATCGAAAACAATATTGTATCAGTAAGTTGTTTATGATCCTCAGGGAATCATTCAACCAAGTGCATTGCGGGTCAAGTACAAAAATCTTTCACACAGTAATATACTACTAATTACTTTATTACATTGCGTTTAATGTAGAATGTTTTGTCCCAACACACTCTCATGGCAATTCGTAACTATTTTAATTTAATTCTCATTGTATGTTTTCATACGATTTGCCCCATAGATGGTTAGGTTTATGGCTTTATTTTTTTTTCAAAAAACTTGCCAACTCGTAATAGTTTTCTCATGAGATCAGGTTGGGTTCTGTTTACATGCTGGAAATTAAATTTAGTAGTTCTGCATTTAATACAAATTTGCATAACTTTTGTGATTGAAAAAAAATGACAAAATTGTCTGACGCTGTTCACGTGAGCAGCACGACGCATGCGTGTGATGCTGACGCAGGAGCTGGCCAATACAAAGCCGCCATTGATGAAATATACTTTATTGTCCCTAGTGGGGGAATTTATAATGGACTCAGTAGCCAGCATTTGAACAGAACCTGATACATTAAAAAATTGTACACAATAGTCATACACACCATACACAGAAGAATAGGTAGACGTCGCTAATCCATATTCAACAGTCTGATTGATACGGGCACAAAAGAATTTTTAAACCTGTTCCGTTTGTAACGGAGAATTCTATACCTTCTTCCAGAGGGTAAGAGTTCATAGCAGGGATAAAGTACATGAGACGAGTCACTTAAAATCCTTTTAGCCTCATTCAAATGTGCATTGCTGATACAGAGTCTGAATACTAGGATAGTCTTTCAGTCCAATCATTTTCATAGCAGTTCGAACAATATACATTCTTTTAAATCCAAATCAAAGATAAAGATTACCAAACCAGGTAGACAAGCCATATCTGATAACACTTTCTAGTACAGACTGATAAAAGAGGAACATAATTTTCTTATCGACTCCATAAAACCACAATCTTCATAAAAAATACAATCTCTGGTGAAGTCTTTCACACACCCAATCAACATGCGTGTCCCACATAAGAGATTTGTCTATGTACACTCCTAAGTACTTGTATGATTGCACTTGATTGATTTCTTGATTATGAACAGATACAGGCATATGATCCCCAATTCCCTTAGGATCAAAAATGATTTCCTCTGTTTTCTTAGTATTAACTTTTAGAAAATTTGCATCACACCAATCAACAAATGAGTTAATCTCAGAATAATAAATGACAGAACCCGGAAGCGATGCACTGTGGTTACAACATAAACAGCATAAGAGTCTGACACAGAAGAGAAGAAATTGTTGAATAAAGTCGTTATTTTTGTTTGTTTTTTTCCGCACAAAAAGTATTCTCGTCGCTTCATAACATTAAGGTTGAACGACTGGAGTCACATGGACTATTTTAACAATGTCTTTACTACCTTTCTGGACCTTGAAAGTGGTAATTAAATTGCTGTCTATGGAGGGGTCAGAGAGCTCTCGGATTTTATTAAAAATATCTTCATTTGTGTTCTGAAGATGAACGAAGGTCTTACGGGTTTGAGACGACATGAGGGTGAGTAATTAATGACAGAATTTCAACATTTTTGGGTGAACTAACCCTTTAACACCGGTCAAAACGTAAAATACACTATATTGCCAAAAGTTTTGGGATGCCTGCCTTTACATGCACATGAACTTTAATGACATCCCATTCTTAATCCGTAGGGTTTAATATGGAGCTGGCCCACCCTTTGCAGCTATAACAGCTTCAACTCTTCTGGGAAGGCTTTCCACAAGGTTTAGGAGTGTGTTTATGGGAATTTTTGACCATTCTTCTAGAAGCACATTTGTGAGGTCAGGCACTGATGTTGGACGAGAAGGCCTGGCTCGCAGCCTCCGCTCTAATTCATCCCAAAGATGTTCTATCGGGTTGAGGTCAGGACTCTGTGCAGGCCAGTCAAGTTCCTCCATACCAAACTCGCTCATCCATGTCTTTATGGATCTTGCTTTGTGCACTGGTGCGCAGTCATGTTGGATCAGGAAGGGGCCATCCCCAAACTGTTCCCACAAAGTTGGGAGCATGAAATTGTCCAAAATGTCTTGGTATGCTGAAGCATTAAGAGTTCATTTCACTGGAACTAAGGGGCCAAACCCAACCCCTGAAAAACAACCCCATAAGTGTGTTACTAATGGTTTTCTTTGAGACTGTGGTCCCAGCTCTCTTCAGGTCATTGACCAGGTCCTGCCGTGTAGTTCTAGGCTGATCCCTCACCTTCCTCATGATCATTGATGCCCCACGAAGTGAGATCTTGCATGGTGCCCCAGACCGAGGGAGATTGACCGTCATCTTGAACTTCTTCCATTTTCGAATAATTGCGGCAACAGTTGTTGCCTTCTCACCAAGCTGCTTGCCTATTGTCCTGTAGCCCATCCCAGCCTTGTGCAGGTCTACAATTTTATTGTCTTGTCTCTCTGGTCTTGGCCATTGTGGAGAGGTTGGATTCTGTTTGATTGAGTGTGTGGACAGGTGTCTTTTATACAGGTAACGAGTACAAACAGGTGCAGTTAATACAGGTAATGAGTGGAGAACAGGAGGGCTTCTTTAAGAAAAACTAACAGGTCTGTGAGAGCCGGAATTCTTACTGGTTGGTAGGTGATCAAATACTTATGTCATGCAATAAAATTTAAATTAATTACTTAAAAATCATACAATGTGATTTTCTGGATTTTTGTTTTAGATTCCGTCTCTCACAGTTGAAGAGTATCTATGATAAAAATTACAGACCTCTACATGCTTTGTAAGTAGGAAAACCTGCAAAATCGGCAGTGTATCAAATACTTGTTCTCCCCACTGTATATGATGGCAGGAGTCTCCATCTATGTCCAGCAGTGTTGGGCAGTGTGTGCTGCGAATCCTGGTCTCAAGGCCGGTCTTGCTTCCTCTCATGACCTTGCAGGAGTCCATCATAATGCTCACCAGATTTTCCCATGGTATTTCATGCTGCATGAAGAAGTTACAGAGTGACTTCTCCAAGCTGGCAGCATTCACCTTCTGGACTTCTAAGGACCCCAGGTGCTCTACCACCACCTTCTTTTCATCGTCATGGTAATAGCTTACCAACATTGCAAGCACTTTTTTGTTGCTGTTGCATGTGCTTTCATCCACATTGAGGGAAAAGGGAAACCTCCTCAAATTAAAAAAATGTGCTTTCGGAGAAAGTACGCCCCAAGCTATTCACCAACTTGTATGAGGCTGTGGTTCGTGATAGTTTAATTTGTCCCAAGGCCATCTTATCAAGTGCAAGACTCTGGGCCAATTCAACAATCACTGGAGCAATGGATATGGGAAGGGAATGTTCAGCGATGACACCAAGTACCATAGCCTAAAAGATAAGTAATATAGTAAATTACACCTAAACACAATTTAATAGACCAATACACTTTTGCTCAGTTAAGAAAGGGACATTACAGATTTCCTTAATGTAAATGAACAGGTGTCTATTTCATAAGCCTACACTAACAAACCTATCCTACCTCTGCATTAGCCATGCGATCTGATGTGGGCACAGGAAGCAGAACCTTCTCCCTAATCCTCTCGGGTCCTTGTACTAGTGTTGGTGTTTCTTTAGCAAGCACCTGTGCCACACTGCGTGTTGTTACAATATTTCTCACTTTTTTCATGTGATAGTCAGTTTTGCAATGTGCCAGCAGTGCGTGGGAGCCTTTGTTGGCATAACAGATCTCCTTCATGCAGAGTGTACACCTAGCATGACCTTTCTTGTCTACCTTTTTAATAAAGTGAGAGAGGGAGAAATTGTGTTTCTCCTCATTGATGTCTGTAGTGGTCTCTAATCTTAACCATGCCCAGCTCCAACTACACTTGCATCCTGCATCCACCTGCATCACTTGCAATGCTTCCTGCTCTCCAAATTCTTTAATTCTAAAAATAACACAAAACATTACATTTTAGCATCTAACATTATTTAAACCAGTGGTTCTAAAAATGTTTTTGTTCACGCCCCCTTTAAACCTAATCATTTCAAAATTATTCGGTCTAAATATTATGCAAATTAAAAGATTATTTTAAAAACCTCCAATTAAAAACCCCTACAACTGTTTGAGTTTGTGTTGCTGTTGAAACATTGAAATATATAACAATAAGAGAATAGATCAGAACATAACTTTGCAGAACTGACTTTATTTGCCTGTAAATCTGTCATGCGTTGCTGTAGAAATGCAAATAATAGGAACATTCTAAAACGCTAAACGTGAAAAAGCTTAACGTGGCCTAATTTACTAAGACAGTGTTATTAACAAACCAAACTTAGTAAACACCATACTAATAAAGCATAGGCTACATGCACAGAAAAGCAGATGAGCCCAGAATATGAACGCAACACGTTTAATTACACGTCATTTTCCTCCCATAAAGAAATCGCTTAACGTGCTTAATGTAGTAAATTAAACGAATGCGTTCATATTTTGGGCTCATCAGCTTTGCTGTACATAGTATGGTTTATTAGTATGATGTTTACTGAGTTTGGTCTGTTAATATCACTAGTACATTAAGCCATGTTAAGCGTTTTAGAATGCCCCAAATAAGATACCAGGTGACGTGGTCCTCCGTTACAAAAAAAAAAAAAAAACGATTTCAGAACACAGAGTTGAGTATGAGGGGAGAGCAAGTGAAACCGTGCACGTGCGAAAAGTCCCTTAAAATATTATCTCCCGCGCGCAGCAAAATTTCCCGCATCCCCCTGCGGTACCTGCCGCCCTTCACTGCTGCTTTAACATATACACTCACCTAAAGGATTATTAGGAACACCATACTAATACTGTGTTTGACCCCCTTTCGCCTTCAGAACTGCCTTAATTCTACGTGGCATTGATTCAACAAGGTGGTGAAAGCATTCTTTAGAAATGTTGGCCCATATTGATAGGATAGCATCTTGCAGTTGATGGAGATTTGTGGGATGCACATCCAGGGCACGAAGCTCCCGTTCCACCACATCCCAAAGATGCTCTATTGGGTTGAGATCTGGTGACTGTGGGGGCCATTTTAGTACAGTGAACTCATTGTCATGTTCAAGAAACCAATTTGAAATGATTCGAGCTTTGTGACATGGTGGATTATCCTGCTGGAAGTAGCCATCAGAGGATGGGTACATGGTGGTCATAAAGGGATGGACATGGTCAGAAACAATGCTCAGGTAGGCCGTGGCATTTAAACGATGCCCAATTGGCACTAAGGGGCCTAAAGTGTGCCAAGAAAACATCCCCCACACCATTACACCACCACCACCAGCCTGCACAGTGGTAACAAGGCATGATGGATCCATGTTCTCATTCTGTTTACGCCAAATTCTGACTCTACCATCTGAATGTCTCAACAGAAATCGAGACTCATCAGAACAGGCAACATTTTTCCAGTCTTCAACTGTCCAATTTTGGTGAGCTCGTGCAAATTGTAGCCTCTTTTTCCTATTTGTAGTGGAGATGAGTGGTACCCGGTGGGGTCTTCTGCTGTTGTAGCCCATCCGCCTCAAGGTTGTGCGTGTTGTGGCTTCACAAATGCTTTGCTGCATACCTCGGTTGTAACGAGTGGTTATTTCAGTCAAAGTTGCTCTTCTATCAGCTTGAATCAGTCGGCCCATTCTCCTCTGACCTCTAGCATCAACAAGGCATTTTCGCCCACAGGACTGCCGCATACTGGATGTTTTTCCCTTTTCACACCATTCTTTGTAAACTCTAGAAATGGTTGTGCGTGAAAATCCCAGTAACTGAGCAGATTGTGAAATACTCAGACCGGCCCGTCTGGCACCAACAACCATGCCACGCTCAAAATTGCTTAAATCACCTTTCTTTCCCATTCTGACATTCAGTTTGGAGTTCAGGAGATTGTCTTGACCAGGACCACACCCCTAAATGCATTGAAGCAACTGCCATGTGATTGGTTGATTAGATAATTGCATTAATGAGAAATTGAACAGGTGTTCCTAATAATCCTTTAGGTGAGTGTAAAGCTATAAAGATGGCAATTTCCGAAACTGAGGAACATGTTTGTGTTGTCTGTCACAAAACCCAACAAATCGGCAGTTGGCATTTTTACATTTCTCTACGACCTCATCTTAGAAAAACTGTGTGCTAGGCAGTTGGCTGGCTAGCTAACTACTGTACCTACGTTGACAAACACACAGCTCTCTTTCATACCTTTATTTAACATTATTAATCAATGTTATTAATAATGATTTTAAATTGCAATAATTAGTAGAAAAAGCACATCTTACCTCACGGTTTCCAGACTCCTCCTCCTCGTCTCCTCAGCTCAGGGGAATGAGATGCGGTTAGCAGTCCAAATTATTGCTGTTGTCATGGTCACGCACAAGACGCATTTATTTTCATTTTTTATTTTTATTTATTTATTTCTTTTATTACCTTGTAATGTCACTCTTCACAAAACGAGAGAGAAAAAAAAAAGATCAGCCTGAACCCCCCCCCCCTATTTTAAACAATGTCAAAATTGTGGCCAGTGAAAATGCTAAGTGGCTAGTAACTTTGGAAAACAACTAGCCACAGTGGCTGGTGAGCAAAAAAGTTAAAGTCAAGCCCTGTTCTAGACTAACAGAATGTGCGTACTGTGCACAGTACATGACTACATACTGCAGCAACAGTATTAGTATGTTAATATAAAGGCTGTGTTTGATGGAGCTGCAAACCGCCAGCCTCAAACGCTCACACACGCTGCCCTCCTCTGCTCATTTCTTCAGCTCACATAATAATTCCTGTACGGAGGCTCTCAGTGTCTGACATCTTGCTTATGTGATATTGAGGGAGTCTGTTCCTGAATTTCTGTCACCTGCTTCACGATTTAGAGCTTGGAGGCGTTCGCTTGTGTGATTTACAGGCGGGCAAACTTCACACATCTGTTAGTATACACTTACTTCAAATGACTAATGAAGCTGACGAGTCCTCCTCTGTGTGGGAAGGAAGTATTTGTCTTGTGGTTAAAGAGAAAATCCTGATAGCCACTAGTTAAAAGTGTTTATCTTCAAGTAAGCGCCATGCATCACAAACAAGCACTTTCTGCTCAGGATGAAAAGCTGCAGGTTTGGAGTTCAGCCAGAAACATCAAGACATCAAGTGATCGTTGGGCTGTAGAGAGAAACTGTCCTCCTTTATAGAGATGCATTTCTGTTAATTATGACTGATACTCTGATGGGTGTCAAGTTTTGGCCTGAGACAAATTCAAAAGTTTTCATGAGAGATCTGGAGCACATCTAGGATGAAAAAACATGAAGTAAATCATATTGTGTTATCGTTATTTAACAGTTTGACTAGAAGTTATGCATTTTCTGTACTCCTCTTATCAAAATATTAGTGAAGATGTTAATTATTCAACAACAATTGCTAATGTAATAAAAATAAATGTATTCATAAATTGGACAAAAAAACATGTTATTTAATTACTGTAATTAACGCACATATTCAACAACAATTTAATTTATAAGTTCTTTCATTTTTATATATTTTTTAAAGTTTCTTTAATTATCAGAAAGAGCTTTTGAACTGTTTGAAACTTTAAAGCACTTTTTTTTAAATGTCTGAAATGTAGTTTATTCAAATCACAAATGATTTATTTATTATTTCAGTTGTTTCGTAAATAAAATAAAACCTTAAATTAAATCTTAGATCTCCAGTAAGTCATGTGAACTTTTGAAAAGTATTTTTTTTAACCCTTTGGGATTCTAAAAACTTTTATCTGTCAATACATAGTAATTTCTTCCTGAAAGATTGTAATTATTAGTGAATATTTTATTTTTCACATGCTCTCTAAGTAGTTAGGTCAAGTATGTCATTGGTGTTTCCACCCTGAACTCTATGCGTGGTTAATGGTTTTAAAAATGATTAACCTGTAAAATTTATGAAAGAATAATGGTAAAATGTTTGAAATGCTGTAAATAAGCTTCAATCTCAGCTGCTTTATAACCTAGAATCATACGTTTGTGAGCTATTTTGATATTCTTTCAAGACAAACATTTACAGATGTATTGTTGCCGAATTGTTGTTATGTCTATTATGTTGCAGAATTTATAGTCACACTAACAAAACATGATACATTATGAAATGTTATTTTGTGACAAAGCTGTTAACAATTTCACTGGAAAAACCGCCAAAACAGGCAATTACTTCTCGCTCTGTTTACTGTTGCAGACAGAAACACTGTCCAGTGTCTAGAGCCACAGTCCTTGACCTGACAGAGTCCACTCACGCATCAAGACTTCATCACACGCTCTACAACAGCATTTCCAGAAGGTTTGTCATATGTACAACAACAGGTCCATCAGTAAGATTCAAGTACCTCATCAACATCAAATGTGCTCCTGTCATACTGGATATCAATTAGCATTATCAGCTTTGAAAATGGCAATTCATTCACTTTTAAACTTTAAACTTAGTTATGATTCACTTAATTTAATTAGAATGTATTTGTTTTGCTTTGTTTTTTTTTCTTTGTTTGGCATTTTTAAATGGATTTGAATTAATTAGATGTAGCTTCTGTTTTCAGTTTTTGTTTTGCTTTTGTTTTGTTTGGCATTTTTATGTCTTGAGAATTTGAGGTAATTAGGTGTAGCTTTTGTTTGCATTTGTTTGTTTTATTGGGCATTTTAATGTTTGAGAATTTGAGTTAGGTGTAGCTTCTCTTTTCAGGTTTTGTTTTTTTGTTTGCTTTGTTTGTTTTTTTTTGGCGTTTTTATGCCTGATTATTTGAGTTAATTAGGTGTAGCTTTTGTTTGCAGTTTTTTGTTTTGTTTTGTTTGACATTTTTATGTCTGAAGATTTGAGTTAATTAGCTGTAGCTTTTGTTTTTAGTTTTGTTTTGTTTGGCATTTTAATGTTTGAGAATTTGAGTTAATTATTAGGTGAGCTTTTGTTTGGCATTTTAATGTTTGAGAAATTTAGTTAGGTGTAGCTTCTCTTTTCAGATTTTGTTTTGTTTGCTGTTTTTTGTTTCGTTTTGCATTTTTATGTCCGAGAATTTTAGTCAATTAGGTGTAGCTTTTGTTTTCATTTTTTTGTTTTGTTTGGCATTTTTATGCCTGATTATTTGAGTTAATTAGGTGTAGCTTTTGTCTGCAGTTTTTTGTTTTGTTTGGCATTTTTATGTCTGAGAATTTGAATTATTTAGGTGTAGCTTTTTTCATTTTTTTTGTTTTGTTTAGCATTTTTATGTCTGAAGATTTGAGTTAATTAGCTGTAGCTTTTGTTTTTAGTTTTGTTTTGTTTGGCATTTTAATGTTTGAGAAATTTAGTTAGGTGTAGCTTCTCTTTTCAGATTTTGTTTTGTTTGCTGTTTTTTGTTTCGTTTTGCATTTTTATGTCCGAGAATTTTAGTCAATTAGGTGTAGCTTTTGTTTTCATTTTTTTGTTTTGTTTGGCATTTTTATGCCTGATTATTTGAGTTAATTAGGTGTAGCTTTTGTCTGCAGTTTTTTGTTTTGTTTGGCATTTTTATGTCTGAGAATTTGAATTATTTAGGTGTAGCTTTTTTCATTTTTTTTGTTTTGTTTAGCATTTTTATGTCTGAAGATTTGAGTTAATTAGCTGTAGCTTTTGTTTTTAGTTTTGTTTTGTTTGGCATTTTAATGTTTGAGAAATTTAGTTAGGTGTAGCTTCTCTTTTCAGATTTTGTTTTGTTTGCTGTTTTTTGTTTCGTTTTGCATTTTTATGTCCGAGAATTTTAGTCAATTAGGTGTAGCTTTTGTTTTCATTTTTTTGTTTTGTTTGGCATTTTAATGCCTGATTATTTGAGTTAATTAGGTGTAGCTTTTGTCTGCAGTTTTTTGTTTTGTTTGGCATTTTTTTTGCCTGAGAATTTGAATTATTTAGGTGTAGCTTTTGTTTTCATTTTTTTGTTTTGTTTGGCATTTTTATGTCTGAAGATTTTAGTTAATTAGCTGTAGCTTTTGTTTTTAGTTTTGTTTTGTTTGGCATTTTAATGTTTGAGAAATTTTGTTAGGTGTAGCTTCTCTTTTCAGATTTTGTTTTGTTTGCTGTTTTTTGTTTTGTTTTGCATTTTTATGTTCGAGAATTTGTCAATTAGGTGTAGCTTTTGTTTTCATTTTTTTTGTTTTGTTTGGCATTTTTATGCCTGATTATTTGAATTAATTAGGTGTAGCTTTTGTTTTCATTTTTTTGTTTTGTTTGGCATTTTTATGCCTGATTATTTGAGTTAAGTGTAACTTTTGTTTGCAGTTTTTTGTTTTGTTTGGCATTTTTATGTCTGAAGATTTGAGTTAATTAGGTGTAGCTTTTGTCTGCAGTTTTTTGTTTTGTTTGGCATTTTTATGTCTGAAGATTTGAGTTAATTAGCTGTAGCTTTTGTTTTGTTTGGCATTTTAATGTTTGAGAATTTGAGTTAATTATTAGGTGAGCTTTTGTTTGGCATTTTAATGTTTGAGAAATTTAGTTAGGTGTAGCTTCTCTTTTCAGATTTTGTTTTGTTTGCTGTTTTTTGTTTTGTTTTGCATTTTTATGTCCGAGAATTTTAGTCAATTAGGTGTAGCTTTTGTTTTCATTTTTTTGTTTTGTTTGGCATTTTTATGCCTGAGAATTTGAATTATTTAGGTGTAGCTTTTGTCTGCAGTTTTTTGTTTTGTTTGGCATTTTTATGCCTGAGAATTTGAATTATTTAGGTGTAGCTTTTGTTTTCATTTTTTTGTTTTGTTTGGCATTTTTATGTCTGAAGATTTGAGTTAATTAGCTGTAGCTTTTGTTTTTAGTTTTGTTTTGTTTGGCATTTTAATGTTTGAGAAATTTTGTTAGGTGTAGCTTCTCTTTTCAGAGTTTGTTTTGTTTGCTGTTTTTTGTTTTGTTTTGCATTTTTGTCCGAGAATTTTAGTCAATTCTCATTCAATTTAGTCAATTCTCATTTTTTTGTTTTGTTTGGCATTTTTATGCCTGAGAATTTGAATTATTTAGGTATAGCTTTTGTTTTCATTTTTTTGTTTTGTTTGGCATTTTTATGTTTGAAGATTTGAGTTAATTAGCTGTAGCTTTTGTTTTTAGTTCTGTTTTGTTTGGCATTTTTATGCCTGATTTATTTGAGTTAAGTGTAGCTTTTGTTTGTAGTTTTTTGTTTTGTTGGCATTTTTATGTCTGATTATTTGAGTGAATTAGGTGTAGCTTTTGTCTGCAGTTTTTTGCTTTGTGTATGCATATTTCGTTTGGGCATTATGAGATAATTAGGGCGCATCTTCTGTTCTTAGTGGGTTGAATAAAATTTGTATCTAAGTGAATTTAATTTATCTAACTTTAATTTCCCAACAATAAATATTGTTGATGAAAAACGAGACTCACCAGCTGAGCAGTCACAAGTTTACAAAACTTTCACTTTATTTTACTTTTTTTTCTGTTCTTAAAATCTAATGGAATGTGTTAAGCTGTTATAATTATGATAAAAATAAAAACAACAATAATAATTGTTTTAAATTATTTTAATCTTTTGACAACCCTAATATTTTTGAAAATATTATTTTTTTTACGCCATATTGTTATTTTTATTTTAAAGTTGTTATTTCTGTTTTATTTTTAACATTCAAATCTTTACAAGTACAGAGAAAAAAACACAGCTGATGAAAAAATCTCACACACGTTGTGCAGTCACTGCATTTATTTGAACCTCATATCTCTTTCTCGCATCTATTTATAGCAATCGCTTTTATTTGATCAGTGTGGGTGAGAGTTTGACGCTGGTCTCCTTGTCACTCATTCATGTGGCTGAGATTGTGTTGTGGTTTTGTGAGCTGACTGAGTGATGTGTGTTTTCTCTGACTGGTGGTGAGTGGCTTTAACACCATCTGCCGCCTCTGCTTTGTTTATTGCTTTTGGCCGTCGACATACAGTAAGAGACCACGACAGTGTACGGAAGACAGGTTTACTGATAGTCGTGCACTTTCAGCTGTTAACTGATAGCCAGGTCGTACGCTGTGTACAGTTACACGTTTTATCCCCTCACTCACTGTTTAGATGGTGCGATAAGAGGGAAGTGGTTTATTTGAAAAGAGTCTTTCACTGAATTGACCTGAATTTCATGGCCCACAGTCATTTCCTTCTCATTAGCTCCTCTAAGCAGGCAGAAAATGTTTTGTGTCCAGCTCCGGCTCTGTCATAAAAAGGGGGAAATTAATTGGTTTAAAGTTTTAGTTGGCAGTTAGTTGAAAATAATGTCATCGTTTTCCACTTAAATATTACCATGCCTACATGAATGATGTGAATAATTATGACAAAAGCTTTCGAGCACTTTAGGAACAATAAACCGTGAAATTAAAGTCTCAGTTGGTGATCGTGAGTTATGAAAGAAAACAAGGTTCTGAATTCCTGGTTCGCTACAAGTTTTATCAAGAGGATAGATATATAACATTTTTATATGCAAGAACTCGCAGAAGAGAAATTTAATTTCTCGCTCCATTCATCCCAAAACTGCAGTTTAATACACGTGACTTCACTCCCAAATTCTTTTAAAAGGTGTTGAAATTCAAGTTACACAATTTATACACCCAAGTTGTTTCAGAAAAGACCATAGAAGTATTGAATTACTGGAGAAAGCAGTATTGATAGCTAATGTTTTTTATGGTACGTCTCTGACCTCTTCTGTCCAGATACTCTAAAGGTCACCTCAGCAGATTAGCCTCCATTGGATTTGCCTCAAGAGGTCACCACTCCTGGTCTTTGTCTGTCTCTAGGACCCACCAAAAGATCTCAGACTATAAAAATTAATGACCACTTGTCACATTTCTGACCCACACATTTTATGTTTTCAGACACACACACGTCCTCTCGTCTCTGTCACTCTGCAGTGACCTTTTTCTTTTTTTTATGTGCTAGTGTGTGCATTATGTGTGAATTAGGTGTAGCGTTTGTTGTTTTTATTTTATTCTATTTTATGTATGTGTATTTTTTTGATGTATTTGAGTTCATTAGTTGTAGCTTGTTCTTGTTATTTTTTATGAACGTTCATTTTTAATCTGAGCATTTGAGTTAGGTGTAGCTTTTTTTATTTTATTTTACATGTATGCATTTAGCAGATGCTTTATCCAAAGCAACTTACAAAAGAGGAACAAAAGCAATTTCAAAGCCAACAATATTTTATTTTATTTTATTTTGCAGATGCTTTTTTCAAAGCAACTTACAAAAGAGGAACAAAAGCAATTTCTCAGTGCCAACAATATTTTTTTATTTTATTTTACATTTATCCAAAGTGACTTGCAAAAGAGGAACAAAAGCAATTTCAAAGCCAACAATATTTTTTATTTTATTTATTTTATTTTATTTTATTTTATTTTATTTTATTTTATTTTATTTTATTTTATTTTATTTTATTTTATTTTATTTTATTTTATTTTATTTTATTTTATTTTATTTTACATTTATCCAAAGCGACTTACAAAAGAGGAACAAAAGCAATTTCAAAGCCAACAATATTTTTTATTTTATTTTATTTTATTTTATTTTATTTTATTTTATTTATTTTATTTTATTTTATTTTATTTTATTTTATTTTATTTTATTTTACATTTATCCAAAGCGATTTACAAAAGAGGAACAAAAGCAATTTCTCAGTGCCAACAATATTTTTTTATTTTATTTTATTTTATTTTATTTTACATTTATCCAAAGCGACTTACAAAAGAGGAACAAAAGCAATTTCAAAGCCAACAATATTTTTTATTTTATTTTATTTTATTTTATTTTATTTTATTTTATTTTATTTTATTTTATTTTATTTTATTTTATTTTATTTTATTTTATTTTACATTTATCCAAAGCGACTTACAAAAGAGGAACAAAAGCAATTTCAAAGCCAACAATATTTTTTATTTTATTTTATTTTATTTTATTTTATTTATTTTATTTTATTTTATTTTATTTTATTTTATTTTATTTTATTTTATTTTATTTTATTTTATTTTATTTTATTTTATTTTATTTTATTTTACATTTATCCAAAGCGATTTACAAAAGAGGAACAAAAGCAATTTCAAAGCCAACAATATTTTTTATTTTATTTTATTTTATTTTATTTTATTTTATTTTATTTTATTTATTTTATTTTATTTTATTTTATTTTATTTTATTTTATTTTATTTTATTTTATTTTATTTTACATTTATCCAAAGCGATTTACAAAAGAGGAACAAAAGCAATTTCTCAGTGCCAACAATATTTTTTTATTTTATTTTATTTTATTTTATTTTACATTTATCCAAAGCGACTTACAAAAGAGGAACAAAAGCAATTTCAAAGCCAACAATATTTTTTATTTTATTTTATTTTATTTTATTTTATTTTATTTTATTTTATTTTATTTTATTTTATTTTATTTTATTTTACATTTATCCAAAGCGACTTACAAAAGAGGAACAAAAGCAATTTCAAAGCCAACAATATTTTTTATTTTATTTTATTTTATTTTATTTTATTTTATTTTATTTTATTTTATTTTATTTATTTTATTTTATTTTATTTTATTTTACATTTATCCAAAGCGATTTACAAAAGAGGAACAAAAGCAATTTCTCAGTGCCAACAATATTTTTTTATTTTATTTTATTTTATTTTATTTTATTTTATTTTATTTTACATTTATCCAAAGCGACTTACAAAAGAGGAACAAAAGCAATTTCAAAGCCAACAATATTTTTTATTTTATTTTATTTTATTTTATTTTATTTTATTTTATTTTATTTTATTTTATTTTATTTTATTTTATTTTATTTTATTTTATTTTATTTTATTTTATTTTACATTTATCCAAAGTGACTTGCAAAAGAGGAACAAAAGCAATTTCAAAGCCAACAATATTTTTTATTTTATTTTATTTTATTTTATTTTATTTTATTTTATTTTATTTTATTTATTTTATTTTATTTTATTTTATTTTATTTTATTTTATTTTATTTTACATTTATCCAAAGCGATTTACAAAAGAGGAACAAAAGCAATTTCTCAGTGCCAACAATATTTTTTTATTTTATTTTATTTTATTTTATTTTACATTTATCCAAAGCGACTTACAAAAGAGGAACAAAAGCAATTTCAAAGCCAACAATATTTTTTATTTTATTTTATTTTATTTTATTTTATTTTATTTTATTTTATTTATTTTATTTTATTTTATTTTATTTTATTTTATTTTATTTTATTTTATTTTATTTTATTTTATTTTACATTTATCCAAAGCGATTTACAAAAGAGGAACAAAAGCAATTTCTCAGTGCCAACAATATTTTTTTATTTTATTTTATTTTATTTTATTTTACATTTATCCAAAGCGACTTACAAAAGAGGAACAAAAGCAATTTCAAAGCCAACAATATTTTTTATTTTATTTTATTTTATTTTATTTTATTTTATTTTATTTTACATTTATCCAAAGTGACTTGCAAAAGAGGAACAAAAGCAATTTCAAAGCCAACAATATTTTTTATTTTATTTTATTTTATTTTATTTTATTTTATTTTATTTTATTTTATTTTATTTTATTTATTTTATTTTATTTTATTTTATTTTATTTTATTTTATTTTACATTTATCCAAAGAGACTTACAAAAGAGGAACAAAAGCTTTTTCTCAGTGCCAACAATATTTTTTTATTTTATTTATTTTATTTTATTTTATTTTATTTTACATTTATCCAAAGTGACTTACAAAAGAGGAACAAAAGCAATTTCAAAGCCAACAATATTTTTTATTTTATTTTATTTTATTTTACATTTATCCAAAGCAACTTACAAAAGAGGAACAAAAGCTTTTTCAAAGAGCCAAGAATATTTTTTTATTATTTTTTTTATTTTATTTATGCATTTAGCAGATGCTTTTATCCAAAGCGACTTACAAAAGAGGAACAAAATCAATTTCTCAGTGCCAACAATATTTTTATTTTATTTTATTTTATTTTGCAGATGCTTTTTTCAAAGCGACTTACAAAAGAGGAGCAAAATCAATTTCAAAGAGCCAGCAATATTTTTTTTTTTTTTATTACATTTTATTTATGCATTTAGCAGATGCTTTTATCCAAAGCGACTTACAAAAGAGGAACAAAAGCAATTTCAAAGCCAACAATATTTTTTATTTTATTTTATTTTATTTTATTTTACATGTATCCAAAGCGACTTACAAAAGAGGAACAAAAGCAATTTCTCAGTGCCAACAATATTTATTTAATTTAATTTAATTTAATTTAATTTAATTTAATTTAATTTAATTTAATTTAATTTTATTTAATTTAATTTAATTTAATTTAATTTAATTTAATTTAATTTTATTTTATTTTATTTTATTTTATTTTATTTTATTTTATTTTATTTTACATTTATCCAAAGCGACTTACAAAAGAAGAACAAAAGCAATTTCAAAGAGCCAACAATATTTTATTTTATTTATTTTTTTTTATTTTATTTATGCATTTAGCAGATGCTTTTATCCAGAGCGACTTACAAAAGAGAGAACAAAAGCAATTTGCCAAAGCCAACAATATTTTATTGTTGCAAATGCATAAAAAATAAAATTAACAGAAGCTACAGCTAATTAAATAAATATTTACTTGTTTTATTTTGTTTTAATTTTTGTGTGAGCAAAAATTGAATTTATTTTGTTATTGAATTTATTTAATGTACTTTTTATTTTATTTAAATGAATGTATACTTAAATTAATTTACATTGTGCACGTATAAACTGCGATAACCTTTTAAGATTTTAAAATACTGGATTGATGCATTGATTCAGCTTGGAGCCGTATTTATCATGTAATTAATCTTTGGCGTTGATTCATCTTTTCAAGTCCTCGCAAATCTTATGACCTGGATTCAGAAATGTGACTTCTTGGCCTTCAAACGTTCACTATTTGTCTGATTTCTCAAATCGCTTTACACAATTACGATCGATCAGTCTCTGATTATAATAGCTGCTGATGATCTACACCTGATATTGACGTTAAACCCTTTCGGTCGAGTGTCTCCTTTTCCTGTTTGGCTTTGAGGGTCGTAAGTTCAAGTAGGTTTCCTAAGTGTGAACGCAGCAGAGAGTTCAGATGCTTTCGATTACTCTGACATCACATCATTGCGTTTAAGTAGGAAAATTGTAGAACTTATGTTTAAAACTAATACTCCCAGACTGCATTAGGAGCTGCTTTATGGCCCCACTCATTTCCTCTTCTCAACAAAGCTATATATCTTAGTGAAATAGTTGTCAATGCCGCCCACTCAGGCCTTGATGATTCAGTTTATTTGGGATTTGCAAATCAACTCTGGAGTGATTTTGGCCTCCGGTCAGCTCTCGTAGAGCAGATATCTCCCAGTACGTCATGTAGTGCACTAGCACGTCAACATGTTCCAGCTTCGCTAGCAATTAGCGTCAAAGCAGATGTCTAATTGTGTTTTTAAAATCTTGCTAACCTTTATTTTTTTTCAGGGTGGGGTGAACCCAATGGAATTGTGGGTGTAGAAGCAGCTGAAACAAAGAAAACGATGTTTCCAACTTACTCTTATGTTTAATTATGGGATAAAGGTTTGCTGATGTTGGCTAGCCTCTGAGCACTGAGAAAGAGTTGGTGGAAATTCTGTGTGTGAACTCTACAGTAGCTTGAGGAACCCTGCAGAAGGACCTTTGAAGTGTAACTGTTACCATGGTAAATTTGAGGTAACTGTGCCGCAAAATGTGCTTTTCTTGTTCTCTGTTGAGTATCAAGGAACAGAGAGGAGTATGGGAGTGCTGGCGGTCTCTCAGGCGTGTCTGAATGCGTGATCTGGGTGGTATGAGATGAGGGTGAGCAGGCAGCGATCTGTTTTTTACACAAAAAACAGATCGTTGTTTTACAAATTACACAACTCCATATGCAGCACACACAATACAGCTTCTGTCCACCACATCTATACATCTCTGAAGCCATTTCTCTGCGGACTGTTAACACGCTTGCTAACACATAAACATAACAACTGAGGGGAATTCATGAAGCTGATGCAATTACATAATGATTGCTCTGGACAATTATTTTTAAGCTATATTTACTAGGGCTGGGTATTGACACAAGTTTCACTTTTCGATTCGATTTCGATTCCGATTCACAAGCTTTTGATTCGATTCAGATTCAATATTGATTATCTTGGATATATCAGGTACAGTATGTGGCAAATTTTCTCAATGAAAAAAATCAGTTGGTAATACATTACTATAATATTGATGCTTAGTATTAACTGATTTGTCTACAAATACTTAAATTACACACAAGGATTTCTATAATAATAAAGTTATAATACTAACTTTATAATTACATAATTATGTTTCTTTCTATTTGTTTTTTGAAATATAAACATTTAAATGATGGCTGTCATAGCCTACATTAAAGCTACAATATGTAATTTTTTGCCACTAGAGGTCACTTATTCAAAACAAAGGCGTAGCTTGATGACGCTTTGATTTCGCAGAGCTTTTATTATGCCGCAGTCGACTGCTTCCGCTTCTTCCACTCATGCGTATGTGGCGTAACGCAGCGCTGTTTTATCATATTAGATACATTTGAGTGTGTTGAAAGCTATGTTATAATGCTTCTCTGTGCGTTCACTTGGCGGCTACTATGAGACACTTGTTGCACACTGCAGTGAGCTAGATCGATATCAGGCATGGTAAAACACGGTACTCGCAGTAAATCAAGAAAACGAAATTTAAACAATAAAGCTAACTGTGTTGAGCTACACTCACCTAAAGGATTATTAGGAACACCATACTAATACTGTGTTTGACCCCCTTTCGCCTTCAGAACTGCTTTAATTCTACGTGGCATTGATTCAACAAGGTGCTGAAAGCATTCTTTAGAAATGTTGGCCCATATTGATAGGATAGCATCTTGCAGTTGATGGAGATTTGTGGGATGCACATCCAGGGCACGAAGCTCCCGTTCCACCACATCCCAAAGATGCTCTATTGGGTTGAGATCTGGTGACTGTGGGGGCCATTTTAGTACAGTGAACTCATTGTCATGTTCAAGAAACCAATTTGAAATGATTCGAGCTTTGTGACATGGTGCATTATCCTGCTGGAAGTAGCCATCAGAGGATGGGTACATGGTGGTCATAAAGGGATGGACATGGTCAGAAACAATGCTCAGGTAGGCCGTGGCATTTAAACGATGCCCAATTGGCACTAAGGGGCCTAAAGTGTGCCAAGAAAACATCCCCCACACCATTACACCACCACCACCAGCCTGCACAGTGGTAACAAGGCATGATGGATCCATGTTCTCATTCTGTTTACACCAAATTCTGACTCTACCATCTGAATGTCTCAACAGAAATCGAGACTCATCAGACCAGGCAACATTTTTCCAGTCTTCAACTGTCCAATTTTGGTGAGCTCGTGCAAATTGTAGCCCCTTTTTCCTATTTGTAGTGGAGATGAGTGGTACCCGGTGGGGTCTTCTGCTGTTGTAGCCCATCCGCCTCAAGGTTGTGCGTGTTGTGGCTTCACAAATGCTTTGCTGCATACCTCGGTTGTAACGAGTGGTTATTTCAGTCAAAGTTGCTCTTCTATCAGCTTGAATCAGTCGGCCCATTCTCCTCTGACCTCTAGCATCAACAAGGCATTTTCGCCCACAGGACTGCCGCATACTGGATGTTTTTCCCTTTTCACACCATTCTTTGTAAACTCTAGAAATGGTTGTGCGTGAAAATCCCAGTAACTGAGCAGATTGTGAAATACTCAGACCGGCCCATCTGGCACCAACAACCATGCCACGCTCAAAATTGCTTAAATCACCTTTCTTTCCCATTCTGACATTCAGTTTGGAGTTCAGGAGATTGTCTTGACCAGGACCACACCCCTAAATGCATTGAAGCAACTGCCATGTGATTGGTTGATTAGATAATTGCATTAATGAGAAATTGAACAGGTGTTCCTAATAATCCTTTAGGTGAGTGTATATAACAATGATTAGTTTTCTGTCGATGAATGTATCCAAACAGTTGCTCACCTGTCTAATAAAACACATAATATATTAAAGCGTATTTGGTTTTCCATGGTTTTTACAAAATAAAACCGGAAATCGAGGGCAACGCCAGTATGATGTCATTCATAGGCGACGCACGGACACGGTCCGTGTCCTGGTTATAATCGCTGATTTCTCTGGATTTAAACATTCTTGGAAACATTTGGGATAACATTGTTCTAGTGGTTTTTGGATATTTTAATCCGAAAATCTTACATATCGTGCCTTTAACATGCTGTTAAAAACCATACAGGAAATCAGTTGGTACTACATTACTATTAGTTATTAACTGATTTGTCTACAAACACTTAAATTACACACATGGAAGATTTTTATAATAATAAAGTTATAACTAACTTTATAATTATATAATTATGTTTCTACTCCAATTTGTTTTTTGAAATACAAACATTTAAATGGTGGCTGTCATAAAAACTAAAGACAGATTTATTCAAACATACATTAAATACTGAAGAACAGTAAAAAAATATATAATGAATATGTAATATGGTGCATATATTTAGCAAAATGCTCCTCTCTAGAGTATTTTTTACCTGACTAGCGAGTCATTGAATGGCTTTTCTGAGGTAGGCCTGAGGTAGGCCTAAATGTGCCGTTATGTGACATTTGTTCTCAAGCTGTTTTGAAACACTGATTGTGAAATTACAGACATGATACAGATTTCGGTAAGTTATACTGTATCTTTTAACATACCTTCTATTGTTCATTCATGTTCATTTCGTTCTGTAACGTAGTAAAGAGGAAAAGATAATCAGTTCACGCACGCTTCCTGCTGCTGCTGCCTTGAACTGAGCGGTGTCCTTCCGACTCCGACAGACCAGCCTACCCGTCTGATTGTCTACCAGGGCTAACTGCACATGCACACATCAATATTGTCTTTTTTTTCCCCAAAAAAATATTTGCATTGTTTTAAGGGCGACAGCGATCTTTCACGCCACATTAAAGAGCGCCAAAACAGTATTTATTGTTTGAATTTCGTAATGAAATGGACAGAATTTGAAATCTGAGACTGTTTTATAACAAAAGGAAGGATCACAAAGCTTATTGCAATTTATTGGCGAGTAAATGTCCTGTTCATTCATCAGAAAACGCCACAGAAAGATCATTCTTGGGATTTGAGAATCGATTAAAATCGAGAAATCAATTTTTAACCCAGCCCTAATTTACATTCTCTTAGATGCAAGACGTGTTTGCCAGTGCAAAACTCGCTGTCAGAATTTTAGGATGTGGGCACCAGACTGTTGTTATGCAGTTACTAAGGTGTTCTGGATAGTTTCCAGGGTGTTGCTATGTGTTTGCTAATGGTTTTACATGTTTGGTTGCAAGGTTTCTTTGAGTGGTTGCAGTGTGATTGGTAAGATGTATTGAGTGGTTTTTAGCACGTTGTTAGGTGTTCTAAGTGGTTGCTAAAGTTTTCTGAGTCATGTTGCTATGGTGTTCTGGGTAGTTTCCAGGGTGTTACTATGTGGTTGCTAATGATTTTACATGTTTGGTTGTAAGGTTTCTCTGAGTTGTTGCACTTTGAACTTTGAGTTTGTTTGATGTGCAGATTCCTCTTTTTGTTTTTCAAATTTTATAAACTGAACCTGCACACAAAAAATACTTTATATATAGAAATTGGTGCATTGTCATAGTTTTTGCCAGCTGAGTGATTTTTGCTAAGGTATGCTGGATGGTTGCCAGGGTGTTGCTAAGTGGTTGCTAGGGTGTTATGATTGGTTTTCTTTATATTGCTAGTATGTTCTGGGTGGTTTTTAACTGTGGTTCTGGGTGGTTCTGGGGTAGCTGCTAAGGTGTGGATGGTTGCCAGGGTGTTGCTAAGTGGTTGTTCAGGTGGTGATTTTTCAATGGACCTTGAACTTTGAGTTTATTTGATGTGCAGATTCCTCTTTTTGTTTTTGTTTTTGCACACAAAAATACTTTATATAGAAATTGGCACATTGTCATATTTTTTGCTGAATGATTTTTGCTAAGGAGTGGATGGTTGCCAGGGTGTTGCTAAGTGGTTGCTCCGGTGGTCTGAGTGATTTTTTTTTCTAAGGTGTGAATGGTTGCCAGGGTGTTGCTAAGTGGTTGCTCCGGTGGTCTGAGTGATTTTTTTTTTCTAAGGTGTGAATGGTTGCCAGGGTGTTGCTAAGTGGTTGCTCCGGTGGTCTGAGTGATTTTTTTTCACATGTTTGGTTGGTTGCAAAGGTGCTCTGGGTGGTTGCTAAAGTGTGCTTAATGGATTTTAGCATATTTGTGTTAGTCACCAGGATATTTATATGTGGTTTCTAAGGTGTTCTGGATTTTGTTTTGGTTTTTAGCACATAAGCCAGTTATTTAATTTCTCATATGATCATGCTTTTTCTCACACAGTATAAAAGGTTCTTTATACAGTATAGAGTGTTCTTGGCATCACGTTTGAAAACTCCTGGACTTAATCATATTTTAGGACAGTTTTACTTGTGATTTATGGCTAGTTTTGACAGTACATCATGCTGTAGCCCAACCCAACACACACACACACACACACACACCCACCAACCACACACACACACACACACACACACACACACACACACACACACACACACACACACACACACACACACACACACACACACACACACACACACACACACACACACACACACACACACACACACACACACACACACACATACATTGATACAGGCAGCTTCCCTATTGTCCATCAAAGACAATGCATACTGACAGTATCTCTAGTGGTTTCCTCTATATAGTCTGGAGAGGTTGCTGTTGATGCCAAAAGATGAGCTGTGAAATGCAAACAGGACTCAGGAATCCACCTATAGATGATCTTACCCAGAATATCTTGATGTCATTTTTCAGTAGACATTTTCAGTGTTGCAGATTAGTAAAATAACACGTACTTTGAGGTACTGGTAGACATATGTGTTCGATCAGGGAAACACTCCTTCAGAAGTGGATTAAATTGAAAACCAGAGGCCTACAAAGCTTACAGTCTGATCGCATTTACACTTTTGAGCTTTGAATATTTCACAGAGGCTGAAGTCTTGGGAATAACTGTCTTATTGTGGATTTCCCTCTATATGGTTTTTGTCTGTTAGATTATCTGACAGATTTGAGATCTGTCCAGGAATGATTGTCAAGGGTCTGGCTCACGGACACATGGATTCATGGCTCTGACTCAAGTTCAGTGTTCATTCAACCTCTTGACTTTTCTCTTTGTGAGAATGTTGACCATTTGGGGTGTGGCAAACTGAACTCTCCACCTGTCTTTTTCTTGCAATTAATCAATGACAATTGCATGTCTATGACAATGAAGGTCTAGTTTAAAACACATGTGCCAAGGTTTTAGTAATTTATTCTTTTTTTTAAAAAAAAAAATTTAATGGCTCTACAAATGTCACGTGGTCTAACCATCAAGTAAAAAATAACATATTTTCTTTACATCTTGAAAACATGATTAAACACATTTTAATTATTATTTTAAAGATTTTCAAGATAACTTTTTTACAAATATGATAAATTATTAGTGCTGTCAAATCCACTAATCACATCTAACATAAAAGTTTGTAAATATACGTGTATAGATGCTCAATTGGATTGAGATCTGGGGAATTTGGAGGCCAAGTCAACACCTCAAACTCGTTGTTGTGCTCCTCAAACCATTCCCGAACCATTTTTGCTTTGTGGCAGGGCGCATTATCCTGCTGAAAGAGGACACAGCCACCAGGGATTACCGTTTCCATGAAAGGGTGTACATGGTCTGCAACAATGCTTAGGTAGTTGGTATGTGTCAAAGTAACATCCACATGGATGGCAGGACCCAAGGTTTCCCGGCAGAACATTGCCCAAAGCATCACACTGCCTCCGCAGGCTTGCCTTCTTCCCATAGTGCATCCTGGTGCCATGTGTTCCCCAGGTAAGCGACGCACACGCACCCGGCCATCCACGTGATGTAAAAGAAAACGTGATTCATCAGACCAGGCCACCTTCTTCCATTGCTCCGTGGTCCAGTTCTGATGCTCACGTGCCCACTGTTGGTGCTTTCGGTGGTGGACAGGGGTCAGCATGGGCACCCTGACTGGTCTGCGGCTATGCAGCCCCATACGCAACAAACTGCGATGCACTGTGTATTCTGACACCTTTCTATCAGAACCAGCATTAACTTCTTGAGTAATTCGAGCTACAGTAGCTTGTCTGTTTGATCGGACCACACGGGCCAGCCTTTGCTCCCCACGTGCATCAATGAGCCTTGGCCATGACCCTGTCGCCGGTTCACCACTGTTCCTTCCTTGGACCACTTCTGATAGATACTGACCACTGCAGACCGGGAACACCCCACAAGAGCTTCAGTTTTGGAGATGCTCTGACCCAGTCAGTCTAGTCATCACAATTTGGCCCTTGTCAAACTCACTCAAATCCTTACGCTTGCCCATTTTTCCTGCTTCTAACACATCAACTTGACAAAATGTTCACTTGCTGCCTAATATATCCCACCCACTAACAGGTGCTGTGATGAAGAGATAATCTGTGTTATGCCTGATCGGTATATATGTACAAACTTTTATGTTAGGTGATATGATTAATCACGATTAATCGATTTGACCACTATAAATGAATAATTCATGAATATGATTGTTTTTTGGGGGGGTTGTATCATTTGACATTTTACAATCTAAACTTACCTCATCATAAAAAGGACAAATTATCTGATATTTTAGGAGAATTTGTGACCTTTTTTTAACCTGTATGTTTTCCCCATATTGGTTGCACCACATGACTGATTTGTCAGACAAAATTTTAAAATAATTATAAATTTTTTTGAAAGAAATGATTCAATATTATGCCAAACTTCTTAAAGTTTTTTTAATTAGAATTTCATTCTTTTAATGGGTTATTTTTCTTCATTGTTATCAGGGCAGTTGTATCACCCTAACATTTTGTCATTATGACCCACACATTTTTTAAAAATAAAATTATAATTTATACATATCATAACAGAAATGCATTCAAGTCATTATATGTTTAAATTGCTTTGTTTGATGTATTTTTGAATAAATTGTTGATCAGAAGTTTTATTTTTAAGTTGCAGGACTGTGCTGATCTGTCAACACCAAACCACAAAATAAACCAGCCTGGAATATTTTTTATAAATAGCTTTCATTAGTTTGCTGAAATATTGTTCTCCAGCTAAATCTCTCAGAGGACTTTGTAATTATCACTCATAACCAACTGACCATCATCACAAATATATTTTTGCTTGTTTGAGCACATGCTGTTCTTCCTCCTCATGACGCACTGGAAAAGTAAACATTCACCGCCTGACAATCAGCTCATGATCCGACTCTCATTTACAGTAAATCACACATATGGGAGTCTAACCATGCTGCATTTCTTATGTTTTGCATCCCAGTCGACATATGTGTCTGAACAGTGTTTTTAGTCTGTCTCTGAGTGATGCCAGTTAAAACAGCAGGATCAGACAACCTGCACAAAGGGATTAAATGTTGACAGCGGAGACCCGAGAAGTTCTTGTTCTCCAGAGTGGATGAACTGAGGTTTTCTGCGAGCTGCAGCTGGCAGCAGTGGTACCGTTGATTTGAGCTTGCACTAAATCCCCTCTCCTGGGACACAGTTCGGCTCTGTTCCCCTCTCCGGTCCTCCATGCTCGGATGACTGCGTGCACTGTAGCGTAAACTACACTGTATGTAGTTTCAGTGTTTAAGTTGGCAGCGTGGATGAAACCTGCCTGCTGTCTCCCTCAGGAAAGCCCACCTAATAGTTGAAGAAAAAAGAGAAGCATCTGCATAAAACAGCATTTTGAGAAACTCCTGCAATGGAGGAAATATTTCACAGAGCACTCTGCTGTAAAGACCAGCTTAGACCTGCTGGTTTTGAGCTAGTCTAGCTTGACAACACGGTCACGGGCGACACCTGTTTCACGCCTCTTGCACCTGCCGCATGTGAGCATACAGTGGGGAGAACAAGTATTTGATACACTGCTGATTTTGCAGGTTTGCCCACTTACAAAGCATGTAGAAGTCTGTAATTTTTATCATAGGTACACTTCAACTGTGAGTGACGGAATCTAAAACAAAAATCCAGAAAATCACATTGTATGATTTTTAAGTAATTAATTTGCATTTTATTGCATGACATAAGTATTTGATACATCAGAAAAGCAGAACTTAATATTTGGTACAGAAACCTTTGTTTGCAATTACAGAGATCATACGTTTCCTGTAGTTCTTGACCAGGTTTGCACACACTGCAGCAGGGATTTTGGCCCACTCCTCCATACAGACCTTCTCCAGATCCTTCAGGTTTCGGGGCTGTCGCTGGGCAATACGGACTTCTGCTCCCTCCAAAGATTTTCTATTGGGTTCAGGTCTGGAGACTGGCTAGGCCACTCCAGGACCTTGAGATTCTTCTTACGGAGCCACTCCTTAGTTGCCCTGGATGTGTGTTTCGGGTCGTTGTCATGCTGGAAGACCCAGCCACGACCCATCTTCAATGCTCTTACTGAGGGAAGGAGGTTGTTGGCCAAGATCTCGCGATACATGGCCCCATCCATCCTCCCCTCAATACGGTGCAGTCGTCCTGTCCCCTTTGCAGAAAAGCATCCCCAAAGAATGATGTTTCCACCTCCATGCTTCACGGTTGGGATGGTGTTCTTGAGGTTGTACTCATCCTTCTTCTTCCTCCAAACACGGCGAGTGGAGTTTAGACCAAAAAGCTCTATTTTTGTCTCATCAGACAACATGACCTTCTCCTATTCCTCCTCTGGATCATCCAGATGGTTATTGGCAAACTTCAGACAGGCCTGGACATGCACTGGCTTGAGCAGGGGGACCTTGCGTGCGCTGCAGGATTTTAATCCATGACGGCGTAGTGTGTTACTAATTGTTTTCTTTGAGACTGTGGTCCCAGCTCTCTTCAGGTCATTGACCAGGTCCTGCCTTGTAGTTCTAGGCTGATCCCTCACCTTCCTCATGATCATTGATGCCCCACGAGGTGAGATCTTGCATGGTGCCCCAGACCGAGGGAGATTGACCGTCATCTTGAACTTCTTCCATTTTCGAATAATTGCACCAACAGTTGTTGCCTTCTCACCAAGCTGCTTGCCTATTGTCCTGTAGCCCATCCCAGCCTTGTGCAGGTCTACAATTTTATCCCTGATGTCCTTACACAGCTCTCTGGTCTTGGCCATTGTGGAGAGGTTGGAGTCTGTTTGATTGAGTGTGTGGACAGGTGTCTTTTATACAGGTAACGAGTTCAAACAGGTGCAGTTAATACAGGTAATGAGTGGAGAACAGGAGGGATTCTTAAAGAAAAACTAACAGGTCTGTGAGAGCCGGAATTCTTACTGGTTGGTAGGTGATCAAATACTTATGTCATGCAATAAAATGCAAATAAATTATTTAAAAATCATACAATGTGATTTTCTGGATTTTTGGATTCTGTCACTCACAGTTGAAGTGTACCTATGATAAAAATTACAGACCTGTACATGCTTTGTAAGTAGGAAAACCTGCAAAATCGGCAGTGTATCAAATACTTGTTCTCCCCACTGTAGCAGCATTGATATACAGTATGTACTGGTTTAGTAGGCAAGTAATTGTTTACAAGCATTTAAAGAAACATTTTTATTTTTAAGTCATTATTTTCAGCACAAACACATCTCATTATATGCTAACGAGGCTTAGGGTTAGTTCATCCAAACATGTCATTAATTACTCACCCTCATGTCGTTCCAAACCCGTAAGACTTTTGCTCATCTTCAGAACACAAATGAAGATCTTTTTGATTAAATCTAAGCACTTTCTGTCCCTCCATAGACAGCTACGCAACGACTACTTTGACGCTTCAACAAGTTCATAAAGAGATTGTAAAACTAATCCATATTAATTGAGCGGTTTAGTCAGAATTTTCTGAAGATACACACTCGCTTTGTATGATGAACAGATTGAATTTAGGCTTTTATTCTCATATAAACATCGATCAGCGGACATAAACAGAAGCTCAACCGAACCTGCTTGATGCGTGAGAATGAACCTCATTGGTTCTTGCTGAAGCTCAAACGTGCTGCGTAACACAAGAATGAACCTCATTGGTTCTTGAGGAAGCTCAAACGTGCTGCGTAACACAAGAATGAGCCTCATTGGTTCTTGAGAAGCTCAAACGTGCTGCGTAACACAAGAATGAGCCTCATTGGTTCTTGAGAAGCTCAAACGTGCTACATAACACAAGAATGAGCCTCATTGGTTCTTGAGAAGCTCAAACGTGCTACGTAACATGAGAATGAACCTCATTGGTTCTTGAGGAAGCTCAAACGTGCTGCGTAACACAAGAATGAACCTTATTGGTTCTTGAGAAGCTCAAACGTGCTACGTAACACAAGAATGAACCTCATTGGTTCTTGAGAAGCTCAAACGTGCTGCGTAACACAAGAATGAACCTCATTGGTTCTTGCTGAAGCTCAAACATGCTGCGTAACACAAGAATGAACCTCATTGGTTCTTGCTGAAGCTCAAACATGCTGCGTAACACAAGAATGAACCTCATTGGTTCTCACATGTCAACAAAAGTCTTAGGGTTTGGAACAACTTGAGAGTAATTAATGACAGAATTTTCATTTTTGGTTCAAATTTCCCTTTAAAGAATGTGTTATTGCTACAGTTAACATTGCGCTATAAGCGCTAACAGAAAGTTCTTACATATTTTCAAAAGAACATCTAATTTTTTTTCTCAAGAATAAAAGAACTATAATGAGGACTGAGTAGTGTAATGTAGGTCACATTAGCACAATTTCAGGTCAATTTTGTAGGTATAAAAGCTCCATCTATATTGTCAATAGTGTAGTGATGTATGAACCACAGCCCACATAGAAGTCACTTTCAAACAGCTTTCTGTTGGTCAGCGTGGTGAATTTCATTGCGAAATCTGTGGGGAAATCTTTCGCTCTCACGCAAAATTCCTGATTGCCGGGATTCCTATTAAAATTCACAGAACAATGATAAATGTGACCACAACTTAATACAACAAATGCAATACTGAAACGCGATAAATCGGCCTCCAAAGGGCACTTCGGTGTGAGAATAGTCATGGCCACCATATTGAAAGGTTGTTCCAAACCAAAGTGATCAAAACTGGCCATTTCAAAAGGCCTTTTGGAATAAAGGATTTTGTCGTATACTAATGATGGACACTGATTCTTTACGTACACAATTATACAATGATGGCGCCTCCTTAATTGGCTCAGCAAATTGACGCAGAAGTGCGTTCCAAAGTTTTTTTTTCGAAGGGATGAGTCCTTCAGAATGGAACGCAGAGATGAACAAATTTATTGTTGAAAGTATTAACAGAGTTATTTACGATGACTATGACGTTTTTCATTTTTATTTTTTCTTAGGTTTCTTCTTGAGAACAGTCCCAAGGAAAAAAAATGATAACTTTCTTAACTTTTTTCTTAAGTTTAGAAGATTGCGTTTGGCCAAGTAAGACATGTTCCTGGGTCAACATGTTTTGTTGATCCTGGAATAACATTCCTGTCCAAAAAGTTAGTCCTAACCCTACCCATAGTTATCCCTAAAATCAGAGGGAAATATAGGTGAATACCACTGATGTATTGAAGCACCTAACCTTGGTTGAAAGCCCAAACTTGACATAAACTGTAAACTTCAAATCTGATTGTTTGATTGGAATGTTGTTCCAGGATCAACAAACGTGTTGATCCAGGAACATGTTGTACTTGGTGAAATCAGGTTCGCCTGCAGTTTGAGCCT
Organism: Coreius guichenoti; assembly: GCA_039654105.1. Taxonomy (NCBI): domain Eukaryota; kingdom Metazoa; phylum Chordata; class Actinopteri; order Cypriniformes; family Gobionidae; genus Coreius; species Coreius guichenoti. The sequence goes on from CM077192.1 coordinate 20,706,593, forward strand.
GTTACCTGTACAATGTTAAACCCTTAACCCTGTTGTTCTTGGACTTGTGGTTAACCTCAGAAAGCAAGTGTAATTTCTTAAGGAGTCTATACATAGTTCATGGTGTTCTGGAGATGTTCTGACAGTTTGTGGTCCTCTGTCTCCTGTGAAAACTGTTCTTCGAGGGCACATTTTTCCTATGCGCTCCATGTGAGAGATCTCAGCCTATTTTTGGGCCTCCTCCTGCCTCCTCACATCCATCTCTCCCCAGAGTGTCTGAGCCTCTTTCCCAGAGAAACCGAGTGTGCGTTTTGCAAGAATATCTTTCTTGATGAGTACGTGCCCATGGAAAAGCAGCCATCTTATAAGTATTCCCATAAAACAGACACATATGAACAAGTGCATCCATCAGACGTTGCATCTGTAACATGTACGAGTTGAACATTTGAACGTTGGGTTAATCTGCGCCACTTAAGGGTTTAAAGAGATTTACCGGCCCTATAATGTCTGGTCTGCTGAAAATGCTAAAATTAAGCCTTACGAATAAAGATTTCTGCCAGTTTTATAGTTGTTTTGTGAGTTGTATCCAGTCTCTGTTGACTCAGAGCCAGTGTGAAATTCTCTCAAAGGTGGTGAGATGTTTTATGATGGAAATCATAAAACCGCATCTTTTTGTGCTTAAGGTTTCGTCTCCACAACTGCAGCGTAAATATGTCATGATTAATCACTCAGATTTGTGCTAATCAAACGATTTGGCTCTGTATTTTCTCAAAGGAGGTGAAACATGGACGGACTCCAAGACTACATCTGTTCTGGTGCGTCTCCAAGGTTAGTTCATTCATTTAGGTATGCTAGTCCGAAACAGTGTTTTGTATCAAACTCGTGAATAGATACAGCGTATTACTCCCCTCATTAGTAGTGTTTATGAAGGATAGTATCGTATTACTGTTGCGTTAAGGATTAAGGATTTTTCCCAAACCGACATGAATGATAACTGCAAACCATGCAGCTTGCTGTGCTAAGTCTCATCTGGCAGATAAAACATTCCTTAGCATTGAGCATTGAGTTTCGCATCTAAGGCACAATTCAAATTTTCATCGGAAGATGAACTCCCACTCCAAAAAGTGCTTGAATATACTCACAAACCTTCCCTTCACCCCATTAGTTACTGGAAAAAGTTGTTTTTTGGACCTATTTTCAGTTTTCCGTTTCCCATTTGTCTGCATTTTTGATGTACAAATACATTCACGTCAACAAATGCAGATTCATTCCATAAGCCTCATTATGTTCCCGCTTCAGGAGAGATCTACTGATAGCATCAGATATGTAATGTAGCAAAACGGCTCCTTTGCATAAACTTCACCGCTGGAATGTGTTCAGAAGTGCCGAGGCCACTGATACGAGCGCTAGCTGTGCAGTATCATGCACACTCTCAGAAGTCTGACGTTTTACAGAAACACATGGTTCTGACATTGTTCTAAGAGTGCCAGACCCACCTGATGGATCTGAGCTGCTGCCCGGCTGCAAAACCGCTGAAATAAAATCTCTTCCATAAAGCTGTACCAATAAGAGCATAGAGTGTGAGAGAAAATAGCTGTCAGGCTTGAAGATTAATGGCCTTATAATGGATGGTTATTACTGTGCCGGAAACCGTGCTTAAATTTGACTGATCTTGAGTTTTATTCGAGCACCCGGCTCTCCATTGGGTCCCTTAGAACCTAATTTTCAAGGCTTGCAGATGTATTGGATGTGCTCCTAAAATTTCAACATTCATTAGCATGCTGTGTCTTTATCTACAAACACAGATGTGTTAGCATGTCAGTGTTGGGTTATGCAAGCGTCATCTACTTAAAGGTTTCCACTTGTCGGTGCTAAGAAGGAAATTTATCCATTCAGTCGTTAATTTTTATTATAATTTATATTATATTATATTATTGTTTATAATGTTTTTGAAAGAAGTCTCTTATAAATATAACATTTAAAATTACAGCATTTATTTGAAATAGTTTTTGTAACATTATAAATGTCTTTACTGTCACTTTTAGTCAATTTAATGCATTATTTCTGAATGAAAGTATAAATTTCATAATTTAAAAAAAAAAAATCCTTAATTACTAATCCCAAACTTTTGAATGGAAGTGTATTTTATATTATATTATTAATGTTTTTGAAAGTATAAAGTTTAAAACAACAACATTTATTTGACTATAATTATTTTGTAACATTATTAATGTTCAAAACTGTCACTTTTGAGCAATGTAATGTCTTTGCAGAATAAAAGTATTAATTCTTATTTATTTTTTCCATTCAAACTTTTGAATGGAAGTGTATATTATAATGTATGTTATGTAATATTATATTATATTATTGTTTTTAATGTTTTTTTTGCTATGAATATAACGTTTAAAAGAACAGCCTTTATTTGAAATTAATTTTTTGTAACATTACAAATGTCTTTACTACCACTTTTAATCAATGTAATGCATCCTTGCTGAATTAAAGTATCAATATCTTTAAAATGTTTTAATTTTTTTTTATCAATTCTTTAAAATTACAGACCTCAGTCTTTTGATTGGAAGTGTAAATATTATATATCATATCCTATATCATATCAATCAAATATTTAATTCAATTCAGACCACTTGTCAATGGTCTAATAACCTCTCAAAACACATTAGCAGCACCTTGTCAAACACAGTAGTTTTGTAGTGGTAAATGTTGTAAAGGCAGTTTTTCCAGAAAATATAAAAATCTTGTTTTTATTTTTGGCAGGAGTAAAAGGTTTCATTTCCTCAATAAAACATTGGGCCAGTAATGTGTGTTGGCACAGGAATCGTCTGCCACCGTTTTCCTGACGGGTTCTGCTGGAGGTAAGAGAGAAGATGTCCGTTATCAGCCGACAGACAGAGAGGAATGTCTCAGTTCTGGCATGGGTAGTGTCTGCGTTCACACTCCCGTAATGAATCATCACGTGTGTCCGTCTCACATGTAGATGGATGTGAGATGAGACTGAATTACTGCCGCAGCCTGGCAGTTTTTCAGAGGCCATGTTGACATAGAGTCGAGTTCAAAACGCTTTCTGCTCCAGGGATGAGTTTGATCCAATCCACACCTCCTCTAGTGAAGGATCTGGCTAATGCTGATTGGCTTGGCCGCATTGAAGATCTTGTTTGGCAGCGTTTGTGGTATTTCACAGTGGATGCGGCTCATTCTCCACTGAAAGCCCTTTAATTCAAGAAGATCTATAATGATTTAAAAAAAAACACATCTTATAGATGTTATGATTATTTAGGCAGGTGTGTTGAAGTAGATGATCTGCTTTGGAGGTAAGTTGATTTATTGTTGGTTTGGAGAAAATCTTGGTGTAAACGTCCAAAACAGACATTTGCAGTTTGTTTGTTTATTTTTTTTATTTAAGTGTCTCCCTGAATGCATATTATACATTGCTTTTTATTCTGTGTAACGATAAATGGGCAAATAAAAAAAATTATTTGCAGGGGAAAAAATTATAATATTTTCTAAAATTAAAATGTATAAGTATATATTATCATTCAATTTAACATTGTATTATAAATATTATCTATATTATATCTTGTGTATATTTTATAATATACTATACAGTATTATAATATATTATATAAAACTATTAAGTATATGTAAATATAATATTGTATTATAAATATTCTATATATGTATTTATATATAGCTATTACATATTGCAAATATTTTTATAATAGAGTATTATGAAAATATGTATTCTTTAAAAATAAATTATACAATTTTATGTAACTAAAATATATATGTTTATATTATAATTAAATATATTGTATTATACAAATATTTATATATATATATATAATATTATATTTTAATAATCAAATAAAAAATGTATCACACAAACTATTTATAAAATTAAAGTAAATATTAAACTGCATTATAAATAGAAAATATTGCATTATAAACATCTATATATTTATCATTATATTTATTATATATTGTATATAATTTTTAATATACCATTTTATAAAAAAAGTATTACACAACATTTTATAAAATTAAAGTAAATATTATTATCATAGAAAATATGATATTATAAATATTATCTATATATTTATCATTATATTTATTATATACTGTATATATATTTTATAATATCCAGTGTTATCAAAATATATATTATATAAAAATGTATATACATATTTCACTTCGTATTTTATTTTTAAAAAGATTAAAATTATTTTTTGCCCAATTTTATTATAAGGTGCCGCAAATCTTTTGTTTTTTGAATATCAAAATTAAGAAGAAAAAAATTACACTTGCCAATTAGCATATGAGCGAAAAATGTCAATGTTAATAAATATTAATATTGTCAGTGAGGTGGAACAGTGTGATCAGATGTTGTCGTCTTTCTGAAATAGATACTTATCACAACATCCTCTCTTCCCCTTCTCTCATTCATTCTTTCTACTTCATCACATGGACAGAATCTCTGTTTACACAAGTGAAAGGCTCAGACAGGACTTGCCATCACTAATGAAACGCCGGGGCGTCCCGACTGGGGTGTTTGTGTGGGCTGTCAGGCTCCCCCATCCAGGATCTGTAAAACAGGGTGAAACGGAGATATAGAACAGACAGAGATTAATCTGTGATACAGAATTCAGCCTAAAATATGTCAGACATATAGAGCAAGGCACTCTTTAAAGATTCATGCTGACGGCACATAATATTTTATAACCGCTTACAATTCATATACACCATCTCCAACACATACTATGTATTAATGGCTGATTTATATTTGTCTATTTATATTCACACTTGATTCAGCATGGCCTCCCTGCGTGTTTTTTGGGTGGTCTTCTGTTTTGATCTTTTGTAAGAGACGTCACAGCTCAGCGAACACAATCACCAATGTGCGATAGTATTTGGTCCACTTCACTTCATACAAACAATCAAATAATCAAAGCCACCCACACACAGTCCTGAGGTGAGGCCCAGCGGCACCTTCAACGGCTTCATGCTGCTCTATTGAACCTGAGTGTCAAACAAAACAAACAAACGACAAAACAAAACTAGATTGTACTGCATATTGATTATATATATACACACTATGAAAGAGCAACACAAGAAGATTCTAACAAGAAGCAATTTTCACTCGGAAACCAAAAATGTGGTGTGACGCTATAAAAATAACAACTAATCAATCAAAACAGTTTTGTGTAGAATAGAATAGAAATGTGTAGAAAACTTTACAGATTGGTTTGTAGTTTTGCATTGTTTTCTAGCAAAAGTACGTTTATAAAATCTATGAAGTCATAGTGTTTTGGTGAGAAGTTAATATATGGTCTGATCATGTCAAGTTGGTTTGTAGAAATTTTTTATATTTAATCTTTCAAAACACTTTTTTTTTTTTGTCTCCCTTAGTATATTTCCTACATTATTTTGTAATGTGTGTAAAAAATTACACCATTTTATAAAGGTAAAATATATAAAGTATATACTTTAATTAAATATAATTTTGTATTATAAATATTATCAATATATTTATAATGTATTGTATATTTTTATAATACACATTAAAAATCTAAATATATTATATATAAATATAAAAGTTCAAAATATTTTACACACACACACACATATATATATATATAATAAAATATAATGTAGATATATGTATGTGTGTGTGTATATATATATATATATAACGTAATATTATACTGCATATAATATTGTAGACAACTTGTGATCAGATGTTGTCGACTTACTGAAATTTGGTGTAACATTAAAAATGTTAATGAAAAATATAAAATATTAGTTTGTTTTAGCAATTATAAAATTATATTGCGAAAAATACAAATTGATAATTTTTTAATCACAGAAAATCCTCACTGTTGAGCTCTGTAATATCTGATGTCTCTTAATTACACAATCAGCTTGTCTGTTTAATATTCATGAGCAGTGGGATTTTGGACCAATGAGGTTTGGCTGTGGCTACAGAAAAAGATACAAATCAGACAACAAAATGTTGTGTCTCTTGTCAAAGCCGGTTTTGGTCAGAGTTTTGCAGCAACAAAGAGACCAGAGGTTATTCGGTTTTAATGAGATTTAGTGATTTGAACTTTTTGAGTGATTTTTGGCGACGCAACAAAGCCTAGTTTGACTATGCAAATGAACACAATTCATTTTGTTGAACATGTTGTGTTCTTTCTCAAAGCTGAAAATCTTACAAAAGGAAACAATTATTTAAGTAACCAAATCAAGCTTAATTAGGCTTGCCAGATCACATTTGGAAATCATTCACAGCACGGCATCTTTATCCTGCACATTGTCACTTGCTGGAGTTTGACGTCTTTGTTTGAATAGTTTACAATGTCTGAGTGCTGCTTCCATTCACTGTCATTTGGCTCTGCCTCACTTACTGAATGAACCCTCCACCAGTTCCCACATTGTGTGACGGGTCACTTGCCAAACTGTAAGCAGTCCTGGAGCAGAAATAGCCGGGCTGGTTCGCTCTGGCCCAGCAGGGTTTTGTGATCGGTCCAGCCGAACACACGTCTCATGCTGAGCCTCAGCATAAAGGTCAGTTCAGCCATAAATGCCCCGCCATATACGAGTCTGTTTCTATAGGTGGGACAAGCGTGACATACAGTCCCCTGGAGGAGAAACAAAGGTGTTTTACACTCGGTTAATGCATCAGCGCAGAAATTAATAAAAATGTTTGGGGAATGATTATGCTTTACTTATTTCGTTTAACTTTCAGTCAAGCATTCATGTTTAACATTTCACTGAACATTGTTGGTAGAACTTAAATCAGTCATGCATCTTATATAAGAGTGTCCATCTATCATTTATGAAGACAAGACTTTTTAAAGGGATAGTTCACCCAAAAATGAAAATTCTGTCATCATTTACACACCCTCATGTTGTTCCAAACCTGTATGTGTTTCTTTCTTCTGTTGAACACAAAAGAAGATATTTTGAAGAATGTTGGTAACCACACAGTTGACAGTAGCCATTGACTTCCATAGTATTTTTTTTCCTACTATTTAAGTCAGTGGTAGAAGAAAGAAACTCATAGGTTTGGAACAACTTAAGGGTGAATAATTGATGACAGAATTCTCATTTTTGGATGAACTATCCCTTTAAAGGAAAGTTTTCTTATTTTTAGACAGAAAAATAAAGCTTCTTTTGGGTACATTTTGCAATATAATAATAATAATAATAATAATAATTAGTGCTGTCGTTCGATTAAAAGCATTTTTTCTGTAATTAATCGCGATTAAAAACATTGGAGTTTTTAATATTTTTATATTTTCACAGTTACTCTCCAAATTAATGTAGAAACAACTTAAAGACAGTATATTTTAAATATTTGTTTAATGGCATCTTTTTATGAATGAGCAGCATCACTGATACTAATACTGGTACTGATGTCTCTATGAAACTGATTTTTTTTATATCATAATCAGTTTTAATTTTAATATCAGTTTAATTTTTAGCATTCAGCATTGTCATGTGACTTCGGGTGGGTCCTGCATTCACTACTGTACAGACTCGGGTCCCACGCTCACTACTGTGCAGACTCAGGTCCCAAATCAGCGCAAGATCTCACCACCATATTGGGACATTGGCGGCTTCATTTTTCTACAATGGAAGAGAGTGAAGCTGCATCCATATATTTTTTTTACAGTCTATGTGCGAAACATAAAACGAATATTACTATCTATACGTTTTTGTCCAGTTCTAGTTTTAGTTCAGTTCATTATAATGTATATAATGTATATAAATGCATATTGAAATGCTATTAAAATGCAATATGAAATGCAAACAATTATACACCAATCAGGCATAACATTATGACCTGACAGGTGAAGTGACCTTCACCACGGCACCTGTTAGTGGGTGGGATATATTAGGCAGCAATTGAACATTTTGTCCTCAAGTTGATGTGTTAGAAGCAGGAAAAACAGGCAAACGTAAGGATTTGAGTGAGTTTGACAAGGGCCAAATTGTGATGGCTAGACTAGGTCTGCAGGGGTCAGTATCTATCAAAAGTGGTCCAAGGAAGGAACAGTGGTGAACCGGCGACAGTGTCATGGACGGCCAAGGCTCATTGATGCACGTGGGGAGCGAAGGCTGGCCCGTGTGGTCCGATCAAACAGACGAGCTACTGTAGCTCAAATTGCTCAAGAAGTTAATGCTGGTTCTGATAGAAAGGTGTAAGAATACACAGTGCATTGCAGTTTGTTGTGTATGGGGCTGCATAGCCGCAGACCAGTTAGGGTGCCCATGCTGACCCCTGTCCTCCACCGAAAGCGCCAACAGTGGGCACTTGAGCATCCGAACTGGACCACCAGCAATGGAAGTAGGTGGCCTGGTCTGATGAATCACATTTTCTTTCACATCACGTGGATGGCCGGGTGCGTGTGCGTCGCTTACCTGGGGAACACATGGCACCAGGATGCACTATGGAAAGAAGGCAAGCTGGCGGAGGCAGTGTGATGCTTTGGGTAATGTTCTGCTGGGAAACCTTGGGTCCTGCCATCCATGTGGATGTTACTTTGACACGTACCACCTACCTAAGCATTGTTGCAGACCATGTACACCCTTTCATGGAAACGGTATTCCCTGGTGGCTGTGGCCTCTTTCAGCAGGATAATGCGCCCTGCCACAAAGCAAAAATGGTTCAGGAATGGTTTGAGGAGCACAACAACTAGTTTGAGGTGTTGACTTGGCCTCCAAACCCCCCAGATCTCAATCCAATCGAGCATCTGTGGGATGTGCTGAACAAACAAGTCCGATCCATGGAGGCCCCGCCTCGCAACTTACAGGACGTAAAGGATCTGCTGCTAACATCTTGGTGCCAGATACCACAGCACAAACTTTCAAGGGTCTAGTGGAGTCCATGCCTCGACCGGTCAGGGCTGTTTTGGCAGCAAAAGGGGGACCAACACAATATTAGGAAGGTGGTCATAATGTTATGCCTGATCGGTGTGTGTATATATATATATATATATATATATATATATATAATACTCTATAGTGAGTTCAGGAAAACACGTTTTTACTTTTATCTAAATGAGGACATACCACAGACATGCTAAAATGCAAATGCTAAAAATTTACACTGAACTGTACTTTTGAGACAAACATTGCCAAAAAATGTTACCACAAAGGTCTAATCTGAAAAATGAAAGCCTAAAGAGACTAAATAAATAACATCAAACAATGGCAAAAGTTTTTGGTTAAAGTTTGACTATAACTAGCGTAATTTAACAAAAAAGTAAGGCAGAAGAAAACAAAAGCATCTTTGTGAAGAATAGAAATACGATTTACATTTATGCTTGATGAAGTCAGAAAACCGCGTGTGTGTTTCAATGCTGGTTCTGAAGCAGAGGAATGAACATGTTCTGATGCTGTATAGATAAGGCTGCAATGCATAACATTTATGAAAAACAATATCATATCACTCCAGGAAACTGCTTTAAATGGTTCTAACTTCATACTGTGTATAGGTTTTGTTAGGTTATTTGACTAAATAGTTATGCCTACTTTTTTATCTATGCCTCTGTCAGCTCTGTGTTGCATGTCTGTTTGTCTGTAAATACGTTTATGATTTTGTGTGTTTATGCATAAATACCCAGTGTCTGTATAGGGTCGACCAGGGTCACAAAGCCCCTATTAGTCTGTTTAATGGGTCATGGTCCATGTAAAACTGCCCTGATATATTACAGAGTGCAGAACTGAACAGAACAGCGCTGAAAGAAGAGATCTGTACATCATGCACAAGGACACTTCCCAGTTTGTGTCTCTATTTCAGTGAGATATGCCATTTCCAGCTGTGGAAACAGAATTATTTTTAATGTGTAATTGATTCACCAGTGTTTGTAAGATACAGATATAATGAGACTAAATTATTCATAAGTGATTCATAAATGAGTTATTCTCAGTGGCATTTGTGCGTCCTCATGACTTAATACAGATATACTTAACAGGATACTGAAACATTTTTTATTTTTTTAAAGTAAGGTTCAAAAAAATATTTTCTTTGTAAATCATGAAACTTTATGTAAAAAATGTGTACCACATTTTCATGTCACTACCAAAACTATGTTTTAGTCCACTGGCTGAGACTTCTCTCTCATAGCCTCTGTTTCATAGTAGATAGGTCCAATAATTTTGAGGTAAATGTGTTCAAAAGTCTGCAAATCTGTGTGTAACTTTAAGGAACGTCACTACCAAACACCTTTTTCTGCAATTAAGCAAACTTTTTTGGGTGTTATTCCATAAAATGTAGTTTTTATGTGTGTACAACTGTTCAGAATTGTGCTAGCTAACCATGTGCTGATTAGCATCTTTGATACGGTTGCCACCCGTCCGGTATTTACAGGCAAAATGACGATGATTGGTCCCGTATTTTAGGTCCACACATAGTTCAATAAACACACAAGGTGCAGTGTGGAGAATACTAATAGCTAATATAAAGAAATCAATTTCACAATAAGTAGGCTAGTACAGACGCTCATTTGCGCGTGATTGCGTTTTAGCGGCTTTGTTGCCATAGCGACGGAGTCTCGAGAACATGCGCTGTAAACTTAAGCGTTTTTGTTTAAAAAAAACATGTCGAGCTCGCGTCCACCGTTTGAACGCAAGAGGATCTCCAGATATAGGGCTGAATAGAAAAAAGGTATCAATGGGTCTGTCCAGTAACTCATGATGAACCTCAGGCGAACTGCACACTTTGCAGAGAGGTGACAGACACAGTCGTGCTTCTAAAGGTATAGGCCTATTGTTTTTTATGGATAATATTCATATAATATTCCATACATTATCAGAGCTTGGCAGACAGAATTATTATATTTTTTTTATCATTAGACAGGTCTGGTGTCGTGAATGGGTGTCCCTTATTTTGCCACACTGAAGGTGGCGACCCTAATCTTTGAGCTAGGCTCAAAAGCATCTCAAATTGTCACTACCGAAACTTCACCACGTTTCGATCGTGACTGTTTTGGTAGTGACAAAAGGGAACACATAATCGTTTTTACGGGGGAAATAAACCAAATTTAGTTTAGTATAAATTAGTATTTTAGTATGTTTTATTATGCAAATCATCAGCGTTTTAGTATGCGAGTTAAAATTCTGTAATATGATGTGGTCGCTACCAAAACATTACTGTCATTGCAGTCACGATAAATAAAGTATACTGAATTATCAACTAAGATGTTATGATAGTGTTTGGTTCAAGGTATATTAAAACTTATATAGGTTTTATACAATTTTATAGGTATATCCTTAACTTTGAAATCAGTATGGTAAACTTTATGACTTTTACAAAGAAAGATTGGATTTAAAATACAAAAAATCTCATAAATTACACTTGAAATATTGTTAAAATTATAATTGTTATTGATTTACCTGTGAAAACGTTTTAATAAAATAGCAAAAAATATATTTACAAGATAGATGTAAACAAAATAGGCCAACATAAGCCTTCTTATTAAATTAATTATTATTGTGTTTCGGTAGCGACAAATTTGGGGAGAGGAAAAATATTCCAAAACTTTCAACATTCCAAAATGCAAAATTTTAATGCAGTTTGTTGAGAACCACCCACAAGCATTGCTTGGTATTCTGTGGCAGGCTTTTGCGTATGGTGAGAAAGATCTTTCTGTGTTATTATAACTGGCATTTGTCATAAATCAGCATTGAAGCCTTTCATTGACCCATGTTTGAGCCCAATATAACTGAGTTTTACCCACCAGGCTGTCCAGCAAACATTCTCAGCAAGGGCATGAGGTGTCGGTGATCCCATGAATTCACGGTTATGCATCAAATCTATTGACTCTGGCACGACTTAAAGAGGAACACGTTTATACAAATAATTAAACCCAGCATCCATTTACAACCCTTGTTCGGGCTTGGAGACCAAACAAGATGGTAATTTTTTCCACGTGTTGGTATAAAGCTCGAAATACAGTGTTATATGATGATTGAGCCTTTCAACATATGTCTTAAAACGTAAATATTTGATATCCTAAACCATAAAAATATTAGACAATAGCCTAATTTTCACCAGAACAACTGTTTTACAAAGATTATATCATAAGGAGCCAATAGATCTGCAGCTCAGAGGTCAATGATTCATGACTCATTAAAGCTTCTCAGAATTGTTTATGTGTAACAGTTATTTGAAATGTGAATCACTTTATTGCTGATATTATTTACGTTCATGTTAGCATGTTGCTCTTGAATGCGAGTAGGCCTACTCTATGATGAAAAGCGGATCTCTATATGGTAAGACCTATGTTTATTTACTAGCTAATAAAATTCAGATATATTTAAATAAGTCAGTTATTGGTCTAATGTATAAAATCCCGTACTTGTGTTGTGTGAGCGATAAGTTCAACATCACCTGTAGGCGGGGAAATCATGATTTAAACAAACACACGATATGTCTAATTTTCTAAACTTTTAAGCTGTTACATGCCAGTTTGTATATTCACCTTAGAAAATGTAGTAATCAGAAATATGATATTGTTTTGAACACAGAGCTGTAGGCTACAATCAAAACGTCAAAACTGCAGTTTGTTTCGGTTTTTATTATATTTTTACATTTTGTAATGCTCAGATACATGTTTTATACATATATACATGCCTCTAAATTGTATGTCTATAGGCTACTTTGTATTATATTGGTGTTTATTTAATAATTAAAAATAGTTTGCTCGTCAGAAGCGGCATGATTTGAGCGCCAACACTGACATCTAGTGGTTATTGTGAGCACTGCACGAACAGCAAGTCCTACTGATGATAGCAGACGAATAATTTATCATACTGTGTTGTGTACATATCTGTATCGTATCGTGTACAGATATGCCGTTTGAAATTAAATCTGATAGGCTATAATTCTCTGTCGTGATCTTCCATGACCCGTCCAATGCTAATATTAGGGTAAACATGGGGGAAGATGCCCCTCTTAAGAACAATGTGGATTTATTTTTAAACTGTAAAATATTTAAATATAAGTTTAGCATGTGCAGGATGATCATGCATCAGCCAATGTGTTATTATAGGAAATAAATAGAAACATTTGCTAATTTAGTTGTTATAGCACAAAACGTCAAATATTAAAAGAGGGGTAAAATGGCCCCCACTGGGGTATAAAGCCCCCCCTGGATAAACTTTTACAGAATGTACAAATGACTTTTGATATCATTAATATTTCTATATTTTTAAAAGTGTCATTAATGTAAAATTAGCTGGATGACATCACCGTTTTCTCCAGAACGGCTGTACAGCCGAATCAAATTCTGTTGCATTATTTTCCTGTTAACACTGTGAAGCTGCTTTAAAACAATCGGCATTGTAAAAAGCTCTATTTAAATAAAGGTGACTTGACTTAAAATACTAAATCAACTGTTATATTAAAACATTTATTTTGACAGTTTAGTTGAGTTGGGTGAATTCAGGTTGATGGAGACACTTTTTTCCAATCATCTCAATGGCAAAAAAGTGTCCCAATAAACCAAATTTCACCCTAATTGAATAATCGATGACAGACAAAGCAGAAACCCAGTAGATTTATATGAAAGGTAAAAATATTCTATGACTTATGTACTTATGTAATATTTATATACTTACTTGCCCATATTTTAATTGAAGATATGTCATAATTGAAACTCAAATTGAACGATTTCACTCAATTAACCTACAGGTTAAAACTATAACTTTTACCCCACAAATCCAAAAACATTGATGTGCCCACAAATCCCTCATTAACAAATGAACACAAAAAAACTTTGATATTCAACATACAATTTCCAGAGACGCAAAATTAGATAAATTAACCTCAAAACTGTTTCGGCTGACTAAATCTCACAAATGTCGATATTCAGATGAAATGTCATCTTGCCCCAGGGGTCATCCCATATTACCCTACCAGAGAACATATAAAACCTGTTTATTATTATAGGCTTGAAACATTAGTCATGTGTGAAGACACTGAAAATTTCCGAAGCATTTGCACTGTGATTTAATGGCAGTTTTGGTCAGTTTTGTAGCCAAATTCTCGATGTATGTGTATATTTGTCTGAGGAATGTCCTTTAGGAAATGTGGAAGGAAAAAATAGAAGGTCCAGTGGGATTGTCTAATAATAGAAATCATAACTATTCCAGAAAAGAACTTTGAAGGCAAATCAAGAATGGTGCATTGTAAACAATGTGGGAAACGTGTGAGCATCATGGGATTATTTCCCAGCATTCTCATGCTGAGTGCCAGAGTTAATTGCGTAATTTTGTTTTTAAAGTCTCAGTGAGGCATGAACGCTAATGAATGCGGGCTTTGTGTTTAGAATCTGTTCGGAGATGCTGCATACATACGTTATGAACATTTCCCCTTAACTTTGTGTTTCCAAGTGAATATTGTCCTCTGAATTCTTTGGATTGTGCACAAAAAACGTTCAATGTTTTGCTCTGGGTTTCTGGGATGTGGCCTGGATCTTTAAGGAACTCAAACTCTCATACTTGAATGAATTTAGGGGGCCACTGTGGGGTGATGAGGTAGTGCCGTTTCCATGGAACCAAATCCAGTGGAGTCACATGGCTTCATACTAATGAATATTCTGACCATCTCTTTCCAGACTGAGCAATTTGTTGGTCACTTTTGGCTTATGCCATCGACAACATGAGCCTAACGGGGATCCCTCTGTCTCTTAACGGGACGGCCTCATTGGAACCAGACGACTCAGAAACACGAGCCACGCTCTATGGTGAGTAAACCGTGTTTTAACTCATTTTGATCATTGTATCTACTGTTTTATCAAAACGTGCTTGAGCTATCTGTCTCAAAATATGTTGCTTAAAAGTCTAAATACTTGATTTTTTTCTTTACTCACACACAGAAGTCAACATATTCAACATCACGCTTTCTTCAATAGCACTGTGCGTCCTGACAGTGACAGGAATCATCACCTGTATCTCGTATCTAAGACACAGAAGGTGAGTATAAACAGACAAATGTCCTGTGGGCCAAAAAAATATTTGGACACTTAAGCCACACATTTAAGAAATAATGGCCCGGTTTCACAGACAGGGCTTAGATTAAGCTAGGATTAGGCCTTAGTTCAATTAGGGCATTTAAGTAGCTTTTATAAACGTGTCCTAGAAAAAAAACATTACTGGTGTGCATCTTGAGACAAAACAATGGCACTGACATATTTCAAGATATTTTAGTTCAAGATTGTTTCAGTTTAAATTGCTCAAACATACATTTTAGTCTGGGACTAGCTTAAGCCTTGTCTGTGAAACCGGGGGTACGTTTCTATAATGTCCTTGGGGTAAATAAAGTCTCTGAAAATTTGGCAGAACAATTGGTAAGGAAACAGCACAAACAGACTTTAAGCAAAATATTTCACATAAAGAAGTTTTCCATTTGAATTTTAACCCTCTGGTGCTTTTGACTGAAAATTTTTTTAAATTTTTTACTATTAGAATTTTTTTTTATCAGAATGGTGCGAAACTTGGTAAAGGTTTTGGCAATTGCTATGTGAACAAATATGTGGAAAAAAAAAAAAAAAAAGGTTAAATGGTCCTTAATAAAATTGCACTTGTATTGTTCATGGTCAAAAATGGCCGAATTGGAAAACAAAATTAATAAATGTATTATAACTACTGCATAATATAATGTACTATATTTTAGTTTGATAAAATATAGTATACAAACCCGATTCCAAAAAAGTTGGGACACTGTACAAATTGTGAATAAAAACAGAATGCAATGATGTGGAAGTTTCAAATTTCAATATTTTATTCAGAATACAACATAGATGACATATCAAATGTTTAAACTGAGAAAATGTATCATTTTAAGGGAAAAATAAGTTGATTTTAAATTTCATGGCATCAACACATCTCAAAAAAGTTGGGACAAGGCCATGTTTACCACTGTGTGGCATCCCCTCTTCTTTTTATAACAGTCTGCAAACGTCTGGGGACTGAGGAGACAAGTTGCTCAAGTTTAGGAATAGGAATGTTGTCCCATTCTTGTCTAATACAGGCTTCTAGTTGCTCAACTGTCTTAGGTCTTCTTTGTCGCATCTTCCTCTTTATGATGCGCCAAATGTTTTCTATGCGTGAAAGATCTGGACTGCAGGCTGGCCATCTCAGTACCCGGATCCTTCTTCTACACAGCCATGATGTTGTAATTGATGCAGTATGTGGTCTGGCATTGTCATGTTGGAAAATGCAAGGTCTTCCCTGAAAGAGACGACGTCTGGATGGGAGCATATGTTGTTCTGGAACTTGGATATACCTTTCAGCATTGATGGTGTCTTTCCAGATGTGTAAGCTGCCCATGCCACACACACTCATGCAACCCCATACCATCAGAGATGCAGGCTTCTGAATTGAGCGCTGATAACAACTTGGGTTGTCCTTGTCCTCTTTAGTCCGGATGACATGCCGTCCCAGTTTTCCAAAAAGAACTTCAAATTTTGATTCGTCTGACCACAGAACAGTTTTCCACTTTGCCACAGTCCATTTTAAATGAGCCTTGGCCCAGAGAAAACGCCTGCGCTTCTGGATCATGTTTAGATATGGCTTCTTTTTTGACCTATAGAGTTACAGTATCATTACAGTAGCATTCCTGTATGTGATGCAGTGCCGTCTAAGGGCGAAGACCACGGGCATGCAGTATGGTTTTCCGGCCTTGACCCTTACGCACAGAGATTGTTCCAGATTCTCTGAATCTTTGGATGATATTATGCACTGTAGATGATGATAACTTGAAACTATTTGCAATTTTTCTCTGAGAAACTCCTTTCTGATATTGCTCCACTATTTTTCACCGCAGCATTGGGGGAATTGGTGATCCTCTGCCCATCTTGTCTTCTGAGAGACACTGCCACTCTGAGAGGCTCTTTTTATACCCAATCATGTTGCCAATTGACCTAATAAGTTGCAAATTGGTCCTCCAGCTGTTCCTTATATGTACATTTAACTTTTCCGGCCTCTTATTGCTACCTGTCCCAACTTTTTTGGAATGTGTAGCTCTCATGAAATCCAAAATGAGCCAATATTTGGCATGACATTTCAAAATGTCTCACTTTCAACATTTGATATGTTATCTATATTCTATTGTGAATAAAATATAAGTTTATGAGATTTGTAAATTATTGCATACCTTTTTTATTCACAATTTGTACAGTGTCCCAACTTTTTTGGAATCGGGTTTATATAAAGTATACAAGTCAATAAAGTATATAAAATATACCCTTCCATATATATATATATATATATATATATACGGAAGGGTTAAAACTAAAATGTAAACTAATGCAAAGTTTCCCAGGGAAACGAATACTATCACACAAGTTTTGCAAAGCATCGGAATATTGTTTTTTTTCGCACCTTGTCTTATTTCCATCAAAGTTTTGCAAGCCAACGCAAATTTATATATTAAATATAATTTATTTAAATGCTTTTGAGATTGTTTGCAGAAGTCTTGTGTTTCCCAGAATAACATTTGTCATCCAAGATCATTATTTCCATCACAAAAGTTTTGCGAGTGAAAAGTTTCTCAAGGGACGCAAAATTGCTAAAATATATATTTCAATGCTTTTGAGTTTGCTCGCAAAACTTTTGCCTTCTCTCACAAAAGTATTGCATTTCCCAGAAACATTGCATTTGCTCGCAAAAACACTGAAATATAGTTTTTCCTCCCACCTTAAATTGTTTTTATCACAACCGTTTTGTGAGCGAATGGAAGGTTTCTCAGGGGACACGAAATCATTGAAATACAGTTTATTTCAATGCTGGGTTTTTTTACACAAAACTTTTTCATTCTCATTCAAAAGTATTGTGTTCCCCTGAGAAACTTTGCATTTGCTTCCAAATGCATTGAAATATATTTTTTTCCTCTCATATTATTTTCATCACAAAAGTTTTCAATCTTTGAAATATAATTTATTTCAATGGCTTTGAGCTTGCAAAAATGTTGTGTTCACTTGCAAAACAACTGAAATATAGTTTTTCTTTCTGCGAAGAGAACGCAAAAAATTTTGCGAGCGAAATTTCAACGTTTCCAAAGCAAGAGAACGCAAAAGCATTAGAATTTAGTTTTTCCTCCCATCACCATGTCCTTTTAAGGGCTTCATACTGCTGTGTTATTTGGTCAAGACCTTCTTATTGGATCTTAAAATGTGTCTAATAGCTGTCATGGTACATATTTTTGTGTCACAGGAAGTGTAAGAGGGCACGTGTCTATGAGAGTGCCGTGGCCTGCGAGGTTCCCGAAGAGCCAGTGGGTGTTACTTGTGTGAAGAAAACCCATAGTTTCCGTAACCCGCTCGCCCTTTTCAGACGACAGGAGGGGCCGAAGGACAACTCACGGATCCACTACATCTACACCAACCCTCTGCCGGTGGGACACGAGGAGGACAGAATCCCCCCTTACACTCCACTCGCGCTGCAGGACTACGCCAATGACCCCAAGAGCGGCATCACCCTGGTCCCACCCATTTTTTACATGCAGCTGTAAATAGTCCTGGAAAGTTAGCATTTAAGGAACACTTAAAACCCAAAACCTGTATGATGTTCTTTCTTGTGTGGAACACAAAAAGAGACGTATAGCAGAATGTTCACGCTGCACTTTTTCTTACAATGAAAGTGAATGGTGACCAAAAATCACCATAAATGTGGTTCATGTCTTCTGCGCTATATTCCAGCTTAATTACGTCTGTTCCTCACACAAAGTTAGAGTATGGCTTTAGATCTGGTTAATATATGCTTTTAGACAAAAAATAGAAGCTCAGCTGTTTATAAAAATTTGTAATTTTACATTTCACAGCTAAGAAAGTTACGCAGGTTTGGAAGAACATGAGCGTGAGTAGATTCTTTTTTGGATGAAATTATTTCTTTAAGTCTTCAGGATGAGCAAAAGTAAAAGGCAGTGTATCTTTTTCCACACAGTTTTTAATTAGCGCATAAAACAGCTGAAAGTGTGCTTTACAAAAGAAGCAGAAAGTGACATATCCACCATAAAAGCAGATAGAGGCCAAGACTGAGAGAGAACGACAGGAAAAGAAAAAAAAAAAAAAAATCACTGCCGATCGTTACAACGATGACAAAAACCCCCCCAGTAAACAACATTTTTAGACAATCGGCTGAGTTTCCCGGATCAGCCAATCCAGAGCCTCCTTCCTGCCTTGCCGCTCCAGCTCTGCTCCAATCGTCTCCCGGCATTTCCAGTGGTAGTCATTCACCCAATCACGCTGCAGGATGACAATTATATATTATTACAGCAATCCATGCTTTAACGAAAGCCATTTCATAGAGGTTTAAAGGATTTATGCACTGATATGATTGGGTTTATGCTTAAGACAGCTATGTATCCTTCGGTTTTTATGTTTTTATGCTAGGGTATGCGTACAGTATGCGTGGTATACATTTCATCATCAGCATTATCAAATGGAGTGCGCTTTGAGAGGCTATGCGTTCAGCTGTAAGCATTCGCTAAGCGTACACATCAAAACTGAGGTATACTTTGGGCTTTGGGCATCTCTAAACATTTTCTGTTCAGTTGTTGTTATTAGAATTTTTTTTTAAATAAACACTTGTAACAAACATCGTTTGTACGATTTTTTCATAGTTATCATACAAACTGCCTAATAGTTGGCCATTGCGACCCAACCGTAGTATCTATCGGCCTGCTTTTACCTCTTTCTGTGTGAGCAGGTCTGTGTTGATCATCTTCAGCTGGATGGGGACCAGGGTGAGGGGTTCAAACGTCAGACTACCTCTGTTCCTGTAGTTATACTGAAAAAAATGAAGTTAAACGCTGAAATATCGTACTTAAGACCCCGCAAAGGTGCATTCAATCATTTTTGGTTTAGTTTGTATTGTTACATCTTAGACTCAATACTGACACATATTGGTGTGGAGGAAGCATCGTGTAAACGCAAATATTTGAACAGACTACCTCTGTTCCTGTAGTTATACTGAAAAAGGATGTTAAAAACTGAAATATCGTACATCAGACCTCTCAAAGGTGCATTAAATCATTTTTGGTTTAGTTTGTGTTATGTCTTAGACTCGATACTGACATCTATTGGTGTAGAGGCAGCATCACGTTACCGCAAATATTTTTACACACTACCTCGGTTCCTGTAGTTATACTGAAAGAAGGGAAGTTAAAAGAATCTCTCAAAGGTGCATGAAATAATTTTTTGGTTTAGTTTGTGCCGTTACGTCTTGGACTCAATACTGAATACTGTGTGAAGGAAGCATCACAAACAAATATTTGGACAAAAATGTACCTTGTGCACCTTTGAAATGAACTGTATCAGAAAATGTATATATTTTCTCAGCATAAATATGAAATGATTATGGAGTGGTTTGATGCAGTAGTTACTCTGGTTTTTGCTGGAACTACCAGGACAACGTTTTCCAGCCGAACGCCAAAAGATCCATCTTCATAGTACCCAGGCTCTGAAATAAAACATGCACAAGACTGAAATATATTGAACAAACTTGACCATAAATTTTAACATTTGAGTCATTACAGAAATAGGTTAAAGGAGTATTAAAGGGATAGTTCACCTGAAAATTAAAATTAGCCCATGATTTACTCACCCTCAAGTCATATAAAAAGTTATTCAGTTATATTAAAAAAAAGTCCTGGCTCTTCCAAGCTTTATAATGGGAGTGAATGGTTGTTTCTGTTTTGAAGTCCATAAAAGTGCATCTATCCATCATATAACTGCTCCACACGGCTCCGGGGGGTAAATAAAGGCCTTCTGAAGCGAAGCGATGCGTTTGTGTAAGAAAAATATCCATATTTAAAACTTTATAGACTAAAATAACTAACTTCCGGTGGTCAGCGGTACGCAAGTTGACTTACGGCAAAAGAGTAACCCCTGACGCGATGTACAGGAGCATCGCAAGCTTTGACGCCTCTCGCGGATAGGGCTGTGCAAAAAACTCAAGCCCCTCCTCTCTTATATCGAAATCCTCCACCATTTCTCTTTTAAAATTCTCGTTTTAGACTTGTAATTCATGACCGGTGTTTTGTTTTGCTCTATCCTCTGCGCTTCTGCGTTCATCAATACGCATGCGTCAAGGGTTCAAGCGTCAAGGGTTACTCTTTCGCCGTAAATCGATGCGTACGGCAAAGTTATTTTAGTTTATAAATATTATTTATATTTTTCTTACACAAACGCATGGCTTCGCTTCAGAAGGCCTTTATTAACCCCCCGGAGCCGTGTGGAGCACTTTTATTAGAACTTCCCCTTCACTGCCGTTATAAAGCTTGGAAGAGCCAGGACATTTTTTAATATAACTCCGATTGTATTCGTCTGAAAGAAGAATGTCATATACACCTAGGATGACTTGAGGGTGAGTAAATCATGGTCTAATTTTCATTTTTGGGTGAACTAACCCTTTAAAACACTTTCTTATAAACTCCTTATAAACGGCAATGAATAAATACAGAATGAAAGTAAGTGTGTTTCTGTACCATCGCTGACAATCATTCCGGCCTCCAGAGGTTCGTCTGCAAATGTTTTATAGCTGATGCCACACGGACCCTCGTGCACGTTAAGGAAACATCCGACACCATGGCCGGTACCATGAAGATAGTCCAACCCAGAGTCCCAGAGGGCAGCACGAGCAAACGAGTCCAACAGGTGACCTGCAGAAAAGAACACAGTCCACTGAGACTAAACGCTTCTCTTAACCTCACTCTACACAGCATTAGAGCACTTCAAACTGCTCCAAAACAAACCAAACTTCAAAGTTTCTGATTTTAATGACGTACCTTTGGTACCATTGGGAAAAACCGCAGCACTGACAGCAATGTGTCCCTTTAGGACGTATGTAAAACATTCCTGTACAGATCAGTATGGAAGGACAGAACAATAAGCAATTTGGGTACTGATAGCTTTCAGACTATTAAGTAAGGAGAGAGTATGATCTTGAAGGAAATGTCTTGTGTTTTACCTTCTCATAATCAGAGGGAGTCCCAAAATGTACTGTACGAGTCACATCTGTAGTTCCATCTCTGGAAATCAAAGATAAAAATGTTCATAATGTGTGTGCATATTTTATATATATATATATATATATATATACACACACACTATATTGCCAAAAGTTTTGGGACGCCTGCCTTTACATGCTCATGAACTTTAATGACATCCCATTCTTAATCCATAGGGTTTAATATGGAGTTGGCCCACCCTTTGCAGCTATAACAGCTTCAACTCTTCTGGGAAGGCTTTCCACAAGGATTAGGAGTGTGTTTATGGGAATTTTTGACCATTGTTCTAGAAGCGCATTTGTGAGGTCAGGCACTGATGTTGGATGAGAAGGCCTGGCTCGCAGTCTCCGCTCTAATTCATCCCAAAGGGGTTCTGTTGGGTTGAGGTCAGGACTCTGTGCAGGCCAGTCAAGTTCCTCCACACCAAACTCGCTCATCCATGTCTTTGTGGACCTTGCTTTGTGCACTGGTGCGCAGTCATAGTGGAACAGGAAGGGGCCATCCCCAAAGTGTTCTCACAAAGTTGGGAGCATGAAATTGTCCAAAATGTCTTGGTATGCTGAGGCATTAAGAGTTCCTTTCACTGGAACTAAGGGGCCAAGCCCAACCCCTGAAAAACAACCCCACACCATAATCCCCCCTCCACCAAACTTTAGACTTGGCACAATGCAGTCAGGCAACCACCAAACCCAGACTCATCCATCGGATTGCCAGACAGAGAAGCATGATTGGTCACTCCAGAGAACATGTCTCCACTGCTCTAGAGTCCAGTGGCGGCGTGCTTTACACCACTGCATCCCACACTTTGCATTGCACTTGGTGATGTAAGGTTTGGATGCAGCTGTTCGGCCATGGAAACCCATTCCATGAAGCTCTCTACGCACTGTTCTTGAGATAATCTGAAGGCCACACGAAGTTTAGAGGTCTGTAGCTACTGACTCTGCAGAAAGTTGGCGACTTCTGCGCACTGTGCACCTCAGCATGCACTGACCCCGCTCTGTGATTTTACGTGGCCTACCACTTCGTGGCTGAGTTGCTGTTCCCAATTGCTTCCACTTTGTTACAATACCACTAACAGTTGACCATGGAATATTTAATAGTGAGGAAATTTCACGAATGGACTTACTGCACAGGTGGCAACCTATCATGGTACCACACTTGAATTCACTGAGCTTCTGAGAGTGACCCATTCTTTCACAAATGTTTGTAGAAGCGTCTGCATGCCTAGGTGCTTGATTTTATACACCTGTGGCCGTGGAAGTGATTGGAACACCTGAATTCAATTATTTGGAGGGGTGTCCCAGTACTTTTGGCAATATAGTGTTTATTATTGTAACCAATTCATCTAAAAGTTTCGTTCTTACGTGTACTGAGCGCCGGAGTCAATAAGATAAACTTCATTAAGAGAAAGAGTTCTGTTGGTTTCTGGGAGAGGCCTAAAAGACAGATCAGAAAGAGCAGGTATTCAAAAAAAATAACAATTAAAAATAAGCAGAAAAACCGAAAACTTTAAATGCATGGTTAAATACTATATTATCACAGCAGCCCACCTGTAATGTATTATGGCCCCATTTGGACCGACACTAGAGATGGTTGGAAAACTCAGCCCAACAAAGTCTTTCTGTTGACTAGACAGATAAAGAAGAAAAGATTTTCAAATTGAAAGTAGATTTTCTTGCTGCCTCAGTGTCTGCAGTTCCACAGATTACCAGATGGTGGAGCCACAATCTCATACAAGAGAAAAACAGCAGTAATGCAGTGTTTTATATTCACTGCCAACCATGGAATCAGTATTATGATACTGCTTTTATTTATAAAATTATATAAAAATATAATTAAGTCAATGTGTGTGGAAAAATTAATTGTTTGGTTCTTTCTGCAGGTCAAATGCAGCATGTTCGACTCACCTGCGTAATTCTTCTGCTTTATCTGCTGCTGATATCTCTGTGACCGTACCTTTGGGAATCTATATAAATGATAAATACTCATATATATATATATATATATATATATATATATATATATATATATATACACTCATATAATACTTATATTTTTGTTATGTATTCATCATTCAGTCAATACGGAAATTTTACAAGGAAAAGTCTTCCTGAATATATTTCCAGCGGATAAAAGAACAAATTGTACAGAATTATACCTCTTTCTCCAGCCAGGCAAAAAGTTCACACAGCGCCACAGCGTCTTTGATCTGTGATAAAAAATATTGTGATTAACTAAGCAAAAAAGTTTAAGGAATATTTTCTGGAATATCTTTAGCCATGTGGACTTACATGTGCCATTTTCATGCCCTGGATCTCTGTGGGGTTCTTGACGGCTTTAGCCAGACATAAGGGTGTGTATGGGATTGCAGATCTGTGGGCCTGGACAATTACAATTGTAATCAATTTTAATGTAATCAATAAAAGTTATTCATATTCAACCACTTTAGGTGGAAAATTCAAATATCTAGACTCTGAGTTTTGAGCACAGCAAACTGGTCACATTACAACCTTAAAAGGCATGAAACTGCATTAAACTGCATTAAACTGCATTTTGTAATATGACAGTGGTTTGCCTTCTATCCAAAGGATAGGACATTTGCTGTGAATATAGGGAATTTTTCCTCCAAATAGGCCCCTTTAGTATGTGGTGTACCTCAGGGGACAATTTTGGGACCGCTTTTATTTTCCCTGTATATGCTTCCTTCGAGTTCTATTTTTCGGAAGTATAGTATCTCTTATCACTGTTACACGATCAAACAATTTTGAGTTTTAATTTCCAGAGAGTTTAGATAATGTTCTTTGGACAATGTTTGCAATGTTTTGGCTGTCTAATTTCCTTCAATTAAATGAGAGTAAAACAGAGGTTCTGATTGTAGGCCCTTCCATTCTGTTGTTAAGATTAGTTCTGTCATTGGTCTCCCCCAGACTGCATTAGCTTGTCTGCAATTGGTGCAAAATGCAGCAGCACGGCTTTTAACTGGGATGAGAAAACGTGACCATATTACAACCATATTAGCATCTTTACATTCGCTTCCTGTGAAATTTAGGAAATTCTCCTTTATGTGTAAAAGGCACTAGCAGGACAAGTGCCCTACTTTATTAGTGACCTCCTCTTCCTTCGCTTTCCTTCTAGAGCACTTGGGTCTTCTGATAAACTGCTTTTAAAAGGTTCCTTGTTGTAATTATAAATCAAGAGGTGACCATGCTTTTTCTGTAATGGGCCCTAAACTTTGGAATAGTCCCCATGTAAGGTTTGCTCCACCAATTTAAATCATACTTAAAAATATATTTTTATTCTCTAAGCTTTTGAATAGTCTTTCTTATATGCTGAGGCAGGGCCTAAAACTAACTTTTTGCCACACCTGCCAATGGCCAGTGACTTAAGAAAATTTACCGGCCATAAATATTTTTTTACCAGCCATGAAACAGATTAATCCTTATTAAAGTTACAAAAGTTATTCCGTCTAGATCAGTGTAATATGTGACCCTGGACCACAAAACCAGTCATAAATCACAGGGGTATATTTGTGGCAATAGCCAACAATACATTGTATGGTTCAAAATTATTGATTTTTCTTTTATGCCAAAAATCATTAGGATATTAAGGAAATATCATGTTCCATGAAGATATTTCGTAAATTTCCTACCGTAAATATATTATTATTAGAAATATGCATTGCTAAGGACTTCATTTGGACAATTTTAAAGGCGATTTTCTCAATATTTAGATTTCTTTGCACCCTCAGATTCCAGATTTTCAAATAGTTGTATCTCGGCCAAATATTGTCCTATCCTAACAAACCATACATCAATCGAAAGCGTATTTATTCAACTTTCAGATGATGTATAGATCTCAATTTCAAGAATTTGACCCTTATGACTGGTTTTGTGGTCCAGGGTCACATATATATATTGTTGTTTGATTAACATTAAAAACACAGACAGCAACAGGAATATTAGGCTGCTGTCACTTTAAGAGCGAATGCACAGATCCAATGTACTGATACACATGTGGTTTCTTTCTCCACCGTTTATGTTCACTTAAAGGGATAGTTAAATGGATTATTATCATTTACTCACCCTCATGTCGTTCCAAACCTGTAAACCTGTTCTTTCTTCTGCTGAACACAAAAGAAGATATTTTGAAGAATATTTGTAACCAAACAGGTGTGGGGCACCATTGACTTTCATTTTTCCCAAACCACTGTTTAGTTACAAATAACAAATATCTTCCTTTGTGTTCAGTAGAAGAAAGTAATTTATACAGATTTGGAACAACTTGAGGGTGAGTAAATGATGACAGAATTTTAATTTTTGGGTGAACTATCCCTTTAAGTCATAACTGACTATGTATACAAGTATACTTGCCAAGACGGGCATTTTGACATAATTTTGTGAAAGAGAGCTCTTTTTTTTCCAGTATTTGAGACGCGGCTTTCTGGGTGCGTGTTTAGGATGCGCACAGAAAAATTCCCAAAGAGTGAGTGAGTTATGAATAGAGTTCCCTTTCGTGTCTTCTTGCGCTTGAATATTTACATTGGCAAGGCTTAAACTTTTGTGATGATGCAGCACTGTCCTGAGCAATTGTTCTCACAATATGGCATTGTTAAAATTCATAAAAATATTACCGGCCAACTGGCGACTGACACGGTTTCATAGACTCGCCAACACCGATTTTTACTCGCATTTGGAGCTTGCCGAGTGTTCATTTTAGGCCCTGTTCTGAGATATGCCTTTATTGTTTTTTTTAATTTTTTTATTGCATTTCTTGTAAAGATTGCCATTCTTGCCAATGTTTGTTGTGGTACATTTAAATTTAATAATTGATTGCTATTTTTGTACTAAGCAGAAGGAAATAACATAACAGCAAAAACTTGCTGAGCCACAAACTCTAATCTTTCATCTCGACTCACCTTAGGTATGACTTGTGTAAGAGCGCAGCTGGCTTTGTCGCAAATCCACATCTTATCTTTGGCCGCCAGCGCTGCACAAACCGCCTGCAGCTCCGTGAACACAGACTCGTACGGAAAGCACTGTACGGTCAGATCCGGTTTGCTCGGGCTGTCCAGTTCCAAATGCTGCCGGACCGCCGGGTCCAACAAACGCTTGCTGTCCACAAACAATCTAACATAACATATGGACCAAATGACAGCAATGAGCACAGGTCATGTTTTGAAACTTTTTAGTATGAAGTGAAGAATCAGGAATGCAAGTTTTACTTTATGCTGCTAATGCCGATGATGGCGTAGGCAAAGAACACGGGGTTGTACTCGATATCTGACCCGCGCAGATTAAAAAGCCCTGGAGAGAGAAAGTGAGATTTCACGTTTTGAATGTCACATGATCCTTCAGAAGTCATTCCAATGACCTCAAGTCATTTTTAGAGGTTTTACTATATTTATGAAAACAAATACCTCCCAAATGTGGCCTCCCAATGAGCATGTGCTTCACGCAATCATGTCCATAATTATCAACACAAGCTAATCTGACACAAGAGCTCTCTAACTGGGGCTAATAGGAAAGTGGAGAGGAGAACGAGGGCTGGGTCGTGATCTGACCATTAAAAACACACACAAACCACGGTGATACGTACACGCAATCTCATCTAGAGCTGTGACCACAAACCAGGAAATCTTCCTTTCTGCCATTTTTCCTCTCAGAGCCGTAATTTTATCTTGCCATGTGAGACCTGTACACGGGAAACAGCGACAAGAAATTTTCTCTTAAATGTTCAGCGGCTCAAACTGAGCATTGAGATCAAATGTATATAGTGTATCATCCATTGAGAAGTGCTGACCGGTGTATTTGAGCCCCAGGGAGATGAGTTTGGTGCTGGGTCGAGGTGGCCGATCCTCCCAGATGGCGTCAATAAGATTGTTCTGCACCGCAACCAAAGAGTGACCCGCAGTGCTCAGAGCCTTAGACATGTTCTTCCACTGGTCTGAAAAACACAATCACGGACACCTGATGCACCTGCGTACATGGCGTTTTACAATTCAAATAATTATGATTTCTCTCTGATTGCAGACACAGTAAGTAAAAACACAATGAAATAGAGCAGCACGATTCTGGATGAATAGAGAATCACGATTCTCCCACGATTTTGAATAGAATAAACAATAATAAATGTTAAATCAATTTGAATGAATGATTCAATGACTCACTCATAAATACTTCACTTGTTTCATTACTGGATGAATACTGGAAATACATTTTTAATAGTCACTTGTCGCCACCTACTGGCGTAACTATGTAATTGATACAATCTTTATTTGATGTGTCAAGTTACTTTCAAAAGCTGATTACTCTATTTTGATCATTACCGGAGGGCTGTAACCACCATTGACATTGAGGGGGACAAGTTCTCCCGAATAATTAGAAATGGCCAAATTGTCCCCCCCAATATTTGATAATATTGCTGCTCTGCTGTACTCCATTACACACCGCTCTGTTGCTAGGATGGCAAAAGTAAAATGTTAAATTTTTAAGTTGGTCTGCCTCAGCAGTCACTGTCAGAATGAGTGAGATGGCCAATCAAATCAAAGAAGGCGGGGCTTACTGTTAGTGCGAATTCCAACGCGACACTTTAGTTATAGCAGTGAAAGAGTGTGTCGTAAGAAGTAGCTAAACATTTAATATTTGACAACTGTTTTACGATAAAAAACGTTTAGAGACCAACAGTAATATCAAGTGATGCAAACTACTTGACATTTTTTTATGAAATTTCACCGTTTTGAATTGAAAATATGACATTATTTATGTAAATCATAACTGAATTTGACATGACAAGAAACGTTTTGCATTTTTACATATTAGGCAGACAAAAATAAGAGTGAATGTGAATGTGTGCATATTTAAAAAATGAAATTATTTGCAAATAGTTTACTTCATAACTGCAATAGAACTGGACCTTTTACTGTTCTTATTTTTTTTTTTTTTTATTTCCTTTAAATCCCTTTTAATCCTTTAATAATTTAATTCCTTTAAATAAACCAATAAGACCAATCCCCCAATGAAACCAAAAAAACCTTGTTGAATTTTTACAGTAAAATCACATTTTAATACAATTTTGTTAAAAAGATCACTAAAATACATTTGTACATAAGGAAAGAATAAAAAAAAAACTATAATAAATGTTGCTTGATAGCCCTACTAATATGAATATAAATATTTTTATGGATAACTACAGTATATTCATTCATTTTCAATAATCTAGACTAATATGCAGAAGCATTATGCCTATTTAAACAATTAATAATAATTTTAAATATTTAATTAGTATAATTATTTTTAAATTTAAATATTAATATAATTATTTTTATTGTATGGATAACTATATTCATTATTTTCAATAGTCTAGAATAAAAATGTAGAAGCGTCATGCCCATACAAATAATTAATCATATGTGTGTGTGTGTATGTGTGTATAGATGATATAAATGATAATATATATAAATTAATTTTATTACTATTCTATTAAAATGATTAATTGTTTTATTAATTGTTTTATTATTAAATTACTACTGAGTGGTTTAATTAAGTAAATTAAGTGGTCTCTTAATTTTTTCCAGAGCTGTGTGTGTAATATATATATATATATATATATATTATTTGAATTCACTAAAATAGATTTGTAGACGTATCATTTAAAAAATGTTGCATGGCACCCCTACTAATGAAAATATCTGTATGGATAACTATATTCAATGTTTTAATAGCCTAGACTAATATGCAGAAGCATCAAGACCATTTAAACAATTCATTATTTAAAAAAAATATTAATAGTTATTTTTAAAAATAAATAAAATACAATTATTAATATAATTTTGACTTTAAAAAAAAAACAATTTTAATTCACTACAATACCCATATGTAAATAATATGTTCCCCTAAAAGAAAAAGTTGCATGATGCCGCCCCTACTAATATGGATAAAAAAATATTTGTGTGCATAACTATATTTTGTTGCATCTATGTTATTGTTGAATTCCTCACCGGCAGCAATGATCCAAGGATCAACTCCCACTTTGGAGTTTTCTGGGAGAACGCTGATGAGCCAGTCCTCCTGCGACGGTGTTTCCTTCAGTCCTGACCATACAAAATGACAATCATATTCAAATTGTTTTTTGAACAAAGGTGTATATAGACTAATCGACATAAACCTCAAAACTGATCTATGTGAACTCAGTGAAATGACTTTAATATTCAGTGGAATATTAAATTCAAGAAAATATTCTAATGAATGTTTTGTAATGGCTTTTGAAAAGCAGCACCTTGGCCAATGTGCATTCAATAGCAGCGATCTGATAACAAATGTAATGACCTAGCAACTGCATGTCATAAAATTATGCTAACATGCACTGTACCCATTTTCATCAGAGTCCAGTTATTGTCCATTTGTTGGCAGGCCTGCAGGAAGTACCGCCCATCTGTCCATAAAGCTGCGTGCTGTTCTGTGACAATAGCAGTACCTGAAACAAGCAGACACAACATTAATGAAGTCGCTTAACTATAGATAGTCTAAAAAACATGCGCTTTTTTTGTTTATTATAAACAAAAGCACTTGTTATTATTATGAAAAAAGTGAAGAAAAAAAAACTATTTAAAAAAATGTTTAAATAAATTGTTTGTTTTTGTTCTGTTATTCTGAGGAAAATTAGATTTCACATTATTATTATTATTGAAATAAAATGTAAAATAATAATAATAATATTATTGTTATAAAATTATTATTAATTCATAATAATAATAAATACGTTTACACTTAATAATAAACAATAAATAAAATAAAATTGTTATTATTGTTTATTGTATTGTTTATTACATTTTAAACTACTGTTATTCTTATTAAATTATTACTTTTAAATGATTGTTATTGTTAATTTATTATAATATTCATTTATATAATAATAATAATAATTATTATTATTATTATTATTAATAATAATAATAAAGATAATAATATTGTTATTCATATTAATGTAAATGTAATGCGTAATACAATTATTATTAAAATAATAATAATGATCATTATTATTGTTATAAAATATTACTTAATAATAATAATAATAATAATAATTACATTTAATTATATAGTTAATGATAAACCATAATAAAATTGTTATTGAAAATTAAAATTTAATTTTAGATTAGTTATTCACATTAATTATTATTAATTTAAATTAATAAATTATTACTTTTAAATTGTTGTTAATAATAACAATAATAATTTATTATAATAATAATAATAATAATAATAATAATTATTATTAGTAGTAGTAGTAGTGGTAGTAGTAAAAAGTATTAATTTAAATTAATAAATGATTGTTATTTGTAATAATGTGTTATTTATTGTGTTATATATAATATATATTATATCTAATGTGTTATTTATAATAATAATAATTATTATTATTATTAGTAGTAGTAGTATTAGTAAAATTAGTAAAAAACTTTATATTATTCTTATTAAATTATGTATGATTATAATTATTATTAGTAGTGGTATATGAAAGATGTTGGGTTATGATTCATGTCACTCCTAAATGAGTCTGTGCCTTACATAGACCACCACAGTCAAAACAACACCTGGTCACGCCACTGAGCTGTAAATCATGCATGACAAGTGGTCTCTCATAGTCATGAGATATAAACCTCATATCCCACTTTTACTTCCCTATTCTTTGGGTGAATGAGATTGAAGTGGGGTGAACTGCATTTCATGTAGCTGCAATGTCGATAATTGTGTGTGTGTGCGTGTGTGTGTGTGTGTGTTTATCTGGGATTATATTGTCTGATTGTGATTTATTTCTATGTATCCACGTAATCTATATCTTGTAATAAATGTAATCGTTCCAATATGTGTTCAACTATGATGTTTGTGCAACTCTATAGTTGATAAATCTCCACTGTGACCCAGTTAAAGAGGGTATTAAATGATACTATTGTCATATTGCAAATTTGTAACAGTGAATCCTGTAGATCCCAAAATCAAACAAAGTTAGAGCAAAATCTGCACACACCTGCAGATCCGTTGAATCCGCTGATGAATTCACGACGGCAGTCACAGGGCGCGATGTATTCACTCTGCAGGATGGACAGATGCAGCAGGAAAACAGAGAGAAGAAGGGGAAAAGTGAGATCAGCTCTGTCAGCAATCAATCCTAATTACTGCTAATTTAACCACCCAGTAGGATGAAAGAAAACACTCAGCAGGAGGACACACACATGCGCGCGCACGTAATCAGAGGAGATTGCATAATCACAGAGCCAGAGAGGAGGGGGTGAGGGAAGCCCATCACTCACACAATAGAAATTAAACGACTGAGACACTATATACACACACACACACACAGAATGTTTATAAGGCAGCATTTTTATATATCACAGGCATTGTGTTTATAAATCACAGACTACATTTAGAATTAACTGGTTGTATATTTAAGGTGAAATGTT
This sequence comes from Coreius guichenoti, assembly GCA_039654105.1. NCBI lineage: Eukaryota > Metazoa > Chordata > Actinopteri > Cypriniformes > Gobionidae > Coreius > Coreius guichenoti. Next base: position 20,739,061 of record CM077192.1, read on the forward strand.
CAAAACAATCACATGCCGTATGTTTATAAATCACGGGTTGAATTGATTGTTTATAAATCACGGGTTGAATGTTTATAAATCACGGGTTGAATGTTTATAAATCACGGGTTGATTGTTTATAAATCACGGGTTGATTGTTTATAAATCACGGGTTGATTGTTTATAAATCACGGGTTGATTGTTTATAAATCACGGGTTGATTGTTTATAAATCACGGGTTGATTGTTTATAAATCACGGGTTGATTGTTTATAAATCACGGGTTGATTGTTTATAAATCACGGGTTGATTGTTTATAAATCACGGGTTGATTGTTTATAAATCACGGGTTGATTGTTTATAAATCACGGGTTGATTGTTTATAAATCACGGGTTGATTGTTTATAAATCACGGGTTGATTGTTTATAAATCACGGGTTGATTGTTTATAAATCACGGGTTGATTGTTTATAAATCACGGGTTGATTGTTTATAAATCACGGGTTGATTGTTTATAAATCACGGGTTGATTGTTTATAAATCACGGGTTGATTGTTTATAAATCACGGGTTGATTGTTTATAAATCACGGGTTGGTTGTTTATAAATCACGGGTTGGTTGTTTATAAATCACGCGTTGGTTGTTTATAAATCACGGGTTGAATGTTTATAAATCACGGGTTGAATGTTTATAAATCACGGGTTGAATGTTTATAAATCACGGGTTGATTGTTTATAAATCACGCGTTGGTTGTTTATAAATCACGCGTTGGTTGTTTATAAATCACGGGTTGGTTGTTTATAAATCACGGGTTGAATGTTTATAAATCACGGGTTGAATGTTTATAAATCACGGGTTGAATGTTTATAAATCACAGGTTGATTGTTTATAAATCACGGGTTGATTGTTTATAAATCACAGGTTGATTGTTTATAAATCACAGGTTGATTGTTTATAAATCACAGGTTGATTGTTTATAAATCACAGGTTGATTGTTTATAAATCACGGGTTGGTTGTTTATAAATCACAGGTTGAATGTTTATAAATCACGGGTTGAATGTTTATAAATCACGGGTTGAATGTTTATAAATCACGGGTTGATTGTTTATAAATCACGGGTTGATTGTTTATAAATCACAGGTTGGTTGTTTATAAATCACAGGTTGGTTGTTTATAAATCACAGGTTGGTTGTTTATAAATCACAGGTTGGTTGTTTATAAATCACGGGTTGAATGTTTATAAATCACGGGTTGAATGTTTATAAATCACGGGTTGAATGTTTATAAATCACGGGTTGAATGTTTATAAATCACGGGTTGAATGTTTATAAATCACGGGTTGAATGTTTATAAATCACGGGTTGATTGTTTATAAATCACGGGTTGAATGTTTATAAATCACGGGTTGAATGTTTATAAATCACGGGTTGATTGTTTATAAATCACGGGTTGAATGTTTATAAATCACGGGTTGATTGTTTATAAATCACAGGTTGGTTGTTTATAAATCACGGGTTGAATGTTTATAAATCACGGGTTGAATGTTTATAAATCACAGGTTGGTTGTTTATAAATCACGGGTTGGTTGTTTATAAATCACGGGTTGGTTGTTTATAAATCACAGGTTGAATGTTTATAAATCACAGGTTGAATGTTTATAAATCACGGGTTGAATGTTTATAAATCACGGGTTGGTTGTTTATAAATCACGGGTTGGTTGTTTATAAATCACGGGTTGGTTGTTTATAAATCACAGGTTGAATGTTTATAAATCACAGGTTGATTGTTTATAAATCACAGGTTGGTTGTTTATAAATCACGGGTTGGTTGTTTATAAATCACGGGTTGGTTGTTTATAAATCACGGGTTGGTTGTTTATAAATCACGGGTTGAATGTTTATAAATCACGGGTTGAATGTTTATAAATCACGGGTTGATTGTTTATAAATCACAGGTTGGTTGTTTATAAATCACAGGTTGAATGTTTATAAATCACAGGTTGATTGTTTATAAATCACAGGTTGGTTGTTTATAAATCACGGGTTGAATGTTTATAAATCACGGTTTGAATGTTTATAAATCACGGGTTGATTGTTTATAAATCACGGGTTGATTGTTTATAAATCACGGGTTGATTGTTTATAAATCACGGGTTGATTGTTTATAAATCACGGGTTGATTGTTTATAAATCACGGGTTGATTGTTTATAAATCACGGGTTGAATGTTTATAAATCACGGGTTGATTGTTTATAAATCACGCGTTGGTTGTTTATAAATCACGGGTTGAATGTTTATAAATCACGGGTTGATTGTTTATAAATCACGGGTTGATTGTTTATAAATCACGCGTTGGTTGTTTATAAATCACGGGTTGATTGTTTATAAATCACGGGTTGATTGTTTATAAATCACGGGTTGATTGTTTATAAATCACGGGTTGATTGTTTATAAATCACGGGTTGATTGTTTATAAATCACGGGTTGATTGTTTATAAATCACGGGTTGATTGTTTATAAATCACGGGTTGATTGTTTATAAATCACGGGTTGATTGTTTATAAATCACGGGTTGATTGTTTATAAATCACGGGTTGATTGTTTATAAATCACAGGTTAAATGTTTATAAGGCTAAATTTTTATAAATCACAGACCGCATGTTTATAAGGTGGAATGTTTATAAATCACAGGCTGTATATTTTTAAATCATAGGTTTCACATTTGTGGATCACAGCTCAAAGGTTTTTAGAGCAGGTTCACCTGATGTGCGTCTCCTGATGGGATGATGTAAGCTTGGATGGGCTCTGTGATGCACTTGCTGTTCCTCATGGCCTGCCGGAGCTGCCTGAGCAACTCCACTGTGATCTTTGGGGACATAGCGTCTGTTCAGAGAGAAAAAAAATGTCAGTGGCAACATTTACACAATGACTACAGAGTGAAAAAACAATAAGTAATTTGCAAATGTAATATTTTATAGTCGATATCTAATTCTAATACACATGACCGTTTCACTTTCAGGCCTATGCTAATCAACTATAATCTCAGTCAAATGATCCAGGGAAAAGAAATCAAAATAAATACAATTAAGAAACCAAACAATTAATTTTGTAAATCTGTTCACAGCATTGTTCACAGCACAAGCATTATAATAAATTAAAACCACCACTAGACTACTTTTTAGTACTTCAGTGACATTAGATCAGTCTATCGACATGAAATCACAATCAACAAGTTATTATAGTGTCGACAGAACAAACATCTACAAGTTTCTGGCTATGCAAGAGTGCATATAAGTGTAAAAAAGCCTTTTGTGAACATATAGAATTACCTGTAGTCATTTTCCCTCTGTGAACCTGAGATCTTACTGTTAATGTGGAGCTCAAAGTTGGAAAGATATGAGATTGTTAACCTTTACCTCTCACAAACTGTCTCTCAGGTGGCATAATACGACCATCCCATAGTTAAAGATTTACTATCCATGTCTTCTTGTTCTGTGATCACGCAACCATTTACCAAATGTGAAACTGAAGAGCTTTATTGGTTCCTTTTGCAATAAACAACTAACAATAAAACATTCTCTTTCAAAGAAGTTTCTGTCATTGTTATCAATGAAAGAAGAAATTAAACGAGTGAATAAATCAATATTCTGATTTTCTATGAGAGACTATATTATAATTCATTATGATTTTACAGTATTAATAAAAATAGTATATCCTATGCTGTAGTATGGTTACTTTCATGCTTTTTGTAAGGCTTCCAGGAAACTGAAGTCACAGATATTATAAATATTATATCACAATTTATTTTTGTGGATACATAGCCAGAAAAAAAACAATTCTGTGCTTATTCATTCACAAATAATATGCGCTGTTGTCAAAAAAATACATCATCGACTGGTAAATGTTACATCATCCAATCACTTCAGTGGAATTATCATATCGACAGCTGATTGGATAGCCGGGCTCCACAGTTCGACAATATAAACAATCTACATTTAAACAGTCAATTTAGCGAGCATTCATTTAGACGTAATATCTGCATTGTACGAGGAATTAACAACGCATCAATAAACTTAAATCAAACCAAAACAATACTTAGTTAAAATGTATTTTTATTATGTTGTATCCGTGGTAGGTGTGGCAATCCCCCGTACTGTCCATCCAAATACATGCTTTCAATTACAGAAATGGTATTTATCTGCAAACATATTTGGTTTTATCTATTTTGCACGCATGTTTATACATTTTTTTTTCTTTTTTATCAAAAGAGAGATTGTGTGATGCGCGTTGACGCTTTCTCGATTATCAAAACACGCATATGTTATGCAAGCGACAACAATAACACTCGTCTTGGTCTCACGCTGCACAATTCACTGCCGTTTTCTGAGCATTGAGCACATATAGCGAATGACTGACATCAAATAATTCACCAGTTACCTTGAAGAAGCGCGTCCTGAATTGTAAACTATTGGTAAAACTCTGTTGTTCCTTGTGTTAGTGTGCAAAGGAAGCTGCCATTACAGTGATGACGTATGTGGACACGTGACAGGCTGCCTCTTCCAGTCACATGGCGCACATGGGACACTCCCACTTCTAGTCAATTTTGATCTAGTGGATATGTATTGCTATGAAGACCTAATGCAAACTGAACTGTTTTAGTTAAATGTTAACTATATTATATCTTGAGTTGATAGAAACGGTTTCTGACCACAGCATTTGTTTGTCAAAAGTCTTAACTGAATAAAAACAACACCTAGCCTACATTTCTAGCGTGTGTATGCAAATTACCAGACAAAAGGTCCTAGTTTACTGACAACCATCTCAGGGGGGCCAATAATTAAGACTTCTGTCTTTGCGTCATTTAGCTGAAGAAAGTGAACAACATCAATATTTAACATTCCTCAAGCAGTTAAACAGACACCACAAACTATAAAACCGTTTGAATGTAAGGAAAAATAGCACTGAGTGTCATCTGCCCAACAATGAAATGAGATGTTATTCTAAAAATTGCATACAAAGGTAGCATCAGTGAATAACACAGATTATCTCTTCATCACGGCACCTGTTAGTGGGTGGTATATATTAGGCAGCACATTAACATTTTGTTCTCAAAGTTGATGTGTTACAAGCAGGAAAAATGGGCAAGCGTAAGGATTTGAGTGAGTTTGACAAGGGCCAAATTGTGATGGCTAGATGACTGGGTCAGAGGATCTCCAAAACTGCAGCTCTTGTGGGGTGTTCCCGGTCTGCAGTGGTCAGTATCTATCAGAAGTGGTCCAAGGAAGGAACAGTGGTCAGGGTCATGGGCGGCCAAGGCTCATTGATGCACGTGGGGAACGAAGGCTGGCCTGTGTGGTCCGATCAAACAAACAAGCTACTGTAGCTCAAATTGCTCAAGAAGTTAATGCTGGTTCTGATAGAAAGGTGTCAGAATACACAGTGCATCGCAGTTTGTTGCGCAGTTTGTTGCGCAATTTGTTGCGCAGTTTGTTGCGCAGTTTGTTGCACAGTTTGTTGCGCAGTTTGTTGCACAGTTTGTTGCGCAGTTTGTTGCTGGTCCTGCCATCCATGTGGATGTTACTTTGACACGTACCACCTACCTAAGCATTGTTGCAGACCATGTACACCCTTTCATGGAAACGGTATTCCCTGGTGGCTGTCTCCACAGAGAAAGTCTATATATATTGTGTTTTTGAGTCTCTTATGCACGCAATGGCTATATGCCTATTTATCTAATCAATACAGTAAAAACTGTAATATTGTGAAATGGTATTACAAAAAACTTGTTTTCTATTTGAATGTGTAATTTATTCCTGTGATGGCAAAGCTGAATTTTCAGCATCATTACTTCAGTCTTCAGTGTCACATGATCCTTCAGAAATCATTCTAATATGAGGATTTTTTTGCTCAAAAAACACAATTTAAAGGGTTAGTTCACCCAAAAATGAAAATTAGCCCATGATTTACTCACCCTCAAACCATCCTAGGTGTATATGACATTCTTCTTTCAGACAAATAAAATCGGAGTTATATTAAAATAACTGTCCTTGCTCTTCAAAGCTTTATAATGGCAGTGACTGTTGGGTCATTTTTGAAGTCCATAAAAGTGCATCTATCCATCATATAACTGCTCCTCACGGCTCGGGGGAGTTAATAAAGGCCTTCTGAAGCGAAGTGGTGCGTTTGTGTTAGAAAAATATCCATATTTAAAACTTTATAGACTAAAATAGCTAGCTTCCGGCGTTCAGTGGTAGGCAAGGGAAATAGTAAAAAGTTACAGTGAAAGAGTAACCCTTGACCCTTGATGCATGAGTATTGATGAACGCAGAAGCGCAGAGGATAGAGCAAAACAAAACACCGGTCATGAATTACAAGTCTAAAAAGAGAATTTTAAAAGCGAAATGGTGGAGGATTTCGATATAAGAGAGGAGGGGCATGAGTTTGTTGCCCAGCCCTATCCGCGAGAGGCGTCAAAGCTTGCGATGCTCCTATACATCGCGTCAGGGGTTACTCTTTTGCCGTAAGTCAACTTGCATACCGCTGACCACCGGAAGTTAGTTATTTTATTCTATAAAGTTTTAAATATGGATATTTTTCTTACACAAATGCATCGCTTCGCTTCAGAAGGCCTTTATTAACTCCCCGGAGCCGTGTGGAGCAGTTATATGATGGATAGATGCACTTTTATGGACTTCAAAAATGACCCAACAGTCACTGCCATTGTAAAGCTTGAAAGAGCCAGGACATTTTTAATATAACTCCGATTTTATTCGTCTGAAAGAATATGTCATATACACCTAGGATGGCTTGAAGGTGAGTAAATCATGGCTAATTTTCATTTTTGGGTGAACTAACCCTTTAATATTATCAATGTTGAAAACAGCTGCTTAATATTCTTGTGGAAATCATGATACTTTTTTTTTTTTTTTTTTGGATTCTTTAATGAATAGAAAGTTCTGAAGAAAAGTATTTATTTGAAATGTATTTTTTAACAATGTAAATCATTACTGTCACTTCTGACAAATTTTATGCATCCTTGCTGAATAACCACCACTAGACTAGTCTAGTGGTTCTTTTAAAAAACGTGCTCCCCCAATTTTTTGAACGGCAGCTTATATATAGCTATTTGTAATTATTCTTAGTCACCTGCCAGACATCCACAAAAAGCACACACACACACACACACACAAACAAAAAACGAAACAAAACAAACAATGCTCAAATAACAACTTATAGTCTTATTGCATGAAAACAAGGGCTGTTTTGTTTTAAAACTGATTGCATCATACAAAACATACACATAATAGAAACCAGAGCTACATGGAAATAAATGTGTATAATACAGTATTAAGTTAGGCTTTTGTGGAATTTACATTGAATTTACAACACATTTACAATGTAATTTACTTTGAATAAGAGCAGAGCAGCAAGATCCAGACATTTGTGAAACATGATCATGTAATTTTCTTCAATAAATATGTATATATTGTTCAGCTGATGAAATGTCTTTCTGAAAAAAAAAACTTTCAATAGACAAAAACTCCATAAAACAGTTTTTGTTGAGAAAATTACTTGATCTAAGACCTTTATATATGCTGTAAACCCAAATAAGTTGGCAAAACTCAAAAACAATTTGATTAGTTAAGAAATTCAAAGTGTAAGTAAGCAGAACTGGCATATTTTCATTTTGTACTCCATTTGTACATTTGACATTTACGCTCCCTTTTGAGTGTCATGGCAAAGCATGCTGGGAAATAGAAATTCCAGCCCAGTTTCAGTTAAATTTAAGTTGGTCTAAATTAAAAGAGACAAGTTCATAAAACTCAAAACAATGGAACAATTCAGATTACTTAAAATGTGTCAGTTTTGTGAACTCAAAAGGAAAAGAAAGTTCTAAATACCCATAAAAGTTAAGTTGATTGAACTCATTTGTTTAATTTAAGTTTACCCTACCCTACTCAAATCAATTAATTATTTTGAGCGTTAGGGTTCACAGTGTAGTGTGTGCCATGGTAAAGACTGTACAGCCTCGTCTTCATCTGTGTTAAATTCAATCAGGTGTCTAACCACAGTTTGATGTCTTCCTAACGTTGGGGCGAATCTGTCCTGGTTTATTAACGTATTAAGGCGAAAGCAGTGCTGTGAGATCATTGGATCCGTCTAGTGCCTCAGTAACCCGAGCAGACAGACCGCAGCCGTCATGACGGATAGTAACATCCTGCAGGGGACCAGAATCAGTGCGTTTCCAGCTGAAAAAGGAAGATATTCCAGGTTTAAAAGTGTAAAACACTTTTACATGGTGTAAATGTTGATAAACACAGAGTTCAGGCTTACTTGGTTTGCATGTCTTTGATTCTTTGAACATACCCATCTTGTCACTGGTTTTAACTGAGCTTAGTTTCTCCTTGCTCACTTCACCTGGAAAACAGGTTGTTACAACATTTTTGTTTCTATTCATTTACCTTTTGTCATTTCTAATTTTAATTTTAACCTATTAAAGGTGCAGTGTGTAATATTTAGGAGGATCTATTGACAGAAAGGCCATATAATATACATAACTATGTTTTCAGTGGAGTATAAAGACCTTACATAATGAACCGTTATGTTTTTATTACCTTAGGTCCCGTACACACAGAGTTTAGCTGTATACGTTAAAGTTTTGTTTCGTATCTGCGTTTCGTCCAGACGGATCCAGCGTTTTGGGAGCCTGAAACCTTCTCTAAGCTTCTCTATGTGCTTTGAAAGGGAGGGGTGAGCGGTGGGCGGTTGCAATTCGTAACCTCACCCCTAGATGCCGCTAAAATTTGCACAGTGCACCTTTAAAGTTTGTTCATTTTTCAGACACACCAAGTGAATAGAGTATAAAAAAGTAACTAATAGATCATACTTCTCCAGTTGACTGCTTTCATTAAGAATTTTTTGCATTACCAGTTTTCTAAAAAAGTTATGTTTAAATAATTCAATATGCACTCATTTGCATAAATTCCCAGAACACAAATCTGAACTGGTTCAAAGTTATTGTTTTATATTGTTGACATATTAGAGTCGAAGTTTTTACAGAAGAGATTTTTGATATCTATTAATATCACTCCATAAATTAAAAAAAACTGTCAACAGCCAGAAAAAAAATCACTTTGCACTATGTTTCTAGGAATAATATGTTGTATAAAATCAGGCAAATGATATATAAACAAACCCCTCTGTAAAACAACCTTCAGAATATAGATAGGAATAAAACTGTAAAGTCTGGTGTATGAAAGTGCTACTATGGATGAGAAAAAAAAAAACTAATTTTGAGATTTTAAAATTTTACTCTTTAAAATTTGTATTGCAACTGAAATCTACAGATGCAAATAAAATAAAATAAATATAAAACACTCCATATAAAAAAACCCAATAAAAAATAAAACACTTCAGTTTCTATCATTTCTTCTGTTGTCCTTGCTGTCCTGTGGTATAGACCTCTGTCATATACCGCTCTCCTGTTTCACCACGTCTCTATGCTCCGCCAGCGCATCAGATTACTGAGCAATTTCACTTTTTTGTGTCTTTTGAATGGACTGGATTGTTCATTGTTTTGACAGAAAAAGCATACTAAGTCAGCTCAACAGAGGAAAGAAATAATCAAACATCTTCAAAAATATATACATGTTTATACATTTTTTTTTTTTTTTTAACAAAAGAGAGATTGTGTGATGCGCGTTGACGCTTTCTCGATTATCAAAACACGCATATGTTATGCAAGCGACAACAATAACACTCGTCTTGGTCTCACGCTGCACAATTCACTGCCGTTTTCTGAGCATTGAGCACATATAGCGAATGACTGACATCAAATAATTCACCAGTTACCTTGAAGAAGCGCGTCCTGAATTGTAAACTATTGGTAAAACTCTGTTGTTCCTTGTGTTAGTGTGCAAAGGAAGCTGCCATTACAGTGATGACGTATGTGGACACGTGACAGGCTGCCTCTTCCAGTCACATGGCGCACATGGGACACTCCCACTTCTAGTCAATTTTGATCTAGTGGATATGTATTGCTATGAAGACCTAATGCAAACTGAACTGTTTTAGTTAAATGTTAACTATATTATATCTTGAGTTGATAGAAACGGTTTCTGACCACAGCATTTGTTTGTCAAAAGTCTTAACTGAATAAAAACAACACCTAGCCTACATTTCTAGCGTGTGTATGCAAATTACCAGACAAAAGGTCCTAGTTTACTGACAACCATCTCAGGGGGGCCAATAATTAAGACTTCTGTCTTTGCGTCATTTAGCTGAAGAAAGTGAGCAACATCAATATTTAACATTCCTCAAGCAGTTAAACAGACACCACAAACTATAAAACCGTTTGAATGTAAGGAAAAATAGCACTGAGTGTCATCTGCCCAACAATGAAATGAGATGTTATTCTAAAAATTGCATACAAAGGTAGCATCAGTGAATAACACAGATTATCTCTTCATCACGGCACCTGTTAGTGGGTGGGATATATTAGGCAGCACATTAACATTTTGTTCTCAAAGTTGATGTGTTACAAGCAGGAAAAATGAGCAAGCGTAAGGATTTGAGTGAGTTTGACAAGGGCCAAATTGTGATGGCTAGATGACTGGGTCAGAGGATCTCCAGAACTGCAGCTCTTGTGGGGTGTTCCCGGTCTGCAGTGGTCAGTATCTATCAGAAGTGGTCCAAGGAAGGAACAGTGGTCAGGGTCATGGGCGGCCAAGGCTCATTGATGCACGTGGGGAACGAAGGCTGGCCTGTGTGGTCCGATCAAACAAACAAGCTACTGTAGCTCAAATTGCTCAAGAAGTTAATGCTGGTTCTGATAGAAAGGTGTCAGAATACACAGTGCATCGCAGTTTGTTGCGCAGTTTGTTGCGCAGTTTGTTGCGCAGTTTGTTGCGCAATTTGTTGCACAATTTGTTGCGCAGTTTGTTGCACAGTTTGTTGCGCAGTTTGTTGCTGGTCCTGCCATCCATGTGGATGTTACTTTGACACGTACCACCTACCTAAGCATTGTTGCAGACCATGTACACCCTTTCATGGAAACGGTATTCCCTGGTGGCTGTCTCCACAGAGAAAGTCTATATATATTGTGTTTTTGAGTCTCTTATGCACGCAATGGCTATATGCCTATTTATCTAATCAATACAGTAAAAACTGTAATATTGTGAAATGGTATTACAAAAAACTTGTTTTCTATTTGAATGTGTAATTTATTCCTGTGATGGCAAAGCTGAATTTTCAGCATCATTACTTCAGTCTTCAGTGTCACATGATCCTTCAGAAATCATTCTAATATGAGGATTTTTTTGCTCAAAAAACACAATTTAAAGGGTTAGTTCACCCAAAAATGAAAATTAGCCCATGATTTACTCACCCTCAAACCATCCTAGGTGTATATGACATTCTTCTTTCAGACAAATAAAATCGGAGTTATATTAAAATAACTGTCCTTGCTCTTCAAAGCTTTATAATGGCAGTGACTGTTGGGTCATTTTTGAAGTCCATAAAAGTGCATCTATCCATCATATAACTGCTCCTCACGGCTCGGGGGAGTTAATAAAGGCCTTCTGAAGCGAAGTGGTGCGTTTGTGTTAGAAAAATATCCATATTTAAAACTTTATAGACTAAAATAGCTAGCTTCCGGCGTTCAGTGGTAGGCAAGGGAAATAGTAAAAAGTTACAGTGAAAGAGTAACCCTTGACCCTTGATGCATGAGTATTGATGAACGCAGAAGCGCAGAGGATAGAGCAAAACAAAACACCGGTCATGAATTAGAAGTCTAAAATGAGAATTTTAAAAGCGAAATGGTGGAGGATTTCGATATAAGAGAGGAGGGGCATGAGTTTGTTGCCCAGCCCTATCCGCGAGAGGCGTCAAAGCTTGCGATGCTCCTATACATCGCGTCAGGGGTTACTCTTTTGCCGTAAGTCAACTTGCATACCGCTGACCACCGGAAGTTAGTTATTTTATTCTATAAAGTTTTAAATATGGATATTTTTCTTACACAAATGCATCGCTTCGCTTCAGAAGGCCTTTATTAACTCCCCGGAGCCGTGTGGAGCAGTTATATGATGGATAGATGCACTTTTATGGACTTCAAAAATGACCCAACAGTCACTGCCATTGTAAAGCTTGAAAGAGCCAGGACATTTTTAATATAACTCCGATTTTATTCGTCTGAAAGAATATGTCATATACACCTAGGATGGCTTGAAGGTGAGTAAATCATGGCTAATTTTCATTTTTGGGTGAACTAACACTTTAATATTATCAATGTTGAAAACAGCTGCTTAATATTCTTGTGGAAATCATGATACTTTTTTTTTTTTTTTTTTGGATTCTTTAATGAATAGAAAGTTCTGAAGAAAAGCATTTATTTGAAATGTATTTTTTAACAATGTAAGTCATTACTGTCACTTCTGACAAATTTTATGCATCCTTGCTGAATAACCACCACTAGACTAGTCTAGTGGTTCTTTTAAAAAACGTGCTCCCCCAATTTTTTGAACGGCAGCTTATATATAGCTATTTGTAATTATTCTTAGTCACCTGCCAGACATCCACAAAAAGCACACACACACACACACACAAACAAAAAACGAAACAAAACAAACAATGCTCAAATAACAACTTATAGTCTTATTGCATGAAAACAAGGGCTGTTTTGTTTTAAAACTGATTGCATCATACAAAACATAAACATAATAGAAACCAGAGCTACACGGAAATAAATGTGTATAATACAGTATTAAGTTAGGCTTTTGTGGAATTTACATTGAATTTACAACACATTTACAATGTAATTTACTTTGAATAAGAGCAGAGCAGCAAGATCCAGACATTTGTGAAACATGATCATGTAATTTTCTTCAATAAATATGTATATATTGTTCAGCTGATGAAATGTCTTTCTGAAAAAAAAAACTTTCAATAGACAAAAACTCCATAAAACAGTTTTTGTTGAGAAAATTACTTGATCTAAGACCTTTATATATGCTGTAAACCCAAATAAGTTGGCAAAACTCAAAAACAATTTGATTAGTTAAGAAATTCAAAGTGTAAGTAAGCAGAACTGGCATATTTTCATTTTGTACTCCATTTGTACATTTGACATTTACGCTCCCTTTTGAGTGTCATGGCAAAGCATGCTGGGAAATAGAAATTCCAGCCCAGTTTCAGTTAAATTTAAGTTGGTCTAAATTAAAAGAGACAAGTTCATAAAACTCAAAACAATGGAACAATTCAGATTACTTAAAATGTGTCAGTTTTGTGAACTCAAAAGAAAAAGAAAGTTCTAAATACCCATAAAAGTTAAGTTGATTGAACTCATTTGTTTAATTTAAGTTTACCCTACCCTACTCAAATCAATTAATTATTTTGAGCGTTAGGGTTCACAGTGTAGTGTGTGCCATGGTAAAGACTGTACAGCCTCGTCTTCATCTGTGTTAAATTCAATCAGGTGTCTAACCACAGTTTGATGTCTTCCTAACGTTGGGGCGAATCTGTCCTGGTTTATTAACGTATTAAGGCGAAAGCAGTGCTGTGAGATCATTGGATCCGTCTAGTGCCTCAGTAACCCGAGCAGACAGACCGCAGCCGTCATGACGGATAGTAACATCCTGCAGGGGACCAGAATCAGTGCGTTTCCAGCTGAAAAAGGAAGATATTCCAGGTTTAAAAGTGTAAAACACTTTTACATGGTGTAAATGTTGATAAACACAGAGTTCAGGCTTACTTGGTTTGCATGTCTTTGATTCTTTGAACATACCCATCTTGTCACTGGTTTTAACTGAGCTTAGTTTCTCCTTGCTCACTTCACCTGGAAAACAGGTTGTTACAACATTTTTGTTTCTATTCATTTACCTTTTGTCATTTCTAATTTTAAACATTTTCACAGTTTTAACCTATTAAAGGTGCAGTGTGTAATATTTAGGAGGATCTATTGACAGAAAGGCCATATAATATACATAACTATGTTTTCAGTGGAGTATAAAGACCTTACATAATGAACCGTTATGTTTTTATTACCTTAGGTCCCGTACACACAGAGTTTAGCTGTATACGTTAAAGTTTTGTTTCGTATCTGCGTTTCGTCCAGACGGATCCAGCGTTTTGGGAGCCTGAAACCTTCTCTAAGCTTCTCTATGTGCTTTGAAAGGGAGGGGTGAGCGGTGGGCGGTTGCAATTCGTAACCTCACCCCTAGATGCCGCTAAAATTTGCACAGTGCACCTTTAAAGTTTGTTCATTTTTCAGACACACCAAGTGAATAGAGTATAAAAAAGTAACTAATAGATCATACTTCTCCAGTTGACTGCTTTCATTAAGAATTTTTTGCATTACCAGTTTTCTAAAAAAGTTATGTTTAAATAATTCAATATGCACTCATTTGCATAAATTCCCAGAACACAAATCTGAACTGGTTCAAAGTTATTGTTTTATATTGTTGACATATTAGAGTCGAAGTTTTTACAGAAGAGCCTTTTGATATCTATTAATATCACTCCATAAATTAAAAAAACTGTCAACAGCCAGAAAAAAAAATCACTTTGCACTATGTTTCTAGGAATAATATGTTGTATAAAATCAGGCAAATGATATATGAACAAACCCCTCTGTAAAAAAACCTTCAGAATATAGATAGGAATAAAACTGTAAAGTCTGGTGTATGAAAGTGCTACTATGGATGAGAAAAAAAAAACTAATTTTGAGATTTTAAAATTTTACTCTTTAAAATTTGTATTGCAACTGAAATCTACAGATGCAAATAAAATAAAATAAAATAAATAAAATAAAAGCACCTATCACAATTTCTTTAAAAATAATTAAGTATAATTCAAAAAGTTTTTTTTATAAAACACTCCATATAAAAAACCCAATAAAAAATAAAACACTTCAGTTTCTATCATTTCTTCTGTTGTCCTTGCTGTCCTGTGGTATAGACCTCTGTCATATACCGCTCTCCTGTTTCACCACGTCTCTATGCTCCGCCAGCGCATCAGATTACTGAGCAATTTCCCTTTTTTGTGTCTTTTGAATAGACTGGATTGTTCATTGTTTTGACAGAAAAAGCATACTAAGTCAGTTCAACAGAGGAAAGAAATAATCAAACATCTTCAAAAATATATGACGAGACACACCCGGACCCTCAAAAGGTTTAATACATGTGTGGCTCTTTTATGCCAGCTCTTGTGCTTGAATATTATTATTATTTTTAATGTTTTTAATGTATATACACTGCCGTTCAAAAGTTTGGGATGTGTTAGATTTTGTAATTTTTTTGAAGGAAGTACTTATACTTATACTTCCTTATAAAGTTAAAAAGAACAGCATGTATCTGAAGTAGAAAGCTTTTGTAACATTATACACTACTGTTCAAAAGTTAAAGACATTTCTAATGTTACAAAAGCTAAGATGTTAAGCTGAAAACTGGTTTTTGGAAAACAACAACAACAGCTGCAGAAGTAAAAACTTCATATTCTTATGTTTACCTGACACCAGATAATCGACCTGCTGGCATTTCACGTCAGATCTTTGTGAAGGAGAACCAGGTAAGATGGAAACTCTGGATATGGGGAGGTTTAGCACATCTGCCACTCTCTTACGGAAATCAAACCTGCACACAACAGTCAATGTGCCATAATAAAACATGTATTGCCGTTGCAAAATATATATTTAATATATAATGTAATGGATGATTTGTGATTCATTTTTTTTTTGTGATGTAATAGATCAAAATGTTCATCAAATGTACTAAAAACTTGTATAGAAAGGTGACATATCATGTGAAAACAAGAAAACCAGGAGTCATTGTGTTTACTGTATATGAGTGCGTGTTTCTTTTTGAATTATAATTAACATTTCCCATCCATGACATTTTTTGATTGTTGACAGTTTTGTGGTTTCTATTTTGTACACAGAAATGAACAGATCTAATTATTTCAGTAAAAGTTTTGTTCTTCCTTGTTGATTTACTTTGAAAAGAGGGCAAAAGTACACTTGCTGGAATATCAGTTTTGTTTTTCTCTGTGAAATTTCCTGATATTTTTAGCACAGATTCTGAAATATAAACACTAATTTATATTATTATACAACATTACATGGGCCATGACATAATATATAATTGGAAAATTCAAGTAGTTATTTAATACAGTGTATGGAATAAAATTAATGCCAAACGTCTTTGAAACATTAACCGTGCTTGCATTTTAATGCATTGTATTTTTAGGGCTTGCATTTTTATGGGCTGAAATTCAACATGGTCATATATTCAAGGTGTGAATAATTGTAAAATCTGAAAGGTGAATATGGATTATTAAATTTTTAATAATGGAAATGTTTTAAATTGAAATATTCACAGCTTAAATATACGACCATGTTGAATAAGTCCCAAGAAGCATTAAGGGTCAACCAGTCATTTTTTGAATATGAAAACTGAAAGCTGAATAAATAAGCTTTCCATTGATGGTTTTCTTTATGATAAGACAATATTTGGCTGAGATACAACTATTTGAAAATCTGGAATCTGAGGGTGCAAAAAAAATCGAAATATTGAGAAAATCGCATTTAAAATTGTCCAAATGAAGTCCTTAGCAACGCATATTACTACTAATAATACATTTTTGATATATTTACAGTAGGAAATGTACAAAATATCTTTGTGGAACATGATCTTTACTTAATATACTAATGATTTTTGGCATAAAAGAAAAATCGATAATTTTGACCCATACAATGTATTGTTGGCTATTGCCACAAATATACCCGTGTGACTGGTTTTGTGGTCCAGGGTCACACATACTCCGCTCTGCGTGGTGCCTAACAATGCCCTTTAGCAGTTATAAATTCACTGTAAACCATGGCTTCTTCTGGCTTATTGCTTTATTTTGTTTAAAAGACATTTGGCATTAATTTTCTTCTATAACAGTGAAACATGCAATTGTAATCTTAAGGATATAATTCTACCTAATCTAATGATTAAACACAGCATTTTTAGTAGTCAGGTTGATATAGTTAATATTTTGAATATAAAAAAACAGTTAATTGTATGAAGGACATCTCTGCATTTGTGAACGCACCTGCTGAAAGAGGCCATGTTGGGGAAGATCTGCATGGCATAAGGGGATTCTGGGCGAATATCTGCACATACGGTTGTGGTTTTGCTGAGTCTGAGAACCAATGACATCTGGACAACTAGGAGTAAAACATCGAGACCATTTCTATGTTGTTCGTTATATCTATTCCAACGCATGAAAAAGTGTGAAAGTTATTCATATTTGCTACCTGTGAAGTCTCCGGCCAGCTGCAACAGAATGTCATTGTACAGTTGTCTCTTGGTGAGACTTACGGATCCATGTCTGCCCGTCAGATCTCCAACCCAACAGGACAGAGCCCTCGTCTGAGAACAGTTGTTCATCTGGGAGAGAATTATTTCTCTTAATTATTTTGCATTATGTATTAATTTGATGAGAAAATAGGCCTTCATCTTCTCTCACATTTGTCATGTTGAATGGATTATACATTTTGTCTTCCCCAGGACATGCACCATCTGACCCCACCGGCTCATCTGCAATGTACCAGGAAGCCTCTGCAAACTAGAAACCAATAATAGAAGTTGTCACATTCAATGAAATTAAATTTGATTATGATAGCTAACATGACTAATGAAAAAACCGGATAAACTCTAACTTACATTTGATTGTTGTGATGCCCGCACATCCACCTCTAACATAACATCACCATAGCTGCCATCGGGAAAAGTCTGCTGGGACTAAAAACATGTACAGTGTATCACTTAGCATTAATTAATTAAATGTTATATCTAATTTTTTCAAAGCATAATGAAAATTTTGATAAATATTTATATAATTGAATATATTTAATATATGTTCAAATAGAAATATATTAGTGCTGTCAATGGTGCATTCACACGTGGCGTCGGCGTTAACGCTTCTCATTTACTTTTACATTACGTTGCGTCACTGGCATTGTTTGCGGCAGAAGTTGAAAAATTGTCAACTTTTCAAGCACCAACGCCGGCGTTAGCCAATCAGATCGGCTATGCAAATACCCTAGCGCAGACGCTAGCCAATTGCGTTCATGCAACACCGGAAAAGTAATGTGATTGGCTGTTGTCACTATGACGGTCGCGTCAGCGCCACGCTTTAGACACGCCCTCCGTCAAGTGTTGACGACGCCCCGTGTGAACGCAGTGTAATACATGCGATTAATTTTTTTTTCAGTTTAACGCGCTAAAATATTTCACGCAATTAACGTTTTGTTCTGTATCATTTGGCTAGTGTTACATTATATGATCACGCTCTTCTTCATGCAAATGCTTTTAAACCATTCAAGCGCGACAAAAGAGAACGCTCTGTCTGTGAATGTCCTGTCTATGTGACACACAAACGACACGCGCACAGACAGCGCGCCAGAATCGAGTTCTCTTTCACGTTTGAACGAACAATAACACGCATAATTATGCCAAAATGCTCATTTTGTCGAATATCCTCATAAGAGCAGTCTTGAGTTATAACATCTTAAATGAACATAAAAAATTGTGAGAAAATGAGATGCGTGAGATCCACGTCATATGCAGCAGCGGCAGATCTTAAAGTGACAGCAGCCTAATAAACCTGCTGCTGTCTGTCATTAATGTTAATCAAAGAACAAAGGTAACAGAAAATTACTTGCTGCTCTTGACTAAAGAACTTTAGTAGCTTAGGGATTAATCTATATTTGATTTATAATTTATGCAGTGCAGACTTCAATTCAATTTCTGTATATTATACAGGGCACAGGTAAATATGACATTTACTATGAGTTTATGTGAGGATTGTTTTAAGTTCACTTAAATTAAAAGTTGTTATATTTTTTGAAGCCTAATAAATGTTTAAAAATTGATAGCTTTCAATTGCACTGTAATGTTGAATGGCTATAATTAATGTTTAAAATTTGGGGATTTTTTTTTTTTCATTTAGACATCAGTAGTTGTATTACTCTCAGTGATACACTGAAAAAAATCAGTGATACTGGCCTTCATTCATAAAAAGATGCCATTAAACAAGTATTTAAAAATATACTGTTTTTATGTTGTTTCTACATTAATTTGGAGGAAAAAAAGTGTGATTAATCTAGTTAATTGTTTTAATCGATTGACTTCACTAAAATATATATTTGTAAAACATTATATATAATAATATATATAATGATTACCGTATAAGCAATATTTTTGGGAAAAAACATTAAATTGTTTTATTATATAGTATTATGTATTATATTAGCGTCCTAATGTGCTGGAAAACAATCATAAATGTCCTGGGGTATTTTTATATTACTGCCCATTTACGGATTAAGTAAAGTCAAATTGTTTCTTGTTCGACACTTTGAATTCAATTACTAATGAAGAACTTGAAAAAATCAAGTAGAACTAACAAATGACTTGACAGGTGAAATGGATGGAAGCAAGGATTTAAAAAAGTTAACTGCAAATGCTTAAATGCACCAGATGCTCTTGACAAAATGCGTTATAAATATAAAATGATATTTTTTTTTGTTGTAAATCATGTGAATCGTTCTTTCGCATGCAACACCAAGACCACAAGACAGCTGCAGGTCTGCTGTGCGACATGTGACAGATCCATCTGCCTGCGGTAGAGATGAGCTTCATTTGTCCCAGCAGGACAAGAGCTGTACCCCTGCACAACCACAGCCTCACCCAGTTACCCCTCACCACCCCTTCCTCCTCCATCCAGCATTATTAGCAGCGTCATCTTTTTGTGGCAGATTTAAAGTGACGGTAGATTTCAAGCCACTTTAGGGTGACAGAGAGTAGAGATGAGGAAGATACTTATTTTTTTTTTTTTTTTTTTTTACAGTTCCCTCTAATTTAGTTACCATGGAAACAGTGGAACTAATTCAAAATAGACAATTTTGTAGCAACACCTCAGATCCTGGCAACCACCCAGAAAACCCTACTATCATGAAGATGAGTTTTGGCAAGCACCACCTATAGAAATCTACTTTGGGAAAAAAAAAAATTATTTTACCATCATCACTGTCCCAGTTACAGCACCACTGAACATGGCCTCAGCGATCACCCAATTTCCATCTGGGGCGTTCTCTGCTGAGATATCTGCACACATCATTCTGTAAACAGGGAAAGTGACCATTTTAAGTTAGCTATGTTAAAGCAAATATTGCAATTTTCTTCCCACATTCCTAGATGAGTCAAAGAAATATTACTTGTATAAATAAACATTATGAATGATGTGTGTAGAGGAATGAGCTGTGTGAATCTTCCCACACATATTTTTCATGGTGGTTTTTAGGTATTTCAGATATCTGACACCATAATTATTCTAAATAGCTTTGCAGAAAAATGATACAAGGTCTTTTTCTGGAACGCTCAGTTTTTCCTGTTGGGAACAAAATATTAAAAATGCTAAAAGTTGACAGTCTCACTGCTGCCCCAATGTGGCAAATGTGCCAGACTTTGATATAAACTTAATGAGGAACCAAGACAAAATGCAGAATTGGGAATTGTATCACAACCTGCACCTGCAATTGTTTTCCTATTTATGGTTCTGCTTCTAACAGTTTCAAGGAGAAGCAAACTAATCCCTTATCTTTATTTCAAAGCTCAAAATGTTGTGAAAGGCCAGATGACTGTTTTGAGGATGTATGATTCATAAAAGAACTAACCTTGAGCCGTTGGTATAATGTATGACCAGAGATCGGCCAATGATGCTGTTTGGTCCTGAAAGTGGCATATTACCATCCGTGTACTGGTTCTGAAAGTTGTTCTGACCCGTCAGGTATCCAAACTTCCCACTGATGTCTCCGATTTCATACTGGTCAACCGTACCAGTCCCTGAAGCTGGAGATGAAGTTGCATTCACAGAAAACGGGTTGAAGTGCCCCATGATGTTACTGTCGGAGCAGGGTTCCTTCTGGCTCTTGATTGGAAGAATATGGACGTGGTAGCCACCGGCTCTGGCGTTAAGCCCGGTGAAGGAGATATTTAGGATTGTTGGCCCTTGAGGAGAGACTTGGGAGAATCGGACTTGACCTTCAGAAGATTCAGGCCCAAACCAAGAACTTGAGCGAGCAGAGGGAAAGCGGAACAAGGTGAGGTTTGCGCAAGCGATCCGTGGAGCTGTTTGGTTTGGACCATGCACCACCAAGGAACGACCAATCATTCCAGACACCCAAGAGGTTGTGTCGGTAAAAAAGTTCTTGGTAGCCACCGTCCCCATCTCAGACTGTAGGTCCAGAGTCCTGTGCTTGCCAGCGATATCCCCAACTTCACAGGCAAAAGGGCTGTCGGGACCACAGTTAACAGTGTATGCACTCACTGTGGTGTCTACATAGAAGGGGTTCCAGTGTCCTCCAGTGGACATACAACATGACTTGTCACTGTCGGTCTCTGTGCTGATGGGATAGTTGTGGACGTGCCAGTTGTGATTCAGTGTAGAAGGTGCAGAGAGTTGTCCATAAGATAGGTCCATGAACATGGAGACATCAGAATATGGGTCACTACTGATCTGGGTGAACAGGACCGTTCCGACAACCGGACCACGAAAGGCCGCCTTGGCGACAGTCACTTCGCCGGGGTAGCCTATACTTGCGCAGGCAAATCTGGTCGCATTGGGCAGGTGTATCACGACAGATCGACCCACAATGCTATTCCGCCCAAACAGAGGTAGGTTCCAGTCCGTTAAAGTAGCTTGAAAGTTACTTGAATTCTCCAGAGAGCCATGCCTGGCACTCAGATCTCCAACCTCAAAGCGATCATGAGTGGAACCTCTTGGTGGTGGATACGCTGGTGTCTGAGTATTCACATTGAAGGGGTTCCAGTGACCCCCAACATTGTTGTTACTACAGCTGCTATCTGAGGGAGATCTCATCTGGGGTAGGGGAAACTGATGAACGTGGTACGGCCCAACTCTTCTGTCCAGGTTTGTCAGGTTAACAATGATGGTGGTGAGCTCAAATGGAGATGGTTGATGGAAGGTGAAGTAGCCTTTAATCCTTTGCATGTTCAGGACAGCACTGACAACCTTCATTTCAATGCTTCGGATCTCTGCGCACGCGTAGCTTGAGGTCAAGTTGAGAACAGCGAAGCGGACACCAGAACTGAGAGTGGCAATTTCCAACCGAGACTTCACTGGTTCTAAAGGTGATCCCACATTCAGAAGGCCCAGCTTTGTAAGACTATTGGGGTCCAGATTACTAAGAAACATAGTGCAGCTGGTGGCAGAGTTTTGAGACACCAAGATTTTGACATCTGTAAAAGCCCTGGTCTGATTGACATTTCTTAGATCTGAGAGAACCCTTGCCCCTGTTTCTCCTGTCGCTTTCCGGATGTAGATGTTCCCAGCCACAGGACTGAAAAACCGTGCCTGCCACGTTCTGACCTGGGACTCCGGCATGAGTCCGGCACAAATCCTTACACCATTACATGTATCCACCAGCACCGAGAGGGCTTCCAGACTAAGGTGCTGTGCAAATAGAGCAGACACATTCACCGCAGCCTGGGGCATATCTACAGAAAAGGTGAAAACACTGTCTCCTATGTATGACTTTTCACAGGGTAAAGCAAAATGGCCGTACATAACAGGGAACGTAGTGAGGGAGATATTGAATGATTGACATGTGCCGGTTCCTGTGAGATTAACTGTGGACTTCAGCTCCGTGGAGTCAAAGATGATCCAACCAGTGATCCCCATCATGTTGAAGTCAGCCCGATACCACACACAAGAAGCACAACCTAAAAAGAGTCAATGGAATAATAAAAATATCAAAGGAATTCAAATGAAACATATTCATTCTTTTCAGGAAATCTACAAACCAAGCATTTAGTTTTAGCAGATCACATGCAGATATATCAAACATATTCCAGTGTAAGATTACTCATGTCAACACCTCATTTCTTATACGTTTGTTCGACACCAATAATGCTGATTAAATTACTTTATTATTAGCTTTAGATGTGCTCAGGTGACTAGTTGGTTCAGGTGTCACATTTCTAGATTCTCTAAGAAGAACTTCAGGAGTGTCCTGTTGAATTCAGGGAATTGTGGGGGTTAATAGATAAATAAATAATGTCACAGTCCAGCTGAGTCATAATAAACAATACAAAAAGCATGCAAGTTTTCAGCTTTGCAAAACTCCCATTCATAAAAAAATGACAAAGACATGAAAGCATGATTTCACTTTTTCACCACTTTCCCTTGTGCAATAGGTGTGAAGGTTAAACTACAAATTTAACTCATACACTGTAACTAAGGATACAGTTTAACTATGTTAACTTAAAAAATAGGGCTTAGGAATTAGCAATATTTTAGTGAAAACTTAGAATGTACATTTTCTCACACACATCAACCTTGAACTTTGTTTATAGTGCCTGTTGCATCTAGCATTATGTTATACCTTATGAAACACTATAGGTGTCACATACAAACACTAGATATCACTAGGTATCACTAGTTCACTGAATAATTTAACAATTGTTAAAAGACTGCCACATGCTAAGACGATAACTAAGAATGTATATCTTACAGTGACACAGTATGATACAAATTCACAAACTTTTCCCTTGACTTTGCAACAATTTTCCAGAAACTCAAGAGAGACCACACACTTTGAACATGCAGTGCTGGGATGCAAATCCCTATATTTCTGGGTAAAAAAACAAATAAAGTTGGCACTTACCCCACAGGATGAACAGGGTCAAAGCTCTTGGCAGCAACATGTTACCAGCTGTTGTTTAAGTGTGAGTTTGCAAGCAAGAGGTGGAAAGTATTATAGACAGTTGTGTGAAAGTGGTTTCACAAGGGAAACCCCCTCTGTGTGTGTCTGTAACCTTCTGTACTAGAGTAGTCTATACTCATGTGTGCATGTGTGTGTATGTGTGAATTCCTCGATGTCTCAGTGTGTAGTAGCCGGATTGAATGAGACTGTGGCTTGTCTCTTCTATAGTCTCAAGGGAGGGCAGCAGAGGGAGTGGCTTCTCAACATCCTGTGTTCACGCTTTTCTTGACATAGACACATAACAGCTGACATAACATATACAAATCATCACTTTTGGTTTTTCATGGAATTAAGGTTTATGGAAGCAATGAACACACTACAGAAAACTAAATACACTTCGGTATTTTTTTAGACTTTCCTGTTTTTTGCTGTTTAATGGTCAATACAAAATATTTCCTCCTAAATATAGGAGCACTAGGATTTATTTTTGGCCTGAGCTGCTCCAAGATGCTCTTGAGGTTCTTCAACTGGTGCTATTTTAGATAATGACTGTTGAGGCCTCGGTAAGGAGATGTGACAAGGGTTCACTCAAAGACAGACTCAATGGTTTTGCTTTGGAAAGATGCACATTATGGCTAATTATAGCTGGTGTATACAAGAAATATAGTGACTAAACAAGCAGTCCACAAATAAAGAAGCTGCTAATCTGTTGTTCCCTAATGATCGAATCTCCACTTTCACTTCATTATTAGAATGAGAGCAGCTATTCTTCCATCAGATGTCTGTTCTGTTAAACAGACGTCTATGTTTTATTTCGGGCTTATCCGTCATTTAAAGAATAAGTTTCATTTCAGGTTAGTATAATAATGTCAGAAAAAGACATACAAGCATACAAACACATACAGACACTACAGTTCATGTTTTAGAATAGTGATGTTATGGTTTGTGATAGACTTCAGCATATATGTTTATGCAATAATTCATTTCAGGACATTCACATACATAAACTCCGAATCAAGTAGTAATTTACGACTTTTTAATAAGAATTACTCAATTTAAGACTACTAAAAATATTACATGATCTTACATAAATCAAGAGTGTCCAAATATGTATACATAGGCTATGTATTATAACTATATGTACATACTGTAAATATTGTATGTAACTGTATATTGTATCGATCAGTATAGCAATATTTTGTTTTGTTATATACATGCATGTGTACATCAGAAACCCTATTCTCTATTCTCCTGAACATGACGTAAATCCAGCTCAAGTTTAATCTGGTGTCACATGATGCCATTATTTATTACCTTAACGCTCTTCTCTGGGAGAAGTTTTTCATTCCGATAAAGGTTTAAGCTTCAGGATACAAATCTGCTCAAATTATGATTCTACAACATCATCGGAAAATCAGACAAGCTGTCAATATGCCAATCTGTCACTAATATCTGTTTTGCATTGATAGAAATGGCTGATTTATTGATTAATCACTGATTTGCTAATTTACTCATTTTACTAAATCACCCATTTATTTATTGTTGATGTTGTTCCAGACTGTGTATGTTTGATCAGATAAAAATGCTTAAAAAACAAAAAAAGATTAAATTAATGGAAATGTTTCTGGTTCTGCATCTAATGTATCTCTAAATGAGGTAGAACATATCAAGTCTATGATAGTAGAAAAAACAAAAAGTATATTTCAAAAGCTGGGTCATTATTGATAATTCGAAAATTATCAACCATAAAAAAGCTTTTTTTAAATGGAAACATTTTATTGGCTATTTTTTAAATTGGAAAAGTACACTCTGTATATTCCATAACACTGTTTACTATAACAGCGTTGATACGATTAACTGTAAATTTTATCAGTAAAAACAGTTGAAGTTGTATTTTAGACATTTGCTGGGTTTTTTTTTTTTCTGTGTCACAGATCATCTGCTGCCCTCTGTTGGCGTATCACCACCGTACAGAAAACAGTGGAAATTGTTTTTATGTACATCAACATCTAAGTAGCTATTAAAAACACCTGAGGCATTTAAAATCCTTTTACATGTGCCGTCCTCCTCTCTCTCTCCCACTTTGCTTCCTGTCCTATCGTAATAAAGACAAAACGCCAAAAAAGAAATCAGGGTAGGTTTAAGGGGAGTATCTGTTGTAGCATTATGTAGGTGATCAGCACTGTGATTGACATGAGTAATGCAATCTTTAGAAGATTTCTATACACTTTTCCACTCTTTAACTTGATCTGCAGTCAAAGGACTGTGCCAAACAGCAACTGCATGTTCCAGTACAGGGCGCACATATGTATGTGACCTTTAGATGGTAACCAGTTCTTGGTCACAAAACCAAATTTCTTTAACTAACAGAAAGCAAAAAGCTTGTGATCCACTTGACCAACCCATTTAAAGTCACTCTGTATGATGAACCCCAAACTGACCCTCCTCTACCCAAACATCAAGACCATTCGATGTCTGTTGGAGGGTACAGGGTAGTTGAGGGCCTGTGGTCAATTGTTGTGTCATTCATTTCCAGTGGTCTATTTCATCCTGATCATTGCTAGGAAGATTATAGGCCCTAGTATGGTTCCATGTGCAACTTCACATGTGGGGTATTCACAATCAGGGGATCCAGAGGGCAGAGGTGGAGGTGGAGCTGGAGCGACCGAGGGCGCAGCCTGAGGGAGGGCAGAGCTTGCAAAAGCCGAAGGGGTGGAGGGCATGAGAGCAGCAAACGGCCTGCAAGTCCGCAGCGAAGGCGTGGCGATGTCCAACCCAGGTGTAGCCGAAGGTCAGCACGAGCACGTCGAGGCCGTATGTCCGATGGTCACTGCTGGAGTCAAGGGAGGGAGGAGCACGGGAGCCAGGGCGACAGGTTGAGGTGGAGCGGAGCACTCAGAGGCTGGAGGCGGAGCCATGGGCTCCTCACACCCAGGAGGAGATGGCTCCCAGCAGGTCCGAGGTGTAGCCGTGCCACTGAGAGGAGGCTGAGGTGGAACTGAGGACTGATGGGAGGTGGCGATGATTGGGTGGCAGGAGTGGCTGAGGGCTGAAGAGGAGACTGGAGACCAACACAGAGACTGATGAAACAAAATAGATCCATAAAGGCTGTTTGGAGAGGTGGTGGGCGAGGGAGGGTGGGCGGGGCCAGCGAGTCTGATGAAGACGATACATATTCAGGCAGAATCAAAGGATACTAGGGTATTCATTTCTCCAAACTCACAAACACTGTCCATTAAGTCCAGCCAGAACTCACTCTCAGTGGCAGGAGGGTGGGCGGGGCTAGCTTCCATTTCCTCGTACTCCACAAGGACTTCCACGGTGATGGATGGCTCTGATGTGATGTCAGGCTCGATCGCTCCTTCTGACACGGTCTTTAACATCGGGGCTGAGGTGCTCTCTCCATCTGTGGTGGGCAGCGGGGTGGTAACTGGCTGGGCACTGGGTTTAGAGTGGGGCTGGCGTCGTCATCTGCTGGGCCGACAGTGAATGCTGTTCTGCAGGAATCCAGCACCCACTCCACGTATGCATTGAAGCTCCCTCAAGGTCCTTCCCCAGACAACTTGGCCTTTGTTACGGTGTTAAGGATAGGATAGAGGAAAGAACAAAGGCAGTCGTCTGGGAAGCGTGTTTGATGGGCAAGATCTACAAAATGCATTCAAATGGTCCTTGAGGGAGCGATCTCCCTGCTCGAGGCACAGCAGACAAACTGAGGGAATGTCCATGGTGATAATGAAAAATAATAGGTATAAAACAAAACAAGGCAGGGAAAACGGTGCAAACGAAAACAAAGTTCAAACTGGCTTAATCCGTGACACTCTCTTAGTTCGGGTTCAGTTTATATATTCTTTGTACTGTTATTTTCCTTTTACTTTATTTTTTCTATAAGGCACTTCTAGTACCACTGCTCTGTAAAAGACTTTCTTTAGTCAAATGACCCTAGATCCATGTGTAACAGCTTTAACAATTGGAGTCATTGTTAAACATTCACAGAACTATAAACATAAAGTGTGAAAGTGTTTTTCATGTTTTACAGCATGCTCTGATATTAAATGTGTACACAACTTAAAAGATATCAAAAGATACTGCAATTGACATACTGCAATTCTGCTGTTTCCTTTTGAGGTTATAAAATAATGAGAACTGAAATGCATAAAGTAGTGGTATTAGCACTCAGTTCAAGGTTAAAACCTCCACTCTAGACAAAGGTGAGAGACTCTGTTTGTCATTGGCTGTCTAGTGACCAGTGGAACATACTTCTGTTTTTGCTTTAACACCTCAGTTGAGTTTTTATTCAAAACTATGTACAAAACTTGTCAGTCATATGTAGTATGATTCATAGCAATGGTAAAAAGAATTACTATAAATATTTATATAAAAATTATATAAACACCAATAATAATAATGTCTTATAATCATTCAACATAGAACATCAATGTATAACAGTCAACAACATTAAAATAGAAACTGTATAAATACAGGGTGTGACTCATTCATGCCAGGTCGTTCCCAAAGTATCACTAAAGATTTCCCCCCCCCCAACAAAACCAAATGAACTAGGTCTTCCAGACTTGATAAATGAAAGATCATTTACCAGTGAATGTGATAATGATCTTAATCTGTGTCTGTGTTCATACAATCCTAAACTCTATCCTTTTCCTGTCTGTACAGAAACTGACTTTCTTAAATAAACCTTTTTACTAAAGAGTGACAACAAGCCCCAGACTCCAATACCCCAGATGTTACAGTTTAAAGCAATTTATTCTTGACATTAAGTATATTAAGCACACAATAAACTGCATATTATTTAAGAACATGTTATATAGTCACAGAACTGACACACATAGTTTACTTTATTGTGATTTTAATCAGTTTTGGCCTTGAAGCTGATATGTAACTCATGTCTGAAGTAGCTCAGCATCATCAATGTGTTTTTCCAGCCATTCTGTTTTTCCAACAGCGAAAACTAAGAACGAGACAATGAATTCAGATTCGATTTTACTGACGGTTATATTATTCTTTCTTAAACTGAGATGACAAATAATAGTCAATAGACTGAATAATGGAAAATTCACAAATATGATGTCACCTGCCTCTAGAGAAGAGCATCATATTGATATTTTTAGACTACTGTGTATTTCATTTGCTAATTATATTTTTCTTAAAGAACAAGTACTCGACGATCAGCACAATGAGCAGCAGCCCGTTCATCAGACCAGATATGATAATAATAATCTGCCATTGTGTCTGATTCTGATCAATAAACTCCACCACTGTATGATTGTGACACTCAGTTAGAGTTGATTCTGGAATGAAAGTGTTCAGTGCAGTCTGGTGCTGTTGCTGAGTTTTGGAGGTGTGTGTGTGTTCATACAGAAATAAACTCCTAATTCATCAGCAGTCAAATTATTTATAACAAGATGATGTTTAAACTGCAGTGAATATTTCTTTCTGAATGTTCTTTTTTTTGAGTAAAAAGGTGATGGTGTGGTTGACATTGAGCGTAGAATCACTGTTGGAGGATCTGGTGTTTTCAGTAAAATCCAATAAACCTCATTTTCATCAAGATCACAGTTTATGGTCACATTTGATCCCAGATCAGTTAGCTGATCTGCCACTGCAGCTTGACAACAGATTAATACATCCATAGGATAAAAAAAAAAAAAAAAAAATACAATAGCATTATAATTAAGATCACCTTGAACCTATAACATACTGTAAACATGAAAAAGTGCATGTAAATAAATTGATATGTAAAACTCACAGAGCTGAAGCTGAATGATCTTCATGTTGTCTTGATTAAAACACTTCAATATGAATCTGCTTCCCTCCACACAACATTAAGATGAATCTACTGCAGCTCTGAAGCAAAGACA
The DNA here is from genome assembly GCA_039654105.1 of Coreius guichenoti. NCBI lineage: Eukaryota > Metazoa > Chordata > Actinopteri > Cypriniformes > Gobionidae > Coreius > Coreius guichenoti. Next base: position 20,768,679 of record CM077192.1, read on the forward strand.
GGAAGACAAAAACCTTCCCACGTCAAGCAGAGGAAGTCAAAGTAAAGGAAGTCCCATCATCATCATCATCATCATCATCATCATCATCATCACTTCATTAAAAGGATAGTTCACCCAAAAGTGAAAATTACCCCATGATTTACTCACCCTCAAGTCATCCTAGGTGTATATGACATTCTTCTCTCAGACAAATACAATTGGAGTTAGATAAAAAAAAATGTCCTGGCTCTTCCAAGCTTTATAATGGCAGTGAATGGCAGCCCAAAATTTGAAGCTCAAAAAAGTCCAAGGCTGCTCCAGCCCCACAATATCCCAGGCCGGCAACCAGGCCCGGACAACGGACATCTTGCAAGAATGTGGGAAGGAGAGGAAGCCGCTGACCTGCTCGCCTCCGCTGGTACAGAGTCTGGGCGTGTGGTTAACGCTTTCCAGCCCGTCACGCTGGCTTCTCAGAACAATTTGCCTCAGCTATGCGATCCAGTTCACCAGGGGCCTGCCCAGGTACAGTAGCGTTCTATTTACCTCAGTATGAGGAGAGATTGCTGCTGTCTATCAGCCAGAAATCGTTGTCCTCCTAGCAAAGGACAAGATAGAGCCTGTCCCTCCAGCCCAGATGAAGAAGGGGTTTTACAGCCCTTTCTTCATCTTACCCAAGAAGGGTGGGGAGCTCAGACCAATCCTGGACTTCACAGGCTCCCGTTCAGGGATGCTCACCCAGAAACACATGATAACGTGTCAGATAAAGAAGGACTAAAGGACGCATACTTTCATGTCTCAATCCTTCCTTGGCACAGACTGTTTCTACGGTTCACCTTCGAAGGGCAGTCATATCAGTACAAGGTCCTCCCTTTCGGGTTGTCCCTGTCTCATCGCGTCTTCACCAAAGTCGTAGAGGCTGCCCTTGCCGCCTTGAGGGAAGTGGGTATTCGCATCTTCAACTACCTCAACGACTGGCTAATATTAGCTCACTCTCAAGAGTTGTTGTGTGTGCACAGGGACATTGTTCTCAAGCACCTAGCCCGACTGGGACTTCAGGTCCACTTGCAGAGCATCTCTTTTCTTGGTGTGGAGTTGGACTTGGTCGCAATGACAGCACGTCTCTCAGAAGACCATGCTCATTCAGTGCTGAACTGCTTGAATACGTTCATGTGCAAATACTTTCAGAGGCTCCTTGGGCATATGGCATCCTCGGCCGTGGTAACGCCACTCAGGTTGATGCATATGAGACCGCTTCAGCACTGGCTTAATACCCGAGTACCGAGATGAGCATGAAGTGCTTTCCTTCCTCCAAGAGGGCCTGGAAAGGCCCCTATCTGCTTCCACTTTGAAAGTGTACGTGGCTGTGATAGGAGCAAGTCACAACACTGTAAATGGTAGAATAAAAAGCACAATCTCATTATTAGATTCCTGCGCAGAGATTAAATCCTCAGAGACCGCACATCCCCTCTTAGGATCTCTCAGAAGTCTTTCAGGCCCTACAGGGAGATCTGTTTGAACCTTTACACCTGGGAGAGTACAGGCCGTTTCTACATCTTTGTCATTTCGATGATAACAAATGCAAACTTACCAATCTGATACTTTCTGGTCCAGTCGCGCTGGCAACGTTGATCGATCAGCTTGGTCATCTGCATCATCCGGATCAGATTCGGACTCGAATTGATAAGGTAGGAACGACATTATCACCTGTCAATATTGCTTTGCTTTGGGAGCTGATGTTCCAAATATGGTAAGGACCGTGACATTTCCATCACATGCTATATGTAGGTATTTGGGCCACAGTGCACTGGATCGCTGGCCAATCAGAGCACACTGTGCTTTTCAGAACGATGAGCTTTGTAAAAATCGTTTCAGAAAGAAGGGGCATAGAGGAGCAACAATGGCCCTGTCCCAAATGGCACCCTAAACCCTCACGGTCTTCCTCTGAGTCCGCATTTTAACAACGTAATGCCGCTTTGACTGCTGGGTAGAAGTCCTCTGCGTAGCTCACAGTCTTGCGGGCTCAGCAGAAGTGCGCATCGAGGGCGCATAGCAGCCGCAAAGGGGGCGCTCACGAGCGCCCTTCTTTAAGCTTAAATGACGAATGGGACACCCTACAGTCTTGTGGACTTAACGGACACGCGCACGCAGCGCCCATTGTAATGCCGCGTTCCAGGCTACCCGTAACCAGTGTTTTTCCAACCTTCTACCTGTGAAAGTGCACTGGAACGGCAGTCAAACCCGTGACTTTCCACCCGTGAACTCGTACTATACAAATAACCTAAAATAAAAGGTATAACAAATTGCGCATGCGTGGATTAAGTCATAATTACGACAAAATTTCTTATTATTACAAGAAAGTTTCTCATTATGAGATGTTAAGTCATTATTACAAGAAAGTTTCTCATTATTATGAGATGTTAAGTCATTATTACGAGAAGGTTTCTCATTATTATGAGATATTAAGTCATTATTACGAGAAAGTTTCTCATTATTGCGAGATGTTAAGTCATTATTACGAGAAAGTTTCTCATTATTACGAGATGTTAAGTCATTATTACGAGAAAGTTTCTCATTATTACGAGACAAGTCATTATTACGAGAAAGTTTCTCATTATTGCAAGAAAGTTTCTCATTATTACAAGGTATTAAGTCATTATTATGAGAAAGTTTCTCATTATTATGACTTAAAGAGTAATTTTTTTTTACTCAATTGTGGCGGAAACGGGCTTCCATAAACTGAGGTTTATAGCAGGTGCTAACAGTGATTAACAATTATGGAGGACAGGGGTCGGGTGGGGTGCTATTAACCAAGAAAGCTCCTTTGATGCAAGAATATAACCACCCGCCCTCCTTTTGTCAACCCCTGTGTCACACCCTCCACCACACTACACCCCTCAGGACCCTTGTTGAACATTCACAGTGTGATTATGTTTCATAGCATAGTCAAATGCTCTGATATTAAATGTGTAGATCTATATATATATATATATATATATACTGTATATATATATATATATATAAATAAAGTATATATTATCTAAAAAGAATGTGTAATTCATCAGACCAGGCGACCTTCTTCCATTGCTCTGTGGTCCAGTTCTGATGCTCACCTGCCCACTGTTGGCGCTTTCGGCGGTGGACAGGGGTTAGCATGGGCACCCTGACTGGTCTGCGGCTTTGCAGCCCCATACGCAACAAACTGTGATGCACTGTGTATTCTGACACCTTTCTATCAGAACCAGCATTAACTTCTTGAGCAATTTCAGCTACAGTAGCTCGTCTGTTTGATCGGCCTTCGCTCCTCACGTGCATCAATAAGCCTTGGCCGCCCATGACCCTGTAGCCGGTTCACTACTGTTCCTTCCTTGGACCACTTTTGATAGATACTGACCACTGCAGACCGGGAACACCCCACAAGAGCTGCAGTTTTGGAGATGCTCTGACCCTGCTTCTAACACATCAAATTTGAGGACAAAATGTTCACTTGCTGCCTAATATATCCCACCCACTAACAGGTGCCGTGATGAAGAGATAATCAGTGTTATTCACTTCACCTGTCAGTGGTCATAATGTTATGCCTGATCGGTGTATATAAAGTCTTTGCATTACATTGTCAGAGAAAACTTTTTAGCGCAGTCTGTCAGGATGAAAACGAGAATGAGTTCATTTATGACTACAAAAACATAAAAAAATCACAATACAGGTAATTTCTTGTAAAAGTCAACTACTCATTAATTCATTCAGGAAAGAGCAACTAGTGTTTTTCTGTTCTTAGCTTCTGTTCCTTTCTTGGCTGGATCTGGTCCTCAAACAAATAAATCGAAAAACTCTGCAAATTAATGCTAAGTTCACTCTCTCTTTCAGTTTCTCTGCAGATATGGAAGGAGGATAAAACTGGAAGCTCCTGTTGTGCGTTTTCAGTAATAATAATAAACTTAAGTCATGACGACAGTGTGTTTGAGATACAATGACAGCAGGAATGTTTGAGACATCATTCAGGGAAGGTGATCAGAATGAAAACGTCAATAAAAGGAAGCTTATCACACTCACGTAAGTTTGAAGTTCATTTACTTATTTCATTCATTGCTGTTCATTTCATCAACATTATACATGTTTAAAACCAATTATTTTCATACTTTAAAGAACATAATCATATCAACATTAAGAGTCTGAACAAGTCTGTAGAGTCTCTGCTTTAGAATGCAAAACTTTACCCCTGAAAGACACAATTCTACAGTAAAACCAAAGATTTATTTTTTTCATAATAAAAAACATGTAACATTCTTAGAATTGACAAGTTACATTATTGCGATGATTTCTGTGTCGGACATAATACAAAAAAATCTGTAAATGTGTCTGAATTGCTTTGATGAAATCGGACCAACACCAAAATTCTTCTATGGCAAGAAAAAGACATTATGCTCAACACAATCAAAAGCTTTATAAATGTAAATTAAGTAATATATGTATATAAAGACTCAGAGACAGCTGTAAAAAAGACAGTGAGATAATGTGAAAATTGAAACTTTTAGGCCTGACCTGTCATTTGAGTCACTGTGACTGAGAATAAACGAGCTTGATTTTTCTTTCTAAAGTAAATAATTGTAATTAAACAGATTATAAGCAGTAGTAAAGGTAATAGAAATAAATGCCACTTAAAGTCCAATGATGTACCCACATGGTCTGATCCCATTTCTTCTTCTTTTTCTGCTAATGATTCTGCAACAAAAACATTACATCACTTTTTTTTTTAAATTAAAAACTTCATGGCAACATTTTAAAATAATGGCCCGTCATTAATAGGCAGGAAGTAATGCAGGACTAATGAGTAGTACTACATTAACACTTCAGATTCTACTATGAACTAATATGGAAACAAGCATAAATATAGCTGCAACAAAAAAGACAATAAGACATGCCAACATGGCTGGGAGTGTTAGACCAACTGCAACAATGAGCCATTAAAGACACTTTAAGATGATTTTAGGCAAAATGTCTGAAAAATCATATATACAGTCACTAATAATATGATTTAATGGTTTATCACTTTTGACCAATAGGTGGCGCAGATACGAAATCGATGTGGTGTGGTCAGAGTGAGGTGACAATGACACATGCAAAGTTTGGTGTCAATATGTCAAGGCATTGCAGAGATACAGCCTCAAGAGTCATTTTGCCATCATGCCTCAACTTTGTTGCTGCGCTATACGAAAGCAGTTTCGTCTATCAACACGAACTCCATAACTTTTTGTGAGCTCAGTCTGAAGATATTCTGACTCGAATTTGGTGAAACTCGGACAAACGGTCTAGGAGGAGTTCGAAAAAGTAGGTTTTTAAACAAAATCAAGATGGAGGACAGGAAGCTTGGTCAGCTTTGGCAACATTGGTATCTATGTTCTCAGCGTGACCCAGGGAATCTACTAAGACCTGTTTCATGACAATAGGCTAAATAAATCAAAAACTATTAGCATTTGTTTGAAATTACATTATAACTTTTGACCACAAGGTGGCGCTGTCTTGAAACTTTTTGAGTACTTTAAGGGCATGGTGCCGATGGGACACACCGAGTTTAGTAATGATACACCAGTGCATTCATAAAATATAGCAATTTACATCATAATACTGTATTGTAGTAAGTGCCGATTTCATGTTTTGTTCAATTATAGCGCCACCAAGTGACACAATCCCGGCAATTTTTTTATGTGCCCTCAGAGTGCGCCCATACATAAGTGTGTCAAATTTGGTGAAAATATCTCATTTTGTTTAGGAGTTATAGACATTTATATGTATGAGCACATAAAAAATGACCCAATGCGCTACTTTGATTGCCACTTAATATCAAAATTTTGACATTTGGCCATTAACTTTTCATCAACCCACTATGATTCCGATTTTCCTACGGTGGTTTCGTCTCAATCGGACTAACAGTTTCAAAGATATTCATAAAAGTTTTTTAAGCACTTTTTTAATTTTTTTGCACTAACCATAAGCCGAAACCTAGCATTGTTTGGTATCGTTGGACTCGGCAAGGATTCAGGAATCTAAGGAGATGACTCCCGTTTAAAAAAGGTCAACCACAATCAAAGTTATAACCATGTAAATCATTTTTTTTACCACTAGGTAGCGCTGGTCCAAAACTTCTCAAGCTCCTTCAGGCCATCATGCCGATGACCCATACAGAGTTTTGTAATGATACGGCTATGCGTCCATGAAATACACCATTTTACAAAAAAATTCAAAATTTTTCAAAAACGCCCAAAACGGCTGATATGTGAAAATTGGATATCATTCAACTCGGCATGCCGCCCCGAATCTAATTTGATTTTTGGACAAACGGTTCAGTAGTTATAAGAAAAAATAGCAATTTTTCGTATCTCTGGACCACTAGGTGGCACTGCGCCGAAATGCAGCATGTAGCCTCAGGTCATGCTTGTGATGAAATGGACCAAGTTTGGTCTGAATACGATAAAGCTTTGCGGAGATACAGCCTTACGTCTATTTTCGCAAGCGCTACATAAAATTTATTTGCACGTTATTTGAGAATGGATAGACAAATCAACTTGAATTCCATAACTTTTTGTCGGCATGGTCTGAAGATGATCTGGTTCGATTTTGGTGAAAATCAGACAAACCATCTAGGACGAGTTTGAATTTGCAAAATTCAAAATGGCGGGAAAATTATTGTGACGGAAAATTACCATAGACTGCCATAGACTTCCAGAGTGGAAGAAGAAGAAGAATAGGAATGCCAACGATTACAATAGGTGCTTGGCCCCTAACTAATCTAGGACTGAGATACACTATATTGCCAAAAGTATTGGGACACCCCTCCAAATCATTGAATTCAGGTGTTCCAAACACTTCCATGGCCACAGGTGTATAAAATCAAACACCTAGGCATGCAGACGCTTCTACAAACATTTGTGAAAGAATGGGTCGCTCTCAGGAGCTCAGTGAATTCAAGCGTGGTACCATGATAGGCAGCATTGGGAAGGTTACTTTGGAAATGTAATAGGTTACATATTAAAAGTTACCCTATTTAAAATGTAATAAGTAGTGTAACAATTTCAATTACTTTATTAAAGTAACATAACTGATTACATTTGATTACTTTTTATCACTCGCCATGGTGGCAACTCTCAGACAGGTTGTAGCAGGGCTGTAACCACCATAGACATTGAGGGGGACAAGTAATTATAGTATAATTAGAAATGGCCAAATTGTCCCCCCCAATATTTGATAACATTGCTGCTCTGCTATACTCCATTACACACCGCTCTGTTGCTAGGATGACAAGTAAAGTAAAATGTTAAATGTTAAACAAGTAAAATGTTAAATTTTTAAGTTGGTCTGCCTAAGCGGTCTAACAGCGCTCGTCACTGTCAGAATGAGTGAGATGGCCAATCAAATCAAAGAAGGCGGGGCTTACTGTTAGTGCGAATTTCAACGCGACACTTTAGTTATAGCAGTGAAAGAGTGTGTCGCAATATGTAAGTAGCTAAACATTTAACATTTGACAACTGTTTTACGATAAAAACGTTCAGCGACCAACAGTAATATCAAGTGATGCAAACTACTTGATTTTTTTATGAAATTTCACCATTTTGAATTGAAAATATGACATTATTTATGTAAATCATAACTGAATTTGACATGACAAGAAACGTTTTGCATTTTTACATATTAGGCAGATGAAAATAAGAGTGAATGTGTGCATATTTAAAAAAAAATATTATTTGCATATAGTTTACTTCATAACTACAACAGAACTGGAACTTTTACCGTTCTTATTTATTTTTCTTTTTGTGTGGATTGATGTAATTGGCAGACGTGGTGTGCTGCAAATTCAAACAAGAGAACCAATCAAAAGCATAAGAATAGCATCGCTTTACTAAACAGCCTTTAAATGGCAGGAGACATTGTGCACATCAAAAACAGGCAAAGCAACAAATTATTCAACATATCCTAGCTTTTTACAGAAAATATTCAGATGTAACCCCCTTTGTAATCATTAACATTTTCATAAGTAACTGTAATTTAATTTAAAAAAAATTCTCAGTAACTGTAACTGATTACAGTTACATTTGTTTTGTAATTAAATTACGTAATCTAGTTACATGTAACTAGTTACTCCCCAACACTGGTGATAGGTTGCCACCTGTGCAATAAATCCATTCTTGAAATTTCCTCACTACTAAATATTCCACAGTCAACTGTTAGTGGTATTATAACAAAGTGGAAGCAATTGGGAACAGCAACTCAGCTATGAAGTGGTAGGCCACGTAAAATCACAGAGCGGGGTCAGCGCATGCTGAGGTGCACAGTGTGCAGAAATCGCCAACTTTCTGCAGAGTCAATATCTACAGACCTCCAAACTTTGTGTGGCCTTCAGATTAGCTCAAGAACAGTGCGTAGAGAGCTTCATGGAATGGGTTTCCATGGCCGAGCAGCCGCATTCAAGCCTTACATGTACGAGTCTGGGTTTGGCGATTGCCAGGAGAACGGTACTTGACTGACTCCATTGTGCCAAGTGTAAAGTTTGGTGGAGGGGGGATTATGGTGTGGGGTTGTTTTTCAGGGGTTGGGCTTGGCCCCTTAGTTCCAGTGAAAGGAACTCATAATGCTTCAGCATACCAAGACATTTTGGACAATTTCATGCTCCCAACTTTGTGGGAACAGTTTGGGGATGGCCCCTTCCTGTTCCAACATGACTGTGCCCCAGTGCACAAAGCAAGGTCCATAAAGACATGGATGAGCGAGTTTGGTGTGGAGGAACTTGACTGGCCTGCACAAAGTCTTGACCTCAACCCTATAGAACACCTTTGGGATGAATTAGAGCGGAGGCCTGACCTCACAAATGCGCTTCTAGAAGAATGGTCAAAAATTCCCATAAACACACTCCACTTACCAACTTACACTGGAAAGCCTTCCCAGAAGAGTTGAAGCTGTTATACAGTGGGGGAAATAATTATTTGATCCCCTGCTGATTTTGCAAGTTTGCCCACTTACAAAAAAATGAAGGGTATATATTTTTTATGGTAGGTTTATTTTAATGGATAGAGAAAGAATATCAACCAAAAAATCCAGAAAAACACATTATATAAAGGTTACAAATTGATTTGTATTTCAGTAAAGGAAATAAGTATTTGATCCCCAAGCAAAATATGACTTAGTACTTGGTGGAGAAACCCTTGTTGGCAAGCACAGAGGTAAGATGTTTCTTGCAGTTGGTCACCAGGTTTGCACACATCTCAGGAGAGATTTTGGTCCACTCCTCTTTACAGATCCTCTCTAAATCCTTAAGGTTTCATGGCTGTCGCTTGTCAACTCGAAGTTTCAGCTTCCTCCACAGATTTTCTATAGAATTAAGGTCTGGAGACTGGCTAGGCCACTCTATGACCTTAATGTGCTTCTTTTTGAGCCACTCCTTTGTTGCCTTGCGGGTGTTTCGGGTCATTGTCATGCTGGAAGACCCATCAATGACCCATCTTCAGTGTTCTGGCTGAGGGAAGGAAGTTCTCGTCCAAGATTTTATGGTACATGGCCCAGTCCATCGGCCCCTCGATGCGGTGAAGTCTTCCTGTACCCTTAGCAGAGAAACAGCCCCAGAGCATAATGTTTCCACCACTGCGCTTGACTGTAGGGATGGTGTTCTTCGGGTCATAGTCAACATTTCTCTTCCTCCAAACACAATGAGTTGAGTTGATGCCAAAGAGCTCAAATTTGGTCTCATCTGACCACAACACTTTCTCCCAGGCCTACTCTGAATCATTTAGATGTCCATTGGCAAACTTCAAATGGACCTTGCAGGCGCTGCAGGATTTCAATCCATTGCGGCGTAGTGTGTTACCAATGGTTTGCTTGATGACTGTGGTCCCAACTGCCTTGAGATCATTAACAAGCTTCTCCCGTGTAGTTCTGGACTAATCCCTCACCTTTCTCATGATCATCCTTACCCCATGAGGCGAGATCTTGCATGGAGCTCCAGCCCGAGGGCGATTGATGGTTATTTTGTATTTCTTCCATTTCCGAATAATCACAGCAAAAGCTGGGTCCTTCTCACCAAGCTTCTTTCTGATGGTCTTGTAGCCCATTGCAGCCTTGTGCAGGTCTACAATCATGTCCCTCACGTCCTTTGACAGCCCTTTGGTCTTACCCATGGTGGTGGAGAGGTTGGAATGGAAGATACAGATTCTGTGGACAGGTATCTTTTATACACATAATTAGCTGACATTAGGAGTACTTTCTTAAAGTGACAGGACTAATCTGTGTTCCACATGGGCACATAACCAACCTGTGGGAGGCAGAATTCTTGCTGGTTGGTAGGGGATCAAATACTTATTTCACTCAATCAAATGCTAATCAATTTATAATCTTTATATAATGTGTTTTTTCTGGATTTTTTGGTTGATATTCTGTCTCTATCTGTTAAAATAAACCTACCATAAAAATTATAGACCCTTCAATTCTTTGTAAGTGGGCAAACTTACAAAATCAGCAGGGGATCAAATAATTATTTCCCCCACTGTAGCTGCAAAGGGTGGGCCAACTCCATATTAAACCCTACGGATTAAGAATGGGATGTCATTAAAGTTCATGTGCATGTAAAGGCAGGCATCCCAAAACTTTTGGCAATATAGTGTACTTCCTTATTAGGCAATAAATAATTAATGAATGAGATTAGCCTCAATAATAACTATCAACTAACCATGACAAACTATAAAGAATTACCAACTAATTACTAATCACAACATTATCATGTGTCCACGACAAAATAAATGGTCTTTTTTACTCTGAATATAGTCATAAAATGCATCACTAATTGCTAAAGTGTTACCTTGTCACTCTGTAGGAACTACTAATGATCTGGACTATCATTTTAAAGTGAAAATGACTATTTTATGATTATATTCAGAGTAAATAAGGCAATTAATTATGTATTAGGCCGTTTACACCTGGTATTAAGATGTGTTTTGGTCGATCAGATCACACAAGTAGACAAGGGAGACACATTTCCGTTCACACCTGGTGTCTAATCCGTCTCTTTTGTCCACTTTCAACCATTTCTGTCCTGATTTCTTTGAGGGGAGAGTCTATGGGTGGGTAAATGTATGGATTTTTTTTCAGATCTTTCGATCTAATGGACTAAATAAGCTTGCACAAATTACATATGAACACGACCGGAGACAAAGTTTAAAATCTCCAGTTGACAAAGTTTAAATCCTGTCTGGCTAGCGCACTTCACATAATGTTTACGCATTACGTCAGTAGGCTAGGCAGAGAGTATGCAGTTTTTTGTGGCTGTTCGAACGCATTCGACCACATGAATTACACTACGAAAGCAATCAGGTCGAATGCGTTTTCGACTACCTCTGGAAGTGGTCGAAAGTGGACAAGCTCGAAACGTTTTAAACACCGTTTACACCTGTATTTACCGTAGTCCACTTGTGATCCAATCGACCAAAACGCATCTTAATACCAGGTGTAAACAGGTGTAATTAATTGGTAGTTCTTTATAGTTCGTCATGGTTAGTTCATGGATAGTTCTTATTGAGGCTAATCTCATTCAGTAATTACTTATTACCAAATAAGGAAGTATCTCAGTCCTAAATTTGCTATTATTTACTGATTAGTTAAAGGGTTAGTTCACCCAAAAATGAAAACTCTGTCATTAATTACTCAGCCTCATGACGTTCCAAACCCGTAAGACCTTTGTTCATCTTCAGAAAACAAATTAAGATTTTTTTTGATGAAATTGGCGAGCTTTCTGACCCCTCCATAGACAGCAATTTAATTACCACTTTCAAGGTCCAGAAAGGTAGTAAAGACATCGTTAAAATAGTCCATGTGACTCCAGTGGTTCAACTTTAATTTTATAATGCGTCAAGAATACTTTTTGTGCGTAAAACCCCCCTAAAATAATGACTTTATTCAACAATTTCTTCTTGTCTGTGTCATTCTCCTATGCTGTTGACGTAGTAAACACAGTGCAGTGCTTCCAGGTTCTACGTCAGAACGCGAGAACGTTTGTTTTTTGCGCGCAAATAGCATTCTCGTCGCTTCATAAAATTAAGGTTGAACCACTTGAATCACATGAACTATTTTAACAATGTTTTACCTTTCTGGACCTTGAAAGTGGTAATTAGATAGCTGTCTATGGAGGGGTCAGAGAGCTCTCGGATTTCATCAAAAATATCTTAATTTGTGTTCTGAAGATGAACGAAGGTCTTACGGGTTTGGAACGACATGAGGCTGAGTAATTAATGACAGAATTTTCATTTTTGGGTGAACTAACGTGTTAATCTTGTTTCCATATTATCATAGTAGCAGCTGAAGTGTTAATGTAGTATTACTCATATGAACTGCATTACTTCCTGCATACTTATCTATTATTGATGGAGCATTATTCTAAAGTTTTACCAACTTCATACATTAATTAAGCATTTTTACACACCCTTGATGAGCAGCTGTACAGTCTGAAGTTCATATGAGGGTGTAATGAAGCAGATGTATGTTCCTGCATCACCATGAGTGAGATGAGTGAGATTGATGGAGAAGATTCCTTTCTTATACTCCAATGGGAAAGTTTCAACTCTATTCTTGTACCGAGGGTCCTGTCGCTCTACCGAATCTTCACCCTTGATTATTCATACACATACTTGCTGCCATTGTGCCTCCAATGTGCATCAGTGTCTTGAGGTTTAAAACCATGTTCGGTGGAAGAACATGGCAGGACAACAGAACCACCAATAACAGCCTTTACTGGGACCTGCAGAGACACTGAAATCAAAGAAACTTTCAAACACATTCTCTGGCATGAATTTATCTTTCTGATATGTCGTTCAGATGCTCACCTTTATTTATCAGCACCGAAAACACACAGATAAAACAGCAACTGCAGAAACAGAAAAACAAGTTCATTTAACTTCCTTAATCTCAACCACAGCATGATAGTGGCATGATAACAGGCTTGTGTGAGTTGAGCAAGTGATTGGTTCACTTGCTCAACTCACACAAGCCTGTTATCAGCCAGTGATCACAGTGAGGTACATGTGGGTTAGAAATGCTGTCCGACTTCCTATGACGCCATGCTAACATGTGCAGAAATACTCACAGCCAGGCAGACTAAAAACTAAAATCATGATGACTTGTTTTACACTACATTCTGTCAATTGTTTGGGTTCTATTTCTGTGAAGAGGAAGTTATTTTGATTAAAGATTACGAGGCACATGAATTAAAAACTAAATAAATGATATGCACGGATAAATCATATATATATATATAAAACCCCACTGTAATATTCCATGAAAAAAATAAGAATTGTCAATCTTGATTTTGACTTTGCAGGTCACTGTTCAAATAAATTGTTAAAATGCATCAATTTACAATTAGTATATGTTTCCATGTATTCCCCTTAATATTTTATATCGTATGTTGCATCATCATCCTGTAAATGTTGAAATCATCGCTAAATATAATTTAGCAGTAAACACAGCAAATATTCTTAAGGGAGCCATATTCAAATATTCTTTACCCATATTACCCTATTGGTGAAAACTTTAATATCTCGAATGCACTGTGAGACTAGGCAAATCAAATGACTTTCAAATAAGTAAGGAATAATTGAGATGGGCCATTGAATTATTAGAAAAATAATGCACACCCGAGGTAATGCGGTCACGACGTGAAACGGAGTGGCCGTTACACCTCGGGTGTGCATTATTTTTCTAATAATTCATTGGCCCGGAGTCAATTATTACACTAATATTACGGTTACCACACATTAAAACATTGTTCAGATCATTTATTTCAAGACATTAGTCAGGTTTTGTCTGTAAAAGGCTCTTGTGTCCAGGACTAATTTCTTACACATCTAATCCCAAGCCTCCGTGCTAATTCCAAAACGTCATTTTAGAGCTAGTAACTGAGGGTTGAGCCATTGATAGCAGACTAATGCAGTTATTAATGCAGTGAATTAGAGAGAGAGAGAGAGAGAGAGAGAGAGAGAGAGAGAGAGAGAGAGAGAGAGAGAGAGAGAGAGAGAGAGAGAGAGCGAGCGCGAGAGCGAGAGCGCGTAACCTTTGTGAATTACCTCAGTCTGTGCGTCTCTCAACAGTGTTCGGCAGCAGCGCTAATACGAAAGGCGCATGTCTAAATTAATACTTGTTCAAAGAATGTTCTGTTTATTTTGATAAATAAAATAATGAATTATTGTTCAATAAATATAGTCCTACTGTCATTAAAATATGTTCATATAAAAATATATATTAAAAATACAGAAAAAAAGTAAAGATTCTGAAAGCATTGAAAAAGATCCCATAATAATTTAATAAAGCTTTACAGTAGTAACTAATACATATATTTTATTATATGATATGATTAATATCATATTTTTAAATATGATGGTTTCATTATAAATATGGTGATTATATATAAGATGGACGCCCAAATTGATATATGATATTTACCATCTGTCATGTCAACAAATGGAAAAGTTAGTCAGCTGTTTATTATAATTTACCCCAAATACCATACTTTTATTCATATTCTTCCGTTATTGAAAAACAGTTGCTTTATTTACTTTGAACAAAACTGAAAATCATTAACAAAACCTTTGTCTCAAAATATACATACATAAATCTACATCATTAAAAACACACACACACACACACACACACATACACACACAAAAAAAACAAACATTAAATATTAGATCAAATTAGCGCAGGATCAACTTGTTGGAAGAGTAGGCTAATTACAACAACATAAACTGAATTAGCACTATAACAATTGTATTTACAATATGATTGTAAAAGGTTTGTTATTCATTCTCGAGCCCCTTTTTGTCTCAAAATGTCTGTGCACGGCCCTGATTGACTGCATCAAAATAAGTTATAACAGACATTTTCCTGCAGATAAACCCGTTCATTAATGAATCAATCAATCCATGTTAAATGTATTAATGACGTACAAAGGGTTTTCCTGTTAAGTCTATCTTAAATACAGTAAATAAGGAACAAACCCGTTCCTTATATCAGGATTTATTAATCTCATAATAATAATAATAATAATAATAATATCACAGCTAATTGTACGAATTGCGGAAGTTGCGATGCATTTTATAAAAATAGAATTTCATTACAAAATCGTAAACATACCCGATTATCATGGTGGCAGGTATACTTCGTATATATATTAATAGTGATGTTACCCCTGATACCGAGGCTTCGAAGTTTGTGTCGAGAATGTCAGGTACTTCACCGGAGCTCCAGGTGACGTTCGAAGCCTCGTTTGAGTGGGGTGCTTCGAGAAGGGGTTCACTTTTGACAGAACGATGTGTTTTTTCCTCTCTCATGTTACACAAGCACTCTCTCTGTCCATATGTTCAACAAAAGCACTGCCCAGTTACAAAATTATGAAACATTATGAAACAACATTGAGCATAAATAATGTACTTAACCCCTGTGCGTTAAAAATTGATTAAACTAATTTGTTTAATTCGAATTGGCTGTACTCAAACCAATTACTTATTTTGAGCATTAGGGTTCACAGTGCATACAAAAAAATCATATTTTTAAGTGCAGCTCACGGAGGCTGTTATTGGCGGTTCTGTTGTCCTGCCGTGTTCTTCCACTGAATATAATCTTAAACTTCAAGACATTAGTATGCATCGGAGAGACAATAATGACAAAATTGTGTAGTATAATTAAGGGTAAAGATTCAGTAGCAGGCCAGGACGCAGAGTAGCCTAGGCTACAAGAACAGAGCTGAGGATGGGGTTTTAAACCATTAAGGCGAGCCAATGGATACCACACAAGCAGTGTGCAAACTATGCGCAAGAGTTACCGGTGAAGAAGTCTTTAACCTCAGTAAATTCACTACAGAAAGTAAAAAGTCATTACGCTTCATTAACGACGCATATTCTCTCAGAGACGACGAGAGATGCATCTACTTAAACATGTGCTGATAACGGATATAAGTGTCATAATTTATTCCCATAATATTTCCCTTCTGGCCGCACATAGTGAAAAAAGAGAAGAAAAGTATTTTGTGTTAAACAGGTTGTTTTTTAAAGTCTGTACTTGAAATAAAGCTGCTCTTAATTTTCATCGATGACTTCAGTGTTCAGAAATATTATAATGTCAATAATATTAATTATAGGGCTATAATTCATTGTATAATAGACCTAAATGTTTTCAAAGCATTTTCAATGAGGAGTAATAGCCTAATCTTTGCGGTGATGCGCTGTGAAATTATTGCGGTGCAAATTTATTGTAATAGCCTATTAATTTAATAATAAAAGTAACCTAATAATAATAATAAGCCTAATAATAGGAATATAGAAGGCCTACATTAATTGGAAATGCCAAATTTAATATGTGATGCTTTTGATAATATCTCTGGCTATCGTCCATACATGATCATCGACGCAACCCAGCACGGGGGTTACCGCGGGTGCGTTCCCTGCGTGTCTGTCCGCTATGTCACTGCTTCGAATGCACGCACGGACACCTGCTGGTCAATGGAAATATGGTGCAGGAAAAAAATTGCTGAAGTGTGACAGCGCAAAAATGTTACATGGCTCATGATAGGCTACATTAAAATATATAGGCTATACACAATTTTGTCATTATTGTCACATGTTTCATAATGTTTCATAATTTTGTAACTGGGCAGTGCTTTTGTTGAACATACGGACAGATAGAAGTGGAAGTGCTTGTGTAACATGAGAGGGGAAAACACACATCGTTCCGCCAATAGTGAACCCATTCTCAAAGCGTTGCACTCAAACGAGGCTTCGAACGTCACCGGTGAAGTAATTTCACCACAAAAAAATACAAGCCTCGATACGAAGCTCCGGTGAGAAAAAGAAATAGCTACCTGACAATACCGGTAATACGGACTTTCAGCTCCCTCCAAAGATTTTCTATTGGGTTCAGGTCTGGAGATTGGCTAGGCCACTCCAGGACCTTGAGATGCTTCTTACGGAGCCACTCCTTAGTTGCCCTGGCTGTGTGTTTCAGGTCGTTGTCATGCTGGAAGACCCAGCCACGACCCATCTTCAATGCTCTTACTGAGGGAAGGAGGTTGTTGGCCAAGATCTCGCGATACATGGCCCCATCCACCCCCCCCTCAATACGGTGCAGTCGTCCTGTCCCCTTTGCAGAAAAGCATCCCCAAAGAATGATGTTTCCACCTCCATGCTTCACGGTTGGGATGGTGTTCTTGGGGTTGTACTCATCCTTCTTCCTCCAAACACGGCGAGTGGAGTTTAGACCAAAAAGCTCTATTTTTGTCTCATCAGACCACATGACCTTCTCCCATTCCTCCTCTGGATCATCCAGATGGCCATTGGCAAACTTCAGACGGGCCTGGACATGCGCTGGCTTGAGCAGGGGGACCTTGCATGCGCTGCAGGATTTTAATCCATGACGGCGTAGTGTGTTACTAATGGTTTTCTTTGAGACTGTGGTCCCAGCTCTCTTCAGGTCATTGACCAGGTCCTGCCGTGTAGTTCTGGGCTGATCCCTCACCTTCCTCATGATCATTGATGCCCCACGAGGTGAGATCTTGCATGGTGCCCCAGACCGAGGGAGATTGACCGTCATCTTGAACTTCTTCCATTTTCTAATAATTGCGCCAACAGTTGTTGCCTTCTCACCAAGCTGCTTGCCTATTGTCCTGTAGCCCATCCCAGCCTTGTGCATGTCTACAATTTTATCCCTGATGTCCTTACACAGCTCTCTGGTCTTGGCCATTGTGGAGAGGTTGGAATCTGTTTGATTGAGTGTGTGGACAGGTGTCTTTTATACAGGTAACGAGTTCAAACAGGTGCAGTTAATACAGGTAATAAATGTGGAGAACAGGAGGGCTTCTTTAAGAAAAACGAACAGGTCTGTGAGAGCCGGAATTCTTTCTGGTTGGTAGGTGATCAAATACTTATGTCATGCAATAAAACGCAAATTAATTATTTAAAAATCATACAATGTGATTTTCTGGATTTTTGTTTTAGATTCCGTCTCTCACAGTTGAAGTGTACCTATGATAAAAATTACAGACCTCTACATGCTTTGTAAGTAGGAAAACCTGCACAATTGGCAGTGTATCAAATACTTGTTCTCCCCACTGTATATGATTTATCGGTTGATTTATCTGTGCACATCATTATTTATTTCATTTTTAATTCATGTGCCTTGTAATCTTTAATCAAAATAACTTCCTCTTCACAGAAATAGAACCCAAGCAATTGACAGAATGTAGTGTAAAACAAGTCATCATGATTTTAGTTTTTAGTCTGCCTGGCTGTGAGTATTTCTGCACATGTTAGCATGGCGTCATAGGAAGTCGGACAGCATTTCTAACCCACATGTACCTCACTGTGATCACTTGTGATTGGTTCACTTTCTCAACTCACACAAGCCTGTTATCATGCCACTGTCATGCTGTGGTTGAGATTAAGGAAGTTAAATGAACTTGTTTTTCTGTTTCTGCAGTTGCTGTTTTATCTGTGTGTTTTCGGTGCTGATAAATAAAGGTGAGCATCTGAACGACATATCAGAAAGATAAATTCATGCCAGAGAATGTGTTTGAAAGTTTCTATGATTTCAGTGTCTCTGCAGGTCCCAGTAAAGGCTGTTATTGGTGGTTCTGTTGTCCTGCCGTGTTCTTCCACCGAACATGGTTTTAAACCTCAAGACACTGATGCACACTGGAGGCACAATGGCAGCAAGTTTTTCCTTCAATGAGACCAACTTGTATTATGTCTGACACAGAAATCATCCCAGTGAAGAATAAAGTTGTCACAACACAGAAGAAGACAGACAGGTAGATAAGTGTAAACAGTGTTTATTAAAGCAGAGTGGTGGTGGAAGAGTGGGAACCAGGCGATGGGAAGCAGAGGGTGACTGGCTGAATGAAGGTTGTAACTTAGCCGGTGAAGACTCGCGTGGATGTTCTGTGCAGGTGACGATTGAACACGAAGACAGGAGATCTTGAACCAGGAAGACGGACTGAAGACAGGAGATTGGATGAGACGATCACAGGTAAGTTGAGAGGTAAGGAGTCTGACGTAGAGCAGTATTGACTGCGACGAGACCAGACAAAGAGTGGATGGTGAACAGTGAATATAAAGGTGAGTAGATGATAAGGTGCAGGTGAAGTGAGTCAGTACTCTGGTGATTGTGAACGAGTGGGCGGGTCCTGGTGATTATGTGATGATTGGGGCTATGACAGTGTGGCTGACTCTGTGACAGTACCACCTCTTCCACGGCCGGCTCCTGATGGCTGACTAACTCCGCGACGGGGCTGGCCATGACCTCGGGGGGCTGGACGGTCTGGTTGATCTTCGTGGAACTGGGTGAGTAGTGACGGATCCAGGACGTCATCTCGAGATACCCACGAGCGTTCCTCGGGACCGTACCCTTCCCAGTCAATTAAGTACTCAAGGTTGCCCCCCCGTCGCCGTGAGTCTAAGATGGTATGGACTCGGTACACTAGGTCCTCATCAGCGACATCTGGAGGAGGAGGTACTTCGTCCGTGGTGGGTTCTGTGGGAGAAGAGGACAGAGGTTCAGTGAAGGGTTTCAGGAGGGATACATGAAATGAAGGTGAGATGCGATAGTGAGGTGGTAGGTTGAGTCTGTAGGTGACTTCGTTGACCTGCCTCTGCACAGTGAAGGGACCTATATAGCGGGGACTCAGCTTACGGCAGGGCAGGCGGAGACGGATGTCGCGGGTGGAGAGCCAAACCCAGCTGGTACTGTGTGGCTTCAGCTCTTCGGACATCTGCCAGGCATTGGTGTCTCCGCACTGCCCGCTGGAGATGCACGTGTGCTGAGTCCCATACCCTCTCGCTCTCCTCAAACCAGTGATTGACGGCTGGATCCGACGGTTCTCCGGACCAGGGGAAGAGAGAAGGTTGGTAGCCGAGGATACACTGGAATGGAGTAAGCCCAGTGGTGGTCTGCCGTAGGGAATTCTGGGCATACCCCGCCCAGGGGAGGTAACGGCTCCAGCCGTCTTGGTGCTGTTGGCAGTATGACCGCAGGTATCTCCCGATCTCCTGGATCTTGTGCTCAGTCTGGCCGTTGGTTTGCGGATGGTACCCAGAAGATAGACTTACTGAGACTCCCAGGAGCTGGAAGAAGGCCTTCCACACCCGGGAGATAAACTGGGGACCTCTGTCTGAGACAATGTCTTCTGGTAAACCATAATGACGGAATACTTGGTGGAACAAGAGTTCTGCAGCTTCGAATGCAGTGGGTAGGCCCTTGAGGGACGAGTTTACAGGCCTTGGAGAATCGGTCGATGATGACGGCGGAGCAGGTTCAGTGAGGGTGTCTTGGAGAATTTGATCGTCGAGGGACCATAGAACAGGGCTAACCACCATGGCTGGAGGGAGCACAGGTTCGGGAGGACTGGAGTCAGGTTCAGGATGATACAGATGGGACAAGGCATCCACCTTGCAATTCTAGGTACCGGGTCGGTAGGTCACGGTGAAATCAAACTGGGTGAAGAAGAGTGCCCAACGGGCTAGTCGAGGATTGAGCCGCTTGGCTTTTTGTAGATACTCCAGGTTCCGGTGATCGGTGATGACCTCGAAATGATGCTGAGCTCCCTCCAGCCAATGTCTCCATTCCTCCAAGGCGAGTTTGATCGTGAGCAACTCACGATTTCTGATGTCGTAGTTCTGCTCCACCGGGGACAGCTTCTTGGAGTAGAAGGCGCATGGATGGAGTCGAGGAGGCTCCTGCCGCTGGGATAGCACCGCTCTAACCCCGGTAGTAGCTGCATCGACTTCGACCATGAAAGGGAGTTCTGGATTGGGGTGGACCAGGATTGGAGCAGTCGTGAAGGCATCTTTGAGGTGTTGGAAGGCTTCGGTGGCCAAAGGGTTCCAGGACAGAGACATGGGCCGGTTCCTGAGGAGTGAAGTGAGAGGTGAGCGGAAGAGACTGTAATTCTGGATGAACCTATGGTAAAAGTTGGCAAATCCTAGGAAACGTTGGAGTTCCTTGACGGTGACAGGTTGGGGCCAGTTGTGGATGGTTTCCACCTTCCTCTGGTCCATTTGGATACCTCGTTGGTCGATGATGCATCCAAGAAACTGGACGGATGGTGTGTGGAACTCGCACTTCTCCAACTTGAGGTAAAAGTGGTGTTCTCTCAGCTTCTTGAGGACCTGCGTCACATGTTGGCGATGTTCTGCCAGGTTTTGGGAGTAGATCAGGATGTCATCGATATAGACGATGATGAAGCGTTGGAGGTACTCCCGGAACACCTCATTCATATACCCCTGGAATACGGAGGGTGAGTTGGACAGGCCATACGGCATCACCTGGTACTCGTAGTGGCCTGCCAGGGTAAACTACATCTTCCATTCGTCACCCTCGCGTATCCGAATGAGGTTATAGGCGCTCCGCAAGTCCAGCTTGGAGAAGCTGCGAGCCCCGCAGAGCTGTTCCAACGCAGCAGGGACCAGAGGAAGAGGATAACTGTACTTTACAGTCTGAGAATTCAGGGCCCGGTAATCGATACATGGCCGTAAGCCTCCGTCCTTTTTGGCCACGAAGAAGAAGCTAGATACGGCAGGGGATGTTGACGGACGGATGAAGCGTTGGTTGAGAGCCTCCTGAATGTACTCCTCCATGGCCTTCTGCTTCGGGATAGACAGTGGGTAAATCTTACCCTTAGGTGGAGAGGCCCCAGGCAGCAGGTCGATGGCACAGTCCCATGGCCGATGAGGTGGTAGACAGGTCGCCAACCGCTTACTGAACAGTTTTCCCCTTGATGTCTGGGCTTTCGACGGAGGTGGAGTTCAACTGGAGACTGGATTAAGAGGTTGCGGGGTGTCGGCAGGCCCGGCGGGCAGATGGTTTGATCACAGATGATAGACAGTCTTTGAAGCAGGAATCACTCCATTGTAGAATTTCTCCAGAGTTCCAACTGATGATGGGTTTCCTGTTGCGTCATCCAGGGGCGTCCCAGGATGATGTCAGCGGTGGATCCCTCCAGCACCATGAATGAGATCTTTTCCTGATGCAGGCAACCGATGCGGAGCGTTACAGTGGGGGAGAAGTGACGAACGCAACCACGGCCTCTTTGAGAGAAGTCCACGGAGTCTTTGGAGAAGTTGATGAGAGATGAAGTTCCCTGCGGAGCCAGAGTCGATGAGCGCTTGCGCTGGAATCAGAAGTTTTGGGGTTAGAATTTGGACAGGTGTCCGAGTGAGAGGCGCAATCTTAGGAAGGAACTGAATGGTACTCACCGCTGGGCGTGGTGGTCAGTTTGTGATGATGTGGCCTTCTCCCCCACAATAGAGACACAAGTGTTGAAGTAATCTTCTTTGTCGCTCCACGTGGGACAGATGATATGAGTCTACCTGCATGGGTTAAGGTGCTGGAAGGGTGACTAGATGGAGCGGTGGGCGGAGGATGCAGAGCGGGCGGATCCAGAGCACAGGCTGAGAGACGTTAAGAGATGCGTATGGCTTTCTGGATGAAACTCTCCAAACCGACAGTGTCGTCATAAATGACCATCTGGTGGCGCACTTCGGGGTTCAGACCCTGGTGAAAGGCGGTTAGAAGAGCCGTCTTGTTCCAGCCACTAGATGCCGCTAAAGTGCAGAACTGTAGGGAATAAGCGCTGATAGAAGAGTTACCTTGGCGAAGGTTGAACAGTTGATCATGGACAGATAATACTGAGGCGGTTTGACCAAAGACTTCCTTGAAGTGACTGGTAAAGGTGGCCAATGAGCTCGTGACCAGGCCATCGGAATGCCAGATGGATTGAGCCCATTGGAGGGCTCGTCCTGACAGCAGGGAAATCATGAAGGCGACACGCGCCCGTTCGGTGGAGAAAAGCTGTGGTTGCATCTCAAAATAGAGACGACCATTGCAGAAGGAACCCGCTGCAATCCTCCGCCTCACCGGTGTATGTCGCTGGTGGGGCCATATTCCTGTCATGTCTTGACTTCAGTTTGTCACTGTAAGAGGACGACAAGAATGCAAAGCTTCCAGTTACATATTCAGGCCATTTACACGACACCATTTTCAACTAAAAAATGGAATCCTAGTTTTTCTTTACGAAGTGGCATCGCCATCTACTGGCCTGGCATGAATAATACAGCGATTTTAGTTGTTTTTTTCTATTTTTAGTACATCTTGGTCATGTTAATGTACCATTAAGACCTTCAGATAAACTAATGGGCCATTTACACGACACTGTCACAACTTTTATTTACACAACATTGCCGTTTTGGGGGCCTGAAAACACAAACATTTGAAAACGGGTTTCATAGTAGCCTACAAGTTTTTGAAAACGATATCGTTATCGACTCAGTGTAAACTACAAAAACTATGACATTGTTATAATGTTGATCATTTTAAGTTTCAAATGGGCTCTATGTATGAACGCTGCTTTCTAGCTTACATACTTCCGGTAGAATCTCAGGCAGCGACTTCACTTTTGCATAGCACTAAGTGTACTATTGGCTCTTTCCTGACATATTGCAAACAAAAGATAATTATGCAAGTATTTTCTATATGTATTGTTATAAATATAAAAATATATAACGTCATTCTAGTTATTGATTTCTGAAAGTTTGAATATTAACGGTGGAAGACGGTAGTTACGCCAAATATCAATGCGTCTCTTTGTATGAAAGGGGCTATTATATTAGTTGCGTAGAGCCCCCGAACCACCAAGGGGCCCTCTTGCTCATCACTATATAAAATAAACATGACGGTAATTTACCATAATGTGAATATTTCTTTATAACATGCAAATATATGTGCGGTGTCCTGTGGAAATATATTTATTCAATAACTGTTGCGGACTCGGACATCATGCAGTGTGGCAGATAATAGCGTCTTGGCATGGCTACTGCTGCAAAACTAAACTTCTGGAAAAGAAAAAAAGTGCCAAGAATGAAAAAAGTATGTATTTTTGTAACATTTAATTCTTTATTTAGTCTTGACAAAGCAATAAATTCATAAGCAAGTTGTAAACCAATAACGCCAGTCCAGGCCTCCACCGTGTTTCGTTAGAAATGCCCCATGATGAAATGTAACTTTCGGTTTGTGTTGGTACACATCAATAAACAAAACGTTCTTATGAGTGGATTAATGTACACTATATTGTCAAAAGTATTGGGACACCCCTCCAAATCATTGAATTCAGGTGTTCCAATCACTTCCATGGCCACAGGTGTATAAAATCAAGCACCTAGGCATGCGGACTTCTACAAACATTTGTGAAAGAATGGGTTGCTCTCAGGAGCTCAGTGAATTCAAGCGTGGTACCATGATAGGTTGCCACCTGTGCAATAAGTCCATTCGTGAAATTTCCTCACTACTAAGTATTCTACGGTCATCTTTTAGTGGAATTATAACAAAGTGGAAGCAACTGGGAACAACAGCAACTCAGCCATGAAGTGGTAGGCCACGTAAAACTACAGAGCGGGGTCAGCGCATGCTGAGGCGCACAGTGCGCAGAAGTCGCCAACTTTCTGCAGAGTCAATAGCTACAGACCTCCAAACTTCGTGTGGCCTTCAGATATGCTCAAGAACAGTGTGTAGAGAGCTTCATGGAATGGGTTTCCATGGCCGAGCAGCTGCATCCAAGCCTTACATCACCAAGTGCAATGTAAAGTGTTGGATGCAGTGGTGTAAAGCACGCCGCCACTGGACTCTAGAGCAGTGGAGACGTGTTTTCTGGAGTGACGAATCAGGCTTCTCTGTCTGGCAATCCGATGGATGAGTCTGGGTTTGGCGGTTGCCAGGAGAACGGTACTTGCCTGACTGCATTGTGCCAAGTGTAAAGTTTGGTGGAGGGGGGGATTATGGTGTGGGGTTGTTTTTCAGGGGTTGGTCTTGGCCCCTTAGTTCCAGTGAAAGGAACTCATAATGCTTCAGCATACCAAGACATTTTGGACAATTTCATGCTCCCAACTTCCTGTTTCAACATGACTGCGCACCAGTGCACAAAGCAAGGTCCATAAAGACATGGATGAGCGAGTTTGGTGTGGAGGAACTTGACTGGCTTGCACAGAGTCCTGACCTCAACCCGATAGAACAAATTTGGGATGAATTAGAGTGGAGACTGTAAGCCAGGCCTTCTCGTCAAACATCAGTGCCTGACCTCACAAATGGGCTTCTAGAAGAATGGTCAAAAATTCCCATAAACATACTCCAGCACAAGAACTACACTCGTTCATTGAAGGAGGGAACGGAGACGCCACGTCGATGGCCGACGAATAGGAATCTCGCTAGCGAGATCCAATCTACTTCGAGTGTAACTAAACGAGCCAATGCACATTGGCATGCAATAATTGCACCAGCTGCTCTTGCCACGCAGCGCGGGTATAAATGAGCTGCAGGTGGTTGCATCAAATTCGTTTTTCACTGAGCAACTGAGTAGGTGAACTGGCACCCCAGCGGGGCACAGAGGACGTGGCATCTCCGTTCCCTCCTTCAGGGAACGAGGGTTACATATGTAACCGAGACGTTCCCATTCAGTCGGTCACTCTCGACACCACGTCGATGACCTATGGATAGGAATCCCTACCAAAGCACCATGGCCTCTGCCCCCTTCCAGTGCCCTGTGAGCTCCTCCTGAGCTCTCTTACCTGATGAGACGGGGCTCACACAGAGAAGTCCATCACTGCTGTTCCGCATGACCCACTCAGGGACTTATTGGATAACACTGGGAAAGCGTGCCTTGTAGTAGGAAAGAACACTGCGGAAACATATATTTGCATAGACCCCGGGGCCAGCTGTGTGCCAGTGCATCCGTGCCGAACGTTCCCTCGGTCAGCGAATAAAACAACTGGCAGTGGGATGTTTCTGGAGAGACAAACAGGTCTACCTGAGCCTCTCTGAACGGTCTCCAGATCAGCTGAACCACCTGGGGGTGGAGTCGCCACTCTCCCGGGAGCGCAGCTCGTGAGAGCTTGTCGGCCACACGGTTGAGCACAACGGGGACATGAAAGGCCTGAAGCGACCTCAGATGTTTCTGGAGAAGATGGCAACATGCAACGGGAGCGCAGACCACCTTGTCAGTTGATGTACGAGGTCCGTGCGGACCAATACATCTTTGCCCTGTAGCGACTTTTTGAGGTGGCTCAGTGCAAGACGTACTGCTAACAGTTGAACGGAGAATGCAGGAACTGTGCTGGGGTGGCTCTCTCTTGGAGGCAGCCCGCGGCAGGGTCTGAGTGTGCTGTGCAACACTTACCTGGTTCCACAGGTGGGCAGAGGGTACGTGAGAAGGCTTGGTTGCGTCCTCGAACCTTCCACTGCTGTCCGCTGGCGAAGGAGGAGGATGAGTGTGGTCCGGCGTTGGACCGCCCACAGCTCTCCGAGCCCCCTTGGGACCCAGAGATAGAGGAACCGCTCTTTTTTTTTTTTTTTTGTTTTTTTTTGTTGATAATTTGGGTAACACTGGTTGTGACACCAGAGGCAGAACAGAATTTTGACTCAAAACATTCTCTGCCCGGCCCTCCTCCGGGGAAGAGCAGCGGCGTCGTCTTCCTGCGGCGGACACGGTAGAGCAGGCTGTGCCTGAGTTTTTTTGTTTTTGTGTTTTTTTTTTTTTTTGCAGGGGGCGACGCCTTTAGCGACGAGCAGACCGCACCTCAGCAAGGCAAGCCGGGGGGCGTTTCTGGACCACCGAGGTGGACATCGTCTGGCCGAGGGCCTGTGCCGTGACTTTGATCACGGTTAGTCAACATGTGCAGCTTAACCCCGGCTCAGAACTACCTTCGTGCATTAAGAGTGCAGGGCGGAGGTGGTCTGTGCACACAGCCACCCCCCCGTTGACGGTAGTGAGAGACGAAAACTTTTTCTGCAGTTTTGGCCCCTTTGGCTTTCCATATTTTTGGCACCAAAGTAGTTCCATACTGCCAAGTTTTCCATGCACATCCGGGAAAGATCCTAGGAAAGCATGGCTGTTAACTCTGAATCTGATTCAGCAAAAGCACACACCATTACAGTGGGCTCAGCATCATCCTCATTCCCAGAGCACGACAGCCCTCTCTCCGATGCAGCGATTGACATCTGATCCTCAGCTGGAGCCCTGAATGAAACGCTAGGTTCCCCCATAAGAAGGACCAGCAATTCCATCCAGAAGCTGCACAGCTTGCAGTGTGCTAGAGGGAGAGGGGCCCTAGGGGGGTTGGTTCCCCAAAGGAGAAGCCCTCCCAAGCTATTCCACAGAAGTAGACCTCTCCTGTTGGCTACCAGGGAGGGCGCTACAACGGGAAATAGGCAAGGGGACAGCGCACCTAGAGCGCAGAGCGAGTGCTGGGTTGCTGTGACAACCCGCGCTGCAGCCCGGCAGCTCGACGGCACACGACACGCAGAGAAGCGAGAAGTCCGTCCGGGTTTCCCCGGCGGACAGCTCTCAATGATCTCCTCTGTCTCCCAGAGTGTTGTGCAGACCCTCAGCTGTGCTTTTACACACGAGCGGTGGCTGGCCAACAACAAAGGGGACTCAAGCTTCCTGGAGAAAAAAAAAAAAGAGTCGCGACCGGCGTGAAAACATGAACCACCCGTCTCAGCATGCATACGCCCAGACATGTGAAACAGAGATTGTGGCCATCAGTGAGGACAGGAAACAACCGCATCCAGAAACACACAGGTAGAATGTCATCTTTAAAAAGACACAAGCTCTACCCGTAAGCTCTTTTAGGGAAACTGCTCTCCTTGGTACTGAAGCACACAGGGGGATGGTCGCGGCGACACAGACAGGGATATAGTGCAGCCTGTCGTGCGCGCTCTCTCTCATAGAAGGCACAACTCTTACCAGCCGTGAGAACGGCTCTTAAGCGCTCTTAACAGTGCACCGAACCAGCTGTGAGAACAGCCTTTTCTTTTTGCTCAATAAAAACAAAATAGAAAAAGAGAGAAAATCGACCCCGCTGCAGTGCCATCACTTATAAAAAAAAAAAAATAAATAAATAAATAAATAAATAAAAATCCACCACTCGGCTCCGATGCGAAAAGCTAATTTGATGCAACCACCTGCAGCTCATTTATACCCGCGCTGCGTGGCAAGAGCAGCTGGTGCAATTATTGCATGCCAATGTGCATTGGCTCGTTTACACTCGAAGTAGATTGGCTCTCGCTAGCGAGATTCCTGTTCGTCGGTCATCGACGTGGCGTTTTTGAGTGACCGACTAAATGGGAACTAAAGGGACATGTTTAATGAGTCTTTTTCCAGACCAATAATGGTAGAAATGTTCAAAAGCTTTTTTGTAGGCAAAAAACAAAAAACAAACAAAAAGCCTATTGTTATGGTGTGGAAATACAAAGTCTTTAATCAAATAATGAACAAATAATGAAGATTCACAACACGTTCACAAACAATAAGCGGCAGGGAGTATAAATACACATAGTAAATGAGGACACTAAACATGAACAGCTGGACATAGATTAACTAATAAGAAACCATAGCAACTAATGAGAACAGATATGACAGAAACAACTAAACAGAACATAATCGTGACCCTATATGTTTCTAAACAATTTTCACTTTTGTAAAATATGTGACAATTACCACCAGTCATTGTAAAAGAAATTATTCTTGATAAAGTATATTAAGCACATGATATTGTAAGAACATGTTATATAGTCAAACACAGATGCTATTTCTTAATATCATCCTCCTTGTGAACTGAAAGAGCAACAAAGAAAACAATATTAACATTCAGCTGCAGTTGTACTAAAATGAATCCAAACAAAAGCCTCTATGATTGTTTGAATAACAGCTCAGCAAGAATTCTTAATAATTATCAAAACTTACAGTAATGAATTTTACTAATACTATTAATGATGGTTTCACATATTTGACCTTATTGTGATGTTGGTCGGTTTGGGTCGTGAGGCTGATATATAACTCGTGTCTGAAGTAGATCAGGATCTGATTTTTCCAACCGTTCTGTTTTTCCGACGGCACAAACTAAAAATGAGACAGTGAATTCAGATTTAATATTTACTCAAGGGTATTATTCTTAAATTGAAGATATCTAAAAAACAAAATAGTCAAGAAAAAATATGCTTGAGAAGAGCAAATAAAATATTGAGATTTTAAGACTACATTTAATTTGCTAATTTTGTTTTTAATTAAAGAACTCACTGATCAGCAGAATGAGCAGCAGCCCGTTCATCAGACCAGATATGATGATAATAATCTGCCATTGTGTCTGATTCTGATCAATAAACTCCACCACTGTATGATTGTGACACTCAGTTAGAGTTGATTCTGGAATGAAAGTGTTCACAGTTACAGTAATAACTCACTGACTTTACTATTTATATCATATTCATCTCTGTGTGTGTAAAAAACCTGAAGTACATAACAAATGTAAATATTCACCGATCATCAGTATGTCTTGATCACTGAAAGAGTAAATGAACTCACCGGTAAAGTGCAGTCTGGTGCTGTTGCTGAGTTTTGGAGGTGAATCTGTGTTCATACAGAAATAAACTCCTAATTCATCAGCAGTCACATTATTTATAACCAGATGATGTTTAAACTGCAGTGAATATTTCTTTCTGAATGTTTTATTTGGGTAGTGAGGTGCTTTTGGAGTTGACATTGATCGTAGAATCACTGTTGGAGGATCTGGTGTTTTCAGTAAAATCCAATAAACCTCATTTTCATCAAGATCACAGTTTATGGTCACATTTGATCCCAGATCAGTTAGTTGATCTGACACTGCAGCTCGACAACAGATTAACACATCTATAAGATAAAAAAAAACAGAACATGCATCATATTCAGAATTACCCAATTAAAACCGCCATGATGTATAAAACAATGTATGATGTATATAATAAAACGATTCAGGTTAAGTTTGTATGCATGTAAATATATTGATATGTAAAACTCACAGAGCTGAAGCTGAATGATCTTCATGTTATTGCAGTGATTAAAACACTTCAATATGAATCTGCTTTCCTCCACACAACATTAAGATGAATCTACTGAAGAAACAAAGACAGGAAGACAAAAACCTTCCCACATCATGCAGATGAAGTCAAAGTAAAGTTTGCTCTGACCACAACACCTAATGCCCCATCACCATCATCACTTCATTAATCAAAAAACTATTTTGTGCTTTTATAACCACTGTTTTCATTAAGGTTTTGATCTTGTTTGATCTTGAACACATTAACTTGACTTGTGTTTCATTATTGTGCACAATGTGCATTCAGTAGTTTGGTGCTCATTTAAATCTAAATAAATTGTTTTTGTGAAGAGTCATCTGAAATAAGATGAAGACTGTACTCAAAGTTTTCAATAAAAAGTGTAAAAAACCCTCTCAATGTATTTTGCCATGTTGAAATGATGTGAACCGCAGTGTTTTATTATTCGTCGGAGAGTGATAACATATTTTTTGTAGGCCAACCTAGAAGTTCACATCACCCTGGTTCCCTCAACAAAAAGCCAATAGGATTCTCCCATTGTCTTATTGCAGAAAAATAAGCTCTGCGACTAATAAACATTTATGATTATCATGATAATCTTCACAAATTAACACATTTTGAAACCTAAATACAATCCCCAGAAGTAAACAGCTAAAGTTAGGCTATAAATGAACTACTTCAACATCACCAACATCAGGATTCCTACAAAAACACGTCATCTCTGCAACACTTTATCGGCTGCCGCCTCTGTAGATACGCTAGTATTGTTGTTTGGTGACGTGAAGAGCAAAACGGAGATATATACACCGATCAGGCATAACATTATGACCTAATATTGTGTTGGTCCCCCTTTTGCTACCAAAACAGCCCTGACCCGTCGAGGCACGGACTCCACTAGACCCTGAAGGTGTGCTGTGGTATCTGGCACCAAGATGTTAGCAGCAGATCCTTTAAGTTGTGAGGTGGGGCCTCCATGGATCAGACTTGTTTGTTCAGCATATCCCATAGATGCTCGATTGGATTGATGCTGGTTGACCAAGGAAGTCATTAATCTTGTTTTAGCCACATTTTATAATTGACATTCATAATGCAAACCCGATTCCAAAAAAGTTGGGACACTGTACAAATTGTGAATAAAAACAGAATGCAATGACGTGGAAGTTTCAAATTTCAATATTTTATTCAGAATACAACATAGATGACATATCAAATGTTTAAACTGAGAAAATGTATCATTTTAAGGGAAAAATAAGTTGATTTTAAATTTCATGGCATCAACACATCTCAAAAAAGTTGGGACAAGGCCATGTTTACCACTGTGTGGCATCCCCTCTTCTTTTTATAACAGTCTGCAAACGTCTGGGGACTGAGGAGACAAGTTGCTCAAGTTTAGGAATAGGAATGTTGTCCCATTCTTGTCTAATACAGGCTTCTAGTTGCTCAACTGTCTTAGGTCTTCTTTGTCGCATCTTCCTCTTTATGATGCGCCAAATGTTTTCTATGGGTGAAAGATCTGGACTGCAGGCTGGCCATTTCAGTACCCGGATCCTTCTTCTACGCAGCCATGATGTTGTAATTGATGCAGTATGTGGTCTGGCATTGTCATGTTGGAAAATGCAAGGTCTTCCCTCAAAGAGATGACGTCTGGATGGGAGCATATGTTGTTCTAGAACTTGGATATACCTTTCAGCATTGATGGTGCCTTTCCAGATGTGTAAGCTGCCCATGCCACACGCACTCATGCAACCCCATACCATCAGAGATGCAGGCTTCTGAACTGAGCGCTGATAACAACTTGGGTTGTCCTTGTCCTCTTTAGTCCGGATGACATGGTGTCCCAGTTTTCCAAAAAGAACTTCACATTTTGATTCGTCTGACCACAGAACAGTTTTCCACTTTGCCACAGTCCATTTTAAATGAGCCTTGGTCCAGAGAAAACGCCTGCGCTTCTGGATCATCTTTAGATATGGCTTCTTTTTTGACCTATAGAATTTTAGCCGGCAACGGCGAATGGCACGGTGGATCACCGACAAGTTTTCTGGAAGTATTCCTGAGCCCATGTTGTGATTTCCATTACAGTAGCATTCCTGTATGTGATGCAGTGCCGTCTAAGGGCCCGAAGATCACGGGCATCCAGTATGGTTTTCCGGCCTTGACCCTTACGCACAGAGATTGTTCCAGATTCTCTGAATCTTTGGATGATATTATGCACTGTAGATGATGATAACTTCAAACTCTTTGCAATTTTTCTCTGAGAAACTCCATTCTGATATTGCGCCACTATTTTTCGCTGCAGCATTGGGGGAATTGGTGATCCTCTGCCCATCTTGACTTCTGAGAGACACTGCCACTCTGAGAGGCTCTTTTTATACCCAATCATGTTGCCAATTGACCTAATAAGTTGCAAATTGGTCCTCCAGCTGTTCCTTATATGTACATTTAACTTTTCCGGCCTCTTATTGCTACCTGTCCCAACTTTTTTGGAATGTGTAGCTCTCATGAAATCCAAAATGATTTCAAATTTCAAAATGTCTCACTTTCAACATTTGATATGTTATCTTTATTCTATTGTGAATAAAACATAAGTTTATGAGATTTGTAAATTATTGCATTCCTTTTTTATTCACAATTTGTACAGTGTCCCAACTTTTTTGGAATCGGGTTTGTATTATACAATATTATTAATGTGTTGGACATCTGGATTGTGAAACACCATGCATGTATTTTGATGTTTTTCTATGTGTGTTGAGGTCAAATGTTGACGTCATTTCAATTTGATGAAATCCGAGGCGTACATGGCATTGATGCGGAAGTTTTACGATACTTTCTGTTGTTTAAAAAAGTAGCATTTGTCCATAATTTCATAAATATTTATATGTTATATATTTTAATACAACGTATATGAATGATATTAGGGCATCATGATCACCAGGTATGTTAAAGGTTTCTGAATGAAGCGCTGTTTGGTCAAATGCGTGTCGTAGGTTATATCTAATATAACATTGAAGCGCTGAGGTTTGCTGTTTCTGTTTAGCATTAACAGGATACCACATTGGACGTCATGGCCTACATTAAACTTGGTTTCATTCATTTATGGGTAACTGTTATCTGCAGGGGGGAATTTTTTTTTTTTTTAGTGTTGGCATTTTGTATTACAGTTCTTAGAGCATGTGCTGTTAGTTTTAGTTGATATAATTTGATTTCCCTACTATTACAGAGCATTTAATTTTATTAATGTTTTACCAGTAGGGTAAGATGAGTAAAGAACATTTACTGCAAAATTCCAACATATTATTCAGAGATTAGTTTAGCATGTTCATGATGATGATGCAACATCCAATATATTAGGGAAATACAATTTGTAAATTGATGCATTTTAACAGTTAAGTTGAATAATGACCAACAAATCAGATGACAGAATCCCAGTCAAAGAGATTCATCTGAATTACACTACATATAATTCTATGAGTTAAACATTGTTTTTATTTAGTTTCAGCTTCATCTGTGTATTTTCAATGCTGATAAACAAAGGTGAGCACGAAACAAACACCTAAATTGCATGTATAAATGTCAGATTGTGTGTTCACAGTTAAAGTTTGTGTCATTTCAGCATCTCTGCAGGTCCCAGTAGAGGCTGTTATTGGCGGTTCTGTTCTCCTTTGGTGTTCTTCCACTGAACATGATCTTAAACTTCAAGACATTAATGTTCATTGGAGACACAATGACAGTGAGATTGTGTGTGATATAATCAAGGGTGAAGATTCACTAGAGAAACAGGACTCACAGTACAAGGACAGAGTTGACATTTTAGTTCCAGAGTATCTGAGAGGAAACTTCTCCATCAGACTCACAGATCTCACTCACAGTGATGCAGGAAAATACATCTGCTTCATCACACGCTCATCTGAACAGAAGACCATACAGCTGAGCATCAACGGTGTGTGAAACTGCTTGATTAATTTATGATTAAAACGTTGATGTTCACTAGTGATGTTCCAGTCTGAATGCTGCTGTAAATTATAGATGGACCTGTTGTCTTTATGGCAGTGCAGTAATATTGTTTTTCTTTACTTTTTTGTTGCAGAATCAACAGCAGAAAAAGAAAACAAATCAACCGATCAAGGAGCAGGAGAAGAAACAGGAGCAGATGTGGTGACATCATCGCATTTGCTCTGGGTTTACATTGCATTACCTGTAGTATTTATAGTGCTTATAGTGCTTTTTCCCTTCTAAAGAACAAGGAACAGAGACAGAAATGACAAGTCCGGTCTAAAAGATTTTATTTTATTTATTTTTTTATTTTTATTTACAGCTTTCATCGGCTCCTTCTGGTGTAAAAGACAGTTGTGTGTTGTTATAAACACTGCATTGTTGAGATCCTGCTAAAGTAAAAATGAGTCTGTCAGTGTGTTGCTGCCTGAACATTTCTGTGTTCTTTCATCATGTTATGTTTACCAGTATTGAATGCATTTTATATGCTTTCTTTTACAAAATCTGATTCATTGATTCCTGTTATCACATTCGTCAGAGGTTTATTTCAGCTTTCATACATACACTCTGCACAAGACAAAACTTCAGTTTATAATAATTATATCTCCACAGTGTTAAAGCTTCATGAGAATGTGAAAATATTTTACATTCAGATGAGCAAATTTAAAGAGCCTTGTGCTTTTTGTGTGGATGATCTCTTTATGTACAAGACAAAATAAATGTGTGAATGAAATTTGCAAACGGTGTTCAGATAACCGGTGTGCAGCAGAAAAATGAATTAATTGAACAAGAAGTTTCAGGACCAGACAATGTGGTGATGTCATGGCCTTTGCTTTTATTGTCTGTATTATTTGATCATAACTGTCCTTGCAAAAATAATTCAAGCAGGGTTCCCACTCTTTTGCAGCGATCATTTTCCAGGACATTTTCAATTTTACTACAGCGATGACAAGGATCACGCCCTAAAGTAATATATTGCTTTCTAAGTCTTTAAAAGGCGTACAGTTTATTGCCGTATAAAATCAGTTTTTAATATGAGCTCTTAACCATACATTAGGACTATGGAAGCTTGTTTCCACTACAGAATAAAAAATATGAAAGATAATTGCGACTTTTTTTCTTGCCATTGCGAGTTATAAAGTCAGAATTGTGAGATATAAACTCGCACAATTGCTCACAATACCATCCACAATGGTAGTGAGCCAAGAACCTGGTAAAAGGTAGCTTGACCATGTTAAAATGATGCAATTAACTGTAGACAAGCTGACCTGACTAGATCTCAATTCTACAAATACCCCATAATGACAACGTGAAAGTAGTCGCAAGTTTGAAATCTTTGCAAATTTATTAAAAAAAAAAAAAAAAACAATTTTCACATGTACATAAGTATTCACAGCCTTTGCCACAACACTCAAAATTGAGCTCAGGTGCATCCTGTTTCCACTGATCAAGGAAGGAGGAAACCAGGCACCACTCATCACCTGGCCAATACCATCCCTACAGTGAAGCATGGTATTCACTTCACCTGTTAATGCCTGATCGGTGTATATCAGGGTTTTTCCTGCATTGAAAATATTTTGGCAGCCGCCAAAAAAAACGAATTTTTGTCCCGCTGAAGCCTTATTTGATCAGTTATTGTGATTTATGAGTAAAGAAAACTGGTGAATTTCACTGAGGGTTGCCAGTTGGGGACTAGTTCACCACAGATGTCCGGTTAGAGACATGAAGAAGCAATATGTTTTTTAAGTTCTTTGCTCTTTATTTTCAGCACATTGCTGCAAATCAGTACATTGCTGTTTCCATATGTTTGTGTGTGGTCTAAAACAAAGCATACAATAAAATCAATATAAAACATAACAGAAACAATTAACTAGATAAACGTATTGAGAGGTAACAAACACTTAGAGCAACATCATGTGAATACATGAACACAAATGAATCATTACTTAAATGTAAAGCATGGGATATCAACCAAACATAAATTCAGTTCATCAAACAGATAACAAGCTGAAGTACATAAAATCAACTTACTTCTCATACAATATACGCACGAATCAAACACTGAGTCTGTTTGACACTATCACGCCATGCTGAGCTATTTACTAGCACTAATCAAAGCCACCTGCTGGAGATGGGCGGAGCATAGCATCTTTGCTCTGACATTGGCTGATTGCCAGAGCAAGTTTCACAGACAGAAATTACAAAATA
Source organism: Coreius guichenoti (assembly GCA_039654105.1). Classification (NCBI taxonomy): domain Eukaryota; kingdom Metazoa; phylum Chordata; class Actinopteri; order Cypriniformes; family Gobionidae; genus Coreius; species Coreius guichenoti. The sequence continues at coordinate 20,804,787 of CM077192.1, forward strand.
CAAGTCACAATGGGCCTTTTTAACAATGAGTGATGTAGATGAGCTTGTGACAGAGCGCATGTTAACTGAGTGACAGAGAGAACGAGTAGAGAGCATCTGTCTTCAAAATAAGCACTGTCTTAGCTCTTTTTCATATTTCACATATTAATCAAAATCAACTGAACTGACACAATGGTAAAAGGTCGGAAGACCGAATCCATGCTGCACGTGGCACATTCGGACATTTTTTTTCCTTGAATTACTGCTGGGTGTGAATTGCGCTCAAAAAACGTTGACTCTTCTTTGACCAACTGACATAAACCATACTTTTAATAAACGGGAAAAACAATCCTATCCAGTTATGAAGTGTTTTCTGTGTTGACAAATCTTTCGCGATGTTCTAACAGACGGGATTCGCACACAACGAGTCTGCTAATGTCCGATTCGCGACCTAATGACTCCTTTGAACCGAATCATTTTAACGACTGGTTAAAAGAACTGATCTGTCCAGTCCAACACTGAACTCACGAATCAGTTTAATCATTTTCTCAGAACACAGAACACAAGTGTGCTCACCCCATTTAGCACGAGTGGTTAGTAAGAATTTGCCTTAATTATCCACAGTATTTTCAGGTTATTTATAGCCTATTGACAATGTGTAGTAAATATATATAAAATCATTTAGTTTAGACTGGAGTGAGGTGAAACCAGAACAAAGCAAGTTGTTGTTAGCTAGTTGCTAATTTTAATAAACTGTATATGGTAGAAAATTAGTCTATTTGTTAATTTTTAATGGTACTTTTTAATATTGATATGATTATATACCAAAATAATTAAATCAATTTTAAACGGTGTAAAAAATTAGGAACAAAAGAAACAAACATCAAGATAAGAGATCATACATAATATGAGATATCAAAATAAAATAAGCAAAAATCACAAACTGTTTCTTTGCATTTATTTTAAATGTATTTTCAGTATTGGGCTCGCAGATCACGTGGGTAGGGTACTTTTTACTGTGTGTGTGGATGACCATGTCTGTCAGCCACCACCGAAGACCATTTTTGACCCATATATATATAATATTATCAATATGCTGCTGCCCAAACAATTCTGTACCTCAACTTTCATCAGGTTGTGTTTGCCAGTAGTAAATGCATTGTGTATTCTTTATGTATTATTTTATTTTTGTTAAAATTTGATTTACTATATCTGATTTCTAATTCCTGTTATTACTTCATTGAAAGGTTTATTTCAGTGTTCACATTCAGTCTGCACAAGATAAATCAGATAAAACATGGAGTTCCGGCCTTCGGCCTTCGGCTTATGGTCGAGCACGGAGTCACGGTTGCACATCAACTGCCAAGAAATGTTGGCAGTAGTGCTAGCCCTCGAGACTTTTCTACCACGTCTCTCAGGTCACCACGTCCTAGTCCGTACGGACAACACGACAGTGGTCTCCTACATAAACCGCCAAGGCGGGCTCAGGTCGAGATGGCTCAACCAAAAGGTCAGACATCTCCTCCTATGGGCGAAAGGCAGATTGCATTCACTAAAAGCAGTGCATGTGCCAGGCAGACTGAACCAGGGAGCAGACATGCTCTCCAGGGGCCTCGTGTCCCCAGGGGAATGGACCAAATGGTTCAAATGATATGGAGTGTTTTCGGGAGGGCAGAGGTCGACCTTTTCGCCTCCGAAGACAACTGTCACTGCCCAATTTATTTTTCAAAGAGCAATGATGCGCTGGCCCACGAATGGCCCAGCTGCCTACTTTATGCTTTTCCTCCAGTCCTGCTCCTTCCCCAGGTCTTAAAAAGAATCAGGGAATGCGAGCACACAGTCCTGCTAGTGGCTCCACTCTGGCGAACCCACCACTGGTTTCCCGAGTTGATTCAGCTACTCTCAGCAGCTCCATGGCCAGTTCCCCTGAGAAAAGATCTCCTTTCTCAGGCGAACGGGACAATCTGGCACCCCCGTCCCAAACTGTTGGCGCTGCATGTTTGGCCACTCAAGGGGAGCTCGAGAACCTCCCAGTGAGTGTCCTGAGCACTATCAGTGAGGCCAGAGCTCCGTCTACTAGGCGTCTCTATGCCCTTAAATGGTCACTGTTCTCTGACTGGTGTTGAGCCAGGAACCATAACCCAGTGTTATGCGAGATATCACAGATACTCGTTTTTCTACAAGAGATGTTGGATGCAGGACGCACTCCATCCACACTCAAAGTCTACACGGTACATCTCATGCACCGATAGCTGGCCAATCAGTAGGCAGACACGACATGGTCGTAAAATTCTTAAAAGGAGCCAGGAGGCTTAACCCTCCCTGCCCTCATACGGTGCCATCCTGGGATCTTTCATTGGTCCTACGAGCACTAAAAGGACCTCCCTTCGAACCGTTGCAGAGGGCTGAATTGAAACCGCTTTCGCTGAAAACTGCCCTGCTATTAGCACTGGCATCAGTTAAGCGTGTGGGTGACATTCAAGCGCTCTCTGTGAACGCGTCATGCCTAGAATTTGGTCCAGGCGATTCTAAAGTCATCCTCAAACCGAAACATGGCTATGTACCCAAAGTGCTTTCAACACAGTTCAAAGCACAGGTAATCACTCTCTCTGCTCTCCCCCCCTCTGAGGATGAGATACAGTTACACCTGCTCTGCCCAGTTAGGGCGCTTAGAGCATATATTGAGCGGTCCTCCAACTTTAGACAGTCGGAGCAGCTCTAAGGGACTTCCGGTCACCAAACAAAGCCTAGCCAGATGGCTAGTGGACACGATAGCATTAGCCTATGATGCTATGGGCCTCCAATGCCCCATAGGTGTCAAAGCTCACTCCACCAGAGGCATGGCCTCCTCCTGGGCGTGGTCTAGTGGAGTTTCTATTGGTGACATCTGTAGATCGGCAGGCTGGTCCTCACCGTCTACTTTTACCAGATTCTACAGCCTGGAAGTCCCTGCGCTGCAGGCACAAGTCCTCGCTGTATAATGAGTATTAAGACGGCCTCTGTGAAGTCCATCCCCTTCATAAGTTGGCATCTGGGGCCTTCATATGCTTCAATGCTTTACTAAGTTTTTTCCTTATAGTTACTGGCCTCTATGAGCCCAGTACGCATAAGGATATATACATATATATATATATATATTATGATGTGTCAGTAACTCTAGTCTTGGGCCCTTTTTAATGAGTGTTCGACCTGAGTGAGTACATGTCATTGCGTTTATCATAGCACGGCGGGATTAAACAGGTTCCCATGGCGTCTAGCAAGACGCAGTACGACTGACCGTTCAAAAGGGAACGTACTCGGTTACTTAACGTAACCTCGGTTCCCTGAGATAAGGGAACGAGTACTGTGTAGACGGCCGTGCAATGGTGCTAAATGACGGGTGATCGTCGCTTCAGTCGATATAACCTGACATTTTAGGGTATTACAGCATACCTTATGGGCAGATGCCCCGCCCATTTGGCGGGCTTTTGTGCTCAGCTTCGCGGGCTTAGTGCCCATTGGTTCGCTCAGTTACGCTGTTCTGCCATTGGTTCATGCAGTTCCTACTGGCCAGCCAATAGCGTGTGAGAGGTCTCAACACTGTTTTGACTGGGCAGTAGCACTGCGTGATTTTACAAATGCTTCAGTATTTCGAGAAATAGATTATTTCCCATGGCGACTAGCAAGACGCAGTACTCGTTCCCTTATCTCAGGGAATGTTAAGTTTATGTTTATGTAACGTTTACGTTAAGTAACCGAGTACGATTTCTAGCGTATTTACTTGAACTTCTTAGGTAATATCTATGGTTTGACCCATTTAAGAGGCGGCCAAAATCAGAATTTGAATGGACTGAATAAAGCTCTCTTTACGAACTTGACGTGCGATGCCGTGCTGACTGACATTAATCACTGTCACGCGCAATCTTACGCACAGAGAAATTTCTGCATTATACATTTTTAACAAGCAGAATAATACAGCATCACGATACACATAGTCTCATTTTTAGCTATGTCTTTTAACTATTATAGTATTTCGAAGGACAAAAACATGAACTTTAACTATTGGCTTTACATCATCAAGTCAGCTGTCACTTTACTTTGCGCGAGGCCCTGTGCGGTCGCAGTTGCACACTTGGCACAGCCCTTGCGACGGTACTGGTCATTGGTTCTCGTGTGTCTCGTGACTGGTTGCGTCATGCTAAAGAGTCGGGTGCTCAGTGTATCTTTTGAATGAGATATGACTGAGTGCGTGCGTGCGTGTGTTCACGGAGCGGCGGGATCATCATTTCAGTGATTAAAACATAAAGATCAACTCTGTTCTTTACATAAAGATATCGTATGACTTCAGAAGACTTGGAATGCAACACGAGTTAATACTTTTATACTGTTTTTGCTCAGTTTTTGCAATAAATACCTGTGACTGTACTTTTATTTACCTGTTACGTGTTTTATATTGTTGAGAAGTGGGTAGGTTTAGGGCAGGAGTGGGGTTAGTTGCTCCAAAATATAAAAGTAGCCTATAAATATTTATAAAATCATGTCTAATGTTACAAATGCAAAGAATTAAATGCGTCTTGATCTGACGCATTGGGCAAACACTTGAAATCAATGGAGCACCCTGCGCATCGAAAAATGACGCTAAAGGGTTACCCTGTGCGTTAAAAATTGACGCTGAGGTAGGTCATCCGGGTACTTTTTGCCTACTCTTTTATAAGTACTGTGAATTCAGACATAGGCCTACTTCTTTTGTCACATAGTGTTTTTCTCCTACTATATAGTAGGGAAGTATGCAATATCGGACACAACCAATGACTGGCTGAACAAAGAACAAGGGAAACACAAGGGCTGTATATACACAAGGGGTAACGGTGAACCTGTAAAGACTAGTCAGCAGGGAAACTTCAAAGAACTACAAACATGGCACATGAAACAGGAAGTATAACAAAAGTCCCAACACGACACAAGGAACTACTGTGAGGGCGGGTGGTTATATTCTCTCTTATCAAATACACACCACCCGACCCTCATCCTTCATAATTGTTAATCACTATTAACACCTGCTATAAACCTCAGTTACCCCAATGAGTAGAAAAAATCAAACAGAGATACAAAATAATAAAAAGCAAAAATGTACATTGCATTTCCTTGAGTTTTCATAATAATAACAATCAAAATCAGGGTAATTTATATTATTTGTCAATTAAAAACAAAAAGCCTTTAAGAATAAAAACATCCACAAACCTTCATTTAAAAAAAAAATATGTTGGAATGTGTTAAAAAAAAACATCAGTTTGAATAATTGGTTTTACAAATATGTTAATGCACTTTAAATCAGATATTTTTCTTGTCTTTTCTGTATGGTTGAGACATGAAACAACAATCATGAAAAATAAAGCTTATTTGAGTTTTTAAACCTGTGTGAGTTTAGCATCTAAAGCAAACAAACATTTATGTTTTGTTTCATTTTCTTAATGTTCTTTTTCAATTATTCATTTAACATTCATTCATATAGATGGAAACGATGTGTCAAATGCAAATTCTTTTCCGAGTTTAATGAAAACAAACAGCCGAACAGCTTTATTATCAGTAAAGTCATAAATGTGCTCTTGTATGCAGCGTCAACTCTTCCCAAAACTTTGCAACCTTGCATGTCAAACATACAGTATTTTTTTTTTTATAAAATCTAAACATCCTTAAAACAAGATCAATTTATTTGAGAAACAAAACTGTGTATGATAAGATTTGTTCTGAGAGAATATATTTGAATTAAGTCATCGGCAAACTGTTCTTGAATTTTTGCAGTGAATTTTCTCATTCACTGTCATTAACACAGACTCTTTCTGAACGTTGTACAGTGTGTTTGTTTCACTGTTGTGCTGCAGTACTTTAGCTTTTGATTATAGTTGGTATGAAATGGAAAATGCAATAGTTCCCCCCCCCCCATTGTGATGTACACTATTTTGCCAAAAGTACTGGGACACCCCTCCAAATCATTGAATTCAGGTGTTCCAATCACTTCCATGGCTACAGGTGTATAAAATCAAGCACCTAGGCATGCAGACACTTCTACAAACATTTGTGAAAGAACGGGTTGCTCTCAGGAGCTCAGTGAATTCAAGCGTGGTACCGTGATAGGTTGAGATGCACAGTGCGCAGAAGTCGCCAACTTTCTGCAGAGTCAGTAGCTACAGGCCTCCAAACTTTGTGTGGCCTTCAGATTAGCTCAAGAACAATGTGTAGAGAGCTTCATGGAATGGGTTTCCATAGCCGAGCAGCTGCATCCAAGCCTTACAAAGCGTCGGATGAAGTGGTGTAAAGCACGCCGCCACAAAGAAGAGATTTAGAGAGACTGATTCATCCATCGCGTATCGAGTATTCATCCATCATTTGAGAATCATTGAACACTACGGTGATGTGCAGTGTATTATGAGAAAATGAAACATGCAAACCTGTTGTAGGAGACCTCCAAAACTAAATTAGGAAACTTTAAAATAGCATAATGGGGCACTTTAAGTATTGCTGACTTTGCTTATGTATATTATTGTACAGTCTTGGAACTTTCCACAATGTAAAGTGTTGCTATGTCTTGTATATTTTCTGTCTGATTATTCTGGCTCCATTGACACTGTAGCTGTGCCCAATTGTTTTTCAGATCTGATAGGAATGACTGACAGACACTGTCACTTAGCAAACAATGACGGTCAACACAATACACAAAAGGTGGATGAGTGTCATTGAAGCAGTGGGTGGACTCCGCATCATTTAAAATTTGAGCAGCTGCAATAAACAGAAACACTGAAGAGGGAACGAAATGATGACTGTCACGTTAAGGCAAAACTAAAGTGTGGCAAAGGAAAAAAGTAAATTACCTCAAGGTAAGTCATATCTCAGAATTGTGTTTCTTGGCAGGGAGCAGCAGTTTATTTAAAGTCTTGAATATATTGAAGTAAATTTGAGACTATCAAATGTGACCTTGGACCACAAAACCAGTCATAAGGGTCAAATGAAATTTATACATCATCTGAAAGCTGAATAAATAAGCTTTCCATTGATTGATTGTTAGGATAGGACATTATTTGACCGAGATACAACTATTTGAAAATCTGGAATCTGAGGGTGCAAAAAAATTTAAATATTGAGAAAATCGCCTTTAAAGTTGTCCAAATGAAGTCCTTAGCAATGCATATTACTAATACATTTTTGATATATTTACGGTAGGAAATTTACAAAATATCTTCATGGAACATGATCTTTACTTAATATCCTAATGATTTTTGGCATAAAAGAAAAATCAATAATTTTGAACCATACAATGTATTGTTGGCTATTGCTACAAATATACCCGTGAGACTTATGACTGGTTTTGTGGTCCAGAGTCATAAATATACCTGCTTTGCATGATTATTCACCTAGTTACTAGTCACCTAGAATGTGACTGCTGTTGTTTCAATGCGCAGATTTGAATTTGGCCTGGTTTGTTTATTTTGCATTATTTAAACTAACAAGGAAACCTTTTGGATGTTGTTAATAGATTGAAGGTGCATTCAGTAGTTCTTTAGCTAGAGTTAGCATCTCTTTTCTTTGTGTAAATACCATTCGAAGTTGCACTGCAGGCTATCAATGTAATCAGCATTACTGTGTTAAATGACACTGATGGTGAGTTTTAGAGCGCTCTATACAATAATTAATTACCTAGTCTTAAGGTGCAGTCAAGGCACTGAGTTGGGTGAAGATTTGTAGGAATCAAAACCATGACTTTGGTGTTGCTAGCGTGATGTTCTACTAGGCTACAGGAATTTACATAGTAGTTTTTTTTTTTCTTCTGTTTTTACAGTTGGTGTTTCATCTTTGTATATGCAGTGCTGATAAATAAAGGTGAGTACCTGAACAACACATTTGAAAAATAATTTTTTATATAAACGACACACTCAAATAATAGCTCTCTGTCTGAGCACGATTTAGTCATGGACAGTGGTTCCACATGATTGAAACGAGTAAAACCCAATAAAATCAACCATGCAAAACTAACTAGAATCAATGGTGTTCATTTAACTTGAATGAATGATTTTAATTTAACTTGAATTATTCAAGCTATCCTACAATTGTTTAGATTGTTAAAATATAAACAAATTTAGCTTTCCTTTATACATATGATGTTAGCAGTCCAAAGTTAATATTGGTTACATTCACAACACTACCATAGTTATTTTTTATTAAAACAAATTGAGTTCCTGTTAGCAGGTCCTCAACCCAAGCACATGCTCAACACTTCACCACAATGGTAAACCCCAAAATAGAACAATTAATATTAACAAGACTTCCCATTTTCTCATCTTGCTAAAAATGCATAAAATAACACTTAATTTCAACATTTACAGTACTCTCCCTATCCAGCCCCATGCAAAGCAAAATTTTAAATCCTGGGGTAACGCTTTAGATTACAGCCCGGAAAGTACTGCGTAAGTAAAACGAATTTACAGCGTAACTTTCGGTAATTATAGTGTAACTATAAAGTATGTACGTGTAGGTATAAGGGAACAGTATGTAATATTTGGGGAATAAAGGGGGAACTACCAGGAAAATGGACAAATTATTTATACTGTATTTTTTAATTAAGGGGTAATTGGCGATGGCCTCGATTTTACCATATCAATCCGAGCGCGAGTCCAATGATGAAACATTGGAAGAACTAATTATTCAATCTGAACCTCCATCGCAAGGACGACTTGAGCAGGATGTTTCTCAGTGATACGCTTCTCATTTTGAGGTACATTTATGAGATGTTGCAGCTGTAATTCCTCACCATCAGCATTAACAAGTGAATGTCCATCAACAAACACGTGTATATTTCTAATTTATTGCAGTGCACATGAACAGAGGCGGGCATTATGCAAATGTCTTTTCTAGTGACGTATAAGCAAAACCGTAAGATTCGAAATACTGACGAGACGACTCGTTTAGGCGGTTCAGAGTCGATTCTTTCTTTTGGGAGACAATAACTTTATCGTGCACTTTCGTCTTTACAACTTTGCAGAATGTTACATTTACAGACAGCTATATTACACACTGCATGAAAGGGAATATTCGAAAAACCATAATAGGGGCACTTTAATACAAATAAAATCATTCATAGTCTCAGCTTGAATGGATTGCATAAACTGAATGAACAGTAAGGGCCCTATTTTAACGATCTGAGCACATGGTCTGAAGCGCATGGCGCACTTATAGCATGTCCGAATCCACTTTTGCTAGTTTAACGACGGAAAAAACTGTCGGCGCGCCAGGCTCATGGTTTAAAAGGGTTGACCCTAGTCTCTTAATGAGTCATGGGCGTGTTTTGGGCATAACGTGCAATAAAGCAGTCAGAGTCTCATCTCCCATTCCCTTTGAAAGCCAGTTGCGCTTGCACCATGGCGGATTCACTGTTTACATGGCCGAATTTGCGAGCGGAAAGACTGAACGCTTCTCCAGAGAGGAATCCTTTTATTTTTAATATTTAAAAATGTTTGTGTGCTGCTGCGCATCCCTGTGTGTGTAATAAGCAGAGTGTACACGTGTGAGAAAAAACCTTGGGAGAAGTCAGATTAGATCAGAATACTCAGAATATATTTGTCCAGTTCCATCTGATTGAAGATCGGAGTCATCACGCCGGAGACGGGTTTGTTGAGGATCTGTGCCACTGGATGTCGTGTTGATGAGGCCTTCACAGAGGAGAATCTAATTGACGTGATCCCTGCAGACACTTCTGAAGCAAACACATTTGAACCAGAAACAATGGTGTTAAATCAAAATGATTTTTTTAAATAAAGTAAACGGCATAATAAAAATCATATTTTTAAGTGCAGACTGTATTTACAGTTAATTTTCTGTCATTTCAGTGTCTCTGCAGGAAACAGTAGAGGCTGTTATTGGTGGTTCTGTTGTCCTGCCGTGTTCTTCCACTGAACATCTTAAACTTCAAGACACTGATGTGCATTGGAGAGACAATAAAGACAAAATTGTGCATAGTATAATTAAGGGTAAAGATTCCGTAGTGGGACAGGACCCTCGGTACAAGAACAGAGCTGAAACTTTCCCAATGGAGTATGAAAGAGGAAACTTCTCCCTTAAAATCTACAATCTCATTCACAATGACACAGGAAAGTATAGCTGCCTCATCACTCCCTCAGACGAACAAGAGACTGTAGTGCTGATTATCAATGGTGTGTAAAAATGGTTTATTTAATATATGACGTTTTTAATTTGAAATGTTTCATAAAATCTGAATCCAATAAGTCAATGATCAGATGGTTAAAGTTCACAAGTAATGTTTCAGTCTGAATGGATCTGCTGTCTTTGTCACTGTCCAGTAATGTTGTTTTTTCTTTACTTTTTTTTTTTGTTGCAGAATCAGCAGACAGTGTGGAGACATTATTGCTTTTGTTCTGGGTTTGCATTGTGTTACATGCAATAGTTTGATCAAAGCTGCCTTATTCCCTTCTTTTACAATTGAAGGAAACCGATCACATACAAATGACATGTTTTACTTTTCACTTTCTCTAACTTTTCTGAGTTTGTCAATATGTCTGTACCACAAGTGTTCTTTCATGTTGTGTTTACCGTTGTTAAATTTATTTTGTGTTCTTTATGGATTATTTTTATCTTTCTTACGATTAAAATTTAGTAAATTATGGGCAGTTTTGATTTATTAATTCCTGATTACACATCAGTCAAATTCATTTTTGTGTGTTCATACATACATCATACGTAGGGTGGGGTGTACAAGTTATAATATCTCTGACTCAATGACATAAAATCTCAAATCTACCATCTAATCTACAGAATATGATGTTTTTTGTATTAAATTTGGTGTTGGTCCCTTTTTCATCAAAGCCATTCAGACATTTAATGCAAATCATAACCTTTCTGTCAAACATCAGGCTTATACATTAAATAAGCCCAGTCACTACAAAGATGATGATGATGCCATTTTTTTTTTTTTTTAGGCTACAGTGAAAAAGTACTTGTTTTAGAGAGCATTGTATCTTTAACATGTGGATGAGTTAATGGATTTGAATTATTTATGGCTACTTTTTATTTATTCTAAATTGTAATTATGACAAATTTCCTTGAAAGATTAAGGAACCATATGTGCCAGAGCCAATTTGTTTTGTGTGTTGCAATGTTTTTGTTTTGCACTGGGTGGCGCTGTAAGATCAGACATAAAGGTAAGTACCGGTAATAGGACAATAATGTTAGACAATGGCAAACGCCCAGTTTTTAGGATTCTATCAAGACACCAGAAACACAAGCTCATGCAAACCAGTGTTATTTTACACTCTAAAAAAAAAATGTATCTCAAAAAAAACCAAAAAAACATTTTGCACAAGTTTGCATAATTTTTCTTGAGTTATGACAACTTTAAGTGAGTTTACATTCAACCAACAAGCTACACTGAGTTAGAGGAACGTAATAATTTGTAGCATAAACACAATTTTTTTTTAGATGATTACTCAAATTAAGTTGCTCCAACTACTAGAGTTGAAGCCCTATTAACCAATTAATCTTATCTATATCAGTTCAAATCAACAGCTATCATTGCACATGCTAACAAAACTTATTTAACATGTATATTTAATGAACAAGTAAGATATTATTGTCACTGGCATTAGTGCAGTCATTGCTTATAGAGTCAATGTAGTGCATCTACTATTCAGCACAGTGGTAACCACAAAAACTTGAACATTACAGAAACTCTTTTAAATGACAAACATAACAGCATTACACACTAACAGGTCTTTCCCGTTACTAAAAACAAATAAATTAACACTTAATTTCAACATTTATTCTTCTTATCCAGTCCTATGCAAAGCATGCTGGGAACTAGAAATCCACTGCCTAATTTTCGTTATTTTAAGTTATCAAGACAATTTCATTAAGTTACTACAACCTAATAATAATAGATAAAATAAAAAACAATTAACGCAGAAATTTGAGTTTAAATTACAGACGATATTAAATTGATGTAATGATCAACATTGTCAACTGAAATCTACAAAATAATATTTGCAATTTAAAAGGTTTAATTAAAACAATAAATTAGAATTTTTAACTTGCAACCATGCATTTATTTAAGTTGTGGTAACAGGTCCCCTGAATTACTAGATATAGGCCTACTGTATATATTCCATTTTAATTTTTAGTCAAATGTGTAGTAATTTTGTTGCATTTTTGTCATTTTTATAGTTTCTGTTTTTAAAATATATATTAATTTTAGTTTTAGTTATTTTACTACAAGTTAAACAAAATGAAAATGTTTCCCTGTCAACTAACTGAAATAAATTAAGTTGAAATTTTATATTTCATTTTAGTTAACATTTGTTTTATTTTAAGCAACTATTTTATTCTGGTTTTAGCTTCAGTTAAAAGTATACTACAATGTAACTGTCACAGACCAGACTGATCAAGACCAGACCGATCATGCAGAGCACCACGGAAGGGAGCGGGTATCGCTCACCAGATCCTTTCGCCGAACTTGTTCAGGCAGTTTGGCAATCACTACTTCCGGCAACATCTTCTTCTGCGCCTGCTGCCTCTGCCAGTCCCATGGCCCGACCAGCGACCTACACTGGTGAGGCAGAGGAGTGCAGCGGGTTCCTACTTCAGTGTTCTCTTTACTTTGAGATGCAACCACAACTCTTCACCACGGATCGCGCCAGAATCATCTTTATGATATCCCTGTTATCTGGTAGAGCACTTCAGTGGGCTCAGTCAAAATGGAATTCCAACCGACTGGTGACTGCGTTTACCAACCATTTCAAGGAGGTCTTCGGCCAAACTGCTTCATTCCTCTCTGTACACGATCAGCTGTTCAATTTACGTCAAGGTAATGCATTTAGGTCAGCACTTATGCACTCCAGTTTCGGACTCTGGCCGCCTCAAGTGGCTGGAATGAGACCGCCTTAATCACCGGCTTTTGTCAGGGACTTAACACTGAAGTGCGCCACCAGATGGTGATCTACGACGACGTCATTGGGTTGGAGAATTTCATACCGAGAGCCATCCGCATCTCGCAACGTCAGACTGCCTGCTCACTGGACAGACCCGCTGCTCATCCTCCGCTCACTGCACCACCTGTCTGTCTTCCAGCACATAAACCGATGCAGATCGATTCTTACCATGCCTATACTGTGGGGGAGAAGGGCATATCATCACCAACTGCCCCATCCGACCACCACGCCCACTAGCTTCTCCAGAAGCTCAACCTCAAGAGGAAATGCTTCACCCAGAACTTAGAGGTTCACACCATCCTCTGCAAACCGCTGGGCTGTGGTCGGATTCACCATTTCTCCTCCACCGTGATGCTCCGCATTGGTTGCCTACATCAGGAGGAAATCTCAATGTTCATGGTGCTGGAAGGATCCACAGCTGACCTCATCCTGAGACACCCTTGGATGTCACAAATTGAAACTAAGGTCAACTGGAATACTGGGGAAATCCTGCAGTGGAGTGATTCTTGCTTTCATCAATGTCTGTCTCTTGTCAGTAAACGACCTGTCTATTCGGCCACATCGCACCCAGCTGAATCTTCTACCACCATTTATCTGAACTCCACCTCCAACAAGAGCCCAGCCACTGAAAGCAAGACAGAGATTCTCCCCAAGTACAGGGCGTTCCAGGATGTCTTCAATAAGCGGTTGGCAACTCGGCTACCACCTCATCAGCCATGGGACTGTGCCATCGGCCTGCGACCTGCTACCTTTTTCACAAGGTTTAACTTTATCGGCACGTATCGACCTGGTCATAAGAACTGCAAGGCCGATGCCCTCTCTCGTCTACACACCCCAGAACCTGACTCCTGCCCTCCTGAGCCAGTCCTCCCTCCAGCCATGATTGTTAGCCCTATCCAGTGGTCCATCGATGATCAGATTCTCCAGGCCTCACGCTCCAAACCTGCTCTGCTGGGAGATCCTGAGGGACGGATCTTTGTACCATCCACCTACCTTCTGTCCCTCATGGAAAGCATGTCTTTCGCAACTTTCGTTCCAGCATGTCTTTCACCACTTCAGTCTGCCCGAAGACATCATATCGGATAGAGGGCCACAGTTCATCTCCCGTGTGTGGAAGGCCTTTTGCAAACTGTTGGGTGTGTCGGTAAGCCTGTCCTCCGGGTACCATCCCCAAACTAACGACCAGACTGAGCGGAAGATCCAGGAGATCGGGAAGTACCTGTGGTCTAACTGCCACCACAGCCAAGACAGCTGGAATGGTTTCCTCCCATGGGCAGAGTACGCCCAGAATTCCCTCCACCAAACCACCACGGGACTAACCCCGTTCCAATGCATTCTGGGCTACCAACCTCCTCTGTTCCCCTGGTCCGGCGAGCCATTGGAGGTTCCAGCTGTTAACCACTGGTTCAAGGAGAGCGAGAGGGTATGGGACTCAGCACACGTGCATCTCCAACAGGCAGTGCAGAGACACAAGGACCAAGCCGATACTCGTCGATCTGCCAACCCACAGTACCTGCCAGGACCAAACCAAAGGTTTAGCTCTCCACTCAGGATATCCATCTCCGCCTGCCCTGCCGTAAGGTGAGTCCCCGTTATATAGGTCCTTTCACAGTTCAGAGGCAGCTCAACGAGGTCACCTACCGGCTCAATCTTCCCTCAGATTATAGAATCTCACCTTCTTTCCACGTCTCCCTCTTGAAACCTCACACTGACCCTCTGTTGTCTTTTCCCGCAGATCCTGGTGCTGATGATGTACCTCCTCTTCCCGAAGTAGCCGAAGAGGAAACCATCTACCAGGTTCAAACCATCCTCGAATCACGACGACTGGGCGGTCGGTTGGAATACCTCATAGACAGGGAGGGTTATGGTCCAGAGGAACGATCCTGGTAGCCCGAGATGATATTCTGGACCCATCTCTAATCCCACAGTTTCACAAAGAACATCCCAACCGACCTGCTCCCAGAGGTCGAGGTCATCCCCATCGTGGCGTTATCGTACATCAGGAGCCGCCCATGGAGGAAGGGGTACTGTCACAAATTCACCGATACCTCAATCAGCACCGGATCACCATACTCCACCCACTCGTTCCCAATCACCAGAATACTGATTTCCTGCACCTGCACATCATCATGAGCATGCCCTATATATTCACCACCATTCCTCACTTCAGTGTCTGGTCTCGTCTCTCATGCACACAAGAGACTCCTACGGATATATTTACCTGAATTACATACCTGCTATTTTTGTCCTGTCGTCTGTCTTCTGTCTGCCTCCGCCATCCTCGAGGATCTTCTCGGTCAACTGCCATCGCCAGCTCAGCTCCTGCAACCAAAGAACACGCAAGTCACATTCTGCCTAACCAACCAGAGATTTATCATTGTTCTGACTCACCTGTTATTCTCCTGCTTCACTTCTGACCTCTGCTGCATTGAATAAAGTATTACTCTGATTCTACTCACTGTATCTGTCCTCTTCTGTTGCCTGACAGTACCGTTTGTCTCTAATGGTTAAAATGCAAAACTGCATGCATTTTGCAGAAGAACATTGTTTTGGTTGTGCTTTAGCTCTGCATGATTGTACGAATAAATATGGTTAGCTATTCTACTGCTCATAAAACATTCACTACAGGGCTTAAGAGATATAAGCAGTTTCGATGAAAAGGATCTCAAGCTGATTATAGCTGATGATGTTACTTAGCTACACCCATTAATAGACAAAGTCCAGCCCAGCGCTACAACAACCATAATGAAATGACTCTTCACAACAGATAGGCTAATGCTTTACAATGAACTCTGTTAGAGAGCTATATACTGTATGGCAAATTATTTGTTCAATAAAACACCTTACTCACCTGTTGATTCAGGTTACATATTTTTTTTAATTTTTATTTTCTATTATTATTATTATTATATATTAATTCCATTTCTGTGTAAAGCACTTTGAATTGCCACTGTGTATGAAATGGGCTATATAAATAAACTTGCCTTGTTGGATAATAAAAACATCATCTCCACGTCACTTTGACAACATTTCAAATCCCCCAGTTCTCGCTATCTCTGAAAAGCCAAGCCAATGTTGATTCTTGTTTTATTACGAGAAGGATTGATGACGCATTGATTTAATTTTTGTTAAAAAAGTTACATAGTGTACTTTTAACTATGATAATGTAAATACATTTATTTTTCCTCTGAGTGAACTCAAGCCTCTGAGAACGATCCTACATTCATGTGAAGCTCCTTTGACAGTTGCAGACTATAAGCTGTTGAACATTCACAGCAATATAAACTTATCAAGTGTTAAGGTGCTTAATGTTTTCTAATGCTCTGATATGAAGTGTGTAGATCTAGATAGTATGAAGTATACAGAAGTGTTACAATGTACAGCAATGCTGCTGTTTCCATTTGAGGTTAAGAAAACTCAGAATTGAGATAAATAACCGCATAAAGGTATTGGCACTCGGTTCACAGTTAAACATCCACTCTAGACAAAGGTGAGAGAACCAACCAGTGGAACATATTTCTGGTTTTGGTTTAACAGCTCAGTTGAGTTTATCCACTGTGAGCCTGTAGACCTTTTTTGCACTAAATACGAGGATATATATTTAACAAATATATTAAATATATTACTATATATATGTAAAATAAAATGTATATATAATATGTTATAAATATCAGATTCCTACAATTTTTTTATTCACAAGAATATTTTTAGATGACAAAAAATAATTTCTCTAAGTAAGATTGCTATTTTGACAAGAAGCACGAAAAAAAAAAAAAATAATAATAATTAATAATAATAATAATAATAATTGGGCATTAGCCTTAGTCTACTACTAGTTAACCATGCCGAGAAACCCAGGACAGAACAGGTTTGTAATTGTGCCAAGCTCAAGTGGAAATGCATCTTGACAAAAAACAAAGACTTCACTCTTTTTTCAGTTAAATTATTGTTAAATACAAACACTTGTTATGGGCTCAATGCAAATGCTAACACCAGCGCAAAAACTACACTTTAACATACATTGATAACTAAAGGACCATGTTTAATGAGTCTTTTTCCAGACCAATGGTAGAAATGTTCAAAAGCTTCTTTTTTGAAGTCAAAAAAGGTGCGCAATAGCCTATATGTGTCATGAAACAGGAGGTGAGACACGGAGATAAATTTAACAGGTCTTGACATAGTCAAACACAGATGCCGATACTTAATATCATCCACCTCATGAACTGAAAGAGCAACAAAGAAAACAATATTAACATTCAGCTGCAGTTGAACTAAAATGAATCCAAATAAAAGCCTCTATGATTGTTTGAATAACAGCTCAGCAAGAATTCTTAATAATTATCAAAACTTACAGTAGACAAGGCAAGGCAAGGCAAGTTTATTTATATAGCACATTTCATACACAATGGTAATTCGTGTAATTGGTAATTGTGTGCTTTACACAAAAAATGAATTAAAACAGTGATAACATATGCATAAGAAATAAGAATACCATGTATAAGAATTAAAAATAAAAACAAGGATAATTAAAACAGTCGTAAAGAGAATTAAAAAAATAAGAATAAAATGATGATAAGTAGATCCCTAACTGCCTGATTCTCTAAATTCGGGGTACCCCTATCTGAGATAGGGGTAATGAATTTTACTAATACTATTAATGATGGTTTCACATATTTGACCTTATTGTGATGTTGGTCGGTTTGGGTCGTGAGGCTGATATATAACTCGTGTCTGAAGTAGATCAGGATCAGATTTTTCCAACCGTTCTGTTTTTCCGACGGCAAAAACTAAAAACGAGACAGTGAATTCAGATTTAATATTTACTCAAGGGTAGATTATTGTATCTTAAATTGAAGATATCTAAAAAACAAAATAGTCATTAAAAACTATGACTGAGAAGAGTAAATAAAATAAAACATTGATATTTTAAGACTACATTTCATTTGCTAATTTTGTTTTTAATTAAAAAACTCACTGATCAGCAGAATGAGCAGCAGCCCGTTCATCAGACCAGATATGATGATAATAATCTGACATTGTGTCTGATTCTGATCAATAAACTCCACCACTGTATGATTGTGACACTCAGTTAGAGTTGATTCTGGAATGAAAGTGTTCACAGTTACAGTAATAACCGACTAACTTTAATATTTATATCATATTCATCTCTGTATGTGTAAAAAACCTGAAGTACATAACAAATGTAAATATTCACCGATCATCAGTATGTCTTGATCACTGAAAGAGTAAATGAACTCACCGGTGAAGTGCAGTCTGGTGCTGTTGCTGAGTTTTGGAGGTGTGCCTGGTTTCATACAGAAATAAACTCCTAATTCATCAGCAGTCACATTATTTATAACCAGATGATGTTTAAACTGCAGTGAATATTTCTTTCTGAATGTTTTATTTAAGTAAAAAGGGGATTGTGGTGTTGAGGTTGATCGTAGAATCACTGTTGGAGGATCTGGTGTTTTCAGTAAAATCCAATAAACCTCATTTTCATCAAGATCACAGTTTATGGTCACATTTGATCCCAGATCAGTTAGTTGATCTGACACTGCAGCTCGACAACAGATTAACACATCTATAAGATAAAAAAAACAGAACATGCATCATATTCAGAATTACCCAATTAAAACCACTAAGAAGTATAAAACTATTTATGATAAAACAATTTAGTTTAAGATTGTAAAGTGCATGTAAATATGTTGATATCATGTAATAAACTCACAGAGCTGAAGCTGAATGTTCTTCATGTTATTGCAGTGATTAAAACACTTCAATATGAATCTGCTTTCCTCCACACAACATTAAGATGAATCTACTGAAGAAACAAAGACAGGAAGACAAAAACCTTCCCACATCATGCAGAGGAAGTCAAAGTAAAGTTTGCTCTGACCACAACACCTAATGCCCCATCACCATCATCATCAACTCACCATTTTTGCTTTTATAACCACTGTTTTTATTCAAGTATTTGATCTTGTTTGATCAAATTGGGCCCTATTTTAACGATCTGAGCGCAGGATTATCCACAGTATTGACAACGAGTGGTGTCTCAAGGTAAACTGGGTCCTCTGTACTGGTCACTGCATTATTGCGTATACCGGGGTTGTGGGGGGTGGGGGGTCCAGTAAAAAATCTGGTTCCAGGACCGGGGCCCTTAGGGAAGACCCTTATAGCCCCTCCTGGCCTCTGGGCCCCCTGTACACAGTCCCCTTTTCTCAGTCTATGTATTTTGAGTTAAAAAAAATGTGCAAATGTTAATATTCACATGTAAAACTGATATTATTACATTTAGTTGACTATATCTTTGCATTTTTAACTAGATATTTTCTTGCACAGCTCATTTTATGGTAGAACTGAACGACTAAGGGCCCCGGTCCTGGAACGAGATTTCTACTGGACCCCCCCCACCCCACCCCACCCCACAACTGTCACCCCGGAATACGCAATAATGCAATGACCAGTAGATATGGCCCAGTTTACCTTGAGACGCCACTCATTGTCAATACTGTGGATAATCCTTTTTTTATACCCTAATAGTGCAGTAAATAACAGCATGAGTAACATATAACTTAATTTTCTTTTTCAATATCTTAAGACAATGTTCACAATTAATATTAGCAGTTGTTTTGCATTTTTTTTGCGAAAAAAAAAGGTAAGATTAATAGATGCCTACTTTCTACAAAATCAGAATGTCCAGCACCATGGGCAGGCGTGTTGGCTTTAGGTCAAACTGACAAAACGAGCACAGAAAATTTGAACCAAGTCACACGATCCACATACTCCAAACAGACTCAAATATGATATTGACAACAGTACTGGATGAAAAATTATTTCTCGTGCCTCCTACAAGAGACTAAAGACTATGTATCCTGTGGTACACGCTGCCTGTTTAAGGGTTAAAAGCCAGTTGCGCTTGCACCATGGCGGATTCGCTATTGCCGAAATGTGCGAGCGGAAAGACTGAACACTTCTCCAGAGAGGAATCCTTTTATTTTTTATATTTAAAAATGTTTGTGTGCTGCTGCGCATCCCTGTGTGTGTAATAATCAGAGTGTACGCGCGTTGTGCACCCACCTATAGGCGCATATTACTAACACGCCCTTTAGATAACACAAAAAATACTGCGCTCAAAATAGCAACGCACCAACAATGCGCCTGAACACACCTCGTTTTCAGACCAGCATGCCCATGGGCGAACAGATGGACGCGAGAGCTATTTAAACAACGTGGTGCTAGACGTGAAAATGATAACTGCGTCAGGCTGAAACTAGCAAAAAAAACACTTGCATCGCGCCTGGCGCCGCATTGCATCAGGTGTATGATAGAGCCTCTAAACTTGACTTGTGTTTCATTAAATGTGTATTCAGTAGTTTGGTGCTAATTTAAATCTAAATAAATTGTTATTGTGAAGAATCATCTGACATAAGATGAAGACTGTACACATAGTTTTCTATAAAACCAATAAACGTTTATGATTATCATGATAATCTTTACAAATGAACACATTTTGAAACCTAAAAACAATCCACAAGAACCAATGAGATTCATTCTTGTGTGTTACGCAGCACGTTTGAGCTTCCGCAAGAACCAATAATCTTCATTCTCATGTGTTACGCAGCACGTTTGAGCTTCAGCAAGAACCAATGAGGTTCATTCTCATGTGTTACGCAGCACGTTTGAGCTTCTGGACGAACCAATGAGGTTAATTCTCATGTGTTACGCAGCACTTTTGAGCTTCTGCAAGAACCAATGAGGGCGCCCTCCCGCGGCTCCCGCCCCTCCTGCGCCGCCCCAGCAGCAGCCTTCACCTGGGCCGCGCCGTGGAGGACGCCGCAGGAAGGCGCCCCAGTCCGCTCCAGCCCCGCAGCCCGCCAAGCGCCAGGCTAAGCAGTGCTCCTGACGCAGACAGCTCAGGGATGGGCAGTTCTTTCCAGGAGATGGTAGCAGGACCACTCCTTCCCCCGGTGGAGGGCCGGAGGAGAATCCTTTGTTCTGCTGCTGGCCCCCGGGTCAGCAGCACCCTATTATGGTTAAAGAAAGAACTGACATGCCCATCCCTGAGCACCCAGAGACCGATGGCAGTGTGCGCTGCCCCCGGGCCACGCCACTCTCGTCCCTCTCTGACGCCAGTCTCCTCTCAGAGCAGACCCCAGTGGAACGCACGTCCTTCCCTGGTCTCCTCTGTCAGGACGCGGCTGATGACCATGCCCCCACACCGGGACGCTATGCCTCCCACGTCTGGGCCGGTCACGCCGCCTCGCTGCCCCACCTGGGGTACGCCTGTGGTTCGCATGAACCCGCTGGTGCAGTTTTTGTGCTCGGCTATGCGATTCAGTTTCAGTTATCCGTTTCTGGGGAGTCCGATACACCATGGTGAGGCCCAACGCCCCTGTCATGCGTGCGGAGGTTGCTACCCTGCTGGCGAAGGGTGCGATCAAGCCTGTCCCTCCAGCCGAAATGAAGTCCGGCTTCTACAGCCCTTACTTCATTGTACCCAAGAAAACCTGTGGGTTACGACCAATCCTGGACCTGTGCGTCCTGAACCGATCCCTTCACAGGCTTCCGTTCAGGATGTTGACAGCGAAACGCCTTTTCGAATGCTTTCGTCCAGCAGATTGGTTTGCAGCGATCGACCTGAAGGACGCCTACTTCCATGTCTCCATCCTTCCTCGACACAGACCGTTCCTGCGGTTTGCTTTCGAGGGGCGGGCATACCAGTACGCGGTCCTCCTATTCGGGCTAGCTCTGTCCCCTCGCGTCTTCACGAAGATTGTCGAGGCAGCCCTTGTGCCACTCAGGCAACACGGGGTTCGCATCCTGAACTACCTCGACGACTGGCTGATCCTCAGTCACTCTCGAGAGCAGGTGTGCGAACACAGAGACCTGGTGCTCCAGCACTTAGCCCGTCTGGGCCTTCAGGTCAACTGGGAAAAGAGCAAATTCTGCCCAGTGCAGAGGGTCTCTTTTCTCGGTATGGAAATCGACTCGGTCGCCATGTGCGTGCAGCTTACGAGCGAGTGCGTACAGTCACTGCTGACTTGCCTCCATCAAATCGAGAGCAAGAGTGCGGTTCCACTGAAGCTATTTCAGAGGCTCCTGGGGCATATGGCATCTGCAGCCGCGGTAACGCCGCTCGGATTGCTTCATATGAGACCGCTTCAGCACTGGCTTCGCGATCGAGTCCCGAGATGGGCATGGCAGTCGGGCACGCTCTGGGTCCCAGTGACTCGGGCCTGCCTGCAGACCCTCACCCCGTGGTCAAACCTCAGCTTTCTATGGGCCGGTGTTCCCTTAGAACGAGTTTCCAGGCATATTGTTGTGTCAACAGATGCCTCCACCACGGGCTGGGGTGCCATGTGACCCCCACATGTGTATTTCCACTGTAAGCCTCTCTGAGCATGTGTATTTCCCTCGGCAAGCCTTGCCTCCCCTGGAGGTAAAATTCTTCCACCTTCGGCTGGTTAGCCCAGACTTCTTCCATATGCAGCCCCTCGCATCTTATGTGTATCCTTAAGTCCTCCCTATGGGTAGGCGCTTGGCGCATACTTCCACCTGGAATATGCTTCCCAGTGTACCTTGGTATTCCTGTGTTAAGTGGGAGTCCTTCGTCCGTACTAGCTTACGACAGGGAGCTCACGCTTACGCAGGGCACTGGATGACAGCCGAGTGGCGTGATTACATTGGGACCCCCATTCGTCAGTCACTGATGTTAGTCGGAGTGACTGAACAAAAGGGAACGTCTCGGTTACGTATGTAACCCTCGTTCCCTGAGGAGGGAACGGAGACATAACGTCACTCTGCCACTTCCTCTGTACCGCTGGAACGGCCGGGAGTTCAGTCTTGGCTCCTCAGCAGGTAAACATAATACGATGCTGCCAGCGTACTTCCTTATATACCCACGCTGTGGGGCGGAGTCACGCTATGCAAATTCCGCATGCCCATGGCATTGGCACTGCCATTGGGCGTTTTCTAGATCTCGAAGATGATAGGCTTCTAGGCGAAACCCCCATTCGTCAGTCACTGACGTTACGTCTCCGTTCCCTCCTCAGGGAATGAGGGTTACATACGTAACATACGTTTTGTCATGTGGACATCCGTAATTTGCATGCCACCTCAGTGATAAAACTTGTGCATTCAGATGGCGATTTATTCACATGGGAGGAGGGAGTTTTGTGATTCTACGAACCTGGGAACGCACTGTTCACTTGGTCAGACGCATGATCGTCTGCAGTAAATAAAATGTCATATGCTTGGAATAATAAGAATAAATTCATATTTAATTAATTAATAGGAAAATAATATCCTAATTATTATTTAAATCTCCTGTTTAAAAATAGGTTCAGTTAAAATTGTTTTCTGTCTTGTATTTTATCTCAAAATGATAGATGTAATTTTAAAAATGTGGAAATGAGTGGAAATACAGTATCTCACAAAAGTGAGTACACCCCTCACATTTCAGCAACAATTTTATTATATGTTCTCAAGGGACAATACTATAGAGATGAAAATTGGATATATTTTAGAGTAGTCGGTGTGCAGCTTGTATAGCAGCATAGATTTACTGTCCTCTAAAAAAAAAACATTAAAAAAACAAAAACTTTTTGATTAAAGAGATTAATCTTAATTACATTAAATAATTCTATGAATTTCATACAGCCCTATATATTCTCTTAGAATTACCAGTATTAACTCTGCTGAACTCTATGGATTTAATTGAACTTTGAATTTAACTTGCTAACAATCAAAAAATCGTTTTCTTAAAAAAAAAAAATCAGTATTAGTCTGGAATGTTGTCAAATGATATATATTCATTTTATTTGCATACATTTTCAATTTTTGTTTTTAGTGTGTTTGTCATGCATATTTATGTTTATCAACAAAATTCAGTCCTCCACTGTGTGTGATACATATTTTTTTAACAAAAGTATTTTGAGACAAATCTAACACATAGATTAAAAAGTCGGCATAACAATATTTGTAACTCATCAACTGACCAAGAACATAAAAGGTGTAACAATGTGACAACTTTTTTTAAATTTTAAGTTATATCTTTTAAAAATTACTTTTAAAAAATTTTGTATTTTGATAGTGATTCCATGATATGTGTATTTTGAGGTAATTTCCCTAAACTATATTTATCTCTATATTATTACCCATTTATTCCATTAAAAAAAAAAAAAATGTGTCCCATAAAAATCTATTTTTCAGTATTACATAGCACTATTTGGGCCCTATCATTTTCACGTCCAGCGCCCACGTTGTTTAAATAGCAAATGCACTCGCGCCCATCTGTTCGCCCATGGGCGTGCTGGTCTGAAAATGAGGTGTGTTTAGGCGCATCGTTGGCGTGTTGCTACTTTGAGGCAACTGAAAATAGACGAAAAATGTAAATAGCTACAGACCTCCAAACTTCGTGTGGCCTTCAGATTAGCTCAAGAACAGTGCGTAGAGAGCTTCATGGAATGGGTTTCCATGGCCGAGCAGCTGCATCCAAGCCTTACATCACCAAGTGCAATGCAAAGCGTGGGATGCAGTGGTGTAAAGCACGCTGCCACTAGACTCTAGAGCAGTGAAGACGTGTTCTCTGGAGTGACCAATCACGCTTCTCTGTCTGGCAATCCAATGGACGAGTCTGGGTTTGGCGGTTACCAGGAGAACGGTACTTGCCTGACTGCATTGTGCCAAATGTAAAGTTTGGTGGAGGGGGGATTATGGTGTGGGGTTGTTTTTCAGGGGTTGGGCTTGGCCCCTTAGTTCCAGTGAAAGGAACTCTTAATGCTTCAGCATACCAAGACATTTTGGACAATTTCATGCTCCCAACTTTGTGGGAACAGTTTGGGGATGGCCTCTTCCTGTTCCAACATGACTGCGCACCAGTGCACAAAGCAAGGTCCATGAAGACATGGATGAGCAAGTTTAGTGTGGAGGAACTTGACTGGACTTGAGTCCTGACCTCAACCCGATAGAACACCTTTCGGATGAATTAGAGCGGAGACTGCGAGCCAGGCCTTCTCGTCTAACATCAGTGCCTGACCTCACAAATGCGCTTCTAGAAGAATGGTCAAAAATTCCCATAAACACACTCCTAAACCTTGTGGAAAGCCTTCCCAGAAGAGTTGAAGCTGTTATAGCTGCAAAGGGTGGGCCAACTCCATATTAAACCCTACGGATTAAGAATGGGATGTCATTAAAGTTCATGTGTATGTAAAGGCAGACTTCCCAAAACTTTTGGCAATATAGTGCTTGTACAGAGACAATAAACTGAAGTTAAGTCACGACTTGGATTTGTGTGTACTGCAGTAGCATAGCCATAGATTCCTGATTGCTTAAAATAAAAAATTAAGGAATTGTTGATTTGTTACTCTAATTGATAGATTGACCAATTCCGCGCGGTAAAATGCAATGGCTGTTTTCAAACTTATTGGTTTGATTAACACATTGGGCCCTATTTTAACGATCTAAGTGGTCTGAAGCGCATGGCACAGCTGCACTTAGGGCGTGTCCGAATCCACATTTGCTAGTTTAACAATGAAAAAAACGGTCGGCGTGCAGACGCATATGGTCCAAAAGGGTTGTACCTAGTTTCTAATGGCTCGTTTCCACCAAGCGGTACGGTTCAGTACAATACAGTTCAGTACGATTCAGGACGTTAAACTCTGATCCGACTTGTGTTTCCACCATCAACAGCACCTTATGATAGGTGTGGTGTAGCAATCAACGCCATTCTCCTGCGAAGAAGAAAGTGACACAGTAAACAATAATGGACGACATACAGCAGATCTTGTTCTTGCTTCTCAGCATGTGGTTGTTTTTCACAAGAAGAAGACACGCATTGTTTAAGCCAAGGCTGCAGGCTGCAAGGAAAACCACAGCCGATAAAGCACGCACAAGTGACGATTCTCTGTCAACCAATCCACGTTCTGCAGTGAGTCTAGCTCCACCCTTTAGTACTGGACTACTGTGCTAGGTACCCCAACGGAAGGGTACCAAAAAAAGTGGTACGGTACAGTTCGGAATTAGGGTACCATTCAGAACTTCTGACAATGGAAACAGCAAAAATTGCGTACCGTACTGAACTGTACTGAACCGTACCGCTCAGTGGAAATGAGCCATTAATGAGTCATGGGTGTGTCATCTCCCATTCCCTTTACAGTTTTTCTCAATCGCTTTGGCACATTTCTTGAAACAGTCTTACCATTCTCTAAACTGTAAGTGCAATTGTCACAACTGTTCACTGAAATATCAGAACTCCTTCCAGAACTATGGAAGTCACTGGGGAACTGTTTGGTTACCCACATTCTTCAAAATCATTTTTTTTTTTCAACAGAAGAAAGAAACTCATTCGGGTTTAAAACAACTTGAAAGAGTAAATGATGACAGAATTTCCAGGGGAATTATCCCTTTAATGTTAGTAATAAAACAACAAAACACAAAGAGAAAATCACTCACTGCTCTTGACTGGGAACTTTTATACATACAGTGAAGTCTATGCAGTGTTTTATTTTTATATTTGTTTTATATTATAATTTCTTGCATGCTGCTGTTAAATACACCTACTGTAGCTGAAAAATAAATCACTGTTTATTTCATTTGTATATTATGTTGTGTATATGTAATGTGTATCTTTGGTCACTTGCAAAATAATAAAACCAACATGAGAAAGAATCGTGATAAAATCGTGAATCGTGATTTTCCTGAAAATAATCGTGATATGATATTTTTGCCATATCGCCCACCCCTACTTCACAACACATGCATATGCGAAGCTAAACTTGTAAACACGTCTAGGACAGTTGGCCGGAAGTGATTTAAAAAGTGAGGTAAAAGTGTTTAAAATATTAGTTACAACTAATATTAATTACAACCAATGTATGTGGTTTTATTTAGAGTGGCAGCCATTCACTTGCATTATATGTAGTCATATACATTGTGTATGGCATGAGGGTAAGATGATGAGAGAACTTTCATTTTTGTGTGAACTATCCCTTTAACTTTCCCTTTAACAAGTTGCAGTGGTCAGAAAACAAACCAAGCTTTCAAGAATTTCAAATTTCAGGACTGTAAAACTGTAAGAAAGCCAAACCTGTAGGTGTGTTTTGAGGCAGTGCACTTTGAGGGCCCATGAGGTCTTTATTGGCCTCTGAGGACCCCAGTCATATCTCAGCACCAGAATATCATACACACATGAGGCTGTTCTCATGTGTGTATATGACAAACATCCTGGTGCTCAGAGTTTCCACATCAACACCACTCCTTACTAGGAAATGAAATGCATCAGGTATCAGGTCAAACCTCTGCAAATACTTAAGAAAAAACAAACTGAATGCCTCTGTATATTTAAGAAACAATATGATGACATTATATATTATACTTATAACAATGTATAACAGTAGATGTATAAAACAAAACAAATGTATGTGTGCCAATTAATTAAAAAAGTTAAATTAAATAAAAACAAGCAACACACACAACCAACCGACATGGCCTATAAACAAGCAAAGTTTGAAAGACTGAGTTTCTCTCTATTTCAGTTTAACTAAGGCAGAATGAGGATGTTACTGGTTACAAAATCAAGACATGATGGCGTCTCTCTGAATCATTCCTCCCATTAGACCATCAGAGAATAAGTCTCTTAGCACTTGTCCGTCGGTTCAGTTCAGTCAGGATGAAAACAAGAGAGAGGAACTATGAAGTAGATCTTTCTGGATTGAGCCCAGATATGAAAAAGAAAAAAGGTAATTTCTTGTAGAAAAACTGTTTGTTAATTCATTTTTGAAACCCATTTTAAAAAGCCAGGCGGTATTTTTTTCTGTGTAGGTCAGAATGAGGATGTTGCTGGAAATTCTGCAATCTTGTTTTGCTTTTTCAGTGACAATAGACTGAATTCAAGGCATAACATTGTATTAAAGACTCAATGACAGCAGGAATATACAAGACGTCATTCAGATGTTTCACTTGAGGATCAGGATCCAGAGGAGTTTAAGATTCTCAGAGGAGTTTAAGAAAGAAGCTTCAATCTCATATTCATGTAAGTCTGAGTACATTTACTCATTTACTGCTGTTCATTTCACAATATGATCAAACGTCACATCAGAAAAGACCAGTTTATTTTTATTATTAGGTATTTTACAGGTATTTAACGATAGCTTTTGGTCGTGTCTTATTGATGAAATTAAAGGGACAGTTCACCCAAAAAGGAAAATGTTGTCATCATTTACTATTTACAAAGTTGTAAAAGTTTGAACCGTTAGCTGTTTGGTTACCAGCATTCTCCAAAATATCTTCTTTTGTGTTCAACAGAAGAAAGAAACTCATACAGGTTTGGAACAACTTGAGGTGAGTAAAAAGACAAAATTTGAGAAAGATTAATTTTCAAAATTTGAGAAAGATTAATGAATATCTGCGTATGTATCAGTTCATGTCATTTCTGTCGACGTCACTTCCATCTGATACGTCTGATGTTATACGTAGAATGCATGAAGTATGGTAGCTGAAAAGTTACGATACTTTCTGTTCAAAAAGTAGCATTTCACCTAAATTTGAGAAATATTTCTATGCAATATAGTCAAATAAAACATATTGATAATATTCAGCCACCATGATGATCAGGTACGTGAATTCTGAATGCTGTTTGGACACACACGTGTCATACTTCTCAACAATAATGGCCTGATATAGCGTGTTGCTCGTGTTTGTGTTTGGCCTGCTGTGTTTTAGTTGTCAAATGCTTTATTAAACTAGAATTAAAAGGGAAACATTTTAAGTGTTGTTAATACATTAAACATGAATTGGTTCATTAATTATTATTATTAGGTTTTTCTGCATGATTTATCTGGTGTAACTATTATTTTGATTCAGATGTTAGCAGTAATTAGCATTTTGCATTATCATCTTAGTAGTTATAGTTGATACAGTGAATTCAGTGTTTTAGCAAAGGGTATTTACTATTTATTGTCAACTACAGATGCTTCATTCACCGCATGCGTAGCGCCATGTCTTCTCACTGACATGTGGCCATCTAAACTCTGGCTCAAATCTAACCTAATCTAAATTAAATACCCTGTCCTCAAATCCCCTATTAACAAACAGACAAAAAGTTGTAATATCCAACATAAACTAAACACACAGATCACTATTATCCACTAACAAAAAATTATTAGACTGTTCAAATGGATAATCCGATAAATACTGATGTTCTAATAAAATGTTTAGATTAATAAGTGAAATGAAAAAAAAAAAAAAAAGCAAGAATGTCAGCACATTGTTGCTGCCAAGAACATTTAATGAGCTCACTAAAACAGATGACGTTTCGAGCTACGGTCTTCGTAATACTCTTGGATGATTGAGATTTTTTTTATGATTTTTATTATTGTTTGGGTATGCAAGCTTTGCAGTTTAAAGTTGCTCTACTTATATTTCTGTTTGCAGTTGCTGCTTCATCTATTTTCAGTGCTGATGAAAGAAAGTGAGCACAAAACAAAAAGGTAAATTCATGCCACATAAATAAAGATTGTGTGTTTACAGTTACAGTTTCTGTCATTTCAGCATCCCTGCAGGAAACATTAGAGGCTGTTATTGGCGATTCTGTTGTCCTGCCGTGTTTTTCTACTGAACATGATTTTGAACTTCAAGATATTAATGTTCATTGGAGACACAATAGCAGTGGGATTGTGTATGATATAGTCAAGGGTAAAGATTCACAAGAGAAACAGGACCAACAGTACAAGAACAGAGCTGAAACCTTCCCAGCGGAGTATGAGAAAGGAAACTTCTCTCTCAAGCTGGACAATCTTCAACACAGTGATGCAGGAAAATACATCTGCTTCATCACACACTCATCTGAACAGAAGACTGTACAGCTGATCATCAACGGTGTGTAAAACTGGTTGATTAATATACAGTACATCCGGAAAGTATTCACAGCTCTTCACTTTTTCCACATTTTGTTATGTTACAGCCTTATTCCAAAATGGATTAAATTCATTATTTTCCTCAAAATTCTACAAACAATAGCCCATAATGACAACATGAAAGAAGTTTGTTTGAAATCTTTGCAAATTGATTAAAATAAATAAATAAATAAATAAAATCACATGTATATAAGTATTCACAGCCTTTGCTCAATACTTTGTTGAAGCACCTTTGGCACCAATTACAGCCTCAAGTCTTTTTGATTATGATGCTACAAGCTTGGCACACCTATTTTTGGGCAGTTTCTCCCATTCTTCTTTGCAGAACCTCTCAAGCTCCATCAGGTTGGATGGGGAGCGTCGGTGCACAACCATTTTCAGATCTCTCCAGAGATGTTCAATCAGGTTCAAGTCTGGGCTCTGGCTGGGCCACCCAAGGATATTCACAGAGTTGTCCCATAGCCACTCCTTTGTTATCTTGGCTGTGTGCTTAGGGTCATTGTCCTGTTGGAAAATTAACCTTCGCCCCAGTCTGAGGTCCATAGCGCTCTGGAGGTTTTCATCAAGGATGTCTCTATACATTGCTGCATTCATCTTTCCCTCGATCCTGACTAGACTCCCAATTCCTGCCGCTGAAAAACATCCCCACAGCATGATGCTGCCACCACCATGCTTCACTGTAGGGATGGTATTGGCCAGGTGATGAGCGGTGCCTGGTTTCCTCCAGACATGACGCTTGCCATTCAAGCCAAAGAGTTCAATCTTTGTTTCATCAGACCAGAGAATTTTGTTTCTCATCGTCTGAGAGTCCTTCAGGTGCTTTTTGGCAAACTCCAGACGGCCTTTTACTGAGGAGTGGCTTCCGTCTGGCCACTCTACCATACAGGCCTGATTGGTGGAGTGCTGCAGAGATGGTTGTTCTTCTGGAAAGTTCTCCTCTCTCCACAGAGAAACGCTGGAGCTCTGTCAGAGTGACCATTGGGATCTTGGTCACCTCCCTGATTAAGGCCCTTCTCCCCTGATCTCTCAGTTTGGCCGGGCATCCAGCTCTAGGAAGAGTCCCGGTGGTTCCAAACTTCTTCCATTTACGGATGATGGAGGCCACTGTGCTCATTGGGACCTTCAATGCTGCAGAAATATTTCTGTACCCTTCCCCAGATCTGTGCCTTGATACAATCCTGTCTCAGAGGTCTATAGACAATTCCTTGGGCTTCATGACTTCATGAGGTTTGTGCTCTGACATGCACTGTTAACTGTGGGGGCTTATGTAGACAGGTGTGTGCCTTTCCAAATCATGTCCAATCAACTGAATTTACCACAGGTGGACTCCAATCAAGTTGTGGAAACATCTCAAGGATGATCAGTGGAAACAGGATGCACCAATTCAATTTAGTTCAATTTTGAGTGTCATGGCAAAGGCTGTGAATACTTATGTACATGTGGTGTTTTCGTTTTTTATTTTTAATACATTTTCAAAGATTTCAAACAAACTTGGGGTATTGTTTGTAGAATTTTAAGGAAAATAATGAATTTAATCCATTTTGGAATAAGGCTGTAACATAACAAAATGTGGAAAAAGTGAAGCGCTGTGAATACTTTCCGGATGTACTGTATGATTACAAATTTGTCATTCGCTTTAATGTTTGAATCAAAATTATAGACAGATCTGTTGTCTTTATCATAGTCAGTGTTGGGGAAAGTTACTTTTAAAAGTAATGCATTACAATATTGCGTTACTCCCTAAAAAAGTAACTAAATCTGTTACTTAGTTACTTTTTATGCAAAGTAATGTTACGTTACTTTCACATTACTTTTTCTCACATGGGCCGGGCTTGCTTGTTTGCTTTTCAGTAACAAAAAAAAAAAGTTATATTTTTGGCAAATGTAAAGTCCCTTTCACACCAATAGTGAAATGAATAAGCCTCAATGCAAATTCACACCTGTACAGTAGAGGGCGCAGTTAAAAAAAAACTTTTCAGCTGTTCAGCCATTCTGGATTGAAGAAGAATAGGACACAGGAGAAGAAAGTTCAACACTCTTGCTGTGTCCCAATTCGCCTACATATACTACGTCCTAAAAGTATGTGCTCTTTTTGTGAGGAAAAAGTACACACTTTTGAGTGTGTAGCAGAAAAGTAGGCAAGCTTTGGGACATACTACTTCGTCATCTTTAACGGACAGCATCCTGTCACTGTAAACTGCCCTGTCAATCATCTTGTCACTGTTAAAACTTTGATTTGCCAGTCATGGGTATTTCATGCAGAGACTCCCCTCATGTGTTTGCAATTTGAATATGATGATGTGTTTAAAAGTTAATGGCCAAACTTATCATTACAAAAGTTCTCAATGCTGTTGCAGATGAAATATAATGTGGATAACACTAAATAAATATCTTTTTGTCATTTGTAATTTACTCAAACCCCTGTATCTAAACCTCTCTACTTAACCGTCGGACTCACACATCCGACATGTTTGTAGTTTTTTAACACTTTTTATCCACGTTTGTAGTTCTAATCGAATCCTCATCCAACTCGCAATGGGTTGTGGGCAATATTAACCATTAGAGTGTGCGTCGATCTGCACTTCGAATTCTAACAGGAAACAGTAGACCACCCGGGTATTTTTGGAATACTCTTTTCAACATACTACGATTTGTGACATACTACTTCTATTTTTGATTTCCTATTTAGGACGGATAGTAAAAAAATAAATAAACTCAAATGTGATGTTTATCTAAAGTCATTTTTGTTTATTAATATGATTTAAGTGGATCATCGAAGGTCAGCAGCAAAAACATTGGTTAATAAAGTGAGATTAAGTACAAAAAGTATTTTTGTGTAATTTAATGTATTTGATTATTGCAGATTTGCATAATATTTTGAGATTGCATTGTTTTTGTTAATTTTGAATAATACTGAATGGGTTTTTTTGCAAGTTAGATGAGTAAATGCCTGCTCACATTTATT
The DNA here is from genome assembly GCA_039654105.1 of Coreius guichenoti. Classification (NCBI taxonomy): domain Eukaryota; kingdom Metazoa; phylum Chordata; class Actinopteri; order Cypriniformes; family Gobionidae; genus Coreius; species Coreius guichenoti. The sequence goes on from CM077192.1 coordinate 20,837,618, forward strand.
CTAAAACAAGTAATGTTGTTTTTCTTTACATTTTGTTGCAGAATCAACAGCAACAAAAGGATACAAATCAACCGATCAAGGAAACAAAGAAGAAGAATCAGGAGCAGATTGTTTACATTGTATTACCTGTAGTATTAGTGCTTCTTATAGCCGGTTTCATCATATTTCGCTTAAGAAAAATAATTTAATCTGCCTTATTCCATTCTGAACAACAAAGAATATTCTTTATCCTGATGGAAAATATAAAGAATCCTTAAACTCCAATAATCTTTTTGTTTAAACCACACAAACAGCACTTCAAGTAATTTGGCGGTCATTTTGTAAAGAAAAACTATTGCCTATAGACTAAACACGTAATGTTTAAGTGCATGCCGTCACCATTCTCACAGATTCACGTTTTTTGAAGTTTACACGAAGATGATAACGGTATCGTTTCAAAACTATTTCAAAACCTATTTCAAAGGATGAAAATCATTGTTGCAAATGAACATCTAGAACGCATTAAAAGTTTTCTATTTTAGTTGAAAATGGTGTCGTGTAAGTGGCCCCACAGTAAATAAATTACTTTTTACAATGGAAATGAATCAATCAAACACTTACTTTAGCTGGACAATAACTTTTTTCTACAGCTGCTGTACAGCCAAAACAATCTCTCTTCCATTAATTTCCTATTATCACTGTAAAGCTGCTTTGAAACAATCTGTACTGTAAAAAGCGCCATATAAATGAAGGTGACTTGACTTCAGCTCAGTTTGAACGAAGTGCCCATAGAATACAGTTCCTTTTCAGAGGTGCAAAATTAATCTGTTCCCGCCCTGAGTGTAAAGCCAAACTTGATTGGCTGTAGCGAGAACGTGCTATGATTGGTCAGCGCAATATGGCTGTTATCTGATTGGCTTAAGTTGATGGTGGGTGGAGTCCAATTATTTGTGGATTTGTCTGCACGTCTTGACACTAGAAGTGTCTTAAAATCCACAAATGCATACGGGGATCTACAAATGAGGTTTAATTAACAATGTTCTGGAGGAATGCATTCAAATTTCCTATCCAATCAGTACAAGAGGAGGCCTATATATATATATATATACACTCACCTAAAGGATTATTAGGAACACCATACTAATACTGTGTTTGACCTCCTTTCGCCTTCAGAACTGCCTTAATTCTACGTGGCATTGATTCAACAAGGTGCTGAAAGCATTCTTTAGAAATGTTGGCCCATATTGACAGGATAGCATCTTGCAGTTGATGGAGATTTGTGGGATGCACATCCAGGGCACGAAGCTCCCGTTCCACCACATCCCAAAGATGCTCTATTGGGTTGAGATCTGGTGACTGTGGGGGCCATTTTAGTACAGTGAACTCATTGTCATGTTCAAGAAACCAATTTGAAATGATTCGAGCTTTGTGACAAGTAGCCATCAGAGGATGGGTACATGGTGGTCATAAAGGGATGGACATGGTCAGAAACAATGCTCAGGTAGGCCGTGGCATTTAAACGATGCCCAATTGGCACTAAGGGGCCTAAAGTGTGCCAAGAAAACATCCCCCACACCATTACACCACCACCACCAGCCTGCACAGTGGTAACAAGGCATGATGGATCCATGTTCTCATTCTGTTTACGCCAAATTCTGACTCTACCATCTGAATGTCTCAACAGAAATCGAGACTCATCAGACCAGGCAACATTTTTCCAGTCTTCAACTGTCCAATTTTGGTGAGCTCGTGCAAATTGTAGCCTCTTTTTCCTATTTGTAGTGGAGATGAGTGGTACCCGGTGGGGTCTTCTGCTGTTGTAGTCCATCCGCCTCAAGGTTGTGCGTGTTGTGGCTTCACAAATGCTTTGCTGCATACCTCGGTTGTAACGAGTGGTTATTTCAGTCAAAGTTGCTCTTCTATCAGCTTGAATCAGTCGGCCCATTCTCCTCTGACCTCTAGCATCAACAAGGCATTTTCGCCCACAGGACTGCCGCATACTGGATGTTTTTTCCTTTTCACACCATTCT